>CM040396.1:99496142-100096142 GCA_022702515.1 Ilyophis sp. 1 JC-2022 | reverse complement strand
GCTATAATGCTTAAGTGACTGGTGTTAGTGGCCGATTTACGTGTATTCATTCAAACATGAATATGGTGAAATAGCGCACTGCCAAAGCTTATATTTAAGGGTATATAGTCCCCTATTCTCAAAATGGTTTGACCAAAATGTTAGGCAGTGCATACAAACCATTTTTAGACTTTCAATTCATAAGGGGTAGATTCATATTCTTCCATATTCAATTTTTGGGGGTCCAAAACTGTGCCTTCACAGATTCAGATAAAACTTTGAATGAATGTTTGAAATTTTTGGTTTTTAGTCCATGCTTAATATTTTTGTTTAATAATATAATACGTATCGTGTAATAATATGTTCGTTTTAATTTAGCATGTAGCTGATAAATCAAATGTGGTTAGACGATTAAATCCAGTTAGAAAGTTCCATGTTGTCAATGCAGAGAAAATTATAGGCTTATATTCAATCAACATTTGTCCGAAACAAACAACCAACATTTGTTTTTTCACAAAAAGCAGTGATTGCTTAACTCTCTAAACTGTATTTGTGAAGGGAAAAATATATTCTTGCTTTTGATTGTTAGTCAAAAAACAGTTGATTTAATTCCCGCCATAGTTTTGGCAGTAATTTGGTCACTGTCCAATGTACCACAAACTGAATTTTGCATGTAATGTTTTTCACATGTAACTGGTACACTTTTGGCATAATTTCTTATCAACTATCAAGTATTTTGTATTGTCATGCATGATATGTTGCATGGTAGCCATCTTGTTTTTTGCTTATTTGAATAAGTCATTGTTTATTTAATAACAGTCAGGTAAAAGGAAGAATGTTAAAATGAGCATGTAACAGAGGAAGCACTACGCTACCGTTCAAAAGTTTGGAATCACTGAGACATTTTTATGTTTTTGAAGGAAAGTGATACTTTTACATTACATTACATTACAGTCATTTAGCAGACGCTTTAATCCAAAGCGACATACAGTAAGTGCATACAGAAACGTCATCGAAGTAACTACAGAACAGATAAGACAAAGCACATCCTTTCAATAACGTAGCAGCTATCCCTAGTAATGAACATTGAATGCTTTACTACTAGCTATACTAAAATTATATTCTAAATACTATTATAAACTTCAACACAGTTAAACAAGAAAAAAGTACCATGAGAGGTCCTAGATTAGTATATCAGTCCAGGTGGAGTCTGAAGAGGTGTGTTTTCAGGCCACGACAGAACACAGGCAGGGTCGGAGTAGAACGTAGGGGAATGGGGAGTTCGTTCCACCACTGGGGAGCTAGGGTGGAAAATCTCCGCAGTCGGGACGAGCGAGAGCCGTTGACACGGAGGGAGGAAGTGCGAGTTGCCCTGCTGTAGAAGAGTGAAGTGGTCGAGCAGGAACATAGTTCTGGATTAAGTCCTGCGGGTAGGCGGGGCCTGTCCTATTGGCTGCAGTGTAGGCCTGGGTCAGAACTTTGAACAGTGAAGTGACCTCAGCAGGGGGGAGACATGCGAAAATTTCGGGAGGTTTAACACAATCCAGGCAGCTGCGTGCTTTATTCAGCAAGGTATAGCATTAATTTGATCAAAAAATACAGTCAAGACATTGATAATTTTACAAACTACTATTTCTATTTCAAATAACTGTTCTAGTTTTCAAACTTTCTGTTCATCAAAGAATCCTCCATGTGCAGCAATGACAGCTTTTCAGCTGCGCATAATATAATGGGAATGGTTTCTCTAGTACCAAATTAGCACATTAGCATGATTACTTAAGGATGAGGTAACACAGTGTGTTGTTAGTACACTAGAGTAATGGCTGCTGAAAATGGGGCTTTGAAATCACATGTAAAGTTTGAAATAAATAAAAAATCTAAATATGTATGTAAGTATGTAGCATTATTAATGTTATGACTGTAATTATTTATCAATTTAATGCCACCTTGGTGAATAAAATTGTAGATTTCTTTCAAACTTTTGTCAAACTTTTGAACGGTAGTGTAGCCAAAAGTATATGACACCTGCTCAACCAAGATCATGGGCATTAGTATGGAGTTGGTCCCCCTTTGCTGAACGGCCTCCTGGGAAGGCTTTCCACTAGATGTTGGGACATTGCTGTGTGGATTTGCTTCGATTCAGCCAGAAGAGCATTAGTGAGGTTGGGCACTGATGTAGGGCGATTAGGCCTGGCTCACAGTCGACTTTCAAATTGATCCCAAAGGTGTTCGATGGGGTTGAGGTCCGGGCTCTGTGCAGGCCAGTCAAGTTCTTCCACACCGATCTCAACAAACCATTTCCTTATGGACCTCGCTTTGTGCATGGAGGCATTTTCATTCTGAAACAGATAAGAGCCTTCTCCAAACTGTTTCCACAAAGTTTGAAACACAGAATTGTCTAGAATGTCATTGTATGCTGTAGCATTAAGCTTAGCTTTCACTAGAACTAAGGGGCTTAGACCAAACCATGATAAACAACCCCAGACCAAGGTAAATATATGTCCAGATACTTTTGGCCATATATTTTGGACAATTTACAAGGGCATCATCTGAGCATGTAAGTGGGTATTCAGGTTCATGCTTAGGGTTAAAGGTCAGCAGTATCATGTCCTCAGGGAGGGAGTACATAATTTGTTCAAAAGGCACTTACGTTAGCAGCTACAACCTAATCTGTCTTACTCACATGCTATCCTTGATGCAGAAAAAACATTTGCATCTTTGTGTAGCTCTGAGAAAGGGACACAATACACCTGCTAGCACCTTTCAGAGTCCCAGAATTACACAATTTTTCATCTACAGTGGTTTCACGGAAACGCAGAAAAGCTGACATTCTGTTTAAAGGGGAATGTCAGGGTATGGTGGTTGCTGAAAGCACATTTGTCATTCGAATGAGGGTATCAGTTAGACTCCATAAAGGAGCGGAAGGCAACCCTGGTCCTGGAGTGCCGGTGACGTTTCAGATTTTTGTTCCATCTGAACTTGACAACAAGAGTTTGATGGATGATTTAAAAACCTGAGCCTGAATATTCTGTATGGAAAAATGCTTGGAGGTTTGGATGGAGCAAAAACCAGGACTGTCTCCAGGACCAGGGTTGCCTACCCCTGCCACAAAGTGATACCTTTACGCCTGTAGGTATGATGAGTGAAGCCCTGCATTACAATGCGTGACTCAGTGTTCTTGACTGCGACGTGTTTGCTATGACGGACGGTTGGGCGAGACCGTAATGAGGAAGGAACGCTGCCAAGCTGGTAAAAGCATGTGGAATCGTGCCTTTCCATGCAATGTTTGGGGTCTGAATGTGGAAAACATCCCAAGAACTAGCAGCCTATCATCAACTGCATGCCTAGATGCAATAATTCTCTTTAGATGAATCACCACTGGTTTGCCAACACTGGCAAGTTGCTTCCAAACCTTTAGGAGAGCCATTATTTCTCTACCTACAGTACAGTGACTTACTGCTTATAACTGAATTACTTTTGTTTGAATTAACTTGTCTAAATGAACAGCCATGCATCTCACAGTTGGCTGTTAACTGAATGGTAATTGGCCGTTGAAGTACGTCGTTCACTTTTCAGGCTGCTAAAGTTCCCCGAGTAATTTCTCGCCAGCTCTGGTCTTACTTGCTGAGGTCGTGATATAACCAGGCGCTGATGTTAAACAGACAGCTGGGCTCCCGTCACGGCTCAGCGAGCATCTCCCCCGCAGAACGTGTCTTCAAAACTGAGGCTCAGAGGCCCTTCCCCGGTGATTACTCTGATCTGCTTGACGTCCGTCCGCCGTTCCCGCCGTATAATACAGAGCCTTCCACCTGGGAATTGGTCCGCTACTCTTTCCTGCCATTTTTTTGTTCCTCCTGTGCGACACGCAGAGACAGACATCTGCTGCGATTTCTTTCAATTTTGAGGTTCTCGCTACAGCAATTATCAGGAGGTACCGCGAGGCGCGACCTCCGGATTTCACCCCGCTATTGGAAAATTGTGAAGGGGGGTGGGAGGGGGGTCATGTGATGAGTTTAACTGCACGGTGGGGAGGGAGGTTCCAAGGATGGGAAGCCCTCTCCACTGTCCCAGCGACACATTTGTTATTATTATATTTTATATATTTTTTAAGAGCGGACAGGGTTGCAATTTCAGGGAATTTACCAGGTTTGATCAGGGCTTTTGAATCTTAAATGTAATTTACAAAACACAAATTTTTTAACTGCCTTTCAACCTCTTCTAACTATTTTACCTGCATTTATGTTTTATTGCATAAAGTACATTAAGTGCTATTTAGAAAAATCACCCTACAAATAAAGTTATTATGGTTATTATTATTATTAAAAGTGTACAGTAAGTGCAAGTTCAGTATAACAATAAATAGAATAAAGTCCAGCAGGAATGTTCGGACCCGATATCCTAATCCTCTGTTGTTTTCCATTTACTCTGAGCTAACAGCAGCAGTACAATCATGGCTTAATCATTGTAACATGCAAGACCCTGTATTGTACACTCATTACACACATTTTAGAACAATTTCAGTTTTTTACATTTCTGCCTGTCAAAGAAAATAATTGGCTATGCTTCTTATCCCCAGCAGAGGTGGATGGGAGGCAGGTTTATTGTGGAATTCCAGATGCCGCTATCTCTTAAAAAAGAGCCAACCCCCATTGCTTCATTGAGGAGACATAGGGCATATGTCCGAGCACTGAGGAGACATAGGGCATATGCCAGAGCACTGAGGAGACATAGGGCATATGCCAGAGCACTGAGGAGACATAGGGCATATGCCAGAGCACTAAGGAGACATAGGGCATATGCCAGAGCACTGAGGAGACATAGGGCATATGCCAGAGCACTAAGGAGACATAGGGCATATGCCAGAGCACTGAGGAGACATAGGGCATATGCCAGAGCACTAAGGAGACATAGGGCATATGCCAGAGCACTGAGGAGACATAGGGCATATGCCAGAGCACTGAGGAGACATAGGGCATATGCCAGAGCACTAAGGAGACATAGGGCATATGCCAGAGCACTGAGGAGACAGGGCATATGCCAGAGCACTGAGGAGACATAGGGCATATGCCAGAGCACTAAGGAGACATAGGGCATATGCCAGAGCACTAAGGAGACATAGGGCATATGCCAGAGCACTGAGGAGACATAGGGCATATGCCAGAGCACTAAGGAGACATAGGGCATATGCCAGAGCACTAAGGAGACATAGGGCATATGCCAGAGCACTAAGGAGACATAGGGCATATGCCAGAGCACTGAGGAGACATAGGGCATATGCCAGAGCACTGAGGAGACATAGGGCATATGCCAGAGCACTGAGGAGACATTGGGCATATGCCAGAGCACTAATATGTACAGCAGCCTAAAGTATCAATACATAACTCACAAAGTTTCTCATCAGAATGAGCAGTATGCTGAGGGCAGTATGCTGAGTGGGTTGGCAATGGCTGGTGACCTTCCCGAAATGGTGCAGGGAACTTCGGTCGAACCCAATGATCCATGCTGCACTTCAACGGTCCACTCTCTTCAACCCCGGAGAAGAAAGTAAAGCTGTAATCACTTGAAAGAAAGAGGAGAGGAGAATAGCTATGGCGACCTCCATTTCAGAGGCGTTTCAGGGCTGCGGGGAGCTCCCGACCATCTCTCATTTACACAGAAAACTGACAGCATTATTCATGCTTAGTTTCATTGTTTCGCCCCAAACATTTACAAAGTTGCATTACTGGCTCTTCCCAAAACTTGGGCTTGTATAAAATCTCACAGTGGGGACTGGAGTTTGTGATCAGCAGGCTACAGAACCAAGACCAGAAGGAGAATTGTTTGTTGTGCGCGCCTTAACAAGAATATAAAGCCGTATGTGGGAGGCAGAAGCGGACAGGCCTACAGTTCTTCCTTGTGCTTTCCTTTTGCATTGCACTTGTTTCTGGTTGGGGGCCTCGGTCAGAACAGAGGAGGGCTTCTTTAAGGAAGAGCTTCGCCTTCAAAACTACCAGCGCAATCCGCTACATTGAATCCAACCAGAGGGCCTCACACAATGAAAGTGGAAGAGGACTGATTTATAAAGTCTGAAATACTGTCAAGAACTGCCTCAAGGGTTATGTGATGTGTGACATGGTACTCCTCGGTATTTCTCTTTAAATCACTCAAGATGGGATGAAAAAAAGCACGTTGTTTTTTTCCCCCCACCTGTTTTCACTTTTACATTGTTGCTTATCTCTTAACAGCTTGGTACTTAATGGCCATAATATGCGCATGCATATAAGAGTCCTTTCTAAACACTTTCTATGAACGGCCCTCCAAAAGTGCTACACAACCCATTCATTAGCAGTACATAGCACCTTTGTACATACTGTAAACATTTTTAATATTCATAAATTTTTTAAATAAAAAATAACCAGGAATTTGCATATGCTTTGGTACATTACCAGTGATGCTGAAAGCGATAAGCACTATAATTCTACTGACCATATGATCATTATTTCTGTCAGGACATGTCAACTCATGTATATAAATGACATGTTTTAACGTGCTGTACAATTATTTCGGTTTGGCGCTGAATGGATGTGCTTTAGGTACTATTCTGGAGCACGGGCATCTCCCCGCTACACAGGAGATGACCAGAAACCCACGTACCCAAGCGGATCCAAACAACTGTTGGAAGCTGGGGTGGTGGAGGGTCTGTGCAGTGCTTATTAATGTCTGTGCAGTGCTTATTAAGAAATGTATATGGGTTTTATGAATGGCCATTCATAGACAGTGTTAATAATAAATAATTATATTATCTGTATGCCTAGAACTTGGGCAATATGCTGACCAACCATGCATATTTGTTCATAAATACCTGCATTATCATATCTGATATATTCATCAGGTTTAAACCATGGTAAAACGTAGTTTCCGTATTACGTTTCCGTATTACAGCCAGGCTCTATTTGACAGTTACCTCTCACAGTTTCTCACTGTGTATAAAATACCGAAAAACACCATTTCCCAGTATGCATCGTCAGCTCGATATGCGTGACTTCTTTGGCGTTTGCGGGCTCCTTTCCCACTTGGTGTGTGTATCGGGGGATTCATTCTATAACTGTATAACCGCAGCTGTAAATTCTATAACTACATTAGTTCTCTTTGCTCTTCATCTCTGCCCATGCACAATGGGATCAATTTATCCACTTAGGTAACGCTTCTGTCAGGTTTTGGCGAATGCCGTCTCATTCAGCTCGGGTGCGGCCGCCTGCAGCATAGCGCTTCTGTTTCGGATGATTCCAGAAAGAAGGATTGCAATGGTTATACAAAGAGATGCAGCATATAGACGCCCTCTCTCTCTCACCATTAATTGAGTTAAACAAGAGTTTAAGTCATGTGAGAAATCTTTTTATTCTGAATAGATTAAAAAAATATTTCTCATGACGTAGACTTGTTTAGCTTAATTAATGATCAGCGTGGGCATCAATATTCCTCTCTGTGGTGATTTAGATTTTTGGCTTTAATGTTCGTTGAAGCAGAGCATTATGGAAATAGCTGAAGTAGGTTGATGATTAAACAGAAAGTCACCAATCATCTGCACCCTTGAACTGAGAGCTTAACTAGTATTGCATTTGGGAAAAATATCGAGCTCCAAAATCGCATAGCCTAATTTATAAACTGTCACGATTCTAGTCGTCATGTCACGTTTTCTTTTCTTTTCTTGTCTTAGTTAGATTTCTTGTTAGTCTAGTCACGCCACGTTTTATGTTTTATTGCTGTCACGTTTCATGTTTGATTATTGGTACGATTTATTTTCTAGTCTTGTCATGTCACGTTTTATATTTGATTCATGTTACGTTTCCCGTTCATTGTTTAGCATACACATTTCCGTGTTTTTCCGCAGCCTTGCATTCATGCTGTTTCTCTATCTCTTGCTGTCGCTCACGCTTCCCTAATTGTTTCATGCTCCCGTGTCTAGTTTACTAATCTACTAACGTTAGATCAGGATTGGGTAATACTAACTCTCTAATCATGTGTTCATGTTTACCTTACGTTTCTTGTGCATGTCATTTACTCATTTACTAACGCTAGGTCAGGATAGGTTTATTACTAACGAGTACTAATTAACTTGTTACTTTGTCAGCCTTCCACACCTGATTTCCATTTGCATGCTGCTGTCAAGCTAAGTGTCTGCACCTGTCTACACCTGCATTTAAGCTCAGTGTTCATGTCTTGTCTTTGCAAAATTGTTGCCTCCTGTTTGTCAGTGCACTTTTGAGCAGTTTTCCGAGCCTGCCTTTTTGTTTACGATCCAAGCCTGTTATTGACCATTGTCTTTGGTCTTGACTCTTGCATTGCCTTCGACCCCGAGCCTGCCTACCGTCTGCCTGTACTTCTGCCCCGCTGACAGCTACTCTGGTTACTGGACATTTTGCATGGTGTACCGATTCTGAGACTGCCTTCTATTGTATAATGGTTTTGGCTGGATTTTTTTGTGTATGAACTTTGCTTGCTTTTTGACTACGCTCATTGGACATTCCTTTAGTAAAGCCCTGACGGGACTTTATCATAACCACTGTTTCTGAGTCGTGCATTTCGGGTCCAACCCTCACGCACCCATCTCATAAACAATCCCATTTACCTTAAAAATGCAAGAATACGCCCCAAAAAATTGCCCATGTCACTGCGTTCTACATCTTTTCCTTTAAAGCACTCTGAGCAAGACGCCTCAGAAAGATTGGGACACTTATGGCCTGGTGAGAAAGCGGATAAGAGGCTTGCGTTTAATGAGTATCGCCAGACAGAAGTGAACACAATGCGGCCAGAGAAGACCATGAAATCTTGTCAGTTGCTGCTTTGAAGTTAATGTGGGGATGCAATTAAAATATGGCCCCCAAAAGGCTTCTGAAACTGCGGAGGAACAATAGAAAAAGGAGCTCTCTTGGCTGCAAAATGGTGTGTTGTTGTTGTGTTAAAAAACTCCCATCTCAGTTGGGTATATACTTTGTGATGTTAACAGCTGGGCTTGCGTGAACATGGACGCAGGCCCGTAGTGTCCCCACTGTGTGTGCTGACACTTATTATGCTGCCGTTTCATCAGAGTCGAGGGCTGCGTTTTCATTGTCGTATAGGGGATTTATTTTTATTTTTTTGCCAAAACAAATCTCTTCTATTTCGGCAAGCAAGCGCCCTACATTTAGTTGCAGTTTCCTGTTGCAGGCAACAGAAAAATCATACATTTGGGACACGATGAGCCTAGTTCTGCGTCGAATCCTGATGGCCTGTGCGATGAGGATGCTTCGGCTTGACTCTCAGCTTTACGGAAAAAAATACTGTCGCTAATTACAGCTCATATATTATTTAGCCTACACTGATCTAATGCTGTCAGGGTTTTAGAAGAAGAAAAAACTGATCCTAAGTAGAATCAACCAATTCAGAAGCCTGCACAATTGGAAGCAACTGAAAAAAAATATCAGGATTTCTGTGTGTTGGCCCTCTTATAACAGTCACTTATTTATATATTGCTTTGACTAGTTCATATTTTCTGTGTGAGTAGGCACATGTTTATAGTTGCTAGCTGACAGCCATTGTTTTTGAAAACACTGAGAGGCACAGTATGTATAAAATAAATAACAGTCAATGAGGTTTTGACAAGATGATGCAGACTCTATCAAATTTAATTGGCAGGGGGGCGTTTGGTTTCGCTGCTTGCTGTGGTTGACACGAACGCGGCGAGTGGGGAGTCTAGACCAGTTGGCGCACTTTGTGCGAGCAGAACCGGGAGCTCGGCTCATACTTTTCAGTCGCACTGCGTGGCTTCACTCATGCAGTGTCACCCTGTTGTTATTTCATGGATATTTTTATTTTTGCTGGCAGTTGGGGCTTTGAAAGTGCAACTTTCGCAATCTGGCAGGGTTGTACAGCAGTTGTCCGCATTCGCAACGTGGCAACAGTTCAGCCTCACGGCGGTTTCCATTACAGCCAGCCAGTTTTTAAAAGATTTTATCATTCATAAGAACCGTATTGTACACATGATTACAGCTTGGTGCATTACTGCTCCTTGGATTCTGCTCTATAAAAGTAATCAAAAGATCATTTTCACACGTCATAATGTTGACCCACACCCTCCATTTTTCAGCACATAGATTCCCATTGTGTCAGGTTCAAAATACTACTGCTCCCTGGGTATGAGCCACCATAGCATTAAAAAAAACTGAAACATATAGCCACCTACCCACCTCCCTCCTGCTCTGGGTAACAAGCTATCGTAACAGCAATATGACACTGCGTTCCTGGGACTGTCGGCATTTGCAGATGGCATGCAGGGTAGCGCAGACTTCTTTGGGCCAATTTTCACTACATTCTGTGTGATGTAAGCTGGGCCCCTGTCTGGCCTGCATTGGAGAGAAAGTTTTCAAAACACATTTTACTGTCATAAAATCACCAGGTGTCTGGAAATGAATCCGGTTTGGGTTTGCAGCATGCTGTACCAGGTGAAAGCATTGGCCTCTGGACACTGGGTGGAGCATGGCTGTTGTACCCTTGAGCAAGGTACTTTACCTCAATTGGCACCCGGTAAACAGACGTTTTGCTGCCTCAGCGGGGATTAAATTGTAAGTCACTCCGCTGTGACACGGTGGTGCACTTTGTCACCTTGTGCGGAGACAAAACGGAAGTAAAATTATGGACAAAGTAGACGAATCACACCACAGCCGCTATCATTCAAACAAAGGATGACTGGAAGAAAGCCAGGATGAGCGGCTCCTGACAGGCTGTGGCCTGACGAGATACACCTGAGGAGATTACCAACCAACCGCAGCTGTGCACCTGTAGGCCAAGCCACCACTGCTCAATGCCCTGTTCCATTCCATGATTTAGGAAGCCAAAGAAGAGTATCAACCCCTTCTGCCATGCAAACAGGTGCAATGTACTTGATATTCCGCCAATAAAATGTTTTTTTCTTAAATGTGAAAGGTGCTATTTCAAATGCGAGAGCACGATTAGTACTAACAGTGAAGTGCATCTTATGCATGATCAATGAGAAATATCTTCACACATAAATAATGAAAAAATGTTTTCATAATATTCAATGCAACATACTTTTCAGGGGCACTGACGTTAACAAACTGATTATAATGTGGAATTAATATGTACATCCAAAGACATTAGACTTGGCATTTGTTTCAGGGCTTAATACTAACTTCTGCTAAATGAATACAACGTGCAACTCATTTGTATAATCTATCCCACAATGCACCTCCTATATTAATTCTCCAGACAAGTACAATAATGCAAGGAGCCTGTGGCTGTTTATACCCGAAGACTTGCATTTGCATCCAAAGTTATTTGGAAAATGTGAGCACTCCCCTCTGAATACCAAAGTATATTGTATTTAAAAGTATTTAATCATTTCTGATATTGAATTGCTAGTTGAGAAATGTGAAAGTCTTCACATAAAACCTGTTGCAAAGACGCATTGGAACACAAATACATATTTTTGTTGAAGCAAAAACTTAGTGGCCATTGGTAAATCTTGATGGGTCTCTTGCAGGGTTGAGTGGATGTGTGGAATCAAGTACAGGTGGGATAGCTTTTGTGTTCTGTTTTCAATTCAAGCACAGCAATCCCAGCCAATGAGATTGTGTTCTCGCTTATTATTCCTTGGTTTGGATTTGAGACCATTTGTTTTATGAATGTAAATACATAGTTTATTCCAGTCAAGTGAACGTTTACTTATAATGTTTGTAAATTAATATGTAAGTAAAATTGTCAGAGTGGCCATTGGAATTGAAAAATGAATCCTTTAAAATTATTGCTTTGAGCACGAGCATTTGCTAAAATTGATGCTTCAATTTTCAGCATGTTACAATGATGATGATGAGGAATTGATCTCTCATTTCTTCATCCTGAAATACATCACATTGAAAAAGGGGGAAACTCCACTGAGGAACCTGAGTGTATGATTGGTTAAGGATACCCTCACTGAGGAACCTGAAAGTATGATTGGTTAAGAATACCCTCACTGAGGAACCTGAGAGTACGATTGGTTAAAGACACCTTCACTGAGGAACCTGATAGTATGATTGGTTAAAGACACCTTCACTGAGGAACCCAAGAGTATGATTGATTAAAGAGACCTCCACTGAGGAACCTGAGCATATGATTGGTTAAAGACACCTTCACTGAGGAACCTGAGCATATGATTGGCGAAAGACACCTCCACCGTAGAATAATAAGTGAGAAGACACAACCTCCAAGTGAGTGATGACACACAGGCTCCATTTTGTTTTACTCCATAGTGAGAGCCTACAGGTTAAAGATGCCACACATTAAGCAATTATTGCCATTCACAATCCTCCATCAAGTCCTGCATGATCTCTGCTCCTGGACCACCTTCTTGTGGAAAGAAACACATTGCAGCATCTCAATGATTTCAGTTATTTACAGCTAAGAAGGCAAACAAGTTCCACAAACAATAATGACTGGGGGCAAGGGTATTGATTTATGCTGACCCCTATCTAACTTCCATTGTAGCTGGCCAGCAAATTGCCTAATAAATATTGCATGGGACATTGTGATAATGGCCATTACTTGGGCACCAGGATAATGTTATTCTGCTCGTGCAGATTTATATCTGATTATTGGGTTATTTTTTTAAAACTTTTTTGTATTCTACTGCTACGACTTTTTATTTATCAGCTGAATAAAACTTTAGATTTAAATCCAATTTGCATTTATTTTTGATGATCAACTAATGTTGTATTGTGGGTTAAGTCTAAAGTAAAGTTTTTGTTTTGATGAGATGTCCTATTTTTATGTTTTTCATTCAAACTTAATCCTGAGGAAGCATAGCTGATATCGTGTGAAGTTACATCCAGCTAACCAAAAGCCGGGACAGATTTCTTCCAATAAAGGAGTCAGAAGCATTAAGGTTTATATGAATTGTGGAAGTACAGTATATTGGTTGATGTTGCCAAATAATATTGTCACAGGTACCAAATGATCAGTCTGGTAAATTGTGTCTTATTTTACAAGGAAATATAAAAAGGTAACAATAATTGATGTGTTTTGGCTGTTACTGAATTCATGTTTATATCTCAACGGACTTCCTGGTTAAATAAGGGTTAAATAACAAATAAATAAAATGTTCCGTTTAATTTTAATGGTAGCATGTACTTTGTTTTTATGTGTTTTTGAATTTATTTGAATTAGATTTTTATTTTACTTTTCTCACATTAATGTCAGTGAGACCCTGGTTCCTTTGAGATGTATAACCTGGAGATTATTGCATGGTGCATGCCACAAACCTGTAATACCTATATTGCTTTAAGAAATATTTTAGATAAAATGTCTGTCATATAATGTCAAGAAGTGTAGTTTGTATCTAGCCTGTATCTAAAAAATAGTGTCTAGTCGAGCTCATTTATTTTTTAAACTTTACAAACATTTGGCTAGATGAGTATCAGTTTATCAGTCTGTTCCCTTAAACTATCCAGTCATCACTTTGTCAGAGTATTTTAAGGATCTAGGAACAAATCTGGATTACACCATACAGCCCACCACCATGGTGACATTTAACGTTTAAAAAAAAACAAAAAAACATTAAAAAAACAGAACTAACTAGTATAATGTATAATGTCATAACACCAGATAATGTAATAACTTGTTATAATGTAAGAACATTTGCACTTACGATAGGCATCAGTCAAATTTTTTTCTAATTTAAGTGACCAGCAAAATTTTGGTCTCTACTGTTCATGATCATCCAAGACTAAAAAAGACAACTCAACTCAATAGGCATGTGACATTAACTGAAACTCTGTACTCTAATACATGAAATCAGTCTGCCAATGAACAGAGTGGAGTGTGCATATTTTGCTTTTGTGTGTTAATTTTATTAATTACTTTATTGGTGTGCCTGTGAAAGTGCGGTAGGTTGTATGTTAATACAGGTGATCATGATAACATTAAAAACGCTGTAACCATGGAAACCGATAAGAACTGTAATGCCAGTACTCTGATGTTTAAGGTCACATCCTTTTCGTTTCGTAGTCATGGTTGAACTTACCCATTTACCTCAATTCCCCCTTTATATCTGAGAAAAGACTTATCTCTCTGCTTTGCACTGCACCTTAATCTCGATATTATCAGTGAAAGATTTGTGCATCATTGAGATTACAGCAATGCTGTAAATCTGGAATGAAGACAGGTGTAATTTCATTCACTGAATTCTGTCACTCTGAAGCATGTGATCCTCGTTTTCTTGGGCAGCAGTGCAGTTTAATGCTTAGGGAGCCGAGCTTGTAACCAAAAGGTTGCAGATTTCATTCCCAGGTAAGACAGTGCCATTGTACCCTTGAGCAAGGTACTTAACCCGTATTGCTTCAGTATACAGTCAGGGCGATTAGTATTTGGACAGTGACACAATTCTTGTTGTTTTGGCTCTGTACTCCAGCACATTGCATTTGAAAGGGCTGTTTTTCCTGACTTATTTTCCGATTGAGCTCTATGGAAAAATTAGATCCATCCATATCTACTGCATATCTGGCAGCAGAGTGATGATTTGAGGCTTGTTTGATACCTCAGACCCTTGATGACTTACAGCCATTTAACCAACCATGTGTTCCGTACTATTCCAGTGTAATTTACATGTTAATCTAGTCCCACCCCCCAATTCCCGACCCATAGAGATCCATTTAAATGCAGAGAGGTTATAGTATCGCTTATAGGAGTACCAGAAAATAAGATATCTGTCACGGTTTCGCAGGTTGCCGTTCGCTCTTGGCTTTCGCAGCTACGGTCCGCGCCCTCGCCAAGTTTTTTCCGCTACCTGGTACCTTCACCTGTTCAGATGTTTCCACCGGCTATTTAAGCTCCGCGTCTTCCGGTCTCGGCGCTTCCGTGTTGTCATTGTTCCTTGCCATGTAAAAATGTCACTCTCGATAACAGCGTCTGCTACATGCCTGAAATGTAATGTAATGTAATGTGTAGCCGGTGTCCTGGCTAAACTCCCAACCCAGGCTCTTTCAATCTGCCACTGAATCATCCCCCAGTTTAATTGGCAAACAAAAATTATTCTCTCCCTCTCCACCTCAGCTGATGTGTGGTGAGCATTCTGGCGCAAAATGGCTGCCACTGCATCACCCAGGTGGGTGCTGCACATTAGTGGTGGTTGAGGCGAGTTTCCCCCTCATCATTGTAAGCGCTTTGAGTGTCGAGAAAGGCGCTATATAAATGCCAATAATTATTATACTTCTGGGCACCGCATAAAATCTGAATGAATTTCCTGCCTTTTGATAACGAGTGAATGCAGAATTTTTCTGCGAGGTGAATATTGATCCTCTTGAGCTTCCCGTTCTTATTGAGAGCCTGTTATGTACCAGACTCAGAGACCCAAATGCAGACCAGGATAAGGCAGAAACGTAGTTTATTTCCAGGCCAATGTCAAAAAGCCAGGTAATCAAGAATTCCAAAACGAGATCCAAAAAACAAAATCAGAAAAACAAGCAAAGGTCAAAAGCGGAAAATCAAAGGGCAAAGGTACAAAAGGGCTAGGCTAATCAAAAGTTGGTAAACACAAAAGAAAGGCAAAACCAGAAAATCAAAGGCAAAGGTACGAGGAAGGGCTAGTCAAAAACAAAGCTGCGTCTCAGGAATCTCAACAAATCTCTGGCTTTACAACAACAGGCTCAGGAAAGGTGATCAACGTTCTGACGGGGAACAAACAGAATTGTCGTAAGGTTAACACATTAGGTAAACAATAATTCAATCACGAGAACATAGCGCAAACATGGAAGGGACTCGGAAACATGCATCACAAACAACGGGCTCGAATATGAGCGGAGTGTACGGACGTACGTACGAAGTCTACGTACAAACAGCTGGAGCGAATTACAGAGATAGCTCATAAGCAGTTATAAATGCGAGTAACAAAGATAAAGCGGAGAAGCTGGTTAAATGTTAGTATCTAACTATAAGACAGACAGTTAGTTGTTAGTATACATCTATGTTAATTGGTTTAGTAAAGTGCACGTAACTAATAAAGCACCCGAGTGATTGTTAGCGCGAGTTAGTAATATATACAATTATACACGGGAAGGAAATCAGGAAGTAGCAGAAAACGAAACTTCGGAAATACAGCGTTAACCCACGAAAACTCCCGAAGTCACCCGAATAGTGCATGCACGAGACTGGGTAAACAAACACACAGATGAGACTCGGACAACCCACGAACAGAGCGGAATGCAATGATGAAATTAAAAATAATCAATCCAGAATAAATATCAAATAATAATACAAACAGATGTACAGAGCCATGGAGTTTTTCTTTGTCACAGTTGCCCTAAGCGTGCTCCTGGGTGCTTCTGATTTAGACCCGGATCTCAGTAAAGCTGCTTTTTGACAATACCCATTGTATAAAAAGCATTATACGGTTAAAATGGAAATTCATTGAATTATTCAGTTTCAACATTTCTTGTGGTCTCGTCATCCCATCCCTGCATCCCTCCATTAGTTTCTGATAGCACTGACTGACACACGCTTACTCAGAGTAGCCAGTCACGACCTCTTTTCATTCTGCAAAACCATTCAACCTCAGAGAATGTCTATTTTTTTAACCTCTCCTCTTAGCTTCATATACAGTGCATTGCACAAGTATTCACCTCCTCCCTGAGTTTTTTCTTTTAACATTTTTACTACGCCACATAGATTTACAAATCCATTTATTTGGGATTAGTATTCACCCACCTTGGTTCAAAAGGAATAGATTACCTCAGGCAAAAGCCTTCTCAATGTATAATGCCCAGATATTATGTAGTGGGGGAGTGGAGGAAAGGAGGTGGGGAGTGAAGAGACGCAGCCTTGCAATTCTGGATCTTGTCTAGTACGGAAGTACACATCTGGGGATTTTAGAGTATACTTGATGGCTACATCCCAATATTCTTCACCCCCACAGAACTATATCTGTGTTCACTCCCCACCTCCCCACTGCACAGTATACAATGTACCTGACATTGCGGTTTGTGTCGAGACATTAATTAATATGTCACCATTAATACGTAATTAAGATGTAATCAGCAACATTAGATTAAAACACAAATATCCGTTTCCAGGGCAAGGAGGAGAGGAGGTGGTAGCGGAGGAAAGGAGGGCGCATTTTTCAAGTATTGGGACGCACCCCTGGTATACTGTACATGCAACTGCTTGTACTCAAAACGTTCAGGCAGTTTTGCATACTTCCGGGTAGGAGACGAGTGGTAGTGGGGCAGGAGAGGAGTGATGAATATTGGGACGTATCCCCTCTCCTCTTCCCTAGCTGGAATTCTGTGAACAAGAGACAAGGAATTGCACCTGTTACAAAGAAACCCATGTTTTAAAACTGTTTATCTGTGTTGTGTACAAATAAAGCTAAACTTTATATGTCAATCAATGTAGCCTAGTAATTCGTTTTTAAACCAATCGCGTGCTATACCGAATCTGATTCGGTACAATTTAAACACGCGTTACAAATGAGACTAATGGGACAGGCTTGCGGTTTTGTTGCTGTTTGTGAATAAGAAATACAAGTCAAACCTATCCTAACTTGGAACCAGGTGATAAATGGTGTAAATGGTATGTATTTTTGCATAATGAGCACAACTATCAAAGGGCAAACATTCACTTACGTGGTTGAAAAACAGTTTTTATTTTAAATATATAAATAACCTGCGCGAAGTTGAACGAACAGAACTCAGAAGGTCAGTTAGAAGACAGCACAACGCATATATAAACATATTTCCGTTTTTGTGTATACAGTGTTGTGTGGGAAAATGAGTTTGTTACAATTGTTAAGTGTTACAATTGTTAAGTGTTACAATTGTACCGGTTCTCCCCCCGGATCTGTCAGTACACTACCAAAATACGCTAATCTTGACCGCCTAATATGGCAGCCATGCAGAAATCTGAGCGGTATTTAGTTGTTTATCTATCTATCTATGGACTGAGCAACCAATGATTTTAGCTGACCCTGCCCCTTTCATGTTGACTGACAGGCTGAGCTGTTTTGAAATAAATAGCCTACACCTTGAAATAAACGCATCGTGAAATAAATAGGCCCTACACCAAATAAATACACCTTGACATAAATACAAGGGGTAATAAAAACGCCATGAAATAAATAAGAAAGTTTAAAAAATGTTAATAATGAATAGATATTTATTTAATTTCTTATTTATTTATTTCAGTTTATCACATTTGGTCTTCCATACACGCAGACACAGGGAGAACATGCAAACTCCACACCGAAAGGAACTCGGTACCTTTTTGCTGTGAGGCGACCATGCTATCCACTGCACCGACGTGCCTCCCCAAATATGGTTAACTTCTGAATATCATTAACATTGAATACATCTTAACTTTGAATACATCTAACTCAGAGGCACAATTCATAATTTATTTTACATGTGTTTTCTATAACTATATTTAATCTGTTGTACTGTTATTCTTTTTTAGCTATTATTGCTAAATTCGCTGTGTTGGATGCAATCAGGGCCTCACTGAAAAAGGGGGCATTGCTCTCAGTGGAGTCTCCCTGTGGAAATAAAGGTTATGATGATGATGATGATGATGATAATGATCTTTATGAAATCAAATTGTGTGTTTTGAAATATTTTTGTGGCACTGTAAAATGTGAATGCTTTTGCAATAGAACAGCCACAGCTGGTTTATTTAAGCATATATGAAGAATTCACTTTTGTACCTGCAGCAATTGTGCCACATTTAAACACGCTAACTCGCTAAGCTCTCAGAAATGCTGTTCGTTCTCCGTAACAAGTTGAGCGCTGGCTGAACATGCTGTCCGTATTAGCGTGTACTTGTGCTCGCCACTATTCACATTGACAGGAAGTAGGGGGAGTGACTGGCTTTCAAGCCATAATAAGTAGAACATTACATTACATTACATTATAGACATTTAGCAGACGCTCTTATCCAGAGCGACGTACATAGTGCATTTTCATACTAGGAACAAGAACGTTTAAAAACAACCCTAAAAAGGCAAATATGAATCTAAGTACTAGGCGCAGTCAGTATGATTGGGGTTTGTTTTTTTGTTTTTTTTGGGGGGGGAATTACACAACATTAATAACAATAGTCACAGGGAGGTAGGGAGGGGTGGAGAGAGGTGCAGCTTGAAGAGGTGAGTCTTCAATCTGCGCTTGAAGGCAGTCAGACTTTCTGCTGTTCTGACCTCCACGGGGAGCTCATTCCACCACCGTGGGGCCAGGACAGACAGACGTCGAGACCGGGTGCTAGCATGAAGAGGGGGGGGTACCAGTCGTCCTGAGGAGGCGGAGCGCAGGGATCTGGCAGGTGTGTAGGGTCTGATTAGTTTTTGGAGGTATGGAGGGGCAGATCCTCGGACTGCCTGGAAGGCGAGCACCAATGTTTTGAATTTGATGCGAGCCATCACCGGTAGCCAGTGGAGGTCAATGAGCAGGGGGGTGACATGGGAGTGTCGGGGGAGGTTAAAGACCAGGCACTCTGCTGCGTTCTGGATAAGCTGAAGGGGTCTAATGGCCGATGCTGGCAGGCCAGCCAGGAGAGAGTTGCAATAGTCCAGGCGAGACAGCACCATTGCTTGGACCAGGAGCTGGGTTGAGTGGGTGGTGAGGAAGGGGCGGATTCTCCTGATGTTGTACAGGAAGAACCTGCATGCCCGGGTTACCGCTGCGATGTTCTCGGAGAAGGACAGCCTGTTGTCCATCACGACTCCGAGGTTCCTGGCACAGGGCGTTGGGGTCAGTGGAGTGTCCCCTAGGGAAATAGAGAGATTGAGAGGAGGAGAGGTTAAAGCAGGAATGTAGATGAGCTCGGTCTTGCCAGGATTGAGCTTGAGATGGCGGTTGTCCATCCAGCTCTGGATGTCGCTCAGGCAAGCGGAGACGCGGGCTGATACCTGAGTGTCAGAGGGTGAGAAGGAGAGAAAGAGTTGAGTATCGTCAGCATAGCAGTGGTAAGAAAGACCATGAGCAGTGATAACAGGGCCAAGGGATTTGGTGTAGATGGAGAAAAGGAGGGGACCAAGGACTGAGCCCTGAACGATATGTAGGCTATCGGGTATGCTGTGTTTTCAGCATGGACACCTGGAGATATGTCTGTATTGCACGTAAGAAGCAATTGAGACTCCATGAGATTGCTGTTTAAAACTTTGGTGGCCAAAATTCTATTTGAAGTAGCTGGGTGGACCTCCAAACTCACCATTTTCTCAATAGTAGAAATATTGAACTGTAGAGGAAGATGACATGTAGATACCTGATACTGGGAATCAGTGGTCTTCATGTTCCCCAATCTCTTCTTCAAAGCAAATACAAACAGTATACAAGAGACTGTCCCAATAAGGCTACGTTATGTATTATTTACATAATTGTATCCAGAAGATAATTGGACAGATGAAAAAAGAATTTAAAAAATAACAAATTAGGAAATTAACTGAGAGGACTAATCAGACAAAGGGAATTAAGTAGTAAACCAGTAAAAATTATTATTTATATATTTTTTGTGTGTAATGTTGATTACAGTTCTGTTTTTTTAAAATGTATTATTAGCTTTATGGTATAGAAACATGCCTGTATGTTTCCTAATAGACACCTTTGTACTATGCATATTTTTGCTATTTACTGTATATATTTTTTGGTTTGTTGACGCAGGCTAAGTTGCTATTAAGTAGCATGCATCACATCCAGAAACATCCACTCAGTATTCTGTGGTGGAGTCAAAAAAGTCACTAGTCTTTCTTTTTGCATTCATCAAATGTGTCCTTGTTCCTGCAAGGGTACACTTCACAATTTAGTGTCACTGTTGTATAATTTTTTGTGAGCTGTCTACTGGCTCTCTGGTTAAAAATTGCGATGTTCAGGCCGGTTTATTGCAAGGCTGTTATTGTTATCATTTATATATTTGTCAGTTGTGTTTCAGAGTGACTTGCAGAGCATTAGAAAATCCAGGACGGAATACAGACAGGAAATAGACAAATTAAGTACAGCTGGTAACATATGTCAGAATAAAACATAACCATCATTTTTAGTTATTAGTTGTTTGTCATCACTGCAATTAACTGCCTGTCCTCTGATCCAACTTTGTAGGCAATAGTAAAACATTCAGTTATCTGTTTTCTCAATTAACCAGGGAAGGACATTTTTATAGTTGTTTATTGTTTCGAAGTGTGCCTATACAAATTAAGTGAAAAGGGGCATTACATGCAAGGGCTGGAATACAATGCATAGAGCGAATATGTAAATAATGTTGCATGCAGATTCGGCAACCAACATACACTAATTTGCATATGTCTCTCTCTGGCTTTCCCCCCCCATTCTCTGCAGTTTGAAATGCCCGATCGTATTCACCAGCTGCGCCCATTGGTGCAAACCCCGCTTTAAATTCAAGATAGCATCGACGAGCTTGAGCTCACCTCCGGAGCGCGAAAATGACACGCTGCTCCTTGTCCTGCCGTAGTCCGCGATCTGAGCCGACGCGAGTCAGGGGAAGGCGCTTCGTGCTCAGACTTTGGGCGCTCCGATCACCCGGCGTGAGTCGGTGGAAAATGATGATATTCGCTCGTCTCTACCGACAGAATCCTTCCCTCCCTGGGCTAATTACACGTTGCTTTGCAGGGCTGCCGGGCTCAGTCAGCACTGGGCACAGTCTGGCTTGGATTCCAGGACCGTGGGGCCTGTCCACACACAGGAATAGTGCCAGAATTATCGACCCAGCAGCCTCCAAATGCACATGTTTCAGAGAGGGTATTACTTTAAAAACAGGCTAATTCTTCTTTCTTATCTTTTTGGTTTATGCAATATACTCCAACACGAGATTATATCTGCAGCACGGCAGCTTAGCCACTCTAAATAGTTATAAATGTTCAAAATGGCTGATAAAACGACCATCAGTTTTTTTTGGGCCGTGTCTGAATCAGCGCACTTGCCATTGAGTATCACAGTTGAGTATACTTTTTTATAAAAGCTGTTAAGTATGTGACAATTAAAAAAATTGAGTGTTCTTAATATCCCTGGATGACATACTTATTTACGGGTTTTCGCTGTATGGATAATAGTATGAAGGATATTTTTTACATACTGCATGTCACTAAACATTATGCAGTATACAGTATGCTAGTACACAAGATGCAGTAGTTAGGGCTCTGATTGGGACTCAGCCCTGCACTCACGAGAACAGTAGCGTTTGCTAATAGCCTCTATGTCCTTGAAAGGTATTAGGAATGTGGTACCGGCGGCAACTCCTGGTGACATCATTGGGCACTGTTACTTTCCTCATGGTGAGTTTCAGGAGTTGTCATCATAGGCCTCTGTTCTGACAGGGAATATCTCTTTGAAAAATTCCAAGATTATTGTTTGTCCCTGCATTTTGTCATATTGATAACTACACGTATGGGATTAGATCTACAGAAAAAAATACCATAATGTATTCAGGGTATGAAATTAATTTCATTGTGGATTCTTAAATCGCCAGTCATTTTTCAACATTTTACCAGCCACATTACCTACAATATAACACAACCTGGTTGGTTACCAGCCAAAGTGGCTGCTAGAGTAAAAATCTTAGCAGCCACAATCAAAATGACCAGCATTTGGAGCGGCAGTGTTACTTTCACACCCTGAATGTATTGAACTGTGACAAATGAATCTGTGCATTAGCGGTTTCTTTTACCAGCTCTAGATCACTTTTCCCTGTACACGGAGGCTAAGGTTGGCCTGTCTGTGTGTGTTTTCTTTGGCAGTATTGATTGTGGCTGGTAGCCCTATAGTGCCCTAGCTTTAGCACTGAAACCTTTCATCCTGGACCTCGGCTTTTCGTTGCTCCTTCAAAGTTTCTGAGATTTTCGTTTTTTTTTCTATCTTGCAGCTTCCTCTAGTTATCATCCTCTCCATTATAGCTTGTTTTGGAATCATATGACTGAACGCGACTGGTTCTTGAGGTGTGACCGTCCCTGGCGACTTTCCAGTTTTTTCTCGTCACCTTTTTCGATTTCTGTTTTTAATTTGGAAGCGTAGAAGTCTTTGGGAAAGACTTGCTTTTTCACAAGTCGTCATTACGGAGCTCTTAGCGAGTTTTGGACTTCAGATTCAGCCTTGTTGTTTTTTTCAGGTAAAAAGGTACAAAGCAATAGTCTGAGTGAGACGAAAGAATCGCTCCCTCCAGAATACATTTGGACAGGCTTAAGAGTGAAAGCCGTTTCAGCGAGTCTTTTGTTCCGCGTCTGAATTGATAAAGGCCGCCTTTGAATTGGCTCTGCTGTGGGGAAGAAGCACTTGTGCTGGGGTCCTCATCAGGCCTGTCCTCTTGCTCTGTGAAACTAGCACCAGCACTCAGCAGCAACGTTAACCTCTGTTGTAGCATCAGTACATTACTCCCAGTCACACCAGAAGATCTTTAGAGCACCCCGGAATAGGAACCCACAGTTCGTGACATTGGTTTCCGATAAAACATTTAAAAAAACATCTGATTGGTTCTAGCATGTTTTAGTCTGAGTTACCCCACCAGCAATTGTGATTCATCATGAGAAGTAATTCCCATTGGTTCATTAGCAAAGCAGGTCCCCAGATGATAGTTGGACACATCTCCCTTCAGGGTGTCGCCATGGGCCCCGCTCGTAGCTCATAGCGCTAATGAGTAAGGCTACGTGAACTTCCGTGAAGTGATGACACTGCGAGGGCCATGAACAATTGCGATTCCATTGCTGGAAAAGGTGCCGAACGTCTACCGCTTTCAGCTGCGTCAACTGCATTGGTCTCCGGTGCAGTTCAGCTGACGAATCACGGACTGAGTAGAAGCAGTGGATGGCCGCCCGCGTTTTGGCAGAAGATAATACACAGATTAGACAATAGCCTAATGGCAATAATGACAAAAGGATCATGGCCGTCTTTTACTAAATTTGATCTGTATAATCAACACTGAGAGTGAAGAACTGGCGAGCAGTAGGCTGTACATCAAACAGTTTAAGTAAATGAAAGATAATTGTCTTTACTAAACAAATACGTTTGAGAGTGAGGCGAAAATGCTTCAGGGAAGAGAAATTCTATGTTAATTTAAATAGAACCTCCAGCATCCTCTTGCCATAATGTGTATGTGGTTGGTCAGGCTGGGCAGGAACTGGTTGGCCCTGCTTAGATAGATAGGCCTGTACATTCAAGCCATGAAAAACTGAATTAATTAAATCTTTCCTGCACACCATGACATCCAAGCCTTAAAAAATAGGTGTGAAACTATTTAAGAGCTTCTTTCCTGTCATTTGAGACTATTCAGTATGTTTCAGTATATAATGGGACGTATGTTACTATTTAGTTGTTTGCCTATACATTTAAACTCCAGAATTTTGCAAGTATTTTACCATAGCACTTAAATTTGAAGGTCAGTTTAACTTTCAGATTCCTATGTCTCATAGCTCGAGTGTTACAGTGAAGGTAACGTGTGCAGAATATGCGACCGTACAGTAAACATTGCAGCCGCAATTGCGCGCGTAATGGAGCCTTGCTAAAGCGTCTGAGTCGCCTCATTTTTACTATCCATTCATACATCAGTATTAAGATTTGTGTGAGGCATTCCAGGCAATGAATCTCAATTTGTGGAACAATTTACTTTCAAGGAGATGTTTCCTTCTGTCCTTTTTTTTATCTGTTTCCAGATTTAAAAAATCTAATCAAATCAAAATCTAATCAAATCAAAATCAAATCAAATCAATATTTATTTATATAGCGCATTTCATAACTAGTTGTCACAATACTTTTCCCAGAAGAGCAAGCCAGAGGCAACAGTGGCAAGGAAAAACTCTCTGGTGTAACTAGGAAGAAACCTTGGGAAGAACCAGACTCAAGGGGGAAACCCATCCTCCTCTGGTCGGCTCAGGGTCTCGGTCTTAATGACCAGCATGGTCAAAGCAGCCAATGTCCATGTTAATAGAATTAGCAGCAGCTAGATGACAGTCCAGATGTGGCGGCAATGATGGTGGGGAACCGGGCAGCGCTGGCGGCGGGAGCAGCGGGCAGTGGAGGTGAGGAGGGGAGGGGAGGGGAGGGGAGGGGAGGGGAGGGGAGGGGAGGGGCAAGCGGCGACGGAGAGGAAGCCGGACAGCAGCGTTGAGGGAGTCCAGTTGACAGCAACTCTGGAGATGCGGGGCATAAATGAGAAATGTCTTTGTCATGCTTGGTTCTATTCTCAATCCTCTTTCTGAGTGTAATGTGACAGATTACATCTTACAAACCGAGTTCTGCCATTCACAGTACTGTGGGGAGTTCCATTACATTACATTACATTACATTATAGACATTTAGCAGACGCTCTTATCCAGAGCGACGTACATAGTGCATTTTCAAACTAGGAACAAGAACGTTTAAAAACAACCCTAAAAAGGCAAATATGAATCTAAGTACTAGGCGCAGTCAGTATGATTGGGGTTTTTTTTTTTTTTGGGGGGGAATTACACAACATTAATAACAATAGTCACAGGGAGGTAGGGAGGGGTGGAGAGAGGTGCAGCTTGAAGAGGTGAGTCTTCAATCTGCGCTTGAAGGCAGTCAGACTTTCTGCTGTTCTGACCTCCACGGGGAGCTCATTCCACCACCGTGGGGCCAGGACAGACAGACGTCGAGACCGGGTGCTAGCATGAAGAGGGGGGGGTACCAGTCGTCCTGAGGAGGCGGAGCGCAGGGATCTGGCAGGTGTGTAGGGTCTGATTAGTTTTTGGAGGTATGGGGGGGCAGAACCTCGGACTGCCTGGAAGGCGAGCACCAATGTTTTGAATTTGATGCGAGCCATCACCGGTAGCCAGTGGAGGTCAATGAGCAGGGGGGTGACATGGGAGTGTCGGGGGAGGTTAAAGACCAGGCGCGCTGCTGCGTTCTGGATAAGCTGAAGGGGTCTAATGGCCGATGCTGGCAGGCCAGCCAGGAGAGAGTTGCAATAGTCCAGGCGAGACAGCACCATTGCTTGGACCAGGAGCTGGGTTGAGTGGGTGGTGAGGAAGGGGCGAATTCTCCTGATGTTGTACAGGAAGAACCTGCATGCTCGGGTTACCGCTGCGATGTTCTCGGAGAGGGACAGCCTGTTGTCCATCACGACTCCGAGGTTCCTGGCACAGGGCGTTGGGGTCAGTGGAGTGTCCCCTAGGGAAATAGAGAGATTGAGAGGAGGAGAGGTTAAAGCAGGAATGTAGATGAGAGTTCCCATCAGTCGTTGCTGGATGATGTCTATGTGGGGAGTCTGTGGTTTATCAGAGCTCACAGTCTGTTTTCAAACATTCTTGGTCAAAAATTCTTGGTTGCAGCCATGCAGTGTAATGAGAGACTTATTGCTAACAATGAAGGAGAAACCAGTATTCGCACAGAAATATTGTCTTGCAGTTTTACTACTCTTGAATTCAGGCATATTCTGTGTACTGTATATTTTTGAAGAGACTATTCCTGAAGCAGTTCTGGGGATATTTGAATGTTGCCTTTCACAACGGTATACAGTATATACCCTATGTGTATGCATACAGAAGAATAACGTAGCTGTCTCCTAGGTTGTAAGAGGTTCATTTTTTCTACTTGTGTGTATAACTAAATAATGCACTTAAGAATCATGAGCATTGCTTTATTATTGAGCAGTTACGTCATGCTAATGCACGCTTTATATGCATTATGCATGTGTTACGCTGAAAATCTTGGGTAATAGCATAAGAAATTATGAAATATCTTTATGTAATTTTTTTTCGTTTTAGGCCTATATTTGGTGTGAAGCGGTCGCTAAAAAAGTTGAGCTTGTATCCTGAAGGTTGTGGAATCAAATCCCAGAGGGGACACTTGCACCATGATGAGAGTGCGGCAGGAAAAGGTTTGGCCATATGCATGAAAAAATGCATTTAAAAAAATGCTCTGGATGCTGAACTCTGGATACCCAGGACTATCAGACACTGGGGTTGGATTGAAGGCCTACAAATCAATAGGATTTACTACATAGCTCTGAAGGCTTATACCATAATTGATCCCAAGCAAACACTTTATTCAAGCTGTTTCAGAGCTTTATATCTGTCAGTTAAGATTTAAATTTAAGTTAAAGGTTTAAAAAGTGCGGTGGGAGTAAGGCCTCATGTCATTACTGTGAGATTAGTCTGAATGAGGGGCCCTGGTTTAGGTAGCTAAATAAAAATAGATATGGTACAAGATCATTGTAATGAAAATCAGTTATTTTTTATTTGAAGTTTAAAGAAAATAAAAGGGTAGTGCCTTAGCTCTTTCCAGAAACCTATTTCAGTCATTTTTTGAAGATAGTTTTGTCTTCATTGTGACCACGTTCCCTTGGAGATAAAGTAATGCAGAGTCACTGACATGGCAGTGATCTCAAAATGGCGTGTGATTATAATTGCAAACCAAAAGAGGTTTTTGAAATCTTTAATTAGTCACGAAGTAAAATGATGCCATTAAATGCACTTATTATGGGATAAAATACAGGGCTTGAGAATACAGAGTTGAACTTGTTGACTAAATGGCAATCCGTGCCATTTGAAAGTTTTTTTTATTTCTACAATTCCATTTGCCAATTAGGTTGTACTAACCAGGCAATCAAATTCATCAGCTGAATTGAATGAGTTGTCTTTTGTCAATAAATGTGTTCTGTAGTGTCTCACATAACACTGGTGGGGAGGTGGGGGAGGGGAGGGGGGGGGGGGGTATTTTGCACTTGGAGTGATTAGTTCAATAACTTGAATTCCACTTGTAGACTAATTTGGTCCAAATTATATTGGATGACTCAGGTTTGACACAGGGGACGTTTCAGTTTGGTCCTCAAGTGTCGATTACATTCAAACTTCAGTAGGGACCGGTAACAGGTGAGACAAAAAGCTATCTATATGACAAGGTCTTCCTATGGCAGGGATATCTCCTCTCCTAAGCAAAAAAATATATAACACTAGAGGTTAAAGGCATACCCTCACTCACATAGCCATGCACATATAGACGCGCACGCACGCACGCACGCACGCACGCACGCACGCACGCACGCACGCACGCACGCACGCACGCACGCACGCACGCACGCACAATTAGTATAGAACAGATTCATTATATTTCAGCCTTTTAAAACTACCTATATGTATCTGTTGTATGATCACTTTAAGAATCACTGAAGGGTTGTTTCTACTGACTCATTTTCCTCTTGAACTCTAAGTCAGGATAATAAGTCAGGAGAAACAACCCTTCAACTGATCCATTCATATCTACTGCACATCTTGCAGCAGAGTGATGGTTTAAGGCTTCTTAGATATGTCAGACCCTTGATGACTTGCAGCCATTTAGCCAACCATAGCTTCCATACTATTCCCATCTAATTTACAGCTCAATCTAGTCCCACCCACAAATTCCCATAGAGATCCATTCAAATGCAGAGAGGTTATAGTATCGCTTGTAAGAGTATCTGAAAATAAGCTATAAAGAGTCTTTTGATATCCTTTTATACCCAGTCATAATAGCATCACCAGTTTACCTGTGTAATGTTCCAAACAGGTGTTTTTTTTTACTTCCCAGTCTTTTTTTTGCTGCCCCTGTGCCAACTTTTTTGGAACGTGTTGCAGGCATCAAATTCGGAATTAGCGTATATTTACAAAAATCAATAAAGTTGATAAGGTCAATCATTAAATATATATTTTTTGTACTGTTTTCAATTATGCCCATTTTGACTTATGAAAGATGCTGTGTTGCTTTTGTCGCTATGAAAAGACAGGAAAACAAATGTTTTGTTATCCTTCTTTTCACAGTGGTAGTTACAATTATAATTCAATTTAACAATGTGCCATCTGGATTTTGATGAGATGCATTTTACCTTAGAGCATAGACTGTATGTATGTACTGTGGGTACTGTACTGTAATGGGTTAATATTATTTCCTAACAGTCACACTGATCTCAAAGTACGTTCTAGCCAAGGAATCTCGTTCTATCTCTATCTCTCGTATTTAATTACTAGCTCACTCGAGAGATATTGTCAATTAAATGGCTTTAATTTAATTTAATTAATTGCCGAATAATGTCATGTAATAAATGGGTATACAGTATATAGGCCTGATCAAATATGGCACAGCACCCTCTACAAACCGTATTAACTCTGTGGGTTTGAGAAATCATCTGGATTTTATATTCATAGTTAATTAAACAAAAAACAAGAAAATTGTTCTAAATCCTTGAGTAATGTACAGGAATAAGCTTCCTTTGCACCCGCAGTACTTTGGCCTTGAATCATTTGGCAGACACTCGTGTGCAGGGGAACTTGCTATGCTATCATAGCAAAACACATTCAACGCTTAAAAACAGGAATGTAAGTAGAGGAGCAGCCGCTAACACAACATTAAGTGGAAAAAAAGAACTTCGGAATACAAATAGGCCCACGTTCAATTACATTTGTCATTAACAGATTTTTTTTTTGAAAATAAATGGAAGTGTTACATTATTTTTTGCCTAAACACAGTCTGGTTAATTTTTATGACAGAATCTAAACATTTGTATATAATTGAGGGAAAATTAATCCAGGCACCATTACCTAGCAAGTATACTTAAGCACAGCATACATATATCAAAAATAACAGGAAGCTTGAACCTAATAATACATTGCAAGAGTATCTTTACCATATGTCATGTTTTAGTACACATGTGATGTAACAACTACAATTTTAGTTATGAGGGAAATTTTGGCATTCTTTCTATCACTATGCGATTTGCTGAGTAATGAAGGCATGCATGATGTCATCAAGATGTTTGATTGGATGCTGTCAGCACTGGGGAGCCAGTGAAGGGGCTTATTTTGGCCAGTTGGAATACTGGTCTTGCATGAGTTGAAGAGATATGGAGGTGAAACCAGGGACTCTGGGTAAGAAGGCATCAAACTAGAGCTAGGGAGAGCAGGATTCAATCAACATTAGTCCCAAACATTCACCTACAATTGGAATCATTTTATCATTATTCTGTTTCCTTCACAGAGGCAGTTTGCATAAAAACCTGATGCTTGCATTCAGTTGATAAGATTGTAGTTTGGATGAATCCAGGTCTACGTGATGAGGTCAGAATGGAGTTTTTCCACTGCTGGGGAAGAGCCTGTAGACCAGACCATCTGAGTCAAGCTCTTTCTGAAGATTACGTAGATTGATTTCGGCGTGCCTGTTATACCGTCAATGTAAACTGTACTCCATTTAGCCCCAGTAACCTGTATGCCAGCCGTAAAATGAATCCAATTGATTCCTCATCTTGAATGCGTACCTGTTTCTATGCTCTTTATACACGCTAGAAAGTGTTTAGCAAAGAGCATGTGTGCTACATAATTGTCCTCTACTTTTCAGTATAGCTGCCTATATAGTATTAAGCAGAGGTCCTTATCCAGAGCAACTTACGCTCTTTTACGCACGATCATGTGTACAGCTGGATATTGACGGAAAGGTTAGGTACCTTTGCTCAAGGGTACAAGAGAACTCACCTGGGTATGTACTAACCTGCGAAACCCAGTTCCCTAACCGCTATGCTACACTGCCAGCTTCTGCTATACTTTCTGTTTTCTTGCATTGTATGTCGATGCTTTTTTCAATGATTAATGCTACACCTTAGCAACATGAATACGCTCCCGACCAGTCCAATGCAGAACTACGGGCAGGGTCATTTCAGGTTCGCTCCCTTGAGCACCGCACTACATTGGGGCTTGTGAAATATACCGTATGCTCCTTTTCAAACCTCGTTCAAGTGTTTAATGCAATGTCCTATTGCTCTGCGCTATATTATATGGAGGCTTTAAAATATAGATGTGTGGAGCGTCCTTTTAATGGGAACACTTTACCGCAGGGAAGAGCCCGAGTAGTTATTATTACCTGTGTACAGTTTATCTTTTATGAAGCTCATTATAAAGCATATGACATTTATAAAAAGGTTTACTCTCACAAGCAACAGTTACTATACACTCTTCACAGTTGATCTTCAGTATAGTGTGTATGTAGTATATACAGCGCCCTCCACTATTATTGGTACCCCTGGTAAAGATGAGTAAAAAGGGTTATAAAAAATAGTAAAAAATTATAACTGAATTAGCTTAATCTCACACTGAAAAAAAATTAGAAAAATCCGACCTTTAATTGAAGTTAATTTATTATGAGAAAGAAAATCCCTCATCAAGAAATAATTATTTTAAACAAAACCATGTGTGCCACAATTATTGGCACCCCTGCATTTATATATAGAATTAAGTAATCATTTTAAATATTTGGTCGCATATCCTTTGCATGCCATGACTTCCTGATGTCTGTGACCCAACACCATCAAAAGACTCTTGATGTCTTATTTTCTGGTACTCTTACAAGCGATACTATAACGTCTCTGCATTTGAATGGATCTCTATGGGAATTGGGTGGTGAGACTAGATTTAGCTGTAAATTATGCTGGAACAGTATGGAATACATGGTTGGTAAAATGGCTGTAGGTCATCAAGGGTCTGAGGTACCAAATGAGCCTCAAACCATCACTCTGCTGCCAGATATGCAGTAGATATGGATGGATCACTTTAAGGGTTGTTTCTCCTGACAAATTTTCCTATTGAACTCTATGGAAAAATAAGTCAGGAGAAGAAACCCTTCAAGTTATCCATCTATATCTTCTGTATTTCTGGCAGCAGAATGATGGTTTAAGGCTTGTTTGATACGTCAGACCCTTGATGACTTAGAGCCATTTAGCCAACCATGTGTTCCATACTGTTCTAGTGTAATTTAGCTAAATCTAGTCCCATTCCCCAATTTTCATAGAAATCGATTCAAATGCAGAGACGTTATAGTATCGCTTGTAAGAGTACCAGAAAATAAGATATCAAGAGTTTTTTGATGGTGTTGGGTCACAGACATCAGGAGGTCATGGCATGCAAAGAATATGTGACCAAATATTTAAAAAATTATTACTTTATTCTATATATAAATGCAGGGGTGCCAATAAGTGTGGCACACATGGTTATTTATTGATGAGGGTTTTTTTTCTCATAATAAATTTACACTTCAATTAAAGGCTGGATTTTTCAAATTTTTTCAGTGTGAGTTTAAGCTAATTCACCAAACAGTGAATTACTCATATTTACCAGTTACTCATATTTACCAGGGGTGCCAATAATAGTGGAGGGCGCTGTATATATATATACTCCTCAAAAAAAGTTTGGAAACGTTATTTCGGTCTATTATTCCTCCCCTTTAATAATACCAATTGGTATTGTATTTTATATTGTTGGAAAGCCTGATTAGTCACCTTTACAACGAGGTACAACTTGTAAGGATCATGCATTCGTGGAATGAGCAACACAGCTAACCGTGTGGGTAGCGGCCCAAAAAAATGTGCCAAAATCCCCTGCAATATTCTTCTGTTGGTATTCACTCTCGTTTTGAGCTTCAAGTGCTGGCAGGTGTATGCCAGTCACAGGTGTGTGACTGGCACCTGATTGGCACCGAGGAATGGGATGCCATCCCACAGCAGTGTGTGACCAGGCTGGTGACCAGCATGAGGAGGAGGTGCCAAGCTGTTGTGGCTGCGTATGGATCTTCCACACGCTACTGAGGTCCCTGACAGTTTAAAATGAATAAAGTGTAAAAATGGCCAATATGTGTTGTTTTTTCCTTATTACTGTGGGAGAGTGCAATCATCCAGTCCACCAAGCAACTCAAAACGAGAGTGAATACCAACAGAAGAATATTGCAGGGGATTTTGGCACATTTTTTTGGGCCGCTACCCACACGGTTAGCTGTGTTGCTCATTCCACGAATGCACGATCCTTACAAGTTGTACCTCGTTGTAAAGGTGACTAATCAGGCTTTCCAACGATATAAAATACAATACCAATTGGTATTATTAAAGGGGAGGAATAATCGACCGAAATAACGTTTCCAAACTTTTTTTGAGGAGTGTATATATATATATATATATATATACACACATAAACACACACACACACACACACACATACGGATGACAAATTAAAGGTGATGGGCCATACGCCACCAGAACAGCTTCGATTCACCATGGCATGGAGTCTGGAACTTTCTACTGGAGGGATGGAACACCATTCTTCCAAAATATATTCACTGATTTGGTGTTGGAGATTGGAGAGCGCAGTCTAACACATCGGTCCAAAATCTCCCATAGGTGGTCAATTAGGTTTAGATCTTCTGACTGCGATGACCATAGCATACGATTCATATCATTTTCATACTCATCAAACCATTCAGTGACCCCTCGTGCCCTGTGGATGCGGGCATTGTCATCCTGGAAGAGACAACTCCCTTCTGGATAGAAATATTTCATCATAGGATAAAGGTGATCACTCAGAATAACTTTGTATTGATATGCCATGACCCTTCCCTCTAAGGCATAGATGTCAAACTCCCGGCCCGCGGGCCAAATCCGGCCCGCCACGTCATTTTTTGTGGCCCGCGAGAACTTAATTATCTGACGCGGCATCCGGCCCGCACGTCATTTTATGCGGCCCGCGAGAACTTAAGTATCTGACGCGTGTATCTACGTGGCTGGTTAACGGGGATTTACTTTTACGATATAACAGACAAACGCAGACGCGGACGCACACCCGCGGTAAATACGTTAAATAAAACGTTAAATGAAGTTTGTATAAAAATTTAAAAAAGGCGATTGCACCCCCAACCCCCCCCCGGTCAACTAAAATAAAGGCGATTGCTCCCGCCCCCCGTCAACAAAAATAAAGGCGATTGCACCCCCCGCCCCCGTCAACAATTACAATCGAGGTCTGCGAAAATCCCAAGTATGGTTATATTTATAGTCTTACAGTTACAACCGGCCCTTTGAGGGCAACCATAATGCTGATGTGGCCCGGGGTGAAAATGAGTTTGACACCACTGCTCTAAGGGGACAAGTGGATCCAAACCATGCCAGGAGAATTTCCGCCACCGGACCCCTCACTATAGGGTTTTTTTTAATTTATTTGTCACCCGTCTGTATATATGTATATATATTAATACAATTCACAATAAATAGTTGAGAAAATCTAATTTAGTGGCCTTTCTCTTATATTACATAACATCAATACACAGAGATGAGGAGAGTTTTTCAAATGTGCTTTCTGAGCAGATAGTCATTGACAGATGATTTTGACCAGCGTCAGACTGAGAGTTGTTATATCGTTAACTTGAAATACTTTGGTTATCTATTCACATGGTTTGTAAACCTATTTGTTTAATTATTGTGCAAATGTTTAAGCATAGCTTTAAGTGCTTTTGGTGAGGGGAACATGATTTTGTTATCACTTCCTGCACTGACTGATGGCTCAGCGTTTGTTATGAGCTGTAAGGAGTGTGTAGGGGGTGGATTTATGTGTCAGCCATCTTCCTTCTTACAGTGAGAACAGAGTCTGTAATAAAAAAGCAAATGCAGTCAGAATGTGTGCATTGATATCCTGTTTCTTTTTAATAAAAAGTCGCAGAAGCTAAAGTGATGGAAGACGCTGCTGTTTAAATGTCCTTCAGTCTGGAAACGTGTAGAAAAACTGTGCAAAGATCAACAGGATTCTTCCTCATGGGTTGCTGTAGAAAATATTTTGAATGATATTTCTGGTGATTGAAATGGGTTGACATTTTAGGCCCTTCAGGGGTATAAATGTGAATTGCATATTTTCCTTTTATTTTATTTATCATGAAAGATTATTGTGGCGAAGTGAGCCGTACCACTCGCGTGAATAAATCAGAGTCCAGCCCAAGCTTGGGTAAGGAGAACAGGGTTTTTATTTTCAGCCTTTCCTCACAACACCAACACAGTAAGACCTCCAGATCTTAGTCATTTTCCGCCCTCAACTCCCAGAAGGCTCCTTTTTATAGGTTCTCAGGCTCACTGTTGAACAATCAAGGCAATTGGTTAATTGATACAAACAATACCACAATCAATCGTCACCAATTGCCTGATTGCCAACAGCTGTGCCGGTTCCATAAACCACCTGAGTTCACTCTCTCTCTCTTGCCGGCCTCGCCTAAAACCACGCCCCCCTACCACAATTATATATAAGCGCTACACATTGCAGATGCTATTTTCAGCAGTATTGATGAAGCGGTTATGGATAATATATTCCATAAACATTTTTCACGGTTCATGGGGCATATGAATAAATAGGGAAAATAAATAAAAGTAGTGCATTTTTTAAAATATAAATCTGAAAAAAAATAAAATCTTTGGGTTATAATACAGTATTATTATATTCAATTCATTAAAGTAAGTTTCCTCAGGTAGGGAACAAGTAATGGGAAGTCAAAACAAGGGTTGCTCCCAGTAACAGGATCAGAAGTATTACGGATATTTATATGAATGCAAATTAATGAAAACTTCTGGACGGCAGAAGTCAACAAGTTCAGCGACACGATGATTCATTACTGCATCTGGACAAGCAGTTCATGATGATGCGTAAGACCATTTCTGTTCTGAACTATATTTAATAACACAATTTTAAAAATGGGCTTGTTGTCCAGGTGAGCTGCCCAAACCCAGTGTTCTGGAGGTTAATGGAATTATTATAGTTACAACGGCCAGGATGTTTTGACAGGTAATTAAACAAGAGTCAAACATGGGTCTGAGGGTCAAATAGTCCATAATTATCTTCCCAAAGCAGACACCCACCCCAAGGGACTGCTTTTTCTTTTTGTTATGTATGTGTTTATTTAATAATTTCATATTTCAATAAGTCTTCCATATTCAATCTGAAACTGACATGCCTGGCATTCTCCCCATAACAACGAGACTTGACAGATCTTCAGTTTTCTATTGTAAAATACACATACACACACACACACACACACACACACACACACACACACACACATTTGCAATATGATTGCCACGTGTAAGTTATGAAAGCTTTCAAAGGTAGTATGACTCTAATTAAAGACGCAGTTCACCCAAAAATGTAATTTTGATATGTTTCTACAAAGACATAGTGCTATCTATCCATCCCGGTAGTTTCCCTGAGAATTCAATAGTTTTGTAGATATCTGCGGCAACTCACATTGACATCACCCTGATATAATGGACCTCAATGGGTCCAAAGTTTGGTGGTCAAAGCTCCAAAAATGTATTCGAAAAAACCGACAGCAGCATCTCTTTACAAATATAAGAAAAGGTTACTCACGAACATCCACAGACCTTGTTGTGTGCAGTTAATTTTTTTTTAAACTACTTTTACTGAAGTATGCCAACTGTGCAAAGTCCAACTTATATATGTGCAAAGTCTTAACCATTTTGGGTGAACTGCCCCTTTAACTCATTTAGGCTATAGAACTAATCTTTGATCACAGGTCACTGTTGTTACTAAAATTTCTCAGTTGAAATTTGAGACATATAACATATGTAATGTAATGCATTTGCTGCTATGTGTGTGTGTGTGTGTGTGTGTGTGTGTGTGTGTGTGTGTGTGTGTGTGTGTGTGTGTGTGTGTGTGTGTGTGTGTTTAGGGTATTCTAATTCTTAAAACAGGACTCTTTTTTAAGTGGTTAATTCTGATACATTTCCTATGACACCACATAGATGGCTAGTATATTCCAATTCTCCTATTTTATAGGACAGTCTGGGAAGTAATGTAAGCATTATCTTAATACTAAACTCAATAGGAGTTCACATTTATAAGGCCAGAGCACAGAGGGGGATTAGTCCTGAAGAACTACGAGAATGCATTATATTCATTCTAATTCACTGCCATGTCACAGTCTATAAATCCCCCGAGGTTATTCCATCTCTCATTTAAACCCAGGCCGTAAACCCCCTAGTCTAGCGCATGCATTCGTTTAATAGATATTTGATTGGTTTAATAAATGTGCCGAGGAGGGTAAAGTCTTCAGGTAACATCTTTATTTTTAATAATTGCCGCACAGTTCTTTCTGTTTAGACATATTTTACTGCTCACGGTACCCAATGTTGGTAATAATTCTTTAAATGCAGTAAGGGGATTGAAGGACTCATCCTACAGAGTCTGTCATTATGTTCTCCAGTTTCTTACTGCATTACAGTGAAAAATCTCAACACACAAAATCAAGGGAAAATCCAGGCTTCTGTTTTGTCATTGGGGAACTCTTTAGTATTGAGTATGGAAGCAACAGAGGCCCCTCCCACTCAGTCTTGGTCTATTTGCCCAACACAAAGTTTTGAATAAAGTATTTGTATTTTATAATCAAGTAAAATGTAAGGCATTAATTATTCCTTTATTTCTGCACACAGGGGCATATTGTGAGCCTGGGTGATAAGATATGCCTTGAGGTAAGACACTTCTGAGGTAAGCACTTTCAGATGAAGCATGTTATCTGCTGTTTCAAAGACGTGTATAAATCACCTCTGGAATAAATGTCCATGGCAAGCTGTTCTTCAAAAACAGGGATATCGGGCACTTTTATTTTTTTATTTAAATAACCGGAAAAGCGCGCTTTGATCACAGATCCATTCAATCGTGACGGGAAATAGATTACGGCTGAATAGGGCTACTTTTACCGTTTCATTTGAATAATTACCGCACCTTCCACACAGATAAAGTTTCCCGACCTACCACAGAGAAGGATAATCAATGCAGTGGCGTCTCATTCACCCCCCTGTTGAGAACTTGGGCCGATACTCATTCTAACTTTTATGGCACCTTCTACTTAACTTTAAGTTTCGGGGAGTTTGTAAGTCCAGTGCATTACCTTTCTTACCAAATGTGAGGGGAAAATTCCATGATGGCGAGATGGAATTTGTGCATTTCTCTATTCTTTATTTGTCAGCCCTCAGCCCTGTAGCACACCCAGTTCTTGCCAATAACAGAGACAGTATTTGAAGGGTTCTACATACAGCTCTGGCTTCTTTTAGTCCTCATAAGTTTCAAAATGGCAAGAAACCACCAGTATAGACCTCGAACCTAAAGCTTGTCGGGGCTTTTGATTGCAGGGATTAAATTAATACTGTGCACATTTTTTTGCAAGACCCTTTCAATTACGTTTTAATTAAACTCTGAATTAGACTTTATTCAATGTCAGCATGAATACAGCATTTAAACCCAGATATTCTCTTTAAATAGCTGTCTTCTATGACTTGTACATTAGCAGATCAATGGTAAACAAGCATTTTATTACAAATGACAAAACTAAATGGGTAAAATGTTATAATTGGGAAAAAAATGTTATAACTGGGGGAATTTTTTTTTAATGAAGGACGATTAGCTGTTTGAGAAGGGTATGACGAGGAGTCTTTTTTAAAGTTGAAAAAATTCCCCTTATTTTGTATTGGTTGATAAAGGTTAATTAACATGTCTTTGCTCAATTCAATGACACTATACTTATACCCTTCAGTGTCAATAGTCTGAACTTGCTGACTAAATGCAAAAATAAAATAAAATAAATAACTGACATTGAGTAGGGTATCTTTACTGTAGCCCAAGGGAGTTTTGTCACCTTGATTTCTCAATGTTGGATTTAATATGACACTCTGCAGGATCTACAGCGTTTAATCCATGTCCCTGTGGGTGATCACACTTGACATTTACAAACATCACTGTCAGCTGCCGCTGCTCCCGCAGTGGGGTAGAATGCCCTCTCCAAACGGCCTGGCCTGGCGTTCGCGGCTAGCGAAAGTCAGCGCCAGAGGTTCCGTTAGGTGAAGCGGAATTCAGTTCTGACAGCTGTGTAACGAGAGGGTTCCACCGCAGGAAGTCGGGGTCTGCAGACGGGGCAGTGCCTCGTTAGCTGAGGAGGCAAAGTGAAGCGGTGGAGGGAGAGCGACGCGTTGTGAACTCTAATGGGTGGAGCTGCCAGCCTCTCTCAGTCGTTAACGTGAATGAGTCAATCAAGGCATTAAACTGCACGCCAGAACTGATGTATGTATGTATGCACTCTCAGTTCAAAAGGCTCCTCTGTGTCTCCATAGAGGAACCCTATCTAGCTCAAGGGTTCTTTGTCAGGCAAAATGGAGCTTTCACACTTTTCACTCCTAAAGAACTAAAAAAAAAGGGTTCCGCTATGGAGACAAGCCAAACAACCCATTTTTCTGAGTGTATACAATTAGGTATTTAGCTGATGCTGCTATCCAGAGAAACATACAAGCAAATGTATTATGACAAGACTTGGAAGTCAGTTATGTCACAGAAAAAAATGAGTGAGTTGTAGAGATGAGCTCAAGAACCAAGTATGCACAACGGTGTAGAATGTTTTGTATTTTTTATTCTTTAGTCAAGCTAAAGAATTGCATTGCATTCAGTAGAGAAGAGAAACAAGGCAATAGGAGCCAGGATGATGTCTGAAGATGTATGTTTTTAGTTTAAACAGGAAGATGGCTGGTACTTCAGCTGTGCAGATCCACTTGAATCTCAGAACTCACTGGTTTGTGCAAGTTTGTGAGCCAGTGACATGTTTCAGTCTTTACACATTGTCAGAGATTTGAGCGATCAACAAATTTGATGGCATCGTGTACAATAGGGGAAAATGACAAAATAATTGATAAATAAAGTTAAGGACAGAGCCACTGTTATATCTGAGCCTTAGTTTCCCACTGAATGACTAGGCCACAATAGGTTTTACATAATTTACACAGCCGTCTCTATTTTCTGTTAAAAAAGATTAAAACACAGGAATATTGACATGACATGACAATAATTGTGGCACATATGGTTTTGTTAAAAATAATAATTTCTTGATGAGGGATTTTTTTTTTCATAATAAATTAACTTCAATTAAAGGTTGGATTTTTCTAATTTTTTCAGTGTGAGATTAAGCTAATTCATGAAACGGTAAATTTTTTATAACCCTTTTTACTACCGTTATTAAAAAAAAAATTATCTGGCACGTACGTATATGAGGAACTACGTTTTTACTTCTTAATTCCATCCAAAATGTTATTCCTTCTGGATTTCGGATGTATTTGCAACGGACACACATTTGAGCACGAACCCCGTTGGAAAAGCAGAACATCTGCAGGCTGGGCTTGTGTTGCTCTGCCTCAGAGAGTCGGGCCTTGAGGTGTGCTTTCAGCCTCACCTGTAATTAGCCACATTACAGCGAGTTCTCCAGGACAGGCGCTGTGGCCGTCAGGCAGGCCGAAGATATTGGGACTAAAGCTTTGCTGTCCGCGCCGCGGTACGAAGGTCACCCCTGTTTTCCCCTGTCGCGCTGCGTTTTTGGCTCTCTAATTAAGGTGGTGTACCTGCCAGAGCTGAGCCAAAGACATCTCCTCTGCCCAGAAAGCATGGGCAGCTCAATAATATCTACTCTGTGGAGAGCTGTATGCTGCGTATGTATAATGCTGTGGTTTATTTCAAGCTACACTTTAAGGTTAAGGTTAATTTCCAAGGAGGCTTGTTAATTATCTTGTAGGCTCAGTATAGAGTTTTTTTCAAAGAATGTTATGGCTTCAGATAGCTAATGGTGCCTTTGTTTAGTTCAGTTAAAAAAAAAAAATTTAAATCATTAAAAGCATAGAAGTAATCTCTTTCACAATGTAAAACCATTAATTTCAGCATTTTATCGTTATTCTGTATTATATGTAGGCTTATCTCCTTCTACTGTAATTCTGTACTTCAGGTGAATGGTGTTCATTTTTGTTTGAAATGCATAATTTTTCTTCTGATATCTTCACTTTCATATCATTTGTATTACTGATTTGGAACTTACTGTATATAAAATAATATATACAGTATATAATAATAATATATTCTTAAGGCAACCGTGCACTTAAGACTGTTCTGAGACATTGCCTTTACATCCCTGTTGTTACGCCCTCTCAGTCTCCTTCCCTGTTTGTGCTCTGTGTTTTCCCCGTTTCCTCACGTCTCTTGTCATGTTTTTACGTTTCCCTGTCTGTCTTCCGTGTTGTGCAGGCTTGGCGTGGTTTTCCATCTTGTTTGCTGAATTCGCCCTCCCTAATTCCCCTCCCTACATTCCTTCCCCGTTTGCATTCCTCACGCCCTTGTTACCGCTCAATCACGCTCGCATACATTCTCACGCTGCAATCACTCATTACCCTCATATATTCTCCCGTTGTTCTTTGTCTTATTGCCAGTTTGTTAAGTCTTGTTCATTGTAACCTCGTTCATGTCTAGTCTGGAACTCAGTCTCAGTCTTGTCTTGCTGAAATTAACGTTCTATCCTGCCTAGGATTGTACTAGTTGTACCCGCCAGCCTGCAGTTTCCTGCCTGTTTCATTCCTCGCTACCCTGCTTCCCCCCGCTACCCTGCCCCTGCTACGCCCCACCCATAATTCAGTCATTATGATTCAGCCCTCCGGTTCTGCCCAACCCAGGATTCAGTCCCTCTCTCTCTCTCTCTCTTTTTTGAGAGTTTATTGTGTTAATAAACGCTCCCAGTGAGCTTATTGTGAGTCATGCACTTGAGTCCAGTTCTGATCTGGAACCTTAACACCTGTGCCTTTTAGAAACGTAACCATCCATTTTTTTTCACAAAATAATCAGCATTTGTTCAGTGATGTAGGAATAAAGCAAACTCAAATGCCAAACACCCACTCATCCATCCTCTGACTCATACGTAGGTGATATATCTTTACTCTGGTTCCTCCCAAGGTTTCTTCCTATTTTTCCCCCCACTAAGGTATATGTTCATTGGCTCCGTCACTCTGTTTCTGCTTTATAGGGGTTGTATTCAGGCCAGGGTCTGCTATAAAGAGCATTGTGACAACGTGCGCTATACAACTACATTTTATGTGATTCGATTTTGCCTCAGGTAGAAACTTTCTTCACGCCACCACACCCAAACAGCTCAAATTTCTTTAGGATAAACTGGAAAAAAACTATTACTATTTTATTATTTCATGCAAGTCAGATTATACTGTAGTTTAGGGAAGAGATTGTGGTGGATCACGAGGACTAATGTCGCAGGAGGAGTAGCATGTGTTTATTCAGGTATTTAACACCGGCTCGTTTTTCAATTCCCACGTCAGGCCTGACAGTTGCAGCTTCATTGCAATGCTTCTTTCCTGCGTGTAAATAATACAAGTATCGGACTGTAATGGAGCTGCCGTCCACAGCAGATGTGACCATATGCAAGCTCTAAGATGCAATTTGCACAGTGACAACAAAATGAAGGCATTTGCCACCATAGAACCAACAGCTTTGTCTCAAGCTGTGGATTATTATTTCTAGAGATTTATCGCCGTATATCCTCACCTTTTGTTTTCTGTGAAGTAAAGAACATCCAATGTGTATGTTTTTATTGTATAAGTTATGCCATTGTCTTCTTTCTTTGACAAATGTAGCAAGCATTTGAATATAGACTGCATCAATGCATTATATCTACAGTGTCATCACTGCACAAAATGTATTTCTCTGTTTGCAAGTTCAATGTGAAGGACTCTCCATACTGCGTGGCCATGTGTTGCCGTCCATGGATTGTTTCAAGGGACTGGAGATAGCTAGCTTCTTATATTACTCAACTATTTGTGCAAATTGTGCACAACTGACTTATGGCAAATATATTTTTCTCATTATATATATATATATATATATATATATATGCCTATTCAGAATCATACAAAAGTGAACAGCTGTTCCTGTGGAGCCAACAATACAGCTTATTATAGCTACCAAACTGTACACTTCGTTTAACTTATTCTCAGTGAATGAGGGGACATTCCATCTTATCACCATGGTAACTATGAGTAACACATTTTACCATTAGCCATTCTTACAAGTTTACCCATCTCTAAAATGACCAAAACGTATTGTTTAGTAATTAAATATATTTTAATGCACATTATGTGTTCAAATATGTACAAAATATGTTAAAAAGTCAAACTTGACCATGCAACTGGGCATAAAAGCTATCATAATTTAGCAGCACATATATACAGTATCTCATATAGTCCAAATTTGTCTGTGAACTGTAAAGAATATAAAATTATTTTAAGCATAGGGATGGATAGAGAATGATAGATTTCTGGTTATTATTAGAGCCATGATATAATAACATACAGGCCACTTTTTCCATTAATACTTTGAGAAAGAGAAATGAGACCAATAAGGAGAAAAGTGATGGCTCATTCCAATCAATAAGCAGATGCTGCAGTGTGTGTGTGTGTGTGTGTGTGTGTGTGTGTGTGTGTGTGTGTGAGAGTGTGAGAGTGTGTGTGTGTGTGTGTGTGTGTGTGTGTGTGCGTGTTTGAGTTACTTTGTCTCTCTGACCTCAGATTCTCGTGGCTGAACCAGTAAAAACCACATTTTTAAGTCAAAGCATTTGGTTAGCTCTGGTCTCTACAGGCCCAGAATCACTTCTAGGAAAGTAATGAAATACATAACACCACCACAACCAGTTTAAAGAGTGAGTGCTTGTGTGTTAGTGTGTGTGCGTGTCTCTGTGACCAAGCCAAGACGGCCAAAAAAATCAGTCCAACCTTTGCTCTTTCATTTGAAATGGATGAAGATAATGAGTTATTTCCACAGGCGGTGCGGATTGCGGTGTGTGGAAATGAGAGGGAGACAATGACCTTTGAACCCCTCTGTGAACGCAAATGCAGTCTCTCTGCCTGTATCTCACTTCATCCTCAGGCAGGAGAGGCAGAGTGTTCAGTGAAGTACAGCCTTGGTGGTTCATTTCTGGTCTGATTCAGCTATTGTTTATCAAAATGATTGAAACGTTGCTTCAACCAAAAACCCGTATGAAAACTAACAAGAAGGCTGCGCTGGAGAAAGAAACATTGCTTTTTTCTATTGACCCTGTTTTTTACAGCTAGTGGAAGAGTTAGTGTGTCATTTATTATTAATATTAGCTTTTTTTCCCCAAAACCTATTTGGAAACCGTCTAAGATGATCTTGTTATTGTATCTCATTTTCATTGCATGAATGAACAGATCTACATTTTCTTCTAAGCTGTTTTAATAAAACATGGCGGCAACCACCAAGATGAGCTGCTTATGGTGCCTCAGTACAGCTGTTATATACCATTATATACACTAGTGTCATTGCTACATTGTATAATTATTTCATGTCCAATTCTATGAATTTAGACCTCACTGATAATCGCTTTTGTTTCCATTTAAAATTAAGTAATGCAAATATGAAATTCATATCTTCATAATAAGCCAAATGTAAAATGATATGTCTTATGTAAGTTCTGGTATATGGAAATTATCAATACTTGTTATTTTATTGTGTGCATTGTTTCATAATCAATTTTCTTCCCTCTATGGGGATAGAATGTGCTAAGCAAAAGGCAGGAACTCATAGCCACAATGTTGGTCCTGTACCAAGCAAATAGCTGGCCAAAAGATATGGGACCCTATCTTATACCCGGCACTAAGCGGCGCTAACCCAAACGCAAGTGTCTTTGCTATCTTACACCTGGTGCAGGGTTCATTATTATGCCTAGCGCTCACGTCGTTTAAATACCATGTATTCTTGCGCCCATTACAAGTGAACTGGGTGTGTTGGTTTTAAGATGAGGAGTGGCCAGGATTATTTTTGGCGTATTGCTATCTTGAGGCAGCAGAAAGCGCTTGCGCTAAAACCACCACAAACCTGGTCTAAAGTCATGTTGCGGTTGTTTACATGTTATTTTAATGACGCATATAAGTGTGTCTACAAAAGCGTGTGCACAAAGCGTGTACACCCTCCTGTCTGTTACACACAGGGGCGCGCACAAGCATGACTAAAAATATCAAGATTACAATGTGAAATGTTATTATTGTGTAGGCTATATATTTAAAAATGCATAAAGGGTCCATAGGTCAAAGACCACATAGCTACCTGTCCCTCAGCGAAGTGGAATGCCAAATTAAATTGCTTTCAGCCCACTCCATCAACATCCAGGCGATGTGCGGTGTAGGCTACGTGTGAGGTTACATGTATAGGCTATAGACTATTCGCAATTATCCTGGATCAAGCCATGACTTTGCCTATATTTGCCAATAATTCCTGTAATCTTCTGGAGGGACACTCTTCTGTTACAGGACAATGGCTATCCATTAAAAATAGCTTTCCATTGGCTGATAACATCTATATCAAGCCTAATGCGCAAATTGTCATTTACAGCTAATGCGTGAATTGTCATTCAATGGGAAACTCATGCACTGCAATAGATGGACATTTGAGTTCTGAAAATCCGCTTCAGATGTCATTACAACACAGCTCTCTATGCCTACAGCCTGTAAGTAAATAGAATGGTTTTGACTGAAAAAATTTCAAAATCTTGTCCAGTGAATATTGCATTTTTTGTTTTTCAAATAGCCTAAGCTACAGCGGATTCGTTGTGCATAAGATTTTTTCCATAGCCTACGGTTCAACAACGGAGATAAATGTCAGTGAAATTACAGTGACAAGGTTTCCATACTCTCAGCTTATTAAAACCCAGCTGGTTTCACCGGTTATTCTATAACTGAACTAAAAAAGAAGAGAACTAATCATCTAATTAGAAACGAAAACAAATTTGTAGCACGTTACACAATTAATTCACAATTAATTTTAATTCCATTCTCTGCAAGTGCGCTGCATCTGTTTCTCCTGCTGTAAGTCGCACGTTTCATGGTCTTAAAGTGGATTGTTTTAAAGCATTATGCTATGAGTAAAACAGGTTGGCCACATATCCATAAGCAGGACATTATAAAACAAGGGGAAATATGCGTGAACATATGGGTTGCCAACCTGACAGCTTTATTGTGTTTAGTGTAATCATTAAGGCAAAATAACAGTATTTATGTTATTAATAAATATTACTATGCAGATAGCCTAATGAACTTCGGATGAAGCTTGAGCTTCGAGAATTCCATGAGAACAGCCTGATGTTGACATCTTTCATTGCATAATCAAATGAAATTCGTTGAACAAGCAGCCTAATTTGGCATTTTCTAAGGTGAGACTGAAGCCATTGATAGTTTATTCTCAGCTGTTGCAGGTCCTTTTAACAAAATGTAACGACATATACTTTGTAAAATGCATGTATGTTTCGCCATCAAGCAATCCGCCAAGGTGAAAAAGCAGGCTTTTAAAGGGAATGGGATATGACATTTTGATTGGTTTATTGCATGTCACACCCAAGACACATCTATAATTAATTAAGAGACTAGGTTCAGCCCATTTGCGTGTTGCGCCGTGCTTAGCGCCCAGATAACACGCCGGTAAACTAGCAAAAATGGCCCTAAATTGACTTTACGCCATGCGCTGAGACCAAGCGCCAAGATCGCCAAGATAGAGCCCATGATGTTTTTAAATATGTTAAAAAAAACTTGTAATGGGATATATAGAAATACTTACCTGAAAATTGTGTAAATACTTACATGGAGAGGAACGTGTCATATCAGGTTTTAGCATTAAGCAAATGGCTTATTTTATCTCACTAATTTCCTGAGGGTAGTCGGGGCTACACTGCTCTTTTCTCTGATAGAATTGATTCAGATTTTGCAGTTATCCCTGACCTAAGCGGTTGAGGTATTTGAGGAAGCTACTGTCTGGTGGGGCTAATGTCTTTTTCGGAAAAACTCTCATTCCAGTGCATCGTACGTGCAAAATGCCATCCGGTGGGGCCTCATTTTTGGGAAAGATGTTCACTACACAGCAGGCTGTCTGAGTCCGTGGAGAGCAGGAAGAGTTATTTGTAATGACATGCTTGTCGGTATTTTTGTTGCCTTAATTAGTCCCATTATGGTATATTGGTGCTTTTCTGTACTACAAATGTGTATTCTTGAATACCTGATCTTTTATTTATACAGCAAGTGTAATTTTTGTAATTTAAAAATGCCTCTTAACACACGGAAGAATACACACACATCTTGGAGTGCTTTCATTGTGTATTTATTTCAGTTATGCCTGTCTAAAAAAGTGGGGAATATGTTTACCATAAAATAATACTTTGATATTTATATTTAATGTTGCGAAACTACAATTAAATTCACTATCAGGTTGTACAATACCATAAATTGAGTGAACCCATTTGGAAGACATTGGAATTTCTAATAAATTCTCTAGACTGTTCCTGCCTCAAATAATCGAAACCAGCAGGTAGCAGAGGGATGTGAGAACCCAGGGTATCATGGGACATGTAGGCACGAAGGTTAGCAGTACAGTTCAGGGTAATGCTCGAACTTATCCTGCTGGCTCACTGTATAAAGGCATAGCGAGTTATTTTTCCCCATGCGCTACAATTACCTGGCTTTTCACAAAATGCAACTTGTCACCTAGGAGAGGAGAGCACCTAGGAGAGGGAGGGAGGGAGAGAGAGAGAGTGAGAGAGAGAGAGAGAGAGAGAGAGAGAGAGAGAGAGCGAGCGAGCGAGTGAGCGAGTGAGAGAGAGAGAGAGAGATTGTGAAGATAATTGGGGCAATGTTTAATTAAATTTCAGCTGTACATGGACCAATAATTCTATATTTTTTGTTGAAATGTCATTACAGGGGTGAACAAAACAATCAAGTGAAAATAACAAGATTTTTAAATTGAAGCCATTCTAAGGCAGACAGCCTTTATGCAGAATGTATTAGAGGAAATTGTAAGTACGCAGCAAATTAAAACAAAAAAGATGAACACGGTTGTACGTGGAAATGACACGGTGTCAGGTTTTATTAGATTGCCGCATAAATAAACAAAACAGTTCATTGGAATGCTTCTCCCCTTCATTATCTCAATACATTCCTTTCAATATTCATGATACAAGGACAGTGGAATTGGATAGCTTACTTTATGAAAGGGTATATTCAATCTTGAAGCCTGAAAGTAGTGGGAAGCGTGTGAGAGATGCAGTTCCCTCTGTCTCGAGCCATTCGTTTCTTCAGACCCGGTTTCAGGCCCATCTCAGAAAGAAGGTCTATTAGTTTCAAATGGGCTTTGCAATTTTATCCAGCGGCTGAGGGAATAAGGCTGTCTTAGTATTCTGGATATCATGGAACCCTCCTAAAAATATTCCTAGTGGTGCTTGTCACCACGTAGAATTCAAGTCTATAAATCCACCTGCATTACAGGATTTTATTGCAAACAGGAAACACAATGTTCCCCGTATGAGTATGTGGCAGTGCTTTCCAATAGCACAAATGGTTTATTCTCATTTACACAGCGCAAAAACCCCACCTTGGCAGTTCTCTTTTAATAGGCTGTTTAAATTGGATAGGTAAAAAAAAATGTGTGGTCAAATATATTTGTGAACAAAATAAACTGATATAAACAGGCAAGACCTCTTACACTATGTGATTCATCTTTGAATATTTCTTGTTTTGAATATGCAGCGGCCAGCCTATGGAGTCCAGTGCTGAGTTACTATTTCTGATTATGACGGTTCTGTTATCATTTTTGTTTGGACATTTTTTAATGAATCAGGTGTAACTCAGCGGTTAATTTAGCACTAAGCTCTATTTAACATTCTTCCCAATTGACAGAATGCAATGTTTTGCGTGTAAAATAATGAGTTATTGGAGATGTGTTAATACATGATGGGTTGAGACTGATTCAACGTACTTTCGCTAATAACTGCCCATTAAAAATGCATATCAGCTGCCTGTGTAAATCATAATTAATAGTTAAATCAGCCTTTAATCTTCACTGTGAATCTAGACTCTTAAACACTAAACTGGACATCTCATTCAATTTGGTTGAATAAAAAATTTATTTACTTATTTAAGGGCCACAGCCTAATAATGAAAGCTATAATCTACTGTGTAAACACACACACACACCTTTGTAAACTGATGTGTGTTTCCTTCAAATGTAACAACTATCACAAGATCTTCTTCATTGATACACAAATTGGTTCAATACAATCAGCAGGTCAATAAAACATGATTCCGAAATTTGTTAGAACAACAAAATACACGGTGAGTACCAAAACAGGACTGAGAAACACTTCAATTCCATAACAGAAGCAATAATTCATAATTCAGCACTCTGGACAGCTCCCGTAGGTGTAATACAGCTTTGAAGGCAACCCAGTCTAGGCATGTCAGACACAGCAAGAGCCAGCAACAGTATTGTTTACTGTTTAAAATCACTGTATAGCTACACAAATTAAGTTGAGGTTTCCCACCGCTGCTATGGGATTCAGTGATTGGGTCTAAGTCAGTTAAGAACCTTAAATAAGCTACTTCTGGTTGTGATGTCACAAACAAGCCTACATAGCAAACTGGGTTCTGGTGTGTATGCTCCTCCCGTATAAACCCACTGCCATTGGGAAAAGAGGTCCCAATATTGTAAAAAAAAAAAAAAAAAAAGTGTTAATTCATATGTCAAAATCCAACACCTGTTTTTGCAAATGTTATTAAATACAGAGATTGCTATAGCATGTATGGCAAAGTAGAATAAGGCATCAAAAATGAGCCATGGAAAATATTCTTAGCTTGGAAATTTCATGAGTGGGAAACATGTCATTAGGTTGCTAAACATAATTTCTGTTCACTTGTGTTTATAGACTAGCATAGTGTGGACTAGCCAGTTGACCACATTAGTTCACTTGCTAGCTAGCAATATAGCTAGTCAGCTGACATTGCTGGTCCACAAAACTGTGTGCTAAACACAACCTACCTTCAAAATCCCAACAATTAATGTATACATATAATTTAGTCATGCTTGTAATATGGCAAATAAGCTACCAATGCAAATTACCTGAATGTTACGATCCTGACCATGTGAAGGGCCTTTTTTTTATCAGGGGAGACATTATCAGAATTGGAGGGGTCTCATTAATAGGCTAAAGCAAAGACTTTATCTGATTATGGAGAGGCTACTCCCAAAACCAGATATTCTATCTCTTGAACATCTGTAAAGGGAAGTTACAGTTTGCAAGATTTTAGTGGAAACAAATCTCACTGATTTTTTTCTAGCAAGTTTCTGCCAGTGACTTGAATCACCACCACCAATTAGAGCCACACCTGCACAAGATCGTGATTTGTCAAAACTAGTAACTGATCATTGATTCATTACCAAAGCATAAGTTTGCTGGACTCACACCAGGGTTTCAGTCTGTGTGGGATCATAGTGAGTCTGGCGAGTGGTGTGGGGTGGGCCTTGGAATGGGTAGGGGGTTTGTCTGAGAGGGGAGGGGCCTTCGATTGAATCGCAACCTCAGGACAAACACATTCTGATTCCTCCTGAGAGTTAAAGGTCATTACTTCAAAGGAAGTTTTGATGGAAATCGTTGACAACGAATAATTAAATAATTACTTGCAGTCTCCTTGGGAAGCGAATATCTGCTATATGCAAATCGTGAGCTTAGAATTATAAGGTTCTATCTCCGTTTAGGGTAGTTCAGAGATATTGAGCATCAAAGTTTTCACATCCCAGCAGGTAAAACTGATAGAACCTTTTTATTTTATGAATAACTCACTAAAAAATGTCAAAATTTTAAAAATAACACCACACAGGCATTAACAGACCACTAATGGACGAGATTATGCAAAAAACTCAATTTTGAAAAAAATGGAGATAGAACCTTATAATTCGAATTATAAGGTTCTATCTCCGTTTAGGGTAGTTCAGAGATATTGAGCATCAAAGTTTTCACATCCCAGCAGGTAAAACTGATAGAACCTTTTTATTTTATGAATAACTCACTAAAAAATGTCAAAATTTTAAAAATAACACCACACAGGCATTAACAGACCACTAATGGACGAGATTATGCAAAAAACTCAATTTTGAAAAAAATGGAGATAGAACCTTATAATTCTAAGATCACGAAATGGCTTCATGGGGGCTTGAAGGAAAGAGGTGCCAGGTTCACAACTGATGTAACATTCGTAACATTAATTATTTTATTCTCTTTTTTTTTGTCAGCTGTATGGCAAAAGGGTCTTAAATTGATGTAGCCAAATGATGTATAGCAGGAACAATGCCAGTTATAACAGCGTAAGCCAATATACGGCTACGATCCGACGTTACTCTCCATTACCTTATATCACATTACATTAAATTATCAATCACAATTGCATTACAGTACATTGTATTACATACATTTTGGATGTTTGTTTTCGTGGAATGATGATATTGTATGCATTTTTAGATTGTCTTGTTTGAGTTTGATTTTTATTTTATTTTTTGCACTATTCTGCTCTGTTGTACCCAACCTGTCTTGACTAGCTTCCACTCACACAAGAGGTATAGTCAATCCCAATGAGGAATCAAAACAAAGGTCATCATAATATTAACTTCTCTAAACCTATACACACTTTAAAACGACTAATTGCACAATGAATACTGCCAATGGCTCACCATCCCCACATAAATCTGAAGGATGCCTGAATGCGCATTAGAGGAAGTGTATTTAGGTTGATCGTCTTACACTCAGATGAGACATTACCCTTCCGGAACATTTGCTTCTTAATCATACGACAATGCACACTGCCATTTGACTTCTCGCTGAACGCTTCTTCCTCGTCTACTCAAGATTATTAGCCGACTCTAAGGCAAAGCACGCTTAATATCAGAACAAACTGACTTGAATTCGAGGTTTTGAAGGTTTACTCTGGCTGAGCGCCTTGTTTTTAAGGTGACGGAGGAATTGCTCACTTCTTTGAATTGAATCCTGGTCATTATGAACCTTTTATGCAATGTAGCCACATCATTCCATTTATGGAGTCGAAGCTCCCTTCCCTTCACCTTGCGTGTTATGGATGTCTGAAATTCGGACTAACTCTAAAATAGTTTCAATCTAAATTTGAGAATCACTCCGTGAAGAGATGCACTGGAATTCTCTGGCGTCTCGTGATTAAACTCCAAGGCCATTATCGTGCAAATATGTTCCCGTTTATTAAGTAATTGACAGCGTCTGCTGGACAGCGTAATGTTTTAATTGTAATTCCTGAAACCTGGATTCTGTGGAGCCATTGAGCCCCTAATTAAATGCTGTGTGTGTGTGTGTGTGTGAGGTGAGAGAGAGAGAGAGAGAGAGAGATGTGTGTGTGTGTGTGTGTGTGTGTGCCGGTCATGGGCACACGGACGCTGTGCTTCTCCACTGACGGCACATATTACCCTGATGTAGGGTCGGCTAATAAAGATTTGCTTCACCGTTTGTGTTTAGCCAAATAAGATTAGGCTACCGCTTTCGCGTCATATGTAATCACTCAGATTTATGCGAACCAGTGCTATCCTTGCCAGAGAGAGCGATAGACGGAGTCTCAGAATCACGATAAACTGCATTTTGATTCATTTTGTATCTTTCGACATGACTTGAGTCCCGGAGTTCCCTATCACTTGGATACACGTATCTCTTTCAACTGCTCTATGAATGGACTTCTAAGGGAAAGTAATTGCTATTCTTGACTTCAAAAGGCTTTTAAATATAAGAATCCGGAGACAGATGGCAGTAGAGTACGAGTGTGTAACCATTCGCCGGGATGTCTTGTGCACTTAGAGACAGTTTCTGTTGGAGACTATCCGGCTGGGTTTTATCCGGCTTCGGTGCAAACGTGGTAAGCTTTATTTCCCCGTTTAAATATTGTTTGTCCATCTCGGCAGCCTTTGCTAGACTGAATCAATATCAGAAATATGTGTGGGTTAATTATCATGTCCAATTTAATCTGACAGGCGAGGACTGTATTTTGTTTTCTCATAGCCTATCTGGTTCATCTAATCTGATTCTGTTTCTTGTGCGGAATTGCATAGATGGAATTTTGTGAATTTATGCAGCAACAATATAACTTGTATACATTTTATAAAACAGAACGGGTCTAACACTGTCTACAGTAGCCTATTTCTTGAAAATAAGTTCTGAAATCCCAAGAACACATCTTCTACATTGAAATAGTAGCAATAATAGCCTACGCTTATTGTAAAAAGCGGAATTTTCAGTTTCTCTGCAATAATAAAAACATAATAACATGTGCATTACTCAAGTGTAATATTTGATTACACTTGAATATCATACACTTGAATATCATACATATCAACATGTGCATTGAAAACCCGTATTTTCCGACACTGAACACCCCCGAAGGTAACTATCATACGAATCAGTATCTGGTTTATTAAAAAGCCCCTGCATCACTCCGTCCTTCATCACGCGACTGTCTACATTGCAGCGCGAGGTGGCCCTTTCAGAATATGTACTTTTCACCGCCAGCAGTAGGCTAACGGTGCCTTGCGCGTTGATTAATTGTGTGTATAGGCTCTTGCTTTCAGATAGGCTACCATGCGTGTAACAGTGATGTAATTGGCGTTAATGAAGACAAATGAACGATCATTCTTTTCCTTTAAATTGCAAACGGCTGCATCCTGAAAATGCATGTATGTGCACAACCACAACTTTCTTAACACTTCGAAAGAATTATGTCGAGCTCCCTCTTTTGATGCGCACTCTTTCTTGTGTTAATCAATAGTGGTTTGTACATGTCTATTTAAGCTAAAAAACAATGAGCTATTTATATTAGCCTATATATCCTGGCCTGTGTTGTTCTGTACAATGTAACCGGCTAGGCTAAATACATGATTGGGTGCTCCCCGAAAGAGTGTCTCGCGAAAATAAATAGCTCACTGTGCTTATCTGAATTTCGAGTAACTGATAGTTTACGAGAGTTACCATGGTGTACCGATGGCGTCAGAGACTAATGAATACTTTCTCTGTTCCTCAAGCTGAGGTGGCAATGCAGCTGCATGCGCTACAGGCTCCAAACCGGATAGGTATACTGCGATTACATACAACAGTTTCCGCTTCCAGTGCGTTTCTTTAATTTGTAATTGTTAACCTTGATTTTAAATAAATGTATAAGGATGATATATGTATATCGCCGAAAACTTCCGATTTTTTCCCGTACGCACGAGCCCTTTTTCTGAGCGTCTTATGCCACGCCATCGTCTGTTTTAAACTATTTAAATTCTCCGAAGAGTGTGGGGAAGTGCATGTAATTGCCAGGTGACAGGGCAAGGCAAGAGCGTGGCTCACTGGCTCATCTACGGGTGACGCGCAGAGGCCGTGACGCTAAACCGCGTTTACGACGTCGCCCGTCAGTGAAGTGTACCAAAAGTAATGGGAATGTGGATGTCTGGATGATGTTGTCTTCAACGGGGACGAATACAGACCGGGTTCGAACCAGGTTAAGACTTGGTCGTCAGTAGGCCTCGGTTCTCAATTTTCGCCTTGCTGCAGAACACAACAAAGTTAATATAGAAACACATATAGTAAAGATACACATGATCTGCATCAAGTGCCTGTCTCTTGTTCTCTTCTGTAGTAGAACAGAGAGCATCTAAATACTGACAAACAAGCTTTTTTAATTTTCGCAGTGTTCTGGCAGAAAATAAGACTAAATTCTTGGGAGAAGGCAGCAGTGTCTCCAACAGACTTTGTAGAGAAGGCGGAATGATTTTGAAAATACCTCACAGAAATGATGATCAAATGACGTAGCCTAGAGGTGAAGGGGAGAACAGCCGCCGTACTGCGCTGGGAAAATAGGAAATCATATCAAAACAGTTGCCCCTAGCCTGTGTAATCTCTGCAATGTACTCATTCTCAGAGTTTGCAGAAAGGGCTTTCGGATTTTTATTTTCATTTTTAGCTCAGATAGCGTGTAGGCTGTACGTTTTACACTAACTATTATTCCATAGGGATTGCGGAGCACATTTGACAGACGCCACATCCCACGCAAGTGTCACCACACCAGGGCCCTGTTCCAATCATAGACTGTAAAATAATATGGACAAAGTCACTGTTACATCACCCGTCGCCTTCCCACGGGCTCGCAAAGACCATTTTGATTCTCCGGAAGTTAGGCGGAAGCACAGTTTTCGCCATCATGTTGTACAAAAAGAGTCTGTGGAGCCAGAGTTTGCGCAGTAGAGGGAGCCTCTGCCATGGATTGGTCCACAAAAATGTTTAAACGGCGTACAAGTGACCCAATAACTTAACAAATCGGCACATGGGGGGACATTAGACAAATAAAATGCACCTATTGCAAAATGCACCCCTTGGTTCCCATCCAAATTACCACGCTCCCTTCACTTCTGCCCTCAAATGGAGTATCATATATGACGTATATGCAAGGGAGTACTTCCCGAGTGAGGGGAGTGATCCAGGGGAGTGATCCAGGGGAGTGATCCAGGGGAGTGATACAGGGGAGTGATACAGGGGAGTGATACAGGGGAGTGATACAGGGGAGTGATACAGGGGGAGTGATCCAGGGGAGTGATACAGGGGAGTGATCCAGGGGAGTGATCCAGGGGAGTGATACAGGGGGAGTGATCCAGGGGAGTGATCCAGGGGAGTGATCCAGGGCAGTGATACAGGGGAGTGATACAGGGGAGTGATACAGGGGAGTGATACAGGGGAGTGATACAGGGGAGGGGTCGGAGCTGTTTGAAATGGAACACCCTCACACCTCTTCCACGCTTCAACATTCGCAGCGAAAATTTAGTTTCAATTTCAGCCACTCAGATGTTTCAAACTATACAATTTGAAGTCAGCAGTACTATTTGAAAATCAAAGCATGAACACTAACCAGAGTTCACATAAAATGAGCAAACATTAATTTACGTTATTTCACTTTCCCAGATGCAGTGTTTGTGAGCACGCTAGCTAGCCTAGGTTTTAGTGTATGCCACTTATAGAAGTGCAGGTTAACCCATACAATAAGCCATGTTGCCTAATAAGGGGTCACAAGTAGACGATAGAGATGCATAATTATCGACCAAATAGTTAGTTTTAGTGGCCACTGCTGTAGGGTCTACACGCTGCTCTAGTCTAGGGTTCAGGGAACCACTGCTGTAGGGTCTACACGCTGCTCTAGTCTAGGGTCCAGGGAACCACTGCTGTCGGGTCTACACGCTGCTCTAGTCTAGGGTCCAGGGAACCACTGCTGTAGGGTCTACACGCTGCTCTAGTCTAGGGTCCAGGGAACCACTGCTGTAGGGTCTACACGCTGCTCTAGTCTAGGGTCCAGGGAACCACTGCTGTAGAGTCTACATGCTGCTCTAGTCTAGGGTCCAGGGAACCACTGCTGTAGGGTCTACACGCTGCTCTAGTCTAGGGTCCAGGGAACCACTGCTGTAGGGTCTACACGCTGCTCTAGTCTAGGGTCCAGTCAACCACTGCTGTAGGGTGTACACGCTGCTCTAGTCTAGGGTCCAGGGAACCACTGCTGTAGGGTCTACACGCTGCTCTAGTCTAGGGTCCAGGGAACCACTGCTGTAAAGTTTACACGCTGCTCTAGTCTAGGGTCCAGGGAACCACTGCTGTAGGGTCTACACGCTGCTCTAGTCTAGGGTCCAGGGAACCACTGCTGTAAAGTTTACACGCTGCTCTAGTCTAGGGTCCAGGGAACCACTGCTTTAGGGTCTACACGCTGCTCTAGTCTAGGGTCCAGGGAACCACTGCTGTAGAGTCTACATGCTGCTCTATTCTATGGTCCAGGGAACCACTGCTGTAGGGTCTACACGCTGCTCTAGTCTAGGGTCCAGGGAACCACTGCTGTAAAGTTTACACGCTGCTCTAGTCTAGGGTCCAGGGAACCACTGCTGTAGGGTCTACACGCTGCTCTAGTCTAGGGTCCAGGGAACCACTGCTGTAGGGTCTACACGCTGCTCTAGTCTAGGGTCCAGGGAACCACTGCTGTAAAGTTTACACGCTGCTCTAGTGTAGGGTCCATGCTCATTTAATTCTCACAGCTCAGACACGACAGGAAAGTGACTCCCAATCTTTGCTCCAAGGTTATGCATTTGCTGCTTTTCAAGTGTTTTATCTTTTTTACGATGAAACCTTTCCCCAAACTGGACACTGGTCATTTAAATTATTTGACATGAATACAGAGGAAGCTACCTTGTGAGACAAAAGAGAATCGCCAATGAATGTCTTCCAACAATGTGTTCTGCCTCAGCAATGTAAAGATCAAAAACTCAGCACAAAGTCAGCTGTGTCAAAACATTCCTGAACACTGACTTACAAATTAAACATGTCTTTCTGCCACCCCAGTGTATTACAGTGAGTGCATGCAGGCCTGGTATATGAAAAACGGATAAATCCTATGCTCATTTTTCATAAAAATAACCGTTAAAAGCAGCAGCGATCTGTCTTCCGAGGTGATAATAAGTTGAGGGTGAGGGATATTTTCGCACGCATATACAATACAAAAAAACTTGAAAGACGTTGTGGAGGTGATTGATAATCTTCAAAGAACAGGAGGGCTAACGCAGGCCCACCTGGGACAGGGGAGAGCCAGGTAGCTCTGGAAATAGCCCAACTACGACCGTGCAGAAGCATGAATGTGAGATAAATTGAGAGGGTGGAAGAGACTCAAGGAGACGGAACATCCACAAAACTTTTAGATAAGGATACCTTTTTTAATGGTAGTCTTGAATCTAGAAAGAAATATTGTGATAGAATACAAAAATCAATATTGATAAGGCAATAACTGCTTATACCAGAATGTATAAACTCATAGCAAATGTAGAAAAAGAGCGAGAGAGACACAAAAGCTAATGGAGCCTCTACATGCAGCTAACGCAGGGCGTCCAGAACGCCTGTGGTGTGGTGTATATTAGTTTTAATCAATCTGCTGGATTTTTTTTTGCTCTTTAACTGCAGGAGTTGATGATTCATTCTGTCGTTTCTGGCTTTGGTATGTGACTTCATTGTTAGTTGTGTTGAATTGTGTTTACAAGGAAAAGGATACACAAGGAGGCAGTACACATATTTGTTTCACAGTGTGGCTAGTGATTAAACTCAGTGCCAAGTCTAATTGATGCAATATGATATACGTAGAACACGCTCGTTGGCATTAATTAGAATCTGAAAAAAATGTTTTTTTTTAAATTTATCTCTGAACATGGCCATAAGTTCAGTCACAAAAAGGAAAAAGACATCAAATAATCATTGATATGTTTTGGTGTTTACAAATAAAATTGTAGTGTTTGGTCAGCTGGACTGCAATTTAAAATACGCATGTGTTTCTGAATCCGCTTCATCAGTCAGTGCTTCATCTGATTATCATGTGGCACCTTTCCAAAGTCACGGTTTCTCATATCTTGTTCAGCCTCTGAAGTGCTTCCATAGGCATGCTATGTTTAGACTATTTTGCATTCAACAGTTTAGCTAAGAGGTGGGCAACAGGGGCCTGGTTTTTCTGCTTTTCATGCCAAATTCTGGCCTTAATGAATGAATTAGCTCTAACATTTACACCAACTGACATTTTTAGGCACATTTCTTGATGTGTGGATGAATGACAGTCGATGACGTTCCTATGTCCCTTTATGAAATGTTTTACTGTGCTCTAATCTACGAGTGAACCAGTGTTGGTGTGCGCAGCCATTTAGCTCTTTTATCCAGGGTAATTGTTGGAGACGAAAACCTGCATACACACCGCCCCTCCAGGACCGGAAATTGCCCACCCCTTGGTTTAACATGTGAAGTGTGACAATAAATATGTTCTGACAAGCAGGGTGGACTCTGGCAGACTTCCCTCTTTCGTATGAGATGTCAAACCGAGGTCCTGATCCACTGTGGTCAGTACTGTCCCATGGCACTTACTGCAAAGACTACGGGGTTCCCCAGTCTCATGGAAAATTCCATGAGTTGGAGTCAGGTTCTCCCCTTCATTGGAAATACAGTCCATTATTCTGGTAGACAAAAGCGATGTGAAGAAAAATGCTGTGCTTTCCTAAGTGAGACAGCATCTCATAGAATTTCTGCCCCAACCCCCCCCAGCCGCCCCTCCCCACCCCCCCTCTCCCCACCTCCTGAAATGACCTCGATTGCACTGGTTTGCGAATCCAGCTCGTAGTCCATTATCTGTGAAAAACATTTCATCTTTAGAAAATGCTTTTGCAATAAACAGAACCAGTGTTGAGAAACTCACTTCCTCTCTGATACCGTAAGATACGAGACCTTTCAGAGTCTCATGCAATTTTCATTTTTGTTATGTTTTAAAGCATTAGAAAATCCCATATTGTCTTCTTTCTGTGATCTCACTTGTAGAGCACCTCTGAATGTGATAGTGTCTGCTGTGGGAAGAACTATTTTCTCATTCATTCGCATTCATTCAATACCAATTTTGAAAAGTGCTGGAAACCTTTCCTGTATATTTGACATTTATCGTAAAACTTAAATTCTTCAAATACTCTTTATATGTGCATATATTTGTAGTATCTAGCTAGTTATTGACTGTCAATATGTTGATAAAACCAGCCATCTACTGTCCCCACAGCATGTCAGTTACCAGACTAATCTCAAAATTAGTTAGTGGGGGATACAGTAAAAACAAAATAAATTTGATGGGACATAAGACAGCTCAACTAAGTAAAGTGTGTTCCCTTACTACAAAGACAACACTTGTCCTGTTGCTATTCTACCACAGACTTTGGGGGCAAGTGTGACAAAGCCTAGAGCAGTGGTGCACAACTCCGGTCCTGGAGAGTGAGTCTACGTGCTGGTTTTTGTTCCAGCCAATTACCATTAGCTTTCTGACAGCTCTATAAACCACACTGGTTCACTCCTGTCCTTGGGTGCAGTAAAACCTTTAAGACACGCTTGCAGTCTGTGGCTGTAGCTGGCGCTCATGCATATTCATGTGCTATTAAGCTTTATTCATACAGGGTAGGTTGACTGAGCACACACGGTCTTTTACAGCAATGCCCTGTTAACACCCCCTATATAAATAAATCAATAAAATAAGCCTAACCTGCATGTGTTTTGGATTTTCCTAAATTTAATTATTGAATGTTTGATCAATATATAATTGAGCTAATTAAATAATTAAGAGCAGAAGTTGAGCGAAATCCTGAAGCTGATAGGCCATTGGAGTGCACCACTGGCCTAGAGAGTACATCTACTCAGAAAATTCAGACATTCATGAACATTTTAACAGCAAAGTCTCTGCACGCTCATTGATCTCTACTTCACCAACTTGTCCTACTTACAGGCAAGGAAGTTTAAACTTGTCCTCATAGTGAAATAATCAGTAGATGTATGCCAGCGCAGTACAATGTTGCAAACTGAAGAAAACGAAAGATGCTGTCATACACAACAACTATTGTCTGCGAGGGATATCCATTGTTACAGATGTAGGGCCAGATTCAGAGATAGGCAACTTAAGTCATGCGCTTAAGTGTCTTTCCTGTGCGGATTTAACGTGAGCTGACTTACGCGGTATTCTAACTTGTGTTGCGCAGGTGCTTATCTCAAAATGTGGGCGGTACAGGGCATGATATTCTAATGACCTGTTTCTTGTACCTGCCCCTTGTACCTGCCCCTACATTAAAAAAATGTGTGTGGGGGTAATATTTTTCAAGTGTCAGTGATGACACTGCCTTAAGATACATACCTTTATCGCGTAGTTTGTGCGTTTGGATGGGGGGGGAGTATTAATCCGTCGCATTCATAAAATGATCATAGCTCCTATTTACTTGGATATACCTATCACACAATCAAAAAAAATAATTGCTGGACAGTGGTTGCTCGCAATAGTATTAAGTAAACAAATACATCATTGGATTTACTGAAAAACAAGATTTAAAAATGTAATCTTTTTTTAACAATGTACCTAATAAAGTCATGTAGCCTATGGTGGTTGAACACAATAGCCTACATGCGACGTCTTCAACTTAATCATTTTGGAGAAGCTGTGCTGACACTAATCGCCTTTTCTGTCAAAGCGAATATGATCCAGACACTGTCTATCAATTAATCCATCTAATATTGGTCTGGTATGATATACCAGACGGTCAATCATAGCCTACTTTTACATATTTTTCTTTTTATGACAGCTTTTTGATAATTGTAAGTACGCTACACGCGTACCTTCTGCATACCGCAATCATCATCCAAGAGGGACGTCATTGTTGTTTGCAATTTGCCCGCAAAAATTATGGGAAATGTATTCTACAAATGGGGGGTTGGTACCTGGTTGGTACGATCGACTATAAAAGGCAAAGGTCCGCAGACCATCCGGAGGACTGTCCGTCCCTGTACGTGTCTGCTCCCGGTTTTAAACACTCTGTAGCAGCCTTTAGACTTCCATGAACGTGGGGTGAGTGAATATGATCCATTGACATCGTTGGGCCAAAGCAAAAGCTACAAGTTTTTTTTGTCCATTAAGAAAACAATGATTAGATGTGGGAGAATTCAGGGAAGCGAGGCACGTGATCATCCCCGACTGACTATGACATCACCTCTGAAGTTGTCATTAAGAGTGTGATCACTTTAAGTGTGACACAGTTGCGTCAATGTAGTGAATTCTGGTGTAGTTACTTTTGTAAGCCTAAAGCCAGTCAGTGAAATACAACTTTTTCACACAAACTTCCACCAGTCTTACTTTTTGAATATGTATCAACACAATGGATCAAATTGAAGTCCGATAGATTGATTCTATCTTAGCGCGGCAAATAAAATGCAAACAATGTGCTTAGATTATTCAAACAAATTGCCTGATTCCTTACTTGAAAGCAAATATGATTGTATTTTTTTGCAAAAGCTGGGCCGGATGGAACAACCTTTTTACCTCTAGATTAAGGGAGATTTGAAAGTTAGCGATGCGTAAAATGATTTTGGTCTATCCATTTTTTGTCTAACCAAAAAACATCCGTTTTTCGGTTACCGTCTGTCGGACGCAGGGGCCGTGCCTGTGTTTCAATTTCCCCACACGATGCGGGTTTGGGCTTTAGCCTTCTTCGCTTAGATTGGACTGTTGCAGGGCCGAGCAAAGGAATGATTTACCTTCATCAGTGTATCATCTTTGGCTGTCTCCCTCCTTCACACACTGAGTAATTGGATCTGTCTCGCATCTCGGCCCATGAAAGCAAATGCTAGTTTTACCCAGACCGGTCCTCATCAAATCTGGCTTCTTTAATAAGTTGCTCAGAGACATTTGTCCCTCTAATTTGGCCACCTGGAAGTTTTACCAGCGCTGGCGGAAGGCCATCTGGGGTGAGGGAAGAGTTTTTTAATTAACTTGCGAATTGAAACGTGACAGTCCTCATCCCGGCTTTTGGTAGCCACAGATGATCCCTCCAGTATAAAAGCTCAACAACGTATCCCAGCATCCTCACTGCCACAATCAAATCCTCCCTCATTATATTGGTCTTATTTATTTTATTGTAGTAAATGCATGTAAATGAATTATATTGATATTGAGGGTTTTGCTGATCAGATTTCAGTGTTATGGAAGTACCGTTCATGTGTCAAGCTTACCATTATGAAACAAAGTATTACTGTTTTTGACTTGAGTTGAGTGTGTGTGAAAGAGTGCACGCATGTGTGTGTGTGTGTGTGTGTGTGTGAGATAGAGAGAGTGTGTGTGTGCTCGACGTGTGTTTGTGCGTGCGTACGTGTGCACACCTGTGTGTGTGTGTGTGTGTGAATATGTTTTTAATACGACTAGAACTATATATTGTTAAATGCACCCTTTTAGATCGTATCTGATTATATTGCATTCACCCAATGTCGGTTAAATTGCTTGCGTAAGGGTATACGTCATGGCAGTATTACACCCGGGATTTGAACTTGTATCCTTCTGGCTGGAAATGTGTTTCAGTGTGTGTTGGTGAAATAGCCGAGACATTACTCGGACTGATGTCTCAATCACTGAATCATTCACAGCTCTTGGCTGACAGCACATTTGATTTTCTTCCCAGTTATTCTCTTGATAAATTGCTCAGGTTACTTGTCTGACGATAAACATTTTGGCATAACGATGGAAGGTCTTTGAAGAATGTGATGAGGCCTGGGGCAGTTTGTCTATGCCCTCGGTGGACGACGCACGTGTCATTGGGGACCATCACAAAGCGTGGTGTAACAGGTTAGGACAGGCTTCAGACAGGGTTGGAATGGGGTGTACATGGGATTGAATTGGGTTCCAAGGTTAGAGTAATGTGTGTTTCCAGTTAGAGTAAAGGTCGGCCAGGATTGGATTGGGGTTAGAAAAGTGTTACGATGGTGTTAGTGGGTAATGTCAGAAAGTTATTCAGATGGGTTTGGCATGAGGTTAAATCTTTTACCCACCATGCTCCTGTTTTGTAATTTCTCCCATATACTCCTGTATATTGTGCACTGATATGAAGCACACACACACATACACACACACGCACGCACGCACGCACACACACACGCACACACACACATGCAGCAACGGCAGATATAGGCCTAGAGTTCTGTAGTTTTTAAAGGTTTTTAAAAATCCTCGTGTTATGCCAATCTAGCATTGCTGCTACACTATACTGAGTCAAGGAAAATCACATTTATTTTCCTGACCCAGTGTTGGCATGTTTGTGAATATTAACACCAAGCCACACCTCTGGAAGCTGAACCAGCCTTAGTGGCACCCGCTCAACTAAAGGTTGTAAAAAAGGGCATGCAAGTGACAGAGCAAATATACATAGCATAGCGATGTGCGCTCAGTCAATATTTTTACAAGGAAAAACGAATGGACGTTTAACAAAGCCAGTGAAGGACTGCAGAACATAAACATATGCCTTATAGAGGGAGCGTGCCTGGTACCCACACGCTAACCACAGAAACACCACTATAATTATGGCACTAATGCTAACGCTACATTCAAATAAGCGAGAAGCGGCAAAGCAAAGGGAAGTGCTAGCAGGCATGCATGTATTATTGATGTATTCTGATTGTCTTTATGAGGTGGCTTCAGGGCACTAAACATGTCATTGAAAAGCTGGTTTTTGACTGATACCAGTCACGGAAAAGTTTTTGAGTGCGCTCTTCTGGCACTTGTGGTCACGACGTTGCTGCTTGCGTGTTGCTTCCAGTAGACAGTCGAAAGCAATTCCAAATTCCAAAATGATTTTGCTCATCTCTTTATGTCGCCTATGATATACGTTCTAATACAATGTAGCGGGCTAGCCGGCCTACGAGTGACGATGCCTATCATCACGCCTCACAATATCAGCTGCTGTTGTGAGCCTTGTGCTCGGAGAATCGTTTTTTAAGATGAAAGGTTTTCACCCCTGTTGGGCTTCTGTCTGATGCGAGGGATGTCAATAAAGGCCAATGAGGTGCTTTCCAAAGGGCTTCACATTTAAATTTCACATAATGCCATTGGTGAGGTTAGGTTATTTTAGAAGACCATTTGAAGTGTATGCCAAGAGGGTTGTCATTTCCATGTTGAGTGGTCTAGCTGCCCCATAGAAAGTAAAACAATTTGCAAGGTTTATTCAAGAATTTGAAAATAAAAAGCACCAAAACCTTACAAGTTTTTCTATATGAAGGGGAACTCCATAAAAGTCCCTTTTCATTGGAATGACCACGTAAGTTAGATATATAAGCAAAATATGTGTAATATAAGTATCTGTTCAGTATATAGGCCTGCACAGTCGGATCCCAGCCCAGCTGTGCTCCTTTAACACCTTGCATGACATGGACTAGTTATAATTTGATTTGACTTTATACCTGTTTTTGACAACCTACAGATATTCCACCTGTATACTAAACCGGTTCAAACGCTGACCTCATATTAATCCTGACCACTTGCAATGGAGTTTGAGAAATTGAACACAGATATTGTACGTTTTACAGACACTACGTTCATCAGAATCATCGGCATCTCATTCAGACTTTGCTATTAAGTCCACTACATTGTCTGCATATGCCATTGGGATTCTGTGGAATGGTTTTATTCACAAGGTTTAAAAAGATTTGAAATGTGGAGATGAATGTTATCAAGTGCTGAGTTTCTCAGGTCTTTAATCTGCACTGCTAAAAAAAATCTTTGCAAAAAAGAATTTGCCATCATGGTCCTCTTGAAGAGAGGCGTGTGAAGAGTTTTATTATTTTTCTTGTGATTCTGATCAGTTGCAATGATAGGTACTTTCTTCTTATTTAAATGATTCATTAGCATCTATTGAGAAGTTATTAAAAAATCCAGGGTTACTGATTGGCTTTCATAGAATTTAAAAAGAGGTGACCCGTGTTTATTTAACATAACTAGCACGCATAATTCACTAATAGTGAATGGCAGCCAAATAATAGCGAGTTCTTGTGCCCCTGGTATAAAAATCTAATTAATGTATAATGTACTAATTATGCATTTTGTCTACAACCAAAAATTTGTTAGTGCTGGCCACATTTAGTGAAGGGAGTACCACGTACACTGCCTGGCCAAAAAAAAAAGTTGCCGTTGCACCCGTCATGCATAGTGCCCACTGTACAAGCCTCTGGAGGCAGTGTTGTGATCTGGGGTTGCTTCAATTGGTCAGGTCTAGGCTCAGCAACATTATGCAGCAATAAAATGAAGTCAGCTGAGTACCTAAATTTACTGAATGACCAGGTTATCTCATCAATGGGCATATTCCCAGACGACAATGCCAAGATTCATATGGCTCAAATTGTGAAAGAGTGGTTCAGGGAGCATGAGGAATCATTTTCACACATAAATTGGCCAGGGTCCTGACCTCTTAACCCTATTGAAGGTTTTTGGGATGTGCTGGAGAAGACTTTACGGGGTGGTTCAACTCTCCCGTCATCAATGCAAGATCTCGGCGAAAAATGAATGCAACTCTGGACAGAAAGGTTGTCGAAACAAAATGCCACGATCAATGTGTGCTGTAATCAAAGCTAAAGGTGGTCAACAAAATATTAGAATGTGCCAATGTCTTTTTTTTGGCCAGGCAGTGTAACTACCATATGGAAACCTGAAAAAAAGACATTACTCCAGTCCCCGTAATTCACGACACTGGTTTCTAGGATGTTTAAAAATAGGTTTAAAGAAAAATTGTATTAAAAATAAGAAAGAATGGCAAGCTAAATTGAGCAGTATAAACTGCTACTGGCTTACTCTTTGTTCCTCATGCGAAACTTAAGAAGAGAAGACAGGCATTAGGCTCATTATCTTATCTTTGAATCCAACTCTCCAGGGGCTGGTTTTTGTGCGTAACGATTCTCCCCCGCCGAGGCCCTCCCCCCTCCCTGGGAGCAGCCTCCCAATTGCCCCTCCCTCAAAGATCCATACTTGGATCTGGCAGGATGGGGGCACCCCTGCAATTAGCATGAGAGTTGGTCAGACGTAAGAATTGTATATAGTATTGAGAGTGGTCCTTCATAAAAGCCTTATAACTCCTTAATAAGCACTACATAAACATTCATAAATGCTATTGTCAATATGTACACATAGGTATATTGTAAAAAAAAAAAAACTGAACAGTTTGGTTCGTCACCCATGGTTTGGTTCGCTTCTTTCAAAAATCCTCCTTTGTCTTGCTATGTTTTTAAAATAGGCGCTCACAACTTTGTGCATTATTTATCGTCATGTAAAGGTTAGACTCACCCTTTCTATTTGATGTCTTAACTCTGAAAATAAGGAATGCAGAGATCAGTTAACTTTGCGCCGCTTACGCTTAAGTCAAAAATCCAGCAGAACTATTTTCACAGGTGAAGTTGTGACGAGTGCAGTCTACAGCTGAAGCAACAGTCCGTCGGCCAGTTTGCAAAATGGCGCAAGCCTCTGACGTTGTTTAAGCCTGCTATTTGGAAGCATTTTGTGTTAACAGTGGTAGTGATGGGGAAAGCGACGGTGGATAAAAACAACGTCAGTGTGCAAAGCAGTGTGCCACATGCTAATGGAAACACGTCAAACGTGACGGCCCGTTTACGTCGACATCACCCAGGTGTCGCAAGCACGAAAAGCCGAAATTGTTACACTTTGAGAGAAAACCGTGTCCTATTCATTGTGTTCATACAGTAAAGTGGAAAAACTATTATTCTTCTAACAATCTTTAATCTGAGATTCCAATCAAATAATGAATGTACTCCTTGCCTTGTGTACATAGTCTAATGCAGTTCAATTTCAATACAATTCAACCTTATTTGCCATATGCACACAATAGAGTATTGAGACAATGTAATGGCGAAATGCTCGCATACAAACTCCCAATATAAACACACACACACACACACACACAAGTAAGAATAAAGTGCAAAGTGCAAGTCCACTGATAGTTCAGCCTATGAGACAGGGGGTAAAGGGTGAGTGGGTGGGTTGCGGTCATATGGCTTGCATGGGTAATTTATTTGGGTGTGTGGGGATGCTGTGATACCGTATGTCAGTTGAGTTGAGTTTGAGTGGCAGGTTGAGTCTATGCTGATGTTGATGTCCTTAGCTTATATTGTGGGTATAAGTGGCGCATTTTTCTCTTGAAAGGAACCTGTTATAAATCCTGTTTGTACTCAAGCTTTTGTTAATGATTTTATTACATTTAGATTTTTTTTGGCAAATGAAAATTAGATTGGCACTGGCAATGGCACTTTTTTTCTCTGCTTTACTCAAACTTACAGAACCAAACCCAAACTGAAACCGTGACACCGAAACCGTGAACTGAAATGGAAGAGTTTTGTGAACCGTTGCACCTCTTGCATATGGTGTATTATGTAACCATAGTGACATGACACGCAAGTGACATTACTGTGACATAGCAAGTGACACACACAATATTCTTATTTTTCAGTTAATGGCAAAGGCATTTATGCATGTTTTGGTAACACTTATGAAGGCGCTGTAGAGTTCTTATTATGCCGTTATATGAAGGACCATTCATACGCTAGATTGCATCTTTATCATTGAGAAAAATGCTTTGTGTCAGACCTTTATTGTTAATTAGAACTTTGGACCCATTCCCTTTTTAAAACTATGTTTGCCTGTTTTACAGAAAGGAATTATCCTTTTGTAAACCCCTGAGTGGCATTATACAACTTGTTAAATGGGATACAATAGATTCTATTATTTATGTGGAAATTAAATCTATTAAAGAGCAACGTAAAAGGTTTAAACATTTTAAAGTTCAAATTGGCCTAAAGGTTTAAAGCCATTATGTACAATTGGAAAAGCACTTTGCTTGAATATGTATGTGTTCGTTTGTGGCACTATGTATAATACAAGTATGCGATTAATTTGTTCATCCTGTGCAAATTGGTCAGTTTTAATTTAAATTTTAGAAATGTGCCAGATCCAAACAGCGCTGTTCCTTCTTTACATGGACAAAGGCACGAGAAAATTGTGTGGCTATAATCATTATGCAGAATGGCGAGATTTAACCTGATCCCTAAATATTGTGCTGTGGCTGTGGTCTGTCTCCGTGGCTACGATTTTCTCTCATATCTTTATGAAATTAAATTACTTGGGTGTAGTACTTTAGGCAGAAGATGAATTTCAGTTGTTTCAGGGTTTTTTTTCTGCGGTTCTTAAAATAAATTAGTGATAGCCTGCCCACAGGGGTTGTGGCATATAAGAATCAGAATATGTAATTACTTCTTTAGGAACAGTTACTTGGCAACCAGGAAAATTGTACATTTAGGAAATGGTCGCCTTCCCCATACAACTTACAAAGAGTCCCAGCCGTACAATTACAGAGAGATCAAGGAGGGAGTGATATAGCAGTGACGTTTAACTGCAAGTTCGGGTTACTGCGGTGTCCAGTTTCGCCGACAGCCGCGGGACGACAGCGAGGGGCACGTGCATATCGCGAACTGCTCGGAAACCTGACAGTCCAGAAAGCGCGGGCCGGCCACGAGAAGCTCTGAGCCAGCAGCAAATGAGACACAGTTTGGGTTTCCAGTCCCTGCCTGGTGCCGCATCCCCGCGGAAAAGTCATGGACTCTTCCAAAGCCGTGAAACCGCTTCTCCCGTCTTTACCAGACTTCCACAGCGTTCAGAATTAGCGATGTGACAGGTAAGGTCACTTATACCATTGCATTGCCTAGCATTGTGTGTAACTATGCAGTGTGTACTTGTGTATACTTGTCACACAAATGTGTTGTTACTTGAGGATTTGAATCTGTACGTGCTAATTCAAATATATTAATGAAAAAGGGAGACAGCCCTGGATGCTGAGTATAAAAATGGCTATTGCTTGAACCATCTGTTGTGGGATTACACATAAACTGATGGCACAGCACTTTGACGCTAAGGGGAGGTATTTAATATGAGTTAAATAATGTATTATTATTTATCCGATGCATAGACTCTCAGAGAAATAACTTTATCAGCATTATAAGTTACTGAATACAGCACAGAGCACAAGATACAAATACAAAATACAAACAATAGTTTAAAATTACAAATAGACAGAATAGTTTTTTAATTTTTAATTTACAGGCATGTCATGTTAACTATTACTTGTAGTACTAGTTGACCAAAAACAAAAACTAAAAAATGAACAAAGTAAAAATGCTTTTGCAGTAGAAGTAGAAACATGCACAGAGAACATTGCAAATAATGAAATGCCAATCAAAATCCAGACAACAGTACAGCATCCAAAAATAATAAAAACGAATAAATTCCTAAAACAATACATCTATTGCTTGCTATATCACAAGGATAAATAATGCAATCTTCACCAATCTGTCGGTTTACTGAAATTTGTCGGGCTCGGCGTTTGCGTCTCAGTTCTCTGTCGTAGAGTTCTGGCAGACAGGGGAAAGCCAGGTAGTCTGGACGGAGATGACCGCAGAAGGTGGAGAGTAGGGCATGACTCTGCGTTTCTGACAGTGGTGAGGTGTCTTCTTCCACCTGGGGAAGGGTGGTGTATGGTTTTCAGAAGGGTTTTGTATGTCTCCGTTCAGTGTACACTCTTCATGAAAGGTGTAGTGTGGTTGGACTCGGTGCCATGGACTCATGGTCAAGGCTTGCGATGTTTCATTGTGCATTTATTTACTTGATACATATAACCATAAGCAAGCCGGAAGCAAATTGAGCACAGAATAACCAGAGCCCTTTAAATATTTTACATCTCAGGGCACAAACTGCATCAGTAACAGTTAAGAAATTGGATGCCATACTGAACAATGATGTGATGTATTAAGCAGTTTGAAGAATTGTAATTACTTTGGTTAATCCATTTAAAAAAATATATAATACCTGGATGTGTGAACATTCAGTTCTAGTAAACATCTCCTGGGTATACGCGCGCGATATTATGGGCAAGTACACCGTTTACGCCCCCACAAAACCAAAACATCCAAAATGCTTTTGGAATGTGACTGAATTTTTACTCAGATGGGTTTTCTCTTTTTTTTCATTTAAAATCATTTAATAGTAATAAATCAGTCGTCATTATCATTTCTGCGATGTAACACTTGTATCTGCTTCATTATTTCCAGCGCGTTGTTTCCAAGAGACGCGGCGGCGGAAAGGTTAATGTCATGCCTTCCTGCAGTGCTCGTTAAATGGCGGTAATGGGAAGGGGATGGCTGGCGTGTTTCATTTGGTTCATTAGCTAGCTGGTTTCCACTTGAATCCCAGCCTAGATGATGTTGTGCCAGAGAAAAGGGTCTTTTCTGGTGTGGCGAGCAGTGCTCCCGATCAGTTTAGGCAGGATGTGCCCATGCATCTCCTTTTGTGCCAAACATCATAGCATAGAAATGGGAAACATAGGCTGGGATTCAGTCAATATCAAAAAATCTTTTTTTCTTCACAAACACAGTTGGAAATGTTCATCAGTCACTGAAAGCACAAAAAGCAAACTGATTTTATGAAGAAGTAGTGCAATGCTTTTGTTTAAGGACACGTTTTGATTGAATACAGGCCATAGTGAACTAGAGACACAAAGAGACAGTGACAAAGCAGCAAAAAAAAACCTTTGGGCCCCTCCCTGTGGTTTTTAATAAGCTTTGACAATAGAATAAAGTGTGTTTGGCAGTCCAGTGGGGAGAAATATTTGCTGCTAGTACAGTACCCTGAAATAAGTTAATAACAATGTTTTAGGCAAACTTGTCTTTGGCGGAATGTGCTGTCATCACACATGTTGGAGTTGTGAAGCTTCCCTCACCCACTGTTACATTTGATTGGTTATTGTCACATCTGAGTTTGCCATTGGACTTCTATTATACAGATATAATTCAGGTATTCGCTTTTTCGACTGATTGGTAATGTTGGGGAATTGAGGATTAAAGAAAATGTGTATTTCCTGAATCCAGCAGTTCCAACAGTCATTGCATTTATTAAAATGTTCAGTACTCTGAACATGACTGAAGAAATGTGGTATTGCATATTAAAATCCCTCTTAACCTACATTTAAAATATTTTATGTGATTTAATTTAATAATTATTATTGAAAATGACAATAATCAATTAAATCGCCAAATTTTTTGGTAGGTTAGTCAAACATTAAATGGTAAATGGTAAATGGACTGCACTTATATAGCGCCTTTATCCAAAGCGCTTTACAATGGCCTCTCACTCACCCATTCACACACACATTCACACACCAATGGCGGCAGCCACCATGCAAGGCGCTAGCTCAGCCAACTGAATTTGGGGTTCAGTTCAGTGTCTTGCCCAAGGACACTTCGACATGTGGACAGGAGGAGCCGGGGATTGAACCGCTAATCCTGCGATCAGCGGACGACCCGCTCTACCTCCTGAGCCACAGCCGCCCCGTAGAGATTAACCTGGTGGAATCAACCAACAAGTCAAAAGAAACTCTATTGGCCCAGTTTTTAGCTTGTGCAGAAACTTGTTGCACACGCAAAACCAATAACATCACCAACGGTCGGTCATGGTATTTGTTTTGCACCAATCATTGGTTGTGGTATTACTTTTGTGTGTGCTAAAAGGTTTTGCAACAGCTAAAGGTCGTAGTGAATCAGACCTTATATCAGATCTTAAGATTATATAATTTTAGTAAATGAAAGACAGCCAATTAAAATAATGAATTGGAATCACACATTCATTAATGAATGTAGGCTCTCTACTTATAATTTACAAAAAATAAGACGTTAAACCATATAGCTTTGTGTTCTTCAGAGGTAATACAACTCTCCAGGACCAGTGACACCTTTTGTATGCATAGATCAGAACCTCAACATGGCTTTTAATTGCTCACGGACATGTCCTTTGATGTTTGTGGAGGGGGGAGAGAGAGAGACAGAGAGCATTTTTATTGTCAGGTTAACCAGACCAGGCTACTTAATAACAATGTAATATTGTATGGGCCATGAACAAGTTTGCCATATCAATTATGTTGTCTCTTTCTCTCGAAGGCTGTAATCTAAAAACTATATATCCGACAGTATCGTCAGCTTTATCAATTCTGGTGCCAATAGTCAGTCTGCATGGCGCCATCCAAACGTTATATTGGAAAGTCTTGGAATTCTTTATGAATTATTGGAGGGACTGTGACACAATGAAGAGGCGAATGTTTCTCGGTCGCGAAACTGGTTACAATTTTCTCTGAAGTCACATCGTAGGATAGTGTGCATTCAACTCATGGAGTTTTATGTCTCTCTGTGATAGAATCGCATTTGAGAACAGACACAAGTTGTCTGTAGGATCTTATTTCTGGAGGAAAATCTCCATATTAACACAGCGGTGGATGTAAATCTTGCCTGACAGACAGTTGAAGAAAGAAAATTGCTTTTGTCTCTGAAGAACGTGTCTCTCAGTCATGCGGAAAAAAGGGAACTATGTTCGGGAAATGGTTGGATGAGCTGCAGAACCTAGACTTTAAGCTTAGAGTACACAACTGTAATAAAATCTATAATATATATATAATAATATAATATATAATAAATATACAAATCTAAATACTTGACAATGATGTTCGTAACGTATTTGGAGAGTTTATCATCTCTTTCGATGAATGTCATTAATAGTTCACCTTCAAGCTTTAACATAATTAGTTTTAGAATGTTTTAAACCTGTAAACGTAGGCCTACTCCTAGTGTTTTTTTCTCAAGTTCAAACATTTTCTTGTGTCTAACTTTACTTTCTAAATTTGCTCAAATTATATTATTAGGCCCCGTCAATACCATGAAACCTTACGAGGAAGAGCTCATCTGGCAGCCCCATAAGTTTTTTTCACTATGTTTCCTGAACTCTTTTTCGAAAGACGGGATTTTCAAACTCTTTTGAGAACTCCTGCAGTCTCAAGGATTATCCTACAGTGTCTCTTCAGGGTTTTTGCTATGTCCCGCTTTCCTAAAATGACAGTGAACACTGCGTTATGGTCAAAACCTACACCCTGAGCTGACCAGTGGAGGATGGGTTACCTCCTTGAGTCTGGTTTCTTCCAATGTTTCTTCCTAGCTGCCACCCTGTTGCCTTTGACTTGTGGGGGTTTAGGCCAGGGGTTTGGCTTGCTCTTGTGGGGGGTTAGGCCAGGGGTTTGGCTTGCTCTTGTGGGGGTTTAGGCCAGGGGTTTGGCTTGCTCTTGTGGGGGTTTAGGCCAGGGGTTTGGCTTGCTCTTGTGGGGGGTTAGGTCAGGGGTTTGGCTTGCTCTTGTGGGGGTTTAGGCCAGGGGTTTGGCTTGCTCTTGTGGGGGGTTAGGCCAGGGGTTTGGCTTGCTCTTGTGGGGGGTTAGGCCTGGGGTTTGGCTTGCTCTTGTGGGGGGTTAGGCCAGGGGTTTGGCTTGCTCTTGTGGGGGTTTAGGCCAGGGGTTTGGCTTGCTCTTGTGGGGGGTTAGGCCAGGGGTTTGGCTTGCTCTTGTGGGGGGTTAGGCCAGGGGTTTGGCTTGCTCTTGTGGGGGGTTAGGCCTGGGGTTTGGCTTGCTCTTGTGGGGGTTTAGGCCAGGGGTTTGGCTTGCTCTTGTGGGGGTTTAGGCCAGGGGTTTGGCTTGCTCTTGTGGGGGGTTAGGCCAGGGGTTTGGCTTGCTCTTGTGGGGGTTTAGGCCAGGGGTTTGGCTTGCTCTTGTGGGGGTTTAGGTCAGGGGTTTGGCTTGCTCTTGTGGGGGTTTAGGCCAGGGGTTTGGCTTGTTCTTGTGGGGGTTTAGGCCAGGGGTTTGGCTTGCTCTTGTGGGGGTTTAGGCCAGGGGTTTGGCTTGCTCTTGTGGGGGTTTAGGTCAGGGGTTTGGCTTGCTCTTGTGGGGGTTTAGGTCAGGGGTTTGGCTTGCTCTTGTGGGGGGTTAGGCCTGGGGTTTGGCTTGCTCTTGTGGGGGTTTAGGCCAGGGGTTTGGCTTGATCTTGTGGGGGTTTAGGTCAGGGCTTTTCTGAGAAGCGCATTGTGACATTTGTTAGTGAAATGCACTATATAAATACATTTTGATTTGATCAATAACTTTACAAACACTGGATTCCTTCAATGTCATGCTATAGCAATGCCGCATTATCAGAAGCTTGCCAGTTAGCCTTTTGGTAGACTTGGTGGCTGATAACAACAGTTATCAATTCTGCACAACTTCCATTTTAAAAATCTTCTGTTTTATATTTTGTATGTGATTCATGTTGTGCGTCACCCAATGTGTTCAATTTAAATGTAAGGACATTCATTGTCAGGGATCTGTAGATTACTTGTAACTAGATCCACGTGTATCTGAACAGACTTCCTGAAGTATTAACACTTCTCTGTGTGGGTTTCACTTTTCACTGTGAGTACATGAAGGATCTGTGTTCTGTTGGGTCTTGTTTTGAATCTCAATCCTTCCAAGTGCAGCTATACCATAGCAAGAAAGCCATTTTAAATATACGCCTCGGGCCTTAATTCAGCCCACATTTTAACTCAATTTAATGCGACATTTTTCAGTGGTAAAAATATTTTTCTCATGAATTTTGGTGTTGGTGATTGATGAAGTAGCCAAACTGTGTTTGTGAGGAAACACTAAATTTCAGTTTGAATGAGAAATGTTGACTGAATGCAGGCCTGATTGTAAGACTGTGACTTGCATGTTCATGATCGTTTGTTTTGAACGATCATCAAGACATTAATGGGTCGGGTATTATCTGAGCCCGTCATTTTGCTTTGACAAGTAAGAGTCAGATGAAAACAAGCATTTTGTTCTTTGAATAAAATAAGAATTTACAGAATAGCTGTCTTTATGTTCAGCCAGATAAGATGAGCCTTTCTCTTTTAGAAATTAATATCCAGAACTTTTAACAAATTGCTACTGTGCTCCCAGAGATTGAGGTGTGGTACTCAGCTGGGGGGGGTCGAGGGTCGAAGGTCGAAACACTCTCACAGACAAGTGATGTAACAGGAATATTAAACACCCACACAGAGCATTTGTTGCAGTTTTTATGTGAGTATATTTTCCATCCATTCGTGTGGTGATTAGATATCAGGCTGAGTGAGTGACTTTTATTATATCACTTGCTTGGGTGCTCTGACCAATGTAGTTTACAAACCAGACTTCTCTACATCCAATATGTGAACTTCTGTTCGCACTTTCTTTTTGATATGATACATGTCGAATTCCATGCGTTGAGATTTCATCTCTCCTATAGTTGTCGAGCTCAGTGTTCCGTCCGACCCGGCGACCAGAGCATCTAGCAACTCCCACACTCTTATTATGGGATGGTATTAGCCAGCAGCATTGCTGTATCATTTGCACGTAGAACCGATTACGACGGAATACCTTCAGATGAAATTCGAACTGGATTTGGCTGTATCGTATCCGATTTACACCAAAATTTGTATTAAATATTTGTATCCCGTCATTTAATGAGACATGCATTGGATATGTCAAGAAATCGGATATATGTCGCGTGAAAAAGACAAACATTAAAAAGTGAGAACTTCCTTCGGAGTGGGTGCTCAGAAAACTGCGTTCCTGCTCTGAGGTCAGATTATAAGTCAGCGGAAGCAACAGGAGGCGGTGGAACATTAAAATTTCAAAAAGCCCTCGCAATAATGCAGTTGCCTCAGCCGTCGCTCGGCTGTGGGAGATGCATCAAAGGTCTGCCACCTACTGAACTTTTACACCCTTCGTGAAATCTGTGGCGAACCTGCTATGCATCAAAGGCTTGGTTATCTGTTTAACAAAGCCTGTTTTTACAGTCGGGAAGAGTTACGGAAGAGCGGGATGTTGCGGAATAATACGCCTGAGGTGTGGGGGGAGGGGTGTTGAGAAAATAAGAAGCGCTACACGTAGGCTATACATGCTTTGACCTGTTACTATGGTAGTCATTTTTTGAACGTATGACTTTAAATACAATTCATGAATATGTAAGAAGCTTACAATGCAGTAACTGGGATTCATTCATAAAATTTCAGTTAATTTCCAGAATGGACGGAATTCAAACAAACGACTCCAACTCTTTAAAGTGTTAAAATAATAAAATTTAAATAATATCAATAGTAAAAATTAGGAAGCACAACTGCCAATCAGGTGTTTGTGATCATTAAAGCCTGAACGTGTATTTTTAGAAGGCTGTTTTTATTTTTTTTTATCCTGTAACAAGATGCCAAATACAGCCTCCTAATCATCAATCATTAAAAGCACCAAATGTCGGGTTACATTTTAGCTTGACTTTGTCTCAGCTAATTAGCTTTTGTCAGTTCAGTTCAACTACAGTGACTACAGAGACACGGGCCATTTCATCTCAACATCAGGCTACAAAATAGGAGGACAGAAAAGGTAGGCTTTTGGTTATTGTATCTTACATTTGCAGTTACATAACTGAATTGATTGTGCCCATAGTTTAAGTCCAAACAATGTTCATTGCAGCCAAGTTCCACAGTCATAGTTGTGCTGCAGCTGTTAATTTTGGGCAGGAATGCCGGTCTCTGGTTCTGGGGAGGTTCTGGGTGTACTATATTGTTACTCAGCACATAAAGCCGTTCATTGGCCAGTTTATTAATCTAAACTGGTTTATTGGGTCCAGATTTTAAGTTGAAACCAGATGACCCTGTGGCTGTAGTGGACCAGGGTCTGTCACCCTGAATTTGGACTTAGTGGGCTCACCTTAAGATCTACCGGGTACCACACGTATGAACATAGTGAGTTTTCTAGCAAACAGGATACAGAAAGTATATGTGCAGAGCAAAATATTCTCTCCATTGATCTTTGTATTATTTGAGCCGTGGGTAAACATGAGTATCGTTGTTGTTGGGGGCAGATGACGAATGAGTACTCAGAAGCGCATTCACGCCAGCTGTTTTATTAACAGAAATTAGGTACCGTTCGTATGGCCACAGAAACTATAGACTGTGCACCAGTCGAGCCCACAATGTACGCCACGCTCCTCTGTAACAGCATGTGTGTCTCGGTCCTCTCCCCTGTTTCACTGCATGCAGAACAGATAATGGTCAGACATGATTGTCTAATTGCCCTCAGCTGTGGCTGTGCTTAACCCCCCCCCCCCCCCAACGTTAGTAAACATGAGTAACCAACGTTAGTAAACATGAGTAAACATGGCTAAACATCAGTAACTATGGGCACATGTTAGTAAACATGAATAAAAATGGGTAACTACGGGCAAATGTTAGTAAACATGAATAAAAATTAGTAGACATGTGAAAACATGGCTAAACATTGGTAACTATGGGAAAATGTTAGTAAACAGAAAACAGTAACAGAAACATAAACATTGTAAACACCCTTTAGTACAAACAGACAGATACAACGCCAAGGATTAGCCACACTGTGTAAGTGGCCAGAAGGGAATAGGGTGTAGAATATAGAGCACTATAAAGAAATATAATAATGCCATTACATCATCATTATTATCCCTTGTGGGATATGGATTTCACATTTTAACTAAAATCACCAACAACAAAAAATCTGAAAATGAAGCACACCTATGAATTTTGCATGTATACTCTGAGTAATTGCCACCTGTGATTGCCCCAACACCCCCATCCCACACGGTCCAACCATGGGAATACACACTTACACACAGGTAGCTTCCTCTGGTCCATTTACCTCATGGCACTACGAGCCAGGAGATTGGTTTCGTCTCCGTACAATTCACTTGTTCGCCTTTCATTCCGAAGTTGACATGTTTACTGGGTAATTTTATCCACAGCCTACAGCCATGTATACATGATTAAACACTGCTGTGTTTAACTTTGTGCCAGTGTGTATGTGTGAATTTAGCCTTCTTTTGTTTTGCATTCACTAGCTCTGTTCCTTCCCCTTTATTATGACATTAAACATTTGAATATGCTATAAATGCTGTGATACATTGCATTGCACATTGCTTTACAATAATCTATGTTTGAATGTATCTGTCCCTATCAAATAAACATTAACTACCAACCTTTATCTGTTGTTTTACGTATAACGTTCTCCTGTTAAAACACAAGAGATTTGTCCTTAAATTTGATTGGCTGTATTTAAGAAAACAGTTCTCTCAAATACCCTGACTGTGGTAGAATTTGAAACACATATGCGTAAGATAAACTAGTTCCAGCGTTCACATGTACGTGAGCACGTTTCCCCATCTCGTCCATGCTTTCCTGTTATCACTGGTGTGTAAATAAAGGTGTTGCTCCACCCCCCTCAGGTGCATGGTATATCTATGCGTAAGATAAACTAATTCCAGCGTTCACATGTAGGGAGAACGTTTCCCCATCTCGTCAATGCTTTTCTGTTATCACTGGTGTGTAAATAAAGGTGTTGCTCCCCCCCTCCCCCTTCCTCAGGTGGTGCCACAGTAACACCTGACAGAAGATGCGACGGGGTTGGTGGGTCTTCAGATGGCTGGGGACAGGGATCGGAATCCTCACTTTAATCACCTACAGCTGGTCCCAAGAAAACACAGAAGGTAGGTTCCCTTTAACTGCTCGTGGACGTGATACGATAAAGACCGCGTGCAATGGAAAAATACTGTCCTTTTAGAGGAAATTGGCTTTATTGCAGGCCAGCTGATCGCCTGGAAGTAACGAGACGTGGCTTTTGCGGCAATTGAGAAATCTTGCAGGATTAAAAAAAAAAGAAGCTATTACATACAGTATGTATAAAGTCATATCTCATTGTAGGTAAAAGTGAATTCTACACTGCCCCCCACTGTTGCCACATGTTTTTACCTCTTCTTCATGTTTACCCATCTTTCTTTTCTGTTGATATATTTCCTGCTCTGTTGCTTGGCAATTTATTCCCAGCCAGAGTAGCAATAAGTTACAGCAGTGTTTCTCAACTCAGGTCCTGGAGGGCCGCAGGGTGTGCTGGTTTTTGTCAGTGCCTTAATATCAGCAATTCAGACCCAAGCAACTAGGTGTGGTGAATTAACTGTGTTATCGGCTGCTTTAATCGATCAATTAAGTACAGAGTAACAACCAAAACCAGCGTACCCCGCGGCTCTCCAGGACCAGGGTTGAGAAACACTGAGTTACAGTTACGCCTGAAACCCGGGGTCTGTACCCCTGGCCTTAGATAGCCACAGGCACTGCTGGTTTACATCATCGCTCAGCGCCTCATTGGTCAATTAAACAGCTGGTTACACAGTTGACGTCTTACTGGTTTCCAGGGCCCCAATTGGCTGCCGAGTTTAAGGTGAAAACAAAAACCTGCAGCCCCTGCGGACGTGTAATTCTGGCACGGAAAGGCAATGCGACGGCCGCGGGCTAACGGTTCACAAAGAGGACATTGAGGGCAATGAGCTTCTGTCCACCGTTTCAAAAATTCAATTTGTAATGGCAAGTGCTGTTTGGCCATCGTTGTTGCCACTTCAGTTTATTTATTTGGTCATTTATCAGTTACATTGTATTAAATAAATCTATTACCTAAAACCCTCAACAATTTTTCAACTATATTAGTACCGTGTTTACAAAATGTAGGTCTACATTCTTTCACCTTAAGAGACATACTAGTGTCGTGGTTCTTCAAATACACAGTATCTTAAATATAAAGCTGAAAATGGAACGGCAAGAAAGAATAGTAAAGAATGTTCAAGAAAGAAGAGTAAGAATGTAAGTGAACGCTATCCAACATATATTCAGAGGAAGTCAGTTGAAGTATTTACAACAAAGCTTACTAGTGCTGTGAGCAGATCCATTGTAAAGGTTAACATTTCTCTTTCATGCCCTAAAAACCTCAGCAGATTCATTGTATAATAAATCCATACATCAAGGACATCACAGGTTTATTAATGCTGATATTGGATATGCCTCCATTGTTTCTTAAAATGTCTTCTTTTTTGGCAAGAATACAGATTGTAGGCTATATTTCTTTAATGAGTTTCACATCTTTCTAACTTTTTGACTCTGTCTCCTGTTTAAAACATGTGATTAATTTGCTTAATTCTGTCATGCATCAGTGGTTTATTACCATGACCAGAACAGCATATCACGACTTGGCAAAGAACAGAACGGCAAGAACCGGAGCCAATGACATCTATGCAAACAGTTCTAAAGGTCTTTGAGGCTCCCATAAGCATTAGCGATCCCGAAGTGATTTTATTTTGCTTGTTGATATGTTCTGCGCATACACATTGGATCAACAACATCTTAACAAATGGCTTACGTTTGCCGTTTTGCTAATAACGATTGAAAAAGTGAGCGTACGGCACGCCTGATTATTCCTACCTCATGAAATTGTTTGTTGATGTCAGGCGAGTGTTCAATTGGATTTCTGAAAATCCACAATTGATTTTCCAACGTGACTGACTGCGTCGTCGAGTGAGTCGCTTGATTGTTGATTGTTAGTAATTGATGCTGAACGATGTTTAGTCCACGTCGGCTGACGATTATTAGACTGAGGCAGGCTGATGAGCAGCAATGCTCCATGAGTCGCAGGCTGGGATTTTAATAGCGATGGGAACAATTAACCATTTTCAGCATCAACCATTCAAAGTGACTGCTTCTAAATAGATTGCCAGTGATTAAACACACGCCGCAGTGAAATCCGTTGGGAGTCTGTCTAGTCTAGTCAATCGGCTGTCCCAGTCTGAAAATGCAGAATCTTTTCTAATCCTACCATTTCGTACTGTACGTCTCCGTAAAGTCCTTCACTCAGTGTATACCGTTGCTACTATTATAGAGGTTTATCTGTTGATGTAGTCATCTACACATTGCCTTTCGTTCGAATGTAATTTTACAGAACGACAACATAACTGAATAAATAAAATAGCCATAAGATTTTCTTTCATGGAAATTGCAAGCCTTCCTGTTTCGCTGCCTAACAATGGGCATGATTGATGTTATGTCATTGTACTTCAGAACTGGGATGACATTTAAAGGAATTCTACAGTCAATAGCTTTAAGGCATGGGCGTGAAATCAGCCTGGACAACTTAAAACGCATTTCGTTGAATTGGAGATGGTTATAGATTTTATTCTTAGCCAACTGGATGGGCCAGGACAGGTTGTCTGCATGGCTGTCGTTTGATGCGCACAATGCTTGGAGAAAGGGACTCAGCTATAAAAGTTGTGCTTCTGATTCTTTCCGAGCTTCACCCTGACAGCTCATTTACATGGCGCTAACGCCGATTCATCCGACGTCAATATTTCTCAAAAGGCACTAATTATATATGGTTGAAACCGTATGGAATTTTCATCAATGGACGCATAGATGGATTTTCTCGAGAAATTGTATGGTTAAAGCTTTTCCGGAAAAAAAATTGAGGGAGAATAATAGCGAGAAATTGTTTGAGAATAATTGAAGTAATTTTCAGTAACTGCAGCTTTCCTTTCAGACAATGATTAATGGCACAGTATGCTCACTGCCCATGTGCTTCTGTTGCCCTTCACCATAATGGCACAGTATGCTCACTGCCCATGTGCTTCTGTTGCCCTTCCTTATGGCACACAGTATATGTGCCCATGCCCTTGTGTTCTGTGCCCTTCACCATAAATGGCACATATGCTCTCACTGCCCATGTGCTTCTGTTGCTTCACCATAAATGGCCACAGTATGCCACCTGCCATGTCTGTTGCCCTTCACCATAATGGCACACACAGTATGTATGCTGCCCATGCATTGTGATTAATGGCCCTTCACCATAATGGCACAGTATGCTCACTGCCCATGTGCTTCTGTTGTAATTTCTGTCCCTGAAATTTATATTTTCTTACAGATTATTGTTCGATTTTAATAGTTTTTAATATGGCACATTTTTTTGAAGAACATTGTGGTGTGTGTGTGTGTGTATTACATTTGTTACATTCGTGGCATTTAGCAGACGCTCATTTCCAGAGCGACTTACACAACTTTTAATTACATTTATCCATTCATACAGCTGGATATATACTGAAGCAATTCAGGTTAAGTACCTTGCTCAAGGGTACAACGGCAGTGTCCTACCTAGGAATCGAACCTGCAACCTTTCGGGTACAGGTCCAGATCCTTAACCATTATACTACACCATTATACTACACTATACTATACTATACATTATACTTAACCATTATACTACAGTGCCGCCCCATTGTGTGTGTGTGTGTGTGTCTGTGCGGGTGTGTGTGCATGTCAGTGTGTGTGTGTGTGTCTGTGCGGGTGTGTGTGTGTCTGTGCGGGTGTGTGTCTGTGCGGGTGTGTGTGCATGTGAGTGTGTGTGTGTGTGTCTGTGCGGGTGTGTGACTGTGCGTGTGCGGGTGTGAGTGTGTGTGCGTGTTTATTTAGACACTTATATAGCAATTTACAAAACTGAATTCCATGAGTTCACAGCTCAGGTAACTTTAGGAAAAATATAAGCATAATCAATAAAACACTATATATTGATGTACACTGCTCAAAGAAATTAAGGGAACACTTAATCAACACAGTATAACACCAAGTCAATTAAACTTCTGGGATATCGATCTGTCCAGTTAGGAAGCGTAAACAATTGTGAATCAATTTCACCTGCTTTGGTGCAAATGAAAGTGACAACAGATGGACAGGAGAGGCAACAGCAAGTTGGATCGCGCCTTCCTTTCTTTATCTCCGCGTTTCCTTTTTTCCATTTACCTGTAATCTATCGGATTTTTTGTGTTCCGCTACGGGTTTTGCTTTCGCCTCTGTGATTAGTGAGTTCACCTGTCCTAAATTTCCGCTCACTATTTATTCCCCCGCTTCCTCCTTTTCTCGTTGCTTCCATGTTATTTTCTGGTAACGTTCTAGCCGGTCAAGGTATAGGAATTGTGCATGCTATCGACCGCTTTGCTTCTCAACGCAGGACTTGTTAGCAGTACAACTTAGTAAAAAAAATTCTCTTTATTCAGAGCAGAGGTTTATGGGTTTTGTTTCTCGCTCAGACCTACGAGTGCTCTCGTCCTAAAGTTTAGGGTTCTTTTATTTTTCTCCTTCCTTTTTTTGTGTACACCACAACTGGAGTTATATAAGTTTATCGCTTATTTCTTTTGTTTGCTCGGATATCGAGCTCCTCGCTTATTTGTATCGCAAGGTTTTTTTCTGTTCTCCTTATTTTTCCCGTCCACTACGGATTATTGTCCGTCTTAGTGGTGTTCGTTTTGAACACGTCTAGATTCCTTGTGTGTCGCACCTGGACCTCCAATATTTCCTCCGTGTCTCTGGGCATAGAGATTCCCAACAAAAGTAAATGGTTTTGCAGGTGGTGGCCACAGACCATTTCTCTCTCCTTATCCTTCCTGACTGATTTCTTTCTAGTTTTGCATTTTGCTAGTGCCCTTGTCACTACTGGTAGCATGAGGCGGTACCTGCAGCCCATTCAGGTTGCACAGGTAGTCCAGCACCTCCAGGATGGCACATCCATACGTGCCGTCGCAAGAAGGTTTGCTGTGTCTCCCAGCACAGTCTCAAGAGCGTGGAGGAGAAACCGGGAGATGGGCCATTACACGAGGAGAGCTGGACAGGGCCGTAGAAGGGCAACAACCCAGCGGCAGGACTGGTATCTGCTCCTTTGTGTGAGGAGGAACAGGAGGAGCACTGCCAGAGCCCTACAAAATGACCTCCAGCGTGCTACTCGTGTGCATGTTTCTGACCAAACTGTCAGAAACAGACTCCATGAGGGTGGCATGAGGGCCCGACGTCCTGTAGTGGAATCTGTGCTCACAGCCCAGCACCATGCAGCTTGATTGGCATTTGCCAGAGAACACCAGAATTGGCAGGTTCGCCATTGGTGCCCCATTCTCTTCACAGATGAGAGCAGGTTCACACTGAGCACATGTGACAGACGTGAAAGAGTGTGGAGACGCCGTGGCGAACAACATCATCCAGCATGACCGGTTTGGTTTAATTGACTTGATGTTATACTGTGATGATTAAGTGTTCCCTTAATTTTTTTGAGCAGTATATATTGATCTGCAAAATATATATACCTATATATCACCCTCCCACCCCCCCACCTCCACACCACCCTTTCCATCCATCAGTGCATTCGTAGGCGAGCACGCCACTAACTCCACTCGAAGAGTTAGGCAAACCTAGTCCACACGAGTCCACTCCACTACGTCCTGACTGTATGTGTATGTGTGTCTATAAAGATGTATTCAGAAGTACTGTTAGAGCTGGGATCTTTTATATCGCTCAGTTCTTGTTTTGGGCATCTGGAGTTGTGCATTAGTTCGTGTTTGACGGTGTAATACTTGGCGTCTTGTGGGGGCTAGCCAGATCCTGAATGGGGACTCTGCCCAGATATGTTTTCCTCTCTTGTATTGTGGGAATTGAGAGGGTCCGGAGAGCATCCAGCTAACTGGTGTATGCCCTGCCCATGATAATCTTGCATGCACGCTTCTGGGTGCGCTCAATGTGATCTGACTGAGCTTGCGTCAGACGACTGCGCCATGCAGGGCAGGCATACTCAAGTGTGGGGCGAACATATCCTGTATAGATTGACCCAATGTCTAAGGTGGTGTGTGTGCGCGTGCATGTGTGAGCGTGTGTGCAAGTGAGTGTGTGAGTGTGCATGTGAGTATGTGTGTGTGTGTGTGTGTGTGTGTGTGCGTATGTATGTGTGTTTCTGTGTGTGAGTGAGTGGAGTTGGTTTCACAGTAATTAAACTAATACTTTTCCAGATGGTGATCCTACCCACCTCAGCAGGCCTCGAGAAGGTCACACTCAGAGGGGATTCTTTATCCAGTCACTAGTCTGCACTCGTCTGTGTCCTTATTTCACCATTTATTACTTACTTATAAGCACACATTCTCACATCATGGCTCATGAGTATTGCCAGGAAACAAATTTAATTCACACATTTTTTGGCCTGTAACATCCATATAGTGCAGGCCTATGCTGTGACATCACTGTCGATCAATTTAAACAAAAACAAAAAAAAACAACAAAAAAAATGCAGATTTATATTTTTTGTACACAATTAGTTTTATTACAAGTATTTTGTTTACTGAGGCTGTCATTGGCTGATACTCTGATTGGCTTAGTCTGTCATTGGCTGAAACCCTGATTGGCTTAGTCTTCATTGGCTGAGACTCATTGGCTCAATCTGGCATTGGCTGAGACTCTGGCTCAGTGTATCATTAAACCTATCACACACTGATATGTGTAGTTGGGTCAGTTCGAGTGCAGCCTCTTCTTGTGTGCTTTGATGGCTGAGATCAGAGGTAGACATTGTAGCTGACATGCGGTTCAGTTAAGAGACATGCACTTGAGTTCAGAGAGAACAGTAAAAAATGCTCTGCAAATCCCAGGGATCAGCAGAGGAGAAGGATTTACCATTTTATTAGAATGAACCTCAACAGATTCTCAACACAAAGATATTATCCCTGAACTCCCCCCCTAATGACACTATGGAAGCAATAACCCAAGGCTGCAATATTCACAGCTCTGTAATCTTCACTCTGAAATGCTATTACTCTAATGTGCCTCGCTAATCCTCTGGTGCCCATGGATTAGTATCACTGTGTGTTCTTTACCGGTAATTATCACAGACTGCAGTCAGTAATTTGAAAGCGTACCCACATAATTGCGTGGCACAGGTGAGAATTACAGCAGTTAGAAGATGTTCATGAAGGAAAAATAATGAGGATAAAGCAAAAGGATTTGGAAACCCGGAGGTTATTGAGGGTGAGGCTGAAGGAATGAACACTCGGCTCTGATTTAATGGCATGGTAGTGCTGAGTGCGCTGATGGATGCTTTATTTATATAGTGGTTAGCAGCAGCATAGCCAGAAATTAGCTGGTGGGTGGGCTTGCCTTAGAGGGGGTGGGCAGAAACTTTTGCCGCGAGATTGAAACGCAGCTTATAGCAGGGGTCACCAACCTTTTTGCAACTGAGAGCTACTTCAAGGGTACTGAGTAGTACGGAGGGCTACTTGTTGGATTGTAATTGTTGACTGGGGGGGGGGGGGGGGGGGTGCTATCGAAATATTTCGCGGACCTCGATTGAAATTGTTGACGGGGGGGGAATAAAATACTGTTTATTAAATTGTTCATTTAGCGTATTTACCGCGAGTGTTCGTTTGCGTGCCTAAGTTGACAGTAAATCGCCGATAACGAGCCACGTATCTGCAAACTGTCTGGGTGGGCGGGAGTTTCCCTTGGGTGGCAGCCGCCCATCCACGCCCACCCGTGCCTACGCGGCTGGTGGTTAGTGACTTTGGTGATGGATATTGTAGTTCTATAGTGGTGTGTAGGCTGATGGATATTGTTGTAAAATGGTTATTCAGTGGGGTGATGGATATTATATTTGTATAGATATTGTTAGTCACTAGGGTGGTGGTTAGTGTTGTATAGTGTTTAGTGGGGTGATAGATATTGTATTTGTATGGTGGTTAGTGGGGTGATAGATATTGTATTTGTATTGTGGTTAGTGGGGTGATAGATATTGTATTTGTGTAGTGGTTAGTGGGGTGATAGATATTGTATTTGTATAGTGGTTAGTGAGGTGATAGATATTGTATTTGTATTGTGGTTAGTGGGGTGATAGATATTGTATTTGTGTAGTGGTTAGTGGGGTGATAGATATTGTATTTGTATAGTGGTTAGTGAGATGATAGATATTGTATTTGTATGGTGGTTAGTGGGGTGATAGATATTGTATTTGTATTGTGGTTAGTGGGGTGATAGATATTGTATTTGTATAGTGGTTAGTGGGGTGATAGATATTGTATTTGTATAGTGGTTAGTGGGTGATATATATTGTATTTGTATAGTGCAGTGTTTTTAAACCTTTTTTGAGCCATGGCACATTTTTTACATTAAAAAAATCCTGAGTCACACCACCAACCAAAAGTGTTACTAATTAAGTGAAGTTGGATAATTTCCCACGGCACACCTGACGATCTCTCACGGCACACTAGTGTGCCGCGGCACAGTGGTTGAAAATCACTGGTATAGTGGTTAGTGGGGTGATAGATATTGTTTTTGTATGGTGGTTAGTGGGGTGATAGATATTGCATTTTTGTAGTGGTTAGTGGGGTGATAGATATTGTATTTGTATAGTGGTTAGTGGGTGATAGATATTTTATTTGTATAGTGGTTAGTGGGGTGATAGATATTGTATTTGTATAGTGGTTAGTGGGGTGATAGATATTGTATTTGTATAGTGGTTAGTGGGGTGATAGATATTGTATTTGTATAGTGGTTAGTGGGTGATAGATATTTTATTTGTATAGTGGTTAGTGGGGTGATAGATATTGTTTTTGTATGGTGGTTAGTGGGGTGATATTGTATTTTTGTAGTGGTTAGTGGGGTGATAGATATTGTATTTGTATAGTGGTTAGTGGGGTGATAGATATTGTATTTGTATAGTGGTTAGTGGGGTGATAGATATTGTATTTGTATAGTGGTTAGTGGGGTGATAGATATTGTATTTGTATAGTGGTTAGTGGGGTGATAGATATTGCATTTGTATAGTGGTTAGTGGGGTGATAGATATTGTATTTGTATAGTGGTTAGTATGGTGATAGATATTGTATTTGTATAGTGGTGTGATAGATATTGTATTTGTATAGTGGTTAGTGGGGTGATAGATATTGTATTTGTATAGTGGTTAGTAGTTAGTGGGGTGATATGGGTGAAATGAACAGTGACCCCTGTATGACCCAGCGTATTTGGATGAGTATGTTCAGTCTAGATTTAGATATGCTAATCCTCTCCCTTTTTACCTCCTACGTTGTTTAGTTTTGTGTAAAATCACCTCAGCGCCATGTGAGCAGAAACCGATTACACGGTCACGGTGCTGCACAACAGTGCCTCTTGGGAATACCTAAAAGGTGTCCCTTTATCGCGTGGCCCTGGTGCTAAAACACTTATCACTCTTTGTGTTGAAAAAGAGACTAATGGCTGTCATGCTTAATCACCAGGAAAGGCTTAAAGGTTGTAAAAAAAAAAAAAAAAAAATGTTTAAAAAAAAAAATCTCTCTTCTCATGCGCGTTTTTCCAACCCTCGCAATCGCTACATCTCTCTCATCAAACGCATCCATTTTCAGTGACTGCCTGATTAGTGGAACAATTTGTTGCTGTCTTCCTGGCACAGCAGGGGGATTACTGGAGTTTGTCGAGGGATATTTATAATCAACGTTCGAGCCAGCGAGATTAATCGACCTAAACAAAGAGAACGGGGAGTCGCAGGCCTACCGTTGGCCCGCTTCGAGCACCCCATTTTGCGTTTCGTGAAAGTTGTGCCGACGTGAGACCGCCTGCAATGATTTTACCCCTTGGCTCCACCCCTAAAACCTCATGTTTTCTGCCTCTGCAAGACGCTGGATGCTGGCCATTGGAATTACAACTAAGATTTATCATTTCACCTCTGCGAAGGCCCTTTGGTTGCTTCCGACACACACACACACACACACACACACACACACACACACACACACACACACACACACACACACACACACACACAAACACAGGCAGACAAGTAGACAGAGACACAAACGCACTGGCAGACAAGCATGCGCAAACATTAAATGGTTTATTTGAGTCCACAAATTACATTGACAGTGCAATGGGCTCAAATATATGGTTCAAAAGTCCGGGCACTTGGGTACAAAAAGCCCTGCCTCCTCCACACTGCCAGGCTACCTATGATACAGATACAGAGCAGTATCTTCTCCACACTGCCAGGCGACCTATGATACATATACAGAGCAGTATCTTCTCCTCCACACTGCCAGGCTACCTATGACAGCAGATACAGAGCAGTATCTTCTCCTCCACACTGCCAGGCTACCTATGATACAGATACAGAGCAGTATCTTCTCCTCCACACTGCCAGGCTACCTATGACAGCAGATACAGAGCAGTATCTTCTCCTCCACACTGCCAGGCTACCTATGATACAGATACAGAGCAGTATCTTCTCCTCCACACTGCCAGGCTACCTATGACAGCAGATACAGAGCAGTATCTTCTCCTCCACACTGCCAGGCTACCTATGATACAGATACAGAGCAGTATCTTCTCCTCCACACTGCCAGGCTACCTATGGCAGCAGGTACAGAGCAGTATCCTGCCAGCTGCCTGGCTTTACTCTTTAACAGGCCTGCAGCACACACACACACACACACACACACACACACGAATGTAGACATGCACAGGTGAACGTTCACAGGCACACACATAATCACAGACACACAAATAGACACACTGATACACATAAACACGCACACACACTCTCTTTCTCTCACACGTATACACACCCACACAATCTCTCTCTAGTCTCCCTCTCTAATGCACAGACACATGCACACACACACTCCACACGCACACACACACATGCCACACACACACACACACACGCACACACACACACACTACACACACACCCTTTTGGAGAGGGGTTTGGGCTGTCTCACCTCCCACTTCCTCTCAGGGTTCAACGATAATGGCTTTCAGCGTGCATGGGAAGGAGATATAGCCGAGCTAATGTTCTGAAACGAAACCCCGCGCAGCATATTTCTCTGAGCCCGGCCTGCACGCCTCTGCTCGCCCTGGCGCCTCACGCTCCGAGCGGCAGCCTTTTCCGCCGCGCTGCGAGCGCTGTGAGCGTCTGCGGCGCGGTTTAGCACTCCGGCTCCCCCGCTGATGGTGCACGGGCGCCGAGCCACTCCGTACCCCTCTACGCGCCAAGCCGCTCCGCGCCCCTCTACGTGTCGGTTCATCCACATGCAAATTGCGGTGATACGGAACGGAGACAGATTTACAGGTAAGCTATTCTACCCAGCTCCCGCTAGACTCACATACACACACATACACGCCCCGCACACACACACCCACATGCCTCGCACACACACACCCACACGCCCCGCACACTGTACAACTACGGTCTCTGACCTTCCCTGGCATCTGTCGCTCCTCCTTCTGCAAAGCCCCGATGATCCCCTCGTGACACAATTAGCGATTTTGTGGTGGGAGACGTCGCGCCATCCAAGGCCTACCCCCACGCAGTGTGCGTCCCCCGGCCAGCGTGACTCGTTATCACAATTATAGCAGATGTTCATCATGGCCTTTGAAGGACTTGTGGATTTTTTGAGCGCCGCGACAGGAATAACATCTACAGTGCATAAAATCTTAACTTTTTAGTCTATCAGTGAGCTGTGAAGGATCGTTATAACAGAATCTCTTCAATGATTTATTGAATACCTTGATTTAGTTCAATTCAATTTAAATTGTATAGCGCTTTTTACAGAGAACTGTCACAAAGACGCTGTACAGAAACAGAAGAAAAATTGAGCAAAAAACCAGGCCTTACCTCCCAACCAGCAAGACAAGGTAAACTCCCCGGTGGGGGAAAAAAACTCAACAGTCACAAGAAAAAACTCCCCAATGGGAAGAAATCTCGGAAGGAACCTGGCTAGAAAGGCGGGGCCCATCCTCCGCTGGCCAGCCCGGTTTAAACTAAGGGTGGAATGGATGGTAATAGACTGTAATGAGGGATCTAATAAAACCAGCTTGCAAGTAGAAAGTCCAAAAAAAAGGACGCAAAATGTTCAATTGAAAGGCACGGGGTGGTGCATCTGGGACTCCGGTTACGTCAAGGGAGGGGCCTAAACCAGGGGCGGGACCGGACTGGAGCAGTCTGCAAACTCAGGGTGAGGGGCATGACTGGAGCATTCAGCAGATCAGGGAGAGGAGGCCCGGGCCGGAGTAATCTGCAGCTCAGGGAGAGTGAGGAAAAGAGAAGGTTGTGGTGCTTCCTAAACCCAGATTGAAACCGCTCATACACGTTATTAGTATGTAAAAATGAAGAAAGCTGCTGTGCTACACATTTCGCAAGAATCTTTGATAACAATGGGAGGTTGAAATGGGTCTATAATTAGCCAGGACAGTGGGATCCAAATTTGGTTTCTTAAGTAGCGACTTGATTTCTGCCAATTTCAAGGATGTAGGAACATACCACGACAGTACTTAATTATCCGACAGTACCTAATTATCACGCCGGAGCGTTGCGGCGAGGGACGCTATAGCAGGGAACTTTCTTGTTCGATCCGTGCTTTCCTCTGGTTTGTTTTTCACAAATGTCACGGCAAAAAAAAACCTGTTCAACTAGCTCGAAGCGTCCACGTTCGCGTATTTGCGTGGTATGTTTCGGCCCTTAAGGCCAGAAACATACCTCACGCAAATATGCGAACTTGGACGCTTCGAGCTACGCAAAGTCGATTTCACGCGTTGTCGCGTTCTAAAATGTGTTACCTGAAATTTATAACGCAACGGAAGCGCGAGCTGCAGTGTCAAGCGTCGCAGCGAGGGACGCTATATCAGGCAACAACATAAAACCGCTTTCTTCTGCGATTTGTGCTTTCCTCTGGTTTGTCTTTCACAAATGTCATGTCAACCCAGTTTGCCGAGTCTCTCGCTGACCATGCTTGCTCCACACAGCTGTGGGTGTTTCCCAATACTAGAAAAATGCACCCTCCTTTCCTCCACTACCACCTCCTCTCCTCCGTGCTCCGGAAACGGATCTTTGTGTTTTAATCTAATGTTGCTGATTACATCTTAATTACGTATAAATGGTTACCGCAATGTCAGGTACATTATATACTGTACATGCAAATAGGCTATGTGTACTCAAAACGCTCAGGCAGTTTTGCATACTTACGGGTAGGAGAGGAGTGGTAGTGGGGGAGTGGAGGAAAGGAGGTGGGGAGTGAAGAATATCGGGACACACCCCCTGTGTTTCGCCCACACAGGCTATTTATGATAATTCGTCACCTCATTATTCAAATAGAGCAGCAATGAGTATAATGTGAATATGGGAATATAATGTGAATATTATTATTCATGGCAACGTGCAGTTATTTCTGATATGTGGTTTCAGAGTGTAAACAATCCCTCAAAACATGAAAAACGTAATAAAAAAATGAATGACCTTTTAAATAATCTGGGATTGCAATTGTGGTGGGAACGAAACAAAAGCACGGTTTACAGACGCTCTGATGTGTCCTCGATCGCACCTTCGAGGACTCTGGTTGATAACCTCCGGAGGGACCTAAAAACGCACGTTGAGAATGTTCAACCGGGCAGTGTGTTTGCAGTGCGTTGACCTGGCTTTTTCGTTCACGTTCGCTTATTCGCGTAAGGTATGTTTTGGGCCTAACACGCTGCTCGATGCCATTCCCCGCTGCTTACACACACAACCTGCACACACAGAGCCTGCATCTCTTCACGATTCTGCGGAGATTGACGTGGTTAGTAGCCTACGTTTGTGAAAGTTATGGTTGTAAAAGTTAAAGCTCTCGACTGTTACAATATTAATTTATCTTAATTAACATAAAAAGGTTATACGATTCAATAATGTTATCTCGCTAGCTAACCTGAAAATAAAAACAAAAGAATATACCCTATAGTTCATGTATATTATCTCGTGGAAGATAATACAGACGTTATTCAAGGGAGATATCAGCACAATGTAGTGCAATCTACCGCAAAACGCGACCTGCTGTGTTTTCCGATTCCCTCAGCAAAATATATAGTTTCCCTTCAGTGCAGGCTCTCAGTTTTTTAACAATCTCTGTTTGGCGTTGCCCGGCTTGTTTGGCGTCTACGTCATATAACAGGATCTACTTTTTAAAATTACTTTACAAAAAAAATACAGAGAGAAGATGAAGAGGAAGAATCAACAGAGGTCGCAAAGATTTAATAGCAATCCAATCAGACTCAGAGGCTTAATTATAAACAAGTATTCAACTTGTTTTTATTGTAGTTTTAAATCCCACTTAAGACAGGGCTGAGCTTTGGGCTAGAACAGGTTAACATGCATTGTGATGGTTTCTGTATATAGTCTTGTCTACTGACAAAAAGTTTATGTATATTTTTTTATTAGACCACATTTCTAGGCAAAACTAGACAAAATTCTATATATTTCCAAAGTTCTAGTCACAAAGATTTGGGGATCTAGTGTTTAAATTTTAATCTCATACAGCACCAAAGCGATACATTTAGCTGTTGAAATTGACAAAATTTTCTTCTGGGGAAGGGGCAGTTCGGGGTCCTCCCTAGACAGTTTGGGGTCCACCCACCACAGTTTCAGAAAATCTTGTGGGAAACACTGACACGTATTGTGTTTTGTGATTTGATAGATGTTGAAATGATAGCTTGTGTTAAGGGGGGATTGTTTTAAAGTATCTTTTACCCTCTCCAACAGTTCTCTCTCTATACAAATAAAACATCAAACTTCCCTTAGTTTGGTCAGTTTAGCAATCACCAACATTCACTAATTGGGTTTGTGTAGACAAACAAAACCATTGTTTAAGATTTGTGAGTAAAAGTTAAGGAGAGTTGTTGATTACATTACAGAACACTGGATTTAATGTTGAGTAAATACAGGTTTTAAGTATGGAATTAGTTAAATACTCTTATTCTGGACCACCTCTTATTTCAAAATTAAATTTTTCAACAGGACAGTTTTGGGTTAATGTTTCAGATAAGTACATAATTTTAACAGTGGCTGTACAATGTCAAGAAAAAAAGTTTTGCCTCTGTGTAAAGCCTATGAATAATTCTGCTAAATGAATGACTGGAAAGCATCTATGTGAATATTGAGCAGCTTCAAATGTAATTATGATATAATTTAATATATCAGACTTGTCAGACTTGGTCTGTTCAAAAAAATCTAAATATGCAAATATAAAACCCTTAAATTAATTTTTTAGGATTTATGTTAGAAATATATTTGTCTTGGTGCCACAGTCTATACAAATTAAGAAAAATAATAACAAAAACAAATGTTTATGAAAGATATGGGTGTCCATATCATGTTGATTCTTAATAAGTATAGAATATTAGCAGTTAGTGTCAAGTACTGTTATCATTTTGTTTTCCTTTTTTGACTACATACATACATACATACATACATACATGCATACATACATACACACATACATACATGCATACATACATACATGCATGCATGCATACATACATACATACATGCATGCATACATACATACATACATACATACATGCATGCATGCATACATACATGCATGCATGCATGCACACACATACACACACAGACACATACATACATGCATACACACACACACACACATACATACATACACACACACACACACATACATTCATACACACATACATTCATGCATACACACACACATACATACATGCATTCATACATACAGTATAGTTATTGATATGGCACATCAATATCCAGGAGGGCTTACAGGGGATTTTATCTGAGTATGATTTATCTGAGGCTGATTTCAAACAGTAATTCACTTCAGCCTCTTCTTTATTTTCATGTTTTTATATATTTTATGTTGAACAGCAAATCTTTAAATACTCTGGAAATAAAAACCAATACACATGAGATATGATTTATGATTTATGACTAACTGCATCTTTGTCTGCATATCACTGGGCCACATGCAATCAAATCACCCATGTGTGAGCCGCTGTCTGTGTCCTTGAGGTGCATCCAAATTCAGGGCTCCAAATTGCCACCGTTTTGGTCACATATGCTCCCGAAATTGAATCCGTGCAACCTCGAAATATAATTTGGCGCATTTGTGCGAGTGCAAATAATTGTTCTGGTGCGACCTTTTTTTTCTTTTGTCAGTCGAACGTCCCTTTCTCTGTACATTCGCGAGTTAGTACACTCAGTATGTGCCCTGTGAGCTGACAGTGACCATTCTAATCAATCAAACGTGAGCTTGACGTTCTTAGCTTTAATGCTGATTTTAGATTGGTTAATATTAGCCTTTAATCACTCCCTTTCGCGGCACTCCACTGTCACGTGATACAGAGAACTAATGCGTTAACTAATGTTACCGAAAGAAAAAAGTTTATGATCAATTTATTAACGTTACCTAACTAGCTAAATTTGTAACATTAGCTAGCGTTATCGAAAGATAAACGATTACGGCATTTTTTAGTAACGTTAACGTTACTAAAAACATAACTAATGTAGTCACTGTGGCTGCTGAAATGGCGGTGATGATGTGGATGGTGTGCACTTTTCACAGAGAGTGGCTGAAGGACTTCGAATGGCTTAGGCATGAGAGCCGCGCAATGCACTGTGTACACTGTAAAACCTGTGGGACTTTTGCAGTGCTTTTGCAACGTAATATACACATTTTAAGCATGAGAGCTTAACTAAGCACAAAGACAGCGCGACCAAATTTTACATCCTGGCCCCAGGATATTGCGTAAAGCCCCAGGTACACGTGAGTTACAGTTTTGCTACACCTGACTAAGGCCTTTTGAGTTGTGTTTATTTACAGAAGGTTCAGTGTCATAGAGACATGCTAGGTGGAAGCAGTTTTGTAAAAAACTAAAAAATGTTTTCCCAAGTGGTTTAAGCGTTGGATAAAAGTACTCCCTGCGTGGTAGTGCTGGCCTGTTACCTCAGACGTCACTAGTTTGAGTCTGGGTTCCACCAGTAATCGGCTATGAGTATGGAACTCTCTGGTGTCCCTGGTGGCAAAAACATTATTGTTGGAGCTATTTAGTATTTACCGTCCACCTGACTGCCATTAAAGACTTCAATGAAAGTCTGCTCAGCTCACTGGACATAATAAGCAAAGAGAATAAGCTCTGTTTCATTTTAGGCGACTACAACATTGATCTCTTTAAAAGTAAATCAGATAACTCTATTGGTGACTTCCTAAATGTCCTATATTCTAACTACCTGTTTCCTCTCATCTATAAACCTACTAGAGTAACACAATCTTCAGAAACCTTGATTGACAACATTTTAACAAACTCCTTGAATGATGGTATTAAATCTGGAGTCCTGTACTCAGACCTGTCAGACCACCTTCCTATTTTTCATTTCTCTCAAATGAACAGTAGGGCTGGGCATGCTCAGAAAAAGGTCTTTAGAGCTAACATGAGCAAGTCAAATATTGAAAATTTAAAAAAGGTGCTTGCCGGTGTCTCATGGAGTGACTTATATAGAGAGAGCAATGCTGACTTTGCATATCAGCATTTCATGAAAATTATTAACTCCTCGTTTAATGAATGTTTTCCTCCGAAAAAGTCCACTAAAACACACAGTCGGGACCTAAACAAGCCTTGGTTTACACATGACTTGTTGAAACTGTTGAGGAAAAAAAATTAATTGTATAAAAAATATATTTCACATCCCACACCATCCTCACATGAATACTATAAATCTTATCGTAACAACTATAATCACTCCATTAGATCGGCCAAAAAGAAATATTTTAGTGAGGAATTTAAAAGGTGCTCAAATGACAGTAGAACAACCTGGAAAGTAATAAATCAGTTATTGCAGAGAAAAAAAGCCTCGTCAGAGCTACCCCCAGTCTTTCTGGAAGGCAAAAAATTATTTAACAATCCTTTTGATATTGCTCAAAAATTCAATGAGTTTTTTGTTAACATCGGGAGTAATCTAGCAAACAAAATTCCTGTCTGTCAAGGTAATCCACTCGATTTAATTTCAAGAGACTTGCCTCCTTTTTCTTCTTTTTCTTCTTTCGAACCCCTAGACACCCAAGAAATAAGTGACTTGATTGATGAACTAAAAATGTCATCTGCAGGTCACGACAAAATCTCTGCTTTCCTCGTCAAACAGGTGAAGGAGTCCATTTTGCAGCCCCTTGTTCACATTCTCTCTCTGTCATTAAAAACTGGCATCGTGCCAAATGACCTAAAAGTCGCCAAAGTTATTCCATTATTCAAATCAGATGATCCATCCAGCTTCAACAACTATAGACCTATATCTATTTTACCATGTTTTTCAAAAATTCTTGAAAAAATTGTTTACAAACGGATCCTCTATCATTTAGACTCAAATTCTATTCTTTATAAACACCAGTACGGTTTCCGAAAAAATCACTCCACTTATAGGGCTCTGCTTCACCTAATTGACAAAGTAACTTCTGCACTTGAAAATAACAAATTCTGCTGTAGTATATTCATTGATTTCTCAAAAGCTTTTGATACTGTAAATCATGCTATTTTACTGGATAAATTGTACAAATATGGTTTTCATGATGTCACTCACAAATGGTTGAAAAGTTACATTTCTAATAGAAGTCAGTTTGTTTGCGTAAATGGATGCTTTTCTGATAAAGCTAAACTGTTTTGTGGGGTGCCTCAAGGATCAATCCTGGGGCCTTTGCTCTTTCTTATTTATATTAATGATATGTTTAATGCCTCAAATTTACTTTCTCCAATAATGTTTGCTGATGATACAACTCTCCTTCTCTCCCATTCAAATTTCCGTTCGTTGATCAAAGAAGCAAATGATGGCTTAACCGCATATGCCTCATGGTTCAATCTAAATAAATTGTCTTTGAATATCAAAAAATCAAACTTTATAATTTTCAGTGGGAAAAAAAAATACTCTGAAGATGTATTTAAAATTTCAATTAATTCTATAGAGATGCCGAAGACTTCATCTACACGATTCCTTGGAGTGTATATCGATGAAAACTTGAATTGGAGGGAACAAATCGACTGGGTCTAAAAGAAAATTAATAAATCTCTTGGCATAATAAGGAGAATCAGTCACCTTGTAACCACTAACTGTCTTCTCACCCTTTACTACAGCCTAATTTACCCCTATCTTTCCTACTGTAATCTAGTCTGGGCAAGCACTTTCCAAACTAATCTGCAGAAAATACTTCTTCTTCAGAAGCGATTTGTTAGGATCGCATCGAGATCAGAGTCACGGGCCTCATCTGACCCCCTATTTCAAAAGCTCCAGATCCTGAATATCTATAATATAAATACTTTTCAAATATGTCTTTTTATTTATAAAATCCATTCTAGTGAAGGAAACATTCCTGTACAATTTAATACCTATTTTATAAAAAATTCATTGTCCCACGCATACTCTACTCGCCAAACTTCTCATCTTCATCTTCCCAAATTTCTTACATCCAGAGGTCAATTTTCTATCAAATATAGAGGTGTGCAACTATGGAATTATTTCATCCATCTGGCAAATATGTCTTCTCTAAAAAATTACAAAAAAAGTTTGAAGGAACATTTGATAATGGCATTATAAACTCCTGTATTATAATGTATCTTCTATAATTAATGTTTTGTATTTTAACCTGTACTCTTTCTCTCCTGCACACACACACACATACACACACGCACACGCACACACACACTCACACACACACACATCAGTCACATCCTACCTATACTTCTTTGATTATGTAATGCATATTTTTTGTTTATTTAGGTGGAGGTTCCCTATAAGCCCCTTGGGCTTTTTTTTTACCTCTCCCTGCACAGTATCTTTTGTATGGTACAGTTGTCATTGCTGTGTATATTTTATTGTCTTGCTTTTTACTGTGCGAATAAAGATAAATAAATAAAAAGAAATAAATAAAAATAGTATGAGTTTACAGCAGTAACAAACAACGAGCTTTGTACCCGTAGGGTGCAGTTCCTTTTCTTGCCACACAGCAACACCTAACACTGCCAGTCTGTATTTAACACCATAGGGTGTTGAATGTACACCACCATTTTAGCTATGCAGGGTTTATTGTACTACCACTGCATCATCACCTCCTGGAAACCTGTCAGGAACCTACAGGTTCACAGTTGTCATTGGGAACCTACAGGTCATGACTTGTCATTGGGAACCTACAGGTTCACAGTTGTCATTGGGAACCGACAGGTTATAACTTGTCATTGGGAACCTACAGGTCATGACTTGTCATTGGGATCCTATAGGTTCGCACTTGTCATCCGTGAGAGATGGTCATCTTCTTTGATTGGAAGTTGCTTTCTGTTCATTGTGTGACTCGTAGTGTGTAGCATGGCTTGTAGAATACCATTCTGGAGGTTGCTGCCTGTGGAATGAATCCATAGTACAGCGAGCATTCTACAGCATAGTACATCTAACAAGAGAAAGTATCAAACAATGAATGAGGCTCTCATTATATGTTACATTTCAAGTATTTTAACCCACATTTAATAATGCAGTGCTGCACTTCACCTTTACATTCGCCTTTGCACTTTTGCCTTCTTATCGTGATTATCGAGAGGGATTTTTACTTTGTCCCAAAAACGGTAGCATAATGTTTCACAAGCATTGCTCAAAGCCCCCCTGTAGCTGGTTCCAGTCGGTCCTACACAAAAACCGTCTGGAAATAGAACATATATTTGCAATTCAAGTTTCGTGCTTCAGGGCACCAACGCCTTGATTAAAGTGGTAGGTATTTTCCATTCCAAGGACGTAAATGAATGCAAATTATAGTGGGGCAAATTAAAATGTTTAGATTGCCCTTGGAGTAACCTGCTGAAGTGTGTAGCACACCAAGATTGTCTTTTTTTTAAAATTATAAACTTTCTTTGTTCATTTCCCTCTTTCTCTTGGATGATCGCATTCATTATAATCTCACTATGGTGGGATTAATAGAGCAAGACATCAGGATATTTTATACAGGGGATTTGAAGAGTACCAGTAAGCTGACAGAAATAATGAAATGAAATGCAATCAGTAATGTGTACTCCAGGTGATGGAGAGCATCCATCAATCACAGCAGATATCTCCACCCTCTGAGCTAGACCATCCTGTAGAACTTGCTTCCATGCATTTAGAAAGGAGATATTAAGGGCTGGTTCAATTTCCCATAATGCAGTTTACCATAGGCCTGCCAAAAAAAATTGATTAAATAAAACGGGCTGGGAATGAAAAAGACAAACATACTTTCTCTATTCTTTCTTTTTTCATAATTTAATTTGAAAGCAAAGCAGACCGAAATGTAACTCCTCTGGGCGATGGTGAGATTTATTGAGCTAATTCTGGTGTATTTAATTGGATTATGCCACTTTCAAAAAGTAATTACATAATTTAGATAGATGTTTACACATTACCACAGGTGTTCACAGCTCAGTTGATAAGTTGATAAATGTTTGAGGACACAGCAATTCAACAGTTAGAGAACGTGCAGTACACCCTCTCTTTTCAGTGGAAAATACTAGGTATCCTATTTACAAATCACAACATAACAAACCGTGATACAGTAGTACTGCTTCTATTTTATTTTATGTACTGTTGTGCTTTAACTTGGCTTCTCCACAAAATGCAATAATGCCGCTGTTTGCCTTGTCGTTTTTGAAATCTTCATTTTTAAACGTATGGAGCGGAGAAGGAGTAAGACGGTGTTAAGATCTGTTTCTCTAGCACTGCGTGTCAGTCAGTCCGCAGACATCGATTTCTGAGGTGATTACGCCCTGCACGCTTGCTCCAATCTCCGGACACCATCTTCCTGTCAGCGTTATCACAGAAGGAGGCCGTGGTTGAGTGATAGTGGGTGGCGGACGTTGCGCAACTGTGCTCTCGGCGCACAGCCTGCGTTTTAGCCTGTGCTATCACAGTCCGTTCGCGGTATTGAGTGTGGGCAGCGGGGAAGAACCCCTCCAAGTGCAGTCAGAGTTTTTCTGATGCTGGACTGATCTCATGCTAATGCTAATGGATTCATTTCAGGAAGCATGTTGGTGGAATGATCAGTGAACATGAGGTCAGTAGCAAGCTTAGTAAGTGGTCATATAGTCTGTAGCAAACCTGGTCAGTGTTCTTGGATCACTTTTTTGGGATTGATAGCATGCTTTCTCAGTGCTCTTGAGATCAGTAGAATGCTTGGTCAGTGCTTTTGTGGTCAGAACTGAGCCTGAGCAGTGCTCTTGGGGTCAGTAGCCTGCTCGGGGTCAGTAGCCAACCTGGTGAGCAAACGCAGTTCAGTTAGAGATTAACACAAGAGGCTACGGAGAGTGTCCACAACTCAGTCGGTGAGTTAAGGAATCTGGCGAATGCATAGAGAAGGACACAGCAGCTCTACAGACTGTGTTGTGTCTGGTTCCCAGCAAGCTTGGGTTCTGCAGTGTCACCACGGCGACCTCGCTAATAAGAAGCTCTCGAGGAGTCGGTTTAGAAGCGCCGGATTGGATGAGGTGGGTCAGCTCACGTGTTCTTTATGCTCGGGCATGGGCAACCCCGCCGCTCCCCGCAATGAGCTTCAGGTCTATGAGTATTGGCTCAGACTTTCAAGATAAGCGAATAAGCCGATAAGGAGCTTTTGGATAACGTGGCTAGGCTAACTTTCACACAATGCTTCGTGTGCAGGTGCCAGCCCGGTCATTCATACGAAGAGAAGGAGAATTTAATCTGAATACCGAAAGAACGGTTTAGATTGGAGTGGTGGAATGTCCCGGAAATCTCACTGAGCTCAGCGTGATGCTCTTAGCTGAAACATCTAAACATGATTAGACTTTCCCTGTCACTTTGCAGTTAACATTTTCGCCAATGACTTTGCCTTAACTTCGTTTTCGAAATCCGTGCATTTTCAACAGTGTTTTGGCGCTGTGATTCTCTCCAATATGTGCTTCTCCTTGCAAGCCTAAATTTGGTATCAGGTGATTGTTGGGACGATTATAGAATTTTGTGGCAAGATAATTGTGTTAAGAAAACCTATTGCCATGATAATTGCATTTTAAGAAAATAATTCCATTAAAAAAGACAAACAATAGACATGCTAAATGTAAACAACTCTTAAAGCAGCATTTTATTATTTACACTCTGTAAAATAAAAAACACATGCATCTTCTCAGCCTCATTTAGACTGACATCTCACTGTTTTCTGAAAGTAGAAGAGATAATGTACTAAAATCATCAACCTCCATTTTAAACAGGACTCAAATGAAAACAGTAACACCAATTTTAGAGCTCTGACTCAAAGTACTTCTAAATAACAAGCAAGACTAATTTTGATTGACAAGGCACTTAGAAAAGAAAAAGAAAGTTTTTTATGATGATATCAAAATTCAGTCCAGCTCACAGTTGAGATGAAAGAAATGCTATGATATGAAGCAACCGTCAGCCATCGCTGTTATGTGCAGCATCTCCTGTAGTTTGTCTTCTTGCTGTCTTCGTAGGCCTGGCTGTACTGAGCCAGCTTCTGGTCTATAAAACGAGAAAATACATTTGTTGTGTTTGAAACTTTACAAGGAATAGTCCTCCAACATGACCTGCAAATTGGGTTAGCCTCATTAGTGTGTTTTGTGAGTAGCCCAAAGTTTCAAAAATGTATTAGCATTTTTTTGCACTCCATCTTATCCCTTACTTGGCTCATTTGCCATTATTAGCCTGTCTAATGAGGAAGATGATTCTTGTTAATTCCGAGCGAAGAGGCAAATGTTGAAATTATTCATTAAACTGCACGCCCTTAAAATATTAATTATTTGTACAAATTTTATGAAGTAAATTATGATACTCATGATAAAACTATAAAAATAAAAACATAAAAGTTATTTTTTTTATCATCAAAAGCTTTCTAACAAGAATCTATTTTTATTGATAACCGTGCCAACCCTCACATCTGGTGAGGCTAAATATACTTCCTGCTGATAGTTTCCACATGACTGTGGCAAGCAGCGTCTTTTTTGGGCTGTTTTAATGAGACGCCCTGATGTCTATTAGCATTTCAGTGATCTGGTGAGCGCCTGTCTATCTGATGCATCTTTCAGTTTTTCAGCAGATAGTACTTTATCTGCCTGGATGTAATGAAATGTAATAATGCACTGTACAGGCAACTAGCGGTAGCAAATAGGATGAATCTCAAAAGGCATTTGTGTTTGCAATATGCTGCATATGACAGTACACAGTAGAATGTTGTGCACGTGACAACTCTCCCCTTATGGGGCAACTCTGCCCATAAAGCCCTTTATTTGTGGACCCATAATGCTTTTCCATGCGTGCCCAGTCTAAGGTGAGCAACGCCTCAATAATCTACCGCTTCCTATGACGACAGTCAGATATTTATTTCGTGGAGCCGGCATAATTAAATTCTCAATACAGAAATTCACAAGCGTACAGTGCCTCATTTTTGATTACACCCTCATTCTCCATTCTGGGCTACAAAGCCGAATTGCTAGCCTGTGAAGCTTTTCAGACTAATGCTCTTGAAAACTTGCAAAGATTTTAGTGTCCATACTTGTTATTACTTGACAGACGTGCATTTTGAACCATTGTTTATTGGAATATTTGACCTGTCTGTAGAGCCCTGGGGTCCCACAGATCATGTAGAAACTAAACCAGCAGTTGGGCCAAACGTACTCTTGGAGGTGGGGAAAGGGGGGGGGGGGGGGGGGGTAGAGAGAGGAAATGCAGGCTAATGTGGTTCCATTACAGCCCTGAAGTGACATTTTGGTCCCTGAAGTTGTGAACGTGGATCAGATGTGTTCCTGTAGGCCTGGGCCAGAAATAAGAATTTGGAGCCATTTAATTTATACTCAGATTATGCTACTGTTCCAGACATAAAGACATTATGTTCATTCAGAATGAGCTGCGTAATACAAACGATTAATTCATTATTATAATTTTTTTTTATATATAATGTTAATGCAAACCAAAAGATGCTTGTTTTAAACAAACCTACAGTTCATATTAAGTAGTTCAATGCATTTCTTTAACATCAAAGCCAAACTAATAAATCATGTTTGTTAGTTTTTGTTTGTTCCTGAAATACCTGTTTGAGGAGAAGGTTGTCTTTTTAGAGTATTGTTTTTGTTTTGTCACACTGCCATGACTGATATCTTTTATGCAAAACATTCTTAGCTAATATGGCTATTTTAATGCAGAATATCAGCTAGCAGTTACCTTCCACGGTTTAATAACTGTACAAGGAGGCTACACATTAATACAATATCTATTTGAAAACATGAAGCAACAGACCCGCACCTGAGTCCAAATAAGATGAAACACAATTTCCTGCAGAACGTGGAGGGAGATCAATAATGCGCAGGTAGGGTTTTCATGGAGACGCAGGTGAAGAAAATAAAAATTATTAACTCACACTCTGTGATCCAGTGTGTCTCACTGAGAACATTCCGTTTCTGAACACCGTGGCCCACACCGAATCACCGTTTGCCCTTATCTTTGATTTACAAATAATTGCATATTAGTTTGTTTTCTTCCTAGGCACAGTTTGGTGTATTTATGTAACCATGGATTTGGTGAATTTTTATTTTGCACTCAATTGTCATTTAAGGACAAATTATAATCGAACCAGGGCCTGTCCTATTTTTTTTTTTTTTAACGTTAATACAGGCTGCAAATTTCCTGTCCTGAAAGGCGTTAAATGATTGATTTTGACCTTAAAGTTTATCTTTGTTAAGTTTAAGTATTTACTTGACTGAAGAAGAGTGGAGGCCTCTATCTCATGCATATTTGATTGTAAGAGTATCTGAATGTTCTCACCTGGCAACAGGTGTTCAGTTGTGCACGAATATTTAGTCAACATACGGTCAATAGGTAACCCGAGGAGTGCGTGTTTCGAGTGTCAGCACCGCGGCTATACGGCTGATGACATGTAACCCGATGCCTTTCTCTCTGATTGGCTGACCATAAACTCTAGAGGGAGACTGGGATCGCGAGAGGTCGAGGTGTGCATCGGTCTAGAAATGAGGCCCGAGCTCGTCTAAGCCCGGCGTCTTTACGAACCAGCCAGACAAGCTCTATACAAATGTTTAGCCCGAGCCCGATAGAGGCCTACAGCTGAAACAACAAGTCAACAGCACCATACAGCACAATAGAAAATAATGCTGTGTTTTCAGCAGGAAGGCTGCTCGTAAAGGTGCTTGCAGTCGCGGGGGGGGGGCAACACTTCTGCCAGCACGTTTAAACTTCTTAAACACTTCTTAAACACGTTTTTTCTTTCTGTTAAATGTTACATTTGTCAGTTAAACCAACAGCACAGGAGCGACATCCTCAGCTTTTTTTTTTCCAGTATCTGCTTACATACATTATGTTTGTTTAATTTAAAATAATATCCTTCATATTTTATAGTCATTATAGTCAAATAATAATTAGAGCAGGCTAGCCAGCTAGCTTTTGTGCTGTTTTTTCCTTCAGTTAAACGGTATGTTAAAAAGTTTATCACTCCTGTGCTGTCAAATAGGCAGACCATGCTAATTGACTATAACAGTTTTCATTTGCTAGTTGAGCATAACTACAAACACTGGAAGCTTTGTGCCATTTTTGTCCATCATTGTGCACAGCTGGCAGAAGTATTGCATGCTACTATTTGTAAAGTTCCAGGTTGGCATTGGGGCCGTATCTGATGTGAGCAAAGCTTTGGGTCGGGTCAGGATGCAGACCTCTAGCGAGAGGCACAAAACACACACGCGACACGCACACACACATGCACACACACACACACACACACACACTCACTATATCAATATATATTTTGATCATGATAATATATTTTATTCCAGTAAATTAGCAATGTATTTCATTTCCATAAGGGTTCAGTATTTTTCATAACTGTTCATTCATTCACTTTTGAAGTGCTCTGAGACAGTACCAGGGCTCCTTTATAGATCCCTGCTAAACAGAGCAGAGCATGCTAATTCCGCTAGCTGTGGGAATTCACAGTTCCAGCAACCAGTTAGATACTCAACTCAGTTGCACAAACATGTTACTGATTATTGCAAAACGAAACACTACATACTGTTTGATGTCAATGCTATCTATCAATGTCAAATATATATATTATACTAATGTATTTAAATGTGTTTACAAACTAGGCAAAACTGTACTGTGCAGTTCATGCCAGAAAAGCTTTTAGTCTATGGGAAAGTAATTGATGCACCTTGGATATAGAATGTTATTGGAATTAAGGAGTATAATTATAGATTATGATTAAAGGCACACTGTACCTGATAGCACTAGTAGATATCATACTAATTATTTTAAAACTAAGTTAAAAACTACTGTCTGGAAGGGCTAGAGATAGACAGCTTGTCAGTTAGATTTTGTAATCCCAGTGCTAGCTGTTTTATTTAGCTACAGTAGCTAGTTGTATGTGGATGGGGGGACTTACAGTGGGAATTACAGTGTGAAAACTAGTAGCTCATGAGGTAATACAGATTCTCAACTGCTTCAAATCTGTTAAAGTATAACAATATCTGTGGCGCATGCTACAAACCTGCCAATGTAAAATATTAAGACACGTCTCACCCTTATTTCTTAATAATAATTGTATTAATGTTTCTCACCAAAGTAGCCAGTGAATGCAAGGCCACTAACAAAGCAAAACATGTAACTGTCTTTAATGTGTGATAATGTATGTGAGTTTCTTTACTCCAGTGGTCCTCAACCCTGTTCCCGGATATCTCCCGTCCTGAAGGTTTTCATGTCAACCCTAATTTGGCACAGCTGATTCTACTAATTAGCAGCTCAATGAGATCTCTAGATGTTGAATGAGGTGTACTTTCTTAGGGTTGGAGTGAAACCTTACAGGATGTTAGATCTCTAGCTGTTGAATGAGGTGTGCTTTGAGAGGGTTTGAGTTGAACCTACAGGACGGTAGATCTCTAGCTGTTGAATTAGGTGTGCTTTGATAGGGTTGGAGTGAAACCTACAGGACGGTAGATCTCTAGCGGTTGAATGAGGTGTGCTTTGTTAGTGTTGGAGTGAAACCTTACAGGTTATTAGATCTCTAGCTGTTGAATGAGGTGTGCTTTGTTAGGGTTGGAGTGAAACCTTACAGGATGGTAGATCTCTAGCTGTTGAATGAAGTGTGCTTTGTTAGGGTTGGAGTGAAACCTTACAAGACGGTAGATCTCTAGCTGTTGAATGAGGTGTGTTTTGTTAGGGTTGAGTGAAACCTACAGGACAGTAGATCTCTATGCTGTTGAATGAGGTGTGCTTTGTTAGTGTTGGAGTGAAACCTTACAGGTTATTAGATCTCTAGCTGTTGAATGAGGTGTGCTTTGTTAGGGTTGGAGTGAAACCTTACAGGATGTTAGATCTCCAGGAACAGGGTTGGGGTTCCTTCCCTGTTTATTTTCTATATTGTTCGCTTTATTTTTTTAACACCAGCACTCTGCTTTGTATGGACAATCTATTTCATTCCTTCTTTTTTCCCATTACTTTGTTCCGCTTTCTCCTGGTGACACTAACTTTGACTTCAGACTGGCAGTACGAGGGTAAGATGGTCATCTTTTTCTCTTCCACACTTTGGTCCTTTCATGTCAACCTGAGTGCTGCCCATAAGCCCCTGTACATTTAGCGGCCATTGTATGCAGTAAGTGTGCACCGTGCTTTTGCTCTCTCCATCGTGGTTGCGTAAAAACAAGGCATGCATCGATGCTTCCCGTGGTGTCGCCCACTCAAAACTCCCACTCAAAACTCCCACTCAAGGCTTCAAGCTGAATGTGTTTATAAATGGTGCCTCGTCGTGGGAGAACGGCTTTGAACATTTTATCTTTTCTTTTTCTTCCCTTCTTCGATGTTCAGAATGCAAATTGTCCCGGACCGGTCCACCGGCCACCATTGTAGCCATAGATGAGGAAAGTCCCAATGGTAAGTATTGCCTTTTCAGTACTCCCATGCATGGTTTTGCACAATGTTTGAATAGATTAGTACACGACTGTGGCTTTTACTAAACTTTTGTCTGTAACTTTGACTTATGGAGAAATATAAGTGTTTCTTTTTTTAATGTATACTTTATTTTAATTTGCAACGTCCAGTTTGGTGTTTGCCAAACTTTCCAAGCTTTGTTTGTGAATAAAAAAAAACTAATTAAGAATCGATTTTTATTGTCAAGTTAAGGCAATAATCTGTGTCCATTACTATAGAATTGTATAGGCAACACAACAAATTAACCCAACAATTAAGTACTCTGCATTTAATATTTAAGGGTTTGTGAAGGGGCTGTAATGTAGTTAAAATAACATAAATAAATGCAGAAGGATTTATCCACTAAATATGTATTCAAAGTAATGTCAATAACTATAATAACACACATCTCAAGCCAGACATAAAATCTCTATTGAAAAAACCTCATGATGGATGTTTTATGGATGTGATCGGCAACCCCCCCGCCACCCCACCTCTCACCTCCCACCTCCCACCTCAACTCTTCCCAAAGCACACACCCCACAAGGAAACAAACATGCCTGGCTCGCGTCGCACGGGCTACATCGATCAGCATAGCTTACAGTATCTATTGAGAACGGCAGAGGGCTCTACGGACGCAGGGGCCAAATATGGCCCTACATGTATGAGCTTGAAGAAGAGCCTCGACCAGCTGTGGCAAATGAGCAAGAGGAGGGACCAAAATCTTCGTTCTGCACAACGTGTGACAGAACGGTGCGTTTTAGTGAGTAACCTTGGCAAATGATACAGCCAGCAAGCTAGCAAAGCCTTTGCAAATTTGACAATAAACCACAGCACTAGGCTACTGTCATACATAGCCTATGCTTCAAGCTCTTTAGCTAAACGGGTATGAAAATGTTGAGTCCACCCATATTTCTCTTGAAGTAAGTGCAGGAATCATCTTTGCAATATATTTTATTTAGGCCTACATTTGGATGCAGTTTGTCTGAATTTGGCAGTTTGCATGGAAAATTATGAGGAATGAATAAGCCTGTGCTAACTATTTTTCTTGGGAATAATGCAAAATCCAAGTAGCTTAGTAGCCCTTTCTTTTTTTACAGTGTAGACTCTGGAGCTTGCTCGGTTGATGTTGTTGTTCACGGTTGAGGGAGGGCCAGAACCCGGTAATAACGTCCACTCCTATTTAATCCCCACATTACATTACATTCATTTAGCAGACACTTTTATCCAAAGCGACGTACAGTAAGTGCATACAGAAAGGTCATCGAAGTAACTACAGAACAGATAAGAAGCACACATTCTTCCCTACAGTAGCAGCTATCCCCTAGTAATGAACACATCACAGTGAACTGGGTAAAATCAAATCTAATCTAATTCTATTCTAATTATTATAAACTTGACTACTATCTTGAGTACGTTCAACAAGAACACAAACAAACAACAAAACATGAGGATAAGTATTAAGTCCAGGGTCCTGAAAAGGGTGCGTTTTCAGGCCACGACGGAAGGCAGGCAGGGGTTGGCATGGAAGTAGGGGAAGGGAAGTTCGTTTTCCCATATAGAATAGAAAAGAATATGTAAGAATAGATAGAAATGGATAGACTGATATAGCTTGAGATTACAATGCAATTGATTTCTACTGTTGCTGATGCTTAATACATATCATAATAACCCCATGTAGTCTGAAACCAATTATGGATTTACATTTACAATCACTGGTCAAATCACCCCGATTATGACCATTAATAAAGGGCATGCCAAGCAATTATATAATGAGTCATACATACTATTATACAACTATTTCCACCAATAGAAAAATGTACTAAATGCTAACCCATGAATGCTATTTTATTTTTTATATATTTATCCTTTCATAAAGTCCTTTCATAAAGAGACATTATTCTGCAGAAATAGGATATTAGTTTATCAACATTTTAAAAAGGAGTAAAATATGTGCATAAGGCAACGACCCCCTCTGAACTTAGAGAATTCTAATTATCTTAAGTGGGCTATCCTATCCTTGCAAGAAACATGCTTTATTAATTCCTAGCGCAATATGGCAGAGTTTTAGGGATATTACAACTGTAAGAAACATTATCCCAGGCTTTTTAAGAAATATTATCCCTGATTTTTTAAGTGATTTTTGCCCCCCTTGCTGCTGCATGCAGTGTTCAGCAGAATGATCGCTTTCATTACTGTCCATGGCAGGAAGCATAAAGCAGCTTTCATTTAGCGGACCGGGGAGAAAGCTTAATAATGCTCTTTCAGTTGGTTCAATGAAGATGAGTCCAAGTTATTGTCTGCATCCACTTAATTTGTCATGCCATGTTGGCCTTGTATGTTTCCCTGGATAAGAAGCCCAGCCGGATAAATAAGTTAAAAAATAGATACATGTTAAAAAGGGAATTGTACTGAATGGGTGCAGCTGTTAGTCTGTGGAAGTAGTTATGCTGTATGTGTCCACTAACAATGTTGAAGGTTGTAGCACGGTAAGAAAAGTAGGCATTTATTCCTCTACCTTTCTGTACCTCCCTGAACTGGAGAAGCTATGAGGTTTGGGCTTTTTGTTTGGCTGTTGTGAAGTGTTTTTTTAATGACTATTGAACTATTGAACTAGTGAGTGTTTTCCTTGTGAAAACCAAGCAGGCTTGAAGGTCAGTGTTGGGTCCGTCAGGCGTCGGTAGGGGGTCAACTTGACGCGTGTGCACGGACGGCTCTGCGATGGCGTCTCCGCCCTCTCCTGCCTCACCCGCTCAAACCACTCAGGGCTGGAGTGTCATCGGTGACCGGGGAGTGGATGCGTCTGCAATTAAGCAGGTGCAAGAAGGCAGGGCTGCCACCCCTGCAGGCGTTTGAATCACAGGTTAAAGGCGTTTAATGAGCTAAAATCGCAGCAGATGGATTTTGCATTTGGCAGTTTGTCTTACGGAATTAATTAGCTTTTTTTCCCACACGTCCCAATGAACCCAAATATTTTCTCCTGCTATTGGGATGAAAAGCTACTTTGCAGCCATTTTGAAATGTTTTTGCCTTGAGGCATTATTGGATAGGCTCTGTCCAAGCTTGCGCGTGCAATGTACCTAGGAGCGGTTTGTATGGGTTTCAGTATGTGCACAGTTGACAGACAGCGGTGTGTGTACATAGGAACACACCTTCGGTTTTATAAAGAGCTTACAGACACTCGGCGCGAGACGGATTTGTGCTAATCTCCTTCATAAACCAGCCATTTACCTTGGATGTAGGCCCTTGCCATCTCGAGTCTTTTCTTTATATTAGTGATGAACCGCTGAGGTCTGAGACAGAAAAATGGAACGTAAAACAGGCCCATCATTACACATTAGAGAAATTATCCCCGTAAACGTGTTCTACTTTGGTCTTCCATCCCGCTCGCTATGTGTTGTAAGTGGCACCGAGGACCAGCAGAAATATACTCTGCGTCCCGCAAATGGCTTTTATTTCAGACACAAAACCAATAAATGGAAATCACTGTTAACAGGCTCCAGTGATGAAGCAAAACAAAGCGGTGGTAGCACTGTTTTACTGGGGCATTTAATAATGCATGCTGTTATTGCTTGGGTTTATCGTCGCCGCTAAACCCATGCAAAGTGTGATAGATAAACGTAAGGCACTTATAATATATTTTTACACAAATGTAATGCACATTTTGATTTGGCACATAGAGGATGTTCCTTGGAGTCAAACTACATGTTAAAAAGGGCATCTGAGGCATTGAGAAATTGTTTAATAATTAGATTTGTAGGCATAATTTGCATGTTTTTATCATTCTGACTGGATGAGTGACAGATTTAAGAAAGAGGTTTTCAGAGTCTTTATGACTGTTACTCATCATTAGCATAATTACTGTGGGTTTCTCCGTATGACATGTGCCATGATAACATGTAGTCTCCATGACTGATGTAGTCTTTATGATCTCTCTTACAGGGGAGGGTTGACCATGATCACGGAATCAGTCCCAAGGGTACCTATGCCCAAAAATCTTAAAGCACAACTGAACTTTGGTAGAACTTTGGGTTGTGTAGTTACCTGGCCATGATATGAGTCCAAATGGTGGCGAAATATGTTTGTTAGTTGCTCTGTGCTCCCCTGGGGTGATAATCCAGAATAGGATATTTCTCGCTCTCCATTGACTTTTATAGCGCAGCTAAAACGGTCTCAAAATGACACTTCTCGCGAACGAAGCGGATTCTGTCAATACAAACAATAACCAGTCCTTTTTTTCGTGTAATTAAAATTATTTATAAAAGTACTATTTTTTTTCAATGTTGTTAACAAGCTACCAGAAAAGACTAGCAAAATGTCGGCAGGTCGGTTTGTTTACCATAGATATATACTACCAGGAACACTTGCTTCCGTAGAAATTTGAACCAATGAGTGGTCTCTGACACATTGGCGCATTAACGCTGTTGGAGAGCGACAAATACCTTATTCTGTCTGGATTATCACCCCAGGGGAGCACAAATCATTGATCATATTTCATAATGATCATAATTAACATATCATCGCCACCATTTGGACTCATATCATGGCCAGGTAACTACACAACCCAAAGTTCTGCCAAATTTCAGTTGTGCTTTAAGTACAGGACTTGGGTTTTCAAATCATTTGAGAGCTATACAGGGCATAATTCTGTTGTCAATACACAATTGAAAGCGATACAAACCTAAGACAGGTTACTGCCATCATATCTTGTGGACAGTCACACATAGCCGTACATTTTGGCAGTTAGCTAACACTCAGAGCAACTTACACAGTAGGGCTGTTTATTGCCAGGTGCCTCACGACAATTAGTGTCCAAGTACAGCGGTCAGGATAAATTTAATAACCTGGCAGCCATAGGGATGTTAAGTTTGGAAAAGTTTTTATAACCAAATTGGACATCATTGAGGAAAACATCATTGAGTACAATGTTTTTTTTATTATGGTGAACAGTAAAAGTAACTTAATGAAAACATACAATGCCAGGAAATAACACCATAAATGCACAAAAGCCTTTGAAGTTCAATGAACCGCAACATTATTAACATTATAAACAAAGTAAAACTGCTTATGAATGCTTCATTTTAGCTTTTATGACCCTGGCCTCAAACAGTGAAAGGATAAATGGGATATTATCATTCCGTGCAAAAGGATAAACATCACGTGAGCTCACAGACTACCTTGTTATGCTTGCTCAGGGTGAGGTGATGTTTAGGTCACACAAATCCCAAACAACAGATGCATTTATAATGCTCTTTTTTTCATCACATAATATTGTGATGGTTTTTTGTTTTTTCGCATTGCCGTGAAATCGTGTAGAGCGCATTGTCTTTTTGAGCTGTCAGTGTTGCGATAATGCAGACAGGAATCGAAGCTGACTCGTTGCTAATGGAACATGACACGTTTAATTTATTCTGCATAGAAACACAGCCAGTTTGACAGGTGCCAGACAAGACGTACAAATTTGTCATTTAAAGTAGATTTTTATCGAAAAGCGAAAATCTAATGCATTTTCCAAGCCCTAGAAGCTGTTAATCGGATTGAAGAGATTTCAATCTAGGGATAAGGAAGGGACCTGTCTGCAGGTGCTAATAGAGAAAAAGTCTGATGGCCACGACGACTAAACTTTTTCACACGGTAAAAGTAAATGTCCAGATGGCACTCGAGCTATTTCCGGAACATTTATATCGTCGGAACACATCGCTTCTGTTCTGTTTGTGACTGCTGCTCCATTCGCCGCGGATTACGTTTGTGGGGGGGAAAATGAAACATTTTCATTGCTTATGAGCTTTTTGTATTTATGTTTGTGCATCTGGGCACTGTTGTACTGGTAAAGCAACATGATTTCCTGGCGAAGACTCCTATTTTCTAGCCTTCCGTTGGCTCTGCGCATCTGCTACGCAGTTCAGCCCAGTTCATTGACCATGACAGTGCCTTTTGAAACTTTCCGTCTCAACGCATTCATGACTTTGGTAATTTGCGTTCTCTCGCAAATAGCCTTGTGCATTTAATAAGCAATGCAAATGACATACAAAGATGTTGAAAGTGATTAATTATTTTAAAAAGGGTGAACATTTGCTTTACAGGGTTTTTTATACCAGTTGAATGGAGCTAATAGATGAATTGCTGCATATTCATTCTGTAATATACGTCTGTGAAAACAGGCAGTAGGCACAATTAATGATTTCTGCTTTGGATGTTTGAATGTTTAATTTGAAATTTTTTCTTTAGTTGACTAAATCATTAAATGAATTCATCGATTTTAAGGCATAGCATTGATGAAAGACAAATCTAAACACAGGAAAATGTTAATTTGAATCGATCATTTTTCAGTGTCACATTAAGTCAGCGGGTTATTACTTGTTTAAGTACTTTCTCACATCCTGTTTAGTATCTGCTATTAAAAAGTCACACCCAATTAATAGACAGAAGCATCTTTATTGACTGCTTTGTAGCAAGTCGAAACAGGGGCCTTAAAATAAAGTGTGAGCAAGAGGGTTTTTATGTGGTCTGTCAAGGCACATAAACCGAAGAGGCACTGGAAAACACAACTTGATTAAACTTGATTAAAATCTTGGAGGTGAGCAGGGCCGACCGTATCTTGCGGAGTGCGGTTGACCTTTTTGTTCTTGAAACGGTGCTCGCCCCATTTTCTTGGTGATTATTTTGCACCCTCAAGTGGGCCGACAGATTATTATTCTGTATTTATGTGATTACGCGGAGTGTCAGACGCGGGAGATACGATTCCGCTCACTGGCCCCGCGAGTTGATGGCGGTTGACAGAGGGTCGTGGACCGGAGAGGGCTGTAGATTACACGGTGATCCCGAAGGAGATTTCCACATGTCCTCATGATAGACTCAGGCTGAATGGGGGACCCCAAGAGCTAAAGTAGGGGGTCTGCTGATGAATTGTGCTAGACCGATCACCCCCGCCACCCCTCACCCACCCCTGTTTCCTACAGTGTCTTTCTGCTTTGCTTTTGATGACAGAAGGGAAAGAGGCTACAGGTTGGAGGGGGCGTTTTAACGAGACGAATCGGTTGCTAGCAGACGGTCGCTAAGTGTCGACGGAATGAGAGGTGACCGAGCCGGAGCCTGGCCGCCGCAAACCCCAGGGTGTGCCATCAGCGCGAACCAATCAGAAGGCTTTCCCCTCCACGATGCAGCGCTACGATTGGCTAAAAGCAGCAGAGTCACTTGTGGGCCATGACCGCCTCGACCCGCTCCGAGGCGTCCGACGTGACGCGACGCTTTCTCTGACCGCTAACGGGAGGGGAGGCGACGTGCAGTGAATGGGGAGGGCAGCAGCCCGGCACTGTTATACACCCTCCTGAAACAAAGAGACCGGCCGTAGTCACGGAAAAACCGTTAAACCGTTGGGCTTTGACAATTCTGTCAGAATCGAGCACTGGGCCCCCCCAGACTCTTGACTCATTTACCGCTTTGTCACTCGCTGTTCTCAGCCTAATAAGCTTCAGTAACTCAACTGTCCCCACAGTTTGCAGTTCGCAGTTCTAACAATGTGGGAAAGATTGTGTTTTTTCCTTCACCTGGTCTGTGTGGTTTGTGTCTGCACTTATATTACTGTGGGCAGCTGAAACAGCTTGCCGTGTGATTTTAGAACGGAGCTACCCTCCTCGTGCAAGTGTGCTTTCCTGCACTGAATCTTCAAGTGTGTACATCTCAGTGTGCCATATACTACATTATAAATACAAAACAACAGGATGCTTGTCCAGGTGCGAGGTGGATCGTTACAGGGCTGTGCAATCAAGTACATCTGAGCAGGTTTTGGTTTATATTGGCAAGTAAACATTCACATTTAAGGACAAAGTAGGTTCTTCACGGCGTCTCCAAAATTGAGAAATCAGGAATTACAGCCTTAAGGTTTGTGTTTAACTGTATTTGCTGATGCAACTTGGTTTGTTTCAAAATGTTAACAGATTTAACAGTGCGGTGCTTTTCTCCAAAGATCCATTTCTTTTCATTCTTCCTTCTGGCATTATATAAGTGTCCAGTTTTGTACTTTGATTTATGATGTATGAATTTCCATTTTTATTGTACGGTACTGGTAAAACTGTTATTTTATTAATGTCCCTTCTGGAAATAGAAGTAATGTCCCTACATATGAGGGCAACCTGAAGATTCAGCAGATGTTCATTGCGTACAATGTTCACTTTCTATGAATGGTCCAGTGGTTCTTCTTATGTAACTCCATCAAATGCTGTCCATGTCACCTTAATTAAGCTTTATAAGCTTAAAGTTCATGAATGTTTATGTCAGTAAGTGCAAATAAGCATATGGAGTGTCATCACTGATGCAGCATACATGCAACATTACTATGGCATAAGTGATGCGATATGCCTAATTGCATTTATGAATGTCTGTGTATTGCTTATGAAGGCACTATGCAGTGTTTATGAATGAGTTATCCCGCTTTTATGAAGGTTCACTCGTAGATGTTAAACTGCAAACTGAAGTAAGCAAAGGTTAGACAGTTAGCAGTAACAGTTTAATTAAGAAAGTCCTGTCATTTCTAATACACATTTCTCTCTTTGTGTTTGGAGTGTGGGCTATAGCCTTTAGCCTTCTGTTTGAAGTCCTATAACCATTAGCCATCAGAGGAAACTCACTTGACTTTATGTGAATAGATAATGATGAATATGAAAAGATAAATAAATATTTCTGTTTTAGTATTGAACTTGAAAAAAGAGTGTCCAGCTAATCCTCTGTTTAATCTAATTTTCATGTATTACTTACTGAAAGCTCAGCGAGGCTTAGTTATAATTCTGAATAGTTTTGTATGGCTGAACTAGGCTTAGCACAATTCACTGCAGTCATTAAATACACTCATTACCAGAAGAATGTAGGATGAAATACAAATATACATCTGTATAAATGTACATTGCAATATTTCAAATAATATTGAACTTATGTGAAACACCCTGCGCAGAGAAATAATATAATGACTGAACAAGGCTTATTCCCTCTGCAAGTATTACCTCTCCTTTGGCTATGATTGTTTATGTTTTTGGAAATTCTCGCGGTTTCTGCCGCTCAAGGCTGATCTTACACTGGCTGCAGAAAAATGCCTGCCTGCCTGCCCACTTAGAAATAATTAAAAGGATGAAAATTGTAATTAAAGAGAGAAGAAGATAAAGGCGGAGGATTAGTCTCCCACACCTGCTGCGCGTTGGATCAGAGTGGCCGCCATCCAGGATCGCCGTGGCGATGGAACGGCGCCCGCCTAGCGCACACGTGCGCTAATGCCTGTGTAACTGCCTCCCGCCCCAGTGCATAGCAATAATGAACGATTGTGGCTGTCCTGGGCTGGCAGGAGCCCAGAGCTCCTTCAGTATCATGTGACTTGATTATAAAGTTCTCTGGCCATTGATTTGTTATACCTTTCATTAGGCTGGTTACTGTTCTTGTCCTTACCAAAAAGATTATCACAATTGGCAGTTCAGGGTGCCTTTTATGTGTAATAATATGGATAGACAATGTGTAGGCCTATATTTTTGTTATCTGCAGAATGTTGGACAGACATATGCAATGGCGTATGAAGTAATGCCATGGTGGCAGATTATTTCTTCATATTTGTTTTTCAATATGCAATTATATGGTGTAGGCCTACACCGTATGTCTCACAAGGAGATTACCTATCAATCCGCAGAGTAGAATATTAATAACATGCATATTTTTTTATTTAATCCAATGCAATTTTGTGTAGTGCTTTGTGTAGTGCTTTTATAGGAAGAGAGGGGGCATAGGAAGAGAGGGGGAATAGGAAGAGAGGGGGCATAGGAAGAGAGGGGGAATAGGAAGAGAGGGGGAATAGGAAGAGAGGGGGAATAGGAAGAGAGGGGGAATAGGAAGAGAGGGGGAATCGGAAGAGGGGGAATAGGCAGAGAGGGGGCATAGGAAGAAAGGGGGAATAGGAAGAGAGGGGGCATAGGAAGAAAGGGGGAATAGGAAGAGAGGGGGCATAGGAAGAAAGGGGGCATAGGAAGAGAGGGGGCATAGGAAGAGAGGGGGAATAGGAAGAGAGGGGGCATAGGAAGAGAGGGGGCATAGGAAGAGAGGGGGAATAGGAAGAGAGGGGGAATAGGAAGAGAGGGGGCATAGGAAGAGAGGGGGCATAGGAAGAGAGGGGGAATAGGAAGAGAGGGGGCATAGGAAGAGAGGGGGCATAGGAAGAGAGGGGGAATAGGAAGAGAGGGGTAATAGTAAGAGAGGGGGAATAGGAAGAGAGGGGGCATAGGAAGAAAGGGGGCATAGGAAGAAAGGGGGCATAGGAAGAATGGGGGCATAGGAAGAAAGGGGGCATAGGAAGAGAGGGGGAATAGGAAGAGAGGGGGAATAGGAAGAGAGGGGGAATAGGAAGAGAGGGGGCATAGGAAGAGAGGGGGCATAGGAAGAGAGGGGGAATAGGAAGAGAGGGAATAGGAAGAGAGGGGGCAGTAAAATGCACACAGCGTGCCGCGAAGCCGCGGCCTTCCTTAAGAGGCTCATTGAAAAGCAGTTTGCCGCGGAACAGGCACGCTTCATTGATTTCACGAGTCCTTGATTTTGACAGCGACGGCTCGAGCCTCGGAATAAATCGCCACGCTCTCTGCCATTGTACACTACAGCGTACGGGACGACACGAGCTTGTATTTCTCGGCGCATTTTAAAGACGTTTGATCTTGGTGTAGGGCCGCCTCTGGCTGGGAAAGAAAATCCTTGCCTCCTCAGTGATTTGAGCACGAACCCGTAGTCATGCCTGCCTGAAATGTGCAGCGCATTTCTATGAGAGTTAACGGCCCAATTAATCTTACTTGTTTGCATATTTTTGCATATCTTTAGAAAGAAAAGCAACATGGTGTTCATTTACTTGTATTAAAAAACAAGTGATACTTCACACGCCTAATCACCTGGAAAATTTCTAGTCGTTAAGGCTTCTGTCACATTTCTGGCAATAGCCAATTAGTGCTCAACACATTTCATGTGCTTTTGATCGGAGACGGACAGATGCTAGTTTCTATAGCCATAGTCAAGTTTGCCGATGCACTTTCACGCATCATTTTAAAGGCATGCATGTCAGGGACAAGGGGCGTGTTTGTCAGTGGCGCCATCTTCGATGCCAAATGCTTACATGATCAGAAAACCTTCTGGTAGAAATGATGAGTCAGTGTTTTTGTCGGTGTTAGCTCCACTGTAAACAAATACAAAAACACTCCATTGAGTCAAATTAAATTCACTTGCCTATCTTATAACCTTATTTAGCATAGCCTTTGGTGACTTTAATAGTATGTGGAACTTAATATAAAGAATTGTTTTCTTTTTAAATTAACTTGTTGATACACTTCTGACAATTGTGTATAATGTGTTTTAAAAAAAATAAGGTATCAGATTAAATCATATTGATCATAGTGCATTTCACAAAACATTTATACCAATACACTTTACCCTGGCATAGAACCCCCACAAAAGCAAGTCTAGGGTAATACCAAGTGACAAGTTAACTGCAAGCAGCCAAACTCCAGAGTGGAATCCTGAGCTCCGCTGGCCGGCTCAGAGTCTTGTATCGTTTTCCACACGGTACAGTGTTGACTGTTGAGTTTCCATTCTTTTCCGTCACCTTGTAGAGCGCAGGGATTCTCTCGGATGTTTACCGCTAAACGGCTCTGCGCGTCACATTGAAGGCTGTTCAGGGGGCTGTTTGTTCTGACATTGCCGTACGACTCATAAGAATCCCTGCTCGTAAAAACAGTCGCAAGAGCGCATTTGCCTGCCGTAGACGGAGTCTGTCGGGGGTTGTCTGCCCTCCGAAAAGCTGACGGCTCACCTGTGAGGGGCGGGATTGGCTTAGTCATCCCATGGCGAGGCCTCGGCGGCAGTCAGGCGCAGAGCCAGTGCCACTCTCCCCATATTCAGTGCTCTTCATGTCAACTGCTGTTCACACGTGTTCAGCGGTACTACATCCGAGGTGTTGCTGGTTTAATCGACATTTTAGGACTTTCTCAAGCCCTATTCAGCTTTGTAGTGCCTGGTTGTTGTAAGATAGTAGTTATAGTCAAGTATCTAAAACTACCTGAGATTCATGATTTATTTTTACAACTCTATGGCCTGGATTCATTCAATGTTTGTTCTTAACGTTTTCATTAATGAGGGACACCTAGTGTCTGGGAATCAAGTAACACTTGTCCTTTACTTGTCATGGTTTCTCTGCCTGCTCTCCGCTCTGTGGCCGCTCGGTCTTGGAGCGCTCGTGCAGCGCTCACGTTTTAGTTTTTCTTTATCCGTCCCGTGTTTTCGCACTTTCCTCCACTCTGTGTTAGCACCTGCGCCGCATTTCCGCCAGATATTTAAACCTCACGTCTTCCTGTTTCGGCGCTTCCATATTGTCTTACATTTGACAAGGAAAGCCGGTACGGTACGGGACTGATATTACGAGTAGACCACTTCGTCTCAACATTGTTGAAGTAACGTGGGACTTGACTCGGGCGTCATTAGGAGTTAGTTAAGGATTCTCTCCTGCTCTGGTCACCCTTCATCCTTTGCTTTCGTTCTCTCTGTCCCTCTCGTCCTAGACAGTTTGTCTTCACCGTTTAATTTTTACCTCTCTTATTTCCTGCTTTCAGTTCTAAGAGCGAGAGGTTTTTATTTTTTTCTGTTTTCAAGCGCTCTAGCCTTTGAGCCTTTGAGCCCGTGCCGGGTTGCTATTGTTTATTGTTATTTCTCCTCTCTTATTGAGAGCTTGAGGTTCTCTCTCGTGTCTACGAGTTCATCGCCCGCCGTTTTGGGAGTTGCTTTTCGTTCTCCCTTTCGGCCCAGTCTCCCTCTAATTATTCTCTCTGCGTGAGAGAGGGAGGCTGTTTTCTTTTCTTTTTATCCTCTCTTTCTACGGAGTTTCCTTCGTTCTAGTGGTGCTCGCTTCCGAGCACTTTCAGATTCCCTACGGTCGCTCCTGGTCCTCCGACCCAGCCTCTCACATTACTTTCCAACATGCACACAAATTTGAGTGCTAGATCCTCAGGATTTCCTTTTTTTCATAAAAAACATCTAAATTATCTAAGATAGAAAAGTTAATTCATGAGTAAGTATAAGTAAAGGATTCATATTGATTGAATCCAGGCTATAGACTAATGGAATTGTCCGTTATTCAAGTCAAGGACAGATACTAATGGATTCCAGGCCTATGTGTAATAACAGTTATTGCATATTAGTGTATAGCATATTAAAATGTCTTTGTGTCTATCTATGACATCACATTTTAGACATTTAGCAGATGTTCTTACTCAGAGAGACTTAGCAGCTTATGACTTTGCACACCATCTATTTACAGCTTCTTAGTTACGGAAGCTATTCAGGTGAAGTACCTGCATGGCTCAGGGGTACAGCAGCAGTGCCCCAACTGGGAGTCAAACCTGCAACCGTTGAGTTGGCCACTTCCCTGACTGTTATGCCACACTGCCTCTCTTTTCAGGGGCTTCATTTTGTCTGCAGCACCATATTTGATAAATACCAGGTGCAATGAGCCACGTTGATCGATTTATCTCCACGCCGGTGTCAGATGTGTGTTTTGTGAAAACCGCCCAGTTTACACAGATATCCTGCATTCTAATAGTTTGTTTTCTTTCTGTTGTAATCAATTTTTAAACCGCAGTGAGAACCCTGTCAGGCATACAGTCTGATTCTACCTCAGAGACATTGATGCTCTTAGAGTTTTGTTTTCTCTTTGCTCCTCTACGGTGATTAGAGAGAATGTGCTTCAAAGGTAGTATTTTAATTTTGTGGTGCACTAGTAGTGTATCCGAGCCTGAGTCCCGTATTGGGAAAAGCAGAGGCAGTGCGTTGTTTACATATATTATTTCATCCCGAAATTGACCTGTGATATTCCTAAAATATTCAGAAAATGTGAAAAGCAAGCATTAAACAGAAAAAAATGTAATTTTTTTGCAATCAAGCACGCATTTTAATTTATGCCCTTGCACGTGCACCGAATCATTAAATAACAGTACAATGATTCGGGTCAACGACCCTCCTCGCTGGTCTAAATACAGATATAAATAAAGATAATTTTGATGCTAACATGGATACAAAAAGGAGACAGTGTCATCTCTGCACTGACATTGGGGACATTCTAAAAGGCTGAACAAGGCAAGAACATATTTAATGATGATGGGGGGAAAAACGGTAAAATGTTGACGTGTCGAGCGCCATGAGTATTAGCAATGGCGAAAATAGACAACAGTATGCATTATTAATGAATTAATGCAGTGGAAAATGGCCCAAAATGGCCCTGAGCACAGCATAATGAGCAAATATTGAAGTTGAAAAAAAATGAAACCAGCTGTTCAGGGGAAGAAGTACTTAGGGTACAAGTACCAAAAAAAAACGGAAAGTATTTTTTTTTAACTAAGTACAAGATTCTGCAAAAAGGAGAGTTTATTGTGGGAAAATATCCTAAAATCACAAAAGAAAATTTTGAATTTAGTTCAGGAACAAGGGGGATAGGTGAAGTTGCTCTTTAAGTGAAACAAAAGTCGTCGAGGTTATCCAACAAATCAGTAAAAACCTTCAGTTGAAAATGAATGGGAACCAATGAATTTAATGTAGCTTCATGTTGGTTAATGGCCTAAGTCTGAGACAGAACTATTCTAATGTGCACACTATTTCTGAAAGAAAAGCAATGAGTGAAATATCAAAAAGCAGAAACTTTATGACCTAAATTAAACTTTATCACCTAAACGTGGGATAACATGATCTGTCCCAATGAGGCCTTGCTAAGGTCAACTCCAAGACTTACGAGTAAAGATACAAGAAACTAAAACTTTAAATTAATTTCAGATCATTCCGCTCCACGTTTTGGTCATTGAATCATGTTATGCTCCAATTTCTCTGTTTTAGAGCCATTTTCCACTTTGACAATGCTTTTGAAATATTTATATATTTCAGTCTGTGCTGTTCTTTTGGAAATACTGTGCTCCTAAGTGCACATCTTTTTTTAAGATAGTCTTAGTTCAATATTAGGCCATTTATCCACATGCCAGAGTATCTCCTTCTATCTCATGCCTGAATAAAAAATAAATCTATTGTGATTTTACGTAATTTAAGGGGACGTGAAGCACTTGGAAGTATGCCTGGTTCATTTGCTTTTTACCTTAGTTAAGATATGGCTCTCATTTCACATCTGATATTGACCCAAATTTGCTAGAAAAATAAACTAACGTATGCTTGTTTTTTTAAATTTCAGACTAATTACTGTTTGTTTTTTTTAAGTACAAAAATACCAATTTTTATTACACCTGTGTATTCTAATAATCTTCATCAAAATCAAAAGATTTTTGCCTTGTTAAGCCATTTCCACATTAAGCCATTTAGAATGTCCCTGGCCTGGGATTTATATGCTTTTATGATCTGCAATCCTACCTAAAAACTTGATAGAAAATGAAAGGTTGCATATGTGCGTGCATGTATCTGTGCGTGCACATGTTTTTTATATTACATGGTCTTTGTTTTCAATGTTATTCTTTTAGCTGTAAGGAAGGCTCCTATAATGCGCTTTTATTATTCTAGTTCAAAAAGGGCTTTAATTGCAGATGGTCCTGATTTATGTAAAATTTTTCAGGAAAATGAGCAATGGTCAAAGAATCTGGCCTTTAACCATGTGGACTAATGGTTACCCGCGTGTTTGTTTGCAACTATCCTGGAATGTTTTTCTGTGCCTTTGACAAAAGAAGAATAAAATAAATAGAACAATAAACATGTTCTAAGGCGGTCTGGGCATTGTTCTTATAACAATATCTCACGACAGAATTTGGGATTGAACCAGGGTACTCCCTATGTTCTATTTTTTATGATTGTTTTTTGTTGTTGTATGTTTGCTGGTTTATATCTGATTATACATCAGCTGGTAGAGAAAGCCAGGTGAAGGTGTTAGGGGATATAGACAACAACACCTGTGGTCTCTAATCTGTTGCTGCCTGAAACTTTGATCAGTCTGGATTGGTTATGCTTCTTAGACTTTACAATGGTTAAAGAGAAAGAAGAAAAACTTCCTGTCAGCAGGAACTAGTTTTGTTCTGCACATAGGCTTCTCAGAAGGTTCGTCTGTGTACTTGAACCAAAGTCCATTCAGAACGATGCATCGACTGAAATGACATTTTATAATGTGATTATTGCTCGGGAATAGTATAATGCAGCCTTAATGTAGTTAGAGTACAAGTTGAGTCATGAAGCTTGATTCATATCAGTAGGCTTTGTCAGGACAGTTTGTTTTGCTGGACTTGCTTACTGCTGCTTCAACCCGGAGGACGTATCCACACATCAAAGCCATACACACCAGGCGCATCTCCTTCGCACCGCTGCACTTGAGATCTCATTCTTTACTGCGAGTGAGTTAGCATCCTATTCAAAAACAAACTCTTCATAAAATCTTTGGATGGGAACGACAAGGTCGACACAGTGTAGCAGGATTGCATTACGGTGGCGAAGAGATTCTCGGCCTTCGAGATGACACAGCCGGCCGGATGCAGATGGAGGGCAGGCTCGGTTGTAAGGAATTGCTAATTAAAATACGGCGAAGTGAAGGCGCCGGGTTTGAAAGTCCACGCGCACAGATTTATATCACCCTGCCCTCAGGGAAACCAGCTGGAAATGAGATTTTGCTGTAAATAAAAAGGCTATGAATGGCCAGGCGGGTGTCTTGAGAACGCCGCTCGTAGCTCGTAGCTCGTAGCGTTTCCAGGTGTTATCGCTGACTCGGCTGTTCCTGCATCAGCCGGCCGCCCACAAACTTTCGCCCGTGGAATATTTACATTGAAATCTCTGCTCTGTAGCCTACAGAAAGCCGAGTTCATTTCCTCATGAGTGTTGGCTAAGGGTTGAGGTGAAATGACTCCATTAGTCAAACAGCTCATGGTCATTGGAGGATTTATACGGCGCGTAACAAATTAAAACCCTTTTTTTTTTTTTTTTTAGCATAAATATCCAGGGTTGCTTTGCTGAAATGCCTCCAGCGGTAAAAACTGTTTGAGCGGGTGATTTAATTGAGCTGGCATGGCGGCACTGTTCTCGTAGCGGGGTCGGGGCACTGGTGCGGTACCGCCTGGGAGCGTTTGCAGGGAGAGTAGCCTTGCGTTACCTCAGCTGAGGGGATGGGAAACGGACATCTCGCCTCTACTGACGCTCAGCTCTTATTCAGGGCAGCTGGTTTAACGGGTGCTGGCTGTGTGACCTACTGACGCTCAGCTCTTATTCAGGGCAGCTGGTTTAACGGGGGCTGGCTGTGTGACCTACTGACGCTCAGCTCTTATTCAGGGCAGCTGGTTTAACGGGGGCTGGCTGTGTGACCTACTGACGCTCAGCTCTTATTCAGGGCAGCTGGTTTAACGGGGGCTGGCTGTGTGACCTACTGACGCTCAGCTCTTATTCAGGGCAGCTGGTTTAACGGGGGCTGGCTGTGTGACCTACTGACGCTCAGCTCTTATTCAGGGCAGCTGGTTTAACGGGGGCTGGCTGTGTGACCTACTGACGCTCAGCTCTTATTCAGGGCAGCTGGTTTAACGGGGGCTGGCTGTGTGACCAGCACAGAGGAGTGGAGAGTGGTGAGCTGTGGTGAAGTCCTCTGCTAAACCGGCCTGAATGTGTCCCAGCCCAACTGCAGATTGTGTGTGAGTCCAGGGGGCCACTAGTTAAAAGCTGGAACGGTAAAATTGCATGTGGATCACACTGTGGGGGGCTGACAATGGCCGTATTTAACCTAAGAATCTGGCAACAGGTATATGGGAACTTAGTATGTTCTTGGCATGTTTGTGGCATGCTGGGGAGTGACCCACATACAGAAAATACCTGTGGGAGAGGTTGGAAAGTCAGAATCGTATGTAAGAGAGGGCGTGTCGGGGGTATATGTGAGTGACATGGGCATGACAGGAGTATATGTTGGAGAGTTGGGTGTATTAGGCGTTTATGGGAGTGACATGGGCGTGTCAGGAGTATGCGTTGGAGAGTTGGGTGTATTAGGCGTTTATGGGAGTGACATGGGCGTGTTGGGAGTATGTGTTGGAGCGTTGGGTGTATTTGGCGTATATGGGAGTGACATGGGCGTGTTGGGAGTATGTGTTGGAGAGTTGGGAGTATTAGGCGTTTATGGGAGTGACATGGGCGTGTTGGGAGTATGCGTTGGAGAGTTGGGAGTATTAGGCGTTTATGGGAGTGACATGAGCGTGTTGGGAGTATGTGTTGGAGAGTTGGGAGTATTAGGCGTTTATGGGAGTGACATGGGCGTGTTGGGAGCATGTGTTGGAGATTTGGGAGTATTAGACGTTTATGTGAGTGACATGGGCGTGTTGGGAGCATGTGTTGGAGAGTTGGGAGTATTAGGCGTATATGGGAGTGACATGGGTGTGTCGGGAGTATGTGTTGGAGAGTTGGGAGTATTAGGCGTTTATGGGAGTGACATGGGCGTGTTGGGAGTATGTGTTGGAGAGTTGGGCGTATTAGGCGTATATTGGAGTGACATGGGCGTGTCGGGAGCATGTGTTGGAGAGTTGGGAGTATTAGGCGTATATGGGAGTGACATGGGCGTGTTGGGAGTATGTGTTGGAGAGTTGGGAGTATTAGGCGTATATGGGAGTGACATGGGCGTGTTGGGAGTATGTGTTGGAGAGTTGGGAGTATTAGGCGTATATGGGAGTGACATGGGAGTGTTGGGAGTATGTGTTGGAGAGTTGGGAGTATTACGCGTTTATGGGAGTGACATGAGCGTGTTGGGAGTATGTGTTGGAGAGTTGGGAGTATTCAGCGTTTATGGGAGTGACATGGGCGTGTTGGGAGCATGCTTTGGAGAGTTGGGAGTATTAGGCGTTTATGTGAGTAACATGGGCGTGTTGGGAGTATGTGTTGGAGAGTTGGGAGTATTAGGCGTATATGGGAGTGACATGGGCGTGTTGGGAGCATGTGTTGGAGAGTTGGGAGTATTAGGCGTTTATGTGAGTAACATGGGCGTGTTGGGAGTATGTGTTGGAGAGTTGGGAGTATTAGGCGTATATGTGAGTGACATGGGCGTGTCGGGAGCATGCGTTGGAGAGTTGTCCATTTCAGGGTTATGGGAGAGGAGGGCGTGTCTCTGGTGTGAGATAAATGGCAGTATTGAAACATTTAGAAATGTTTAAAGAGCTTCTCTTAGACTTTTCTTTGTATCCTCTGGGTATTATCAGGATTTTATGACCCACATACTCAGGTTAGACGTATGGCCCAAGTTTGGTGGGGCAAATGTTCTCAAATGGCTTTAGCTTAATGAAGCTGAACAATGACTGAATTTGAAGCTAAATTGCATCTTTTCCAAATCCATTTCTCAGTTTCTAATGTATAGATTCTGACAAGATAATTACACGCGGTCAGGTCGTATCTTTGTTGTTGTTGCTATTGCTGTTGGTCCGCTGTTGGGGTTGAATCATACAGTAAAACAATCTGCAAACACTGCACAAGGTGATTTTATAGCTTGAAAAAAAACTGGTGTAATGGATTAATAATAAGTCTCTCCGCCCCCTTGTGTTTCTTTTACAGGGACAGTTCTGGTTGAAAATATGCAGATCAATGGACGAGCCCAGGACCCAGACAGAACCATCTCCTTAGCCCTGAGAAACAACTATGACCACTGGGTGATCCTGGACGCCAAGCGGCAGATACTGTTCCTCAACAGCACCGGGCGAATCTTGGACAGAGACGTGAGCACTCCGATCGGCTCGTCTGCATTGCGCTCACGGTCAGATGGGCCGGAAAGAAGGGAGGCGGAAATGGGGAACGCAGGATCACACTTGACACAAATTAAGACTCCTGAAAGTTACAGGCCGAAAAACTCCAGCACGTACCCAAATGTCTTGTCCGACTTGCGTACAGTCGTGCACCGAATGAAAGGAGAGGCCTCACTTGTAATGGAGCTGCATTCGATTGAGCCATGCATGCAAATGAGCATGTGGACGAGGAAAAATCTGTGCAACTGGTCAAATGTGAAAAGATATTTCTGACCTCTGACCTCTGTGTCGATGCGCAGATAAGCACATTTTTTTTAAATATGATGGGACGCTTGCAGAGCTAGTTCGGGCAGACAATTTGAGAAGCGCAAAATCGCGCAGCTCGCATGAAGCTACATCTTATATGGGAGGGCTATTTAAATCACCAACCTTACCTGTTTGTGCGTTTGCTTGTCGCGCTACGCACTCTCTTGCTACGTTGCTAACATGTTTCCCCGCATACTCCTGCATGTGTGGCTTTCAGGGAGGTTTTTGCGCTCCCTCCACCACCCCAGCATCCACCTGTGGGCTCTGCTTCTCATATGATCCCCGTGGGGTTAGTCAGTGGTTTACTCCCTTGGCTGGCTTATACTAAAACATTGTTACGCAAACAACAGGAGTGAGGCTGAAAACCTGACAAAAAAAAAATTGCATTCGCTTTTAAATCTCAATATGTGAATCGTGAGTTGTCTGACTGAAAAAAAATTCTCACCCCAATTTGGAAAGGCCAATCATCTGTGCCCACAGCCGCATACATTGCGCGAACCCCTCTGCCGATTTGGGAGAGTGTAGACGTCCATGGTTCTCCTCCGAAGCATGTGTTGTCGCCACATAAAAATCTTATTTTCACACCACAGGCTACAGCTGAACTTGCATAGAGTGGAGTTGGAGGAAGACCTTTCACATGTGGCTTTGACTGCAATGCACAGGGTGGCCAGCAGGGTTCGCTAGATAGCAATGCACACTGAACCCCCCCCCATTCCCTCGGGCCAATTGCAGGTTGCTCACAGTTGGCACAGGCACGTGCGGATTCCATACAAGGCCGTGAGGCTCATCAATGCACCACAGTGTGGTGCTGTAACCGAATGAGCCGACCAACAGCCCACAGTAAAGATAAGAGAGTTAGGAAATGGTTAGTTCTGGAGTTACCCAGGCAACTGGTGTTTGTTTGCTTTTTTGGGCAAATGGACTGAAATGGATCTACATAACTTGTTCTTGAAACCATTGTCTAGAAATGTTTAATAGAAAGACAAAATTTAAATGCAGTTCTCAATCATCATCATCATCCTATTCTTTGCCTGTCGTGATAGACTAGTCTGTACTGACGTTTTGAGGAATGCATTTGCGAGAGTGCTCTCAGCCAACATGGCATGAATAGTAAGCAATATTACTGCAACATTACGGTAGCATTAAGAAAATTGTAGCAAATGAATCTCAAGTTATATCATTTGTATGTAATTTATTCATACCGAAATAACTTTGAGTGCCATCTTCTATAAATCTATCATAATCGGCAACTAATATACTGGGTTCAAGCCCCCGTGTGAAAAACTGCGATTCTATGTTGGGAAATGGGGGCTGCATTGAAAAAACAAAACATTTTCCAAATGTGTGAAAAGACTTTGATTTGACCCCTGTTTTGTGGACCTTGCTGTTCTGCTGATTAAATTACCCCAGCAGTGTCAATCAGCAGCCAAGGTGTGTAGACTCTTTAGCCAATCAGTGACTTACATTAAGGAGCAAGATTACTCAATACGTGATTAGAATGCTCTTAACTGAACATTCTAATGCTGATGTAACAATCACAACTGGTAATCGAATGCAATGGAGTTCTAGAACACTGACTTAGAAAAAAAAAAAAACATTCCAAAAACAACCTACTCTTCAAAGGGTTAATCACTCAAGTGCAGAAACACAAGAGCAGTCGACGCTGTGGGCCTCTGGGACTGTAGTGTGACACCACTGAATTATCCTGTCAGGCCTTCGCTCTGCTTTTCTCCGGCTAATGATCCTTTCCTTCCCTTTCAGCCCCCCACCTCCATTCAGTCCATTGTGGTTCAGGTCCAGTGTACTAATGAGCTGGTGGGCACGATCATCCTGCATGAAGTCCGGATAGTTGTGAGGGACCGCAACGACAACACCCCGCGATTCCAGCAGCCTCGCTACTATGTAGCCGTAAATGAGGTGAGCGGCCGCCACTGCCACCGAGGGCTTAGTACAATCCAGCCGCAGCGTGCTTTCGTCCTTCTTCAGCTAACGAGTCTGGCGGCTCTCGGGTTTGTGTGTGCAGTCTCGGTGAGGCACGGTGATTTATCTCCGATTTACTTCTTTTTTCTGGACCTTCCCTAACAATCTATTACACAGAATAGTTAATTAAAGAACATTCCATTAATTTCTTACGTAACTTTGGGCGTGGATTACGGATGAAAAAATGTCACCTGACGTGTTTAGGATTTGCTGTTCCATTAGATGTTGTATAAAAGCACTTAATGGCTTAATGTTGCCTCCAGAATACGATGCAATACCCTGTCTTAAAATCTTTAAAAAAAAGTAAAGCAGTGCACTTAACCGTTATTACCAGGAATGGAAGGGACACCTATTACAGACAGAGCTCTTCCGGATTGTGTGTAGCATCTCACCTCATATAACCTCGGACGTTGTACTGCCTTTAGTCAATAGCAGGAGGTCACATGTATTTTTCAGACGTCAATGATTGGGCAAGGAAGGCAATTTTCTCTAAGTAAAAGTTCTCGTCACCAGACAACCTAGAGAGTGACCGCTGTGTTGTAACTGGCTCCTCACTGAAGGGCCCTGCCAGAGAGTGACCGCTGTGCTGTAACTGGCTCCACACTGAAGGCCCCTGCCAGAGAGTGACCGCTGTGCTGTAACTGGGTCCACACTGAAGAGCCCTGCCAGAGAGTGACCGCTGTGTTGTAACTGGCTCCACAATGAAGGGCCCTGCCAGAGAGTGACCGCTGTGTTGTAACTGGCTCCACACTGAAGGGCCCTGCCAGAGAGTGACCGCTGTGTTGTAACTGGCTCCACACTGAAGGGCCCTGCCAGAGAGTGACCGCTGTGTTGTAACTGGCTCCACACTGAAGGGCCCTGCCAGAGAGTGACCGCTGTGCTGTAACTGGCTCCTCACTGAAGGGCCCTGCCAGAGAGTGACCGCTGTGCTGTAACTGGCTCCACACTGAAGGGCCCTGCCAGAGAGTGACCGCTGTGTTGTAACTGGCTCCACACTGAAGGGCCCTGCCAGAGAGTGACCGCTGTGCTGTAACTGGCTCCACACTGAAGGGCCCTGCCAGAGAGTGACCGCTGTACTGTAACTGGCTCCACACTGAAGGGCCCTGCCAGAGAGTGACCGCTGTACTGTAACTGGCTCCACACTGAAGGGCCCTGCCAGAGAGTGACCGCTGTGCTGTAACTGGGTCCACACTGAAGAGCCCTGCCAGAGAGTGACCGCTGTGCTGTAACTGGCTCCACACTGAAGGGCCCTGCCAGAGAGTGACCGCTGTACTGTAACTGGCTCCACACTGAAGGGCCCTGTCAGTCTTTACATGGACTTTGTATCTGTGTGTAAATGGAGTGCAGATTCGGGAACCTTGCACAAAAGGAGACTTGATGGATGCATCCTGATTTGTTTGCTCTTTGCATAATTAGACTCAGTTCCCCAGAGTGCGGTTCTCTCTCCCAGGATCGCGGCTACGCGGAGCGAGAGATGAGTCGAGCGTAGAGCGGAAGACTTTTCTGAAGTCAGCGATCGTGCCTTTTTAATCGCTTCCTTTGGTTTGAAGTTTATTTTTTTCGGTATTTTCTTGAGTTTAAGGCTCTATTTGCACTTGACGCCCTGCCCAGTGAAATACTATCAATTAGTTGACGTTGATAGTGAAATTTACTTTGCGAAATAAAAGTAACTTTTCCAAACGGAGGTTGGGCTGCTGCCGATGAGAGGCAGAGACTGCAGCAAAAAATAAAAACGCTTTTTTCTGAGAAAAAGTTATTGCTTATAATTGTATTCTTTATTTTCTTAATAGATACCCCCAGTTTGATTGATCTATTCGGCTCACTTCTGTAGAACACACTATCCATTTATACTGCTTGATATTTTACTGAAGAAATTCTGTACCTTGCTCAAGGGTAAACTGTGCCCCTGCTGGGATTCAAACCTGGAACCTCTGAGCTACAAGCCCAATTCCATAACCTGTATGCTACGCGGCAGCTCCCAGCGACGCGATGCCGTTTCATCTGAGTTCGAAGCTGAAGTCGTGCTTGTGTCATCTGAGACTGAAGCAGTATCGATGGCTGTTTCTCACACTGAAGCAGTTTTGATGGCTGTTTCTCACACTGAAGCAGTTTTGATGGCTGTTTCTCACACTGAAGCAGTTTTGATGGCTGTTTCTCACACTGAAGCAGTATCGATGGCTGTTTCTCACACTGAAGCAGTTTTTTTGATGGCTTTTGATCACTCTGAAGCAGTTTTGATGGCTGTTTCTCACACTGAAGCAGTTTTGATGGCTGTTTCTCACACTGAAGCAGTTTTGATGGCTGTTTCTCACACTGAAGCAGTTTTGATGGCTGTTTCTCACACTGAAGCAGTTTTGATGGCTGTTTCTCACACTGAAGCAGTTTTGATGGCTGTTCCTCACACTGAAGCAGTTTTGATGCCTATTTCTCAGCCTAAAGCAGTATTGATGGCTGTTTCTCACACTGAAGCAGTTTTGATGGCTGTTTCTCACACTGAAGCAGTTTTGATGGCTGTTCCTCACACTGAAGCAGTTTTGATGGCTGTTTCTCACACTGAAGCAGTTTTGATGGCTGTTTCTCACACTGAAGCAGTTTTGATGGCTGTTTCTCACACTGAAGCAGTTTTGATGGCTGTTTCTCACACTGAAGCAGTTTTGATGCCTATTTCTCAGCCTAAAGCAGTTTTGATGGCTGTTTCTCACACTGAAGCAGAAGTGAAGTGGGACTGACTTGTTTGGGAACTTGCACTAATTTTACTTCAGCACCGGCAGTTTTTCCGCATCTTAATGTTTTGCATTTTCATTCGCATATTTCTGACTCTTAATAAGTAATACAAATGAAGTAATATTCCACTTCAGTGGTCCAATGCAACTGGAACTGCAAGGATTTACACATTTCTCCATTTATTGTATTCAATTATTCATGTTTCTTGGTTGGTTCAAAAGTTGTTGGTATGAAGTTAAATAAGGTATAATTAAGTTATTCATGCAAAACTGCATTTTGGAAACAGCATCAATAACTATGTCTCCGTACGTGTCTTGTATAATTTTTTGATATTGCCTGTTACATTTTGATTAGTACGTTCTGTGTGGAAGCTTAGATAGGTATGTATAAACATATGCATGTACAAATATTTCACTCAGCCACTGATGTAAACGTACTTATAAATTAGGTCGGTTTAAGCAAGAGGGAAATCAGGTGGTGAGTTCAGTTATTTTACAGAAATATGGATGTCACCACGCACAGTTTGGCCTCACACTCAACATTGCTTGTGTCTCCTGATATAAGGACTCTAATGAGCGTGTGCATGTTTGGGGTGTGGGGGAAAGGGGAGAGGGAGCCCCATTTATCAGGGTAAGCTTACAGTTTGTGGGATATATTGTATTGATGAGCAACACAAAGAGCCAGGGTGGTGACACACAAAAGCTTCCGGTCGGTAACATTCACGGCTTTTTCCCTCCGCCTCTTTTTGAGGCAGAAATCCTCAAAGGACTACAGGGGGCAGCGGTGGCGGGTTACTTCGATCGCTGAGCATCGATCGAATGTGTAGCCAAGATTTAATCGAAACTGTTGACACTCGTCTTGAAAACTCTGACACCGGGAGACGTCTCTGTGTTCTATAATCGTTTCCCTTATGGAAGCGCAATGATATAAATCTCCGCGTGAAATGTAATCAGGGTTTGAAAGGCGGAGATATGCGTGGGTGTTGATGCAACGCCGCGGAGATGTAAATGCAGAGTTGAGTGATTTGATCAGAGTCAGGATCTGACATTGGAGACACAAATGGGATCATAAGAAAAGGATAGTGTTCGTCATTTGCTTCACAACCGAACCAATTCCGTTTGTGTGGCTGTTATTATAATGACAAAGTGCGACAGATCCTGGGCATGTGTACTTATGAATTTTCAATTGAAACGAACAACTGAAAATAAATTACAAATTTTGACACTTTCATTAAAAATATAATATATTCTTATATTTCTATAATCCTGTTTCAGCAGCGGGGCGTTGTCTCCTGCCGGAGTCGTCAAGGTTCACCCTATTTTATGCTTTATGTTTTGTTGGCTCAAATACATACATACATACATACATACATAAATAAATAAATAAATAAATCAGATCGTTCGCCTCTGGTGCTATTCCCTTCTTCTCCAGCAGGTGGCAGGGTGCTGCACAGCTACTATCTGACAGCTATCTAGTGTAATTTCATGTACAGTAAAGCTGTTCATTACAAGTCAGTTTATCATCCCTTTTTTGGATTAAATGTTTGGCAGAAAAATTATTATTTTGCCATAATTTAAAGCCAAATGTGGCCCTATTCCTGGGCAGGCCACTAAATATTATGCAGTGTCTTAATATACTGTTGTTTAATAGACTTATTTAGTACTGTACTGTAATATCCCAGTTTAATTTTATCATTGCCAAAACCAGATGCTTGACATTTTTAATTATCTGAAATTAATAATGCTGTAGTAATTTTGGCTCATGCGCTCATTTGTCGATTTTACATTTCTTCGGTTTTTATTGCGTGTCCTGTGACAGTTGATGTATAATTAGCACATTATTCAACAACCAAGTTAGCAACGAGTACTTGCTAATGGCACAAGTGCTGGCAGAAAATCAAGAGGTCCTTCAGTTGTTAGCTGATCTAAGGTTGTAGGTGAGCTCTCTGAGCTCTCTGTTTCTGAGCTGATTTTTCTTTCCCGTATAACCTAAGGCTTCACTTCTACCAAGGTTCAAGTATAGGGCACCCATTGCTTTGTGGTGTAAAGCAAGAAAAATACGCTTCGGGTTACTCCAAAGGAGCTTGTACAGTGCCGTTATATCACCGGAGGCTGTGCATGTAAACAGATTCATGCGGGGGCGGCTGTGGCTCAGGAGGTAGAGCGGGTTGTCCGCTGATCGCAGGGTTGGCGGTTCGATCCCCGGCTCCTCCTGTCCACATGTCAAAGTGTCCTTGAGCAAGACACTGAACCCCAAATTGCTCCCAATGAGCAGGCTAGCACCTTGCATGGCAGCTGCCGCCATTGGTGTGTGAACGTGTGTGTGAACGTGTGTGTGAACGGGTGAGTGAGAGGCCATTGTAAAGCGCGTTGGATAAAGGCGCTATATCAGTGCAGTCCGTTTACCATTTACCATTCATGTTATACTGTTTATTCACAATTATAAACATAAGTTACATTTTTTATATTGTGGGAGTACTTGTTTTCTTGAGCACAGTCGTCTCAGATGCACCATTGTAAATAATAACAACATTAAATGTAATTGTTTGATGAATAATCAGGAAATTATGTACAGCCACTGTACAAGATGCTATGTACCCGAAGTCATTTAGACTACAAACCCCAGAATGCACTATACCTGCCTCACACACAAAACTGCCTGGGCCAATCAAAAACATACACTAAAAGTTAAATAATAATATACACCATATATAGAAAGTAAACTATACATTTTAATACTTACAGAACAAATTATCCCTTTTAAAAACATGCTAAAGTCTACCCCTATAAATGCTTGCTGCAGATCAAATATGGAAGAAATCAAGTGAGTGTCATGATTTGTGGGTTATTTTTTCCTTTTCCGCTGCGGTTCTCGTCATTTTTTTCCGATTGAGAATCCATCTGATTTTTTCCACGTTCTGTTCCGGGGTTTTGCTTCACCTCGCAGATTATTAATTTCACCTGTGCTACTACCTGCGGGGTATTTAAGCTCCTCACTTCCACTTCCCCGGTGCTTCTTTGTCAATCCTTTGTCATACATTGAGCCAGGTATAGCCAGGTACAAGCGACCTCGTGATAGTAAACTTGTTTTATGTTCACGAGGGACTTGCTTCTAGCTTTATTTTCAGGTATAGGATTTGTTCCCTCTCTTAGCGTTGCTGTGCTATTTTTTTTCCGTGTTGTTCTCTCTGAGACAGTTTTTCTTTGGTGGTTTCATTTTTGTTTCACCTTCTTCTGGCCGTGTTAGTGTTACGTGCCGAAGGTGTTTCTTTTTTTTTTTTTTTTTTTTTTTTTTTTTAGCTATTGAGCTGAGGAGACTGAGAGACTTGTGTGTGTATTCTCATATTCGAGTTTCATTCTTTTTTTTTTTTTTAATTTTTTTAATTGCTGTTTAGCTACTAGGAATTATTTCCTGTTTTATATCTTTGTATTAATGATTATTACTCCTTTCGTGGTCCTCACTTGCATGGGTGACTTGTTCCGATCCCCCGCGTTTGATTCACCGCTACTAAATCCATCAAAGTGAGAAGACGGTTGCCGAAAGCCACAGTCAATGATGTAACTGAAATGATGAATAATCATGTCCTCAACGTTGAATTAATGGAGGGATGTGACATGAAGTATGAAGCAAAACACTGAAGATTCCTACATGGCTTGTTTTTATTAAGCCATCAAAAAGCCACTCTTTGGGTCAGACCGCTCTGTCTCTGACATTTCTGGCGGCTTGCGTTTTTTGTAACGCCTGTCAAAGCCAGCACTGGAATTACACACAGACAACCTGGCGCGGTGACTGAAAATTCGAGGCAGGCGCCGGGGCTGTGGAACCCCGCTGACCTAAATATGAGCTATAACCTCCTATGTGCACATCTGAAAGTGACGCGAGTTCACAAACACATCTTGACAGGTAAATGAGCTGCCAGGATCTGTCTGCCTGTTTGTGTCCTCAATGCCTGAAGGTACAGTAACCCCTGTTGCCTAAATCAGCCAGCGCTGTCTGCGGATGCCCGACAGGTGTGCAAGGGACATTATTGCCATGCATTAATTATTTGTTGAGCAGTAACCCGCCTTGCGGTTACGTCGCCGGTTTTTAATTAAAGTGAGATTCGGCGGGAAGCATCGGAAGGCCGCCGTCGTTATCGGCGGATAGCATTCTCATTCCCTTCCCTCGACTCCTGTCTTCCAGCTCACTCCGACCGGGACCACCATTTTCAGAGGGTTTTCCGGAAACAACGGGGCGACGGATATCGACGACGGGCCGAACGGTCAGATTGAGTACTTCATTCAGTACAACCCCAACGATCCGGTAGGTGGAAATAAACAAACCACATTTCTTCGAACGTAGGTCTCGTCGGGTTTTATCATAAAGCTTTGAGCGAGGCTGCAGTAACTGCCACTCATACTCTGTGCTGTGTGCTCCACTGGCACCCACACGCTTTAGAGATTCACGTTCGGTTTGTTTGCTTGTGGTTCAGGTTTAAGCGCTTAAGTATACAACTGTATCGCCTCCCTCTACCCAGCGAAGTCAAAGTATGTTACCTCTGGACAGAAATCCAGCTTTATTTCTCAAATCCAGAACAGCTGTAGTAATACTATAAGGGAGCAGCTCAACTTATCGCTGTTCCAGGCAGATTCAGGCAAAGGGGATTCTGGTACCACAGAACAAGAGCACTTGAGGAAGAACCTCAATGAGCCTCCTATCTGTACTGCACAAAAGGCTAGGAGGGGTTGATATTTTACTGTTCGTCTGTCCACTTTTAACCCCTTTCATTTCTCCTGCAGAGTTCAAATAGAACGTTCAGCATCCCGCTAACTCTGTCCGGTGCAGTTGTCGTCAGAGAGAGGCTCAACTACGAAGAGAGAACCCGCTACCTGGTCATCATTCAAGCCAACGTAAGCCACTGCTCACATGACACACACACAGGAAGAAGCGTTAAATAAATGCCTCAGTATATACTGTATGTGCATAAATGTGGTGAATTAAACAATCTCCAAGTACTGTCACACGTATGTCATATTTGAGGCAAATCTGATTAATAGTATTTTTGAGGCATATTTGTTTGAAAAAGACAGGAAAGAATCTCAAAGTTTATTTCAAGAAAAGGCCAAAGAGGGAATTTTGTGTCAGTAATGTATCATAAAGGTGGCACCATCTGATGATAGCCATTAGCCATAAACTAGATTACATTTCCTGTTTTTTTCCCTCTCTAAACTGACAAGTACACTTCTTGGATGGACAGAGGACTATCTTGGCTAAATGAATGACGGCAAAAAGCGCGGCGAGAATATCCTTTTTTTTCTTTCTTTCTGGGGTCTCGGAAGGTCTGTCATCCTTCTGGTGAATTGGAAAAGCTTTCACGGCAGCTACCACTCATCAGCGCTGGGCTGCGCGTAGCGTTTGGAAATGCCGTCTGGATACTTTCATCTGAGGAGGTTATAAGTAACATGAACAGACTGACCCTGCAAGATGTATCTGTCTGTTAAAAGCAGGAGGGAACTGTATTGCAGTCTAACGCACACAGTACATAGCTATGGCTGGAATTAATTCTAGCCACGTAATGGCTTACACTATTTCTTTGTTTTCTTCACCTGCTCTTAGCCTCTGCTACCCTCTACATTTAAATTCTTAGTAGTTCAGGTAGCTGCAAGCCTTCACTAAGGATATTAACCTTCCTTTAAGGTGCAATGGCTGGCTACTGTATGTCTAAACTGTAACCTTCTGATTCCACAGCATCTTGGTCACTTCTGAACTTAACAAAACTATAAAAAAAATATTTAAAAAATGTGAAAACTGCAAAAAAAAACTGAACGTTTTATTTTTTTTGTTAAGCAAAAACCATGCGTGTTGAAAAAGATACGTAATTTCTTATATCGGGGTTAAACTAATATGTGGCTGTAGTTTTTAACTCCACCTTAACGTATTTAGCATATTCCGGTATACAACATTAAAAGCAGTGTCATTTCAACACATTTATGTTGTGTGTTAGTACAAGTAAATGAATGGGATTGGCTTAATCATTTACGGGATACGCCCCCCCGACTCTCCTGTCACAGTTATGTAGTCTGATTTATTTATGAGTCCATGTTGAAAAGCTGCGGCTCTGAACCATCATTTCATTGCACTCATTATTAAACCGACACTTGACTGGCTGCTGACAATTGCTCCTGCTCCTTCAGACTCAGTACCATGTAAGCGCAATGTCATTGAGGAATGTTATTTACTCAAGTCAGACACTTGAGCAGGAAAGGCATCCTCGCTGTAAGCACACACAGAAGTAATAAAACATATTAATGTTGCTCAACAGTCTGTGAACCTGAACTCTCCGCGGCCTTGATGTCCACGGGCCCGTGTTTCATCGAGTGCTTTTCTAAGCTGGGGAAATTAAGCTCTTTTTCACTGCCGGGGAAAGATAGCGAAATTCAAAACAGGGACGCACGCAGCCAATTTAACCGCTTCCATTTATTTAAAGGGTTTTTTAAAGAATGGCTTTCTTGTGTTACCAGATACCGAGGCGGAGTTATTTTTAGGTATCTAAATTACAGATTGGATTTCTGCAAAGGCCATCAACCTGTGTCTTTGGGGGAATGGAGACACATTAATTGAAAGGCTGAAAGTGAGCCAAGAGCCAGTGCAGGTGTATAGCTTCAGTAAACCTTTTTTTGTTACTGAATCTATTTGAGAAGGTTTTTTTTTCCAATTAATTAAGTAATTAATGAATCAATCAATTAAATGTGGGTTGTAAAGGAGGATAACCTAGGGTTGACACTACTTTTGGGTGAGTCGGTGTTAAAAATGTCGTGCTGTTGAGCGAAAGGGCGAATTGTTCCCTTTGTTTTCCCAACAGTGAAATTGCAGAAGCCGAACGCAGGTGGGTGATAGTGCAGCTTCGCCTGACTGAAATTGCTTGAGACTAATGGCTCTCCTCCTCTCAGTGGTGTGACAGGCTTCTGAGGGCCTGAGGTGTGACCCGCCCGCATTTCCACGGCAATATCAAGCCTTTACCTCCCTCTCTGTTCCGTATGAACTATACTTCAGAGGAAGTTGCTTGGCGGTTTTCACTGTGAACGCATAGTTTATGTTAGCAGGGATGTGCGTACGGTATATCTGCATTGAGTTTCCCTGGGATGTTTTTGTGTATGTACAGTCGAGTCTGCCATTATAGATAATCGTGTCTGCAGAATTGGCCTCTGCAGAGAACTTTGTGGTACTTAGCATTTATCTCTCAGCTGTCTATAGGGTCAGTGTTCATTATAAAGATGTTAAAGCTTCTATACCCACATAGCAGCAATTAGAGAGCTAGCATAAAGACTGGAATACACATTAAAAACAGACTATATGCACCTGGGGTGGTATGCACAAAATCTCAAGACCAAGAGTGAAAAGTGGGTCTTAATTATTGTGGCAAATTTATCATAATGATTCAAGCCAGTCATAAAGCATCTTTAACTAGTGATGTAAGAGAGAGTTTTCACAAACCCTGTGATAGGTGAGCTGTCAGTCACTGTCCGGAGCCAATCAAAAGGTTTTGATTGCACTGCAAAACAAAACACAATGGGTGCGTTTACATGCACTCAATATTCCGATCATATTTGGAATATGGCTGTTATCGGATTATTCAAATTGTCATGTAAACGCAATATTCCAAAAAGCTTTTTCGGAAAAAAGCAGTTATCGGAATATGAGAAATCCGATAACTACACCTGGATTTCTGCCGTGTTTTTCGTTTTATTGGTTGCATGTAAACACTTATTCCGATCTAGTTCGTTTTTTAAAATCTGCGCGTGTGCGTGTTTGACAGCAACAGCTACTCCGGATATTGTTAGTAACGTAACGCTAACGTCAAAACAGTTGAGAGGTCAGAGAGAGATGTCAACCAACGGGAGAAGTCATTTCTGGAGCGAGGAGGAAACTCTCCTGATGTTATCCGAAATAATAAAGAGGAATATACTTCATCTCATAGATGGGAAAAAAGTTAGAAACGCGGAAATAATGAGCACGTTTACATGCACTCAATAATGCTCTTATGGGTTTCGTCGTCATATGGTAAATTAATTCACCGATTCAGAATAGAGAGGCAACTTCAGTATGGCTCGGAGATCATTTATGAAACTTTGTGGTTTGGTACAGAACATAATGAGCCCTGACGAAGTGACAGTGCGTCCAGCTGTACCTCTTCAAATGTGAGTCGCAATAGCGCTGTACAAAGTCGGTAGCTGCGGGGAGTACAGGCTGATAGCGAACCAGTTTGGTGTCCACAAGTCTACAGTCTGAATCTCTCCCACCAGTCCTTGCTCTTAACGCGCATCCAGCACGACCGGGTCCTTACCAGTGCTGGAGGAAGGCCTATTCTGGGTCCAATAATCAGCGCTTGTTGTAACGTTAAAGCTCTTCATCGTCTTCTGCTCATAACACAGAACGCTTGTTTTAGACAGTGTTAGTTGCCAACCGCAACCATAACATCTGCCATATGATGACGAAACCCATAAGAGCATTCCTGTCTAACGTTACCATGTTTAACGTTACTTTCTTATACGTTATAGGCTGCTGTTCTTTCTTATGTAACTAACGTTAGGCTATAGTTAACGTGTTTACTAACTTACGGTTACGCATACCAACCCGCGTGCTGTTTCTAGCAACCCAACAGGAAGTATAGTCACGTTATGTATAAACGTTAAAATATGTAATTTATAATATATAACATTAGGCTAATATATGTTTCTAATTTACGTTTGAGTTACACATCGCATTCAGGGAAAGAAATCGGAATATTGACAGAATCATGTAAACCTGGATTTTTCCCATTATCGTATTACTTAAGTGCATGTAAACGCATTTATCGTATTATTGCCATGTTCGGATTACTCCCAGTTATCGGAATATTGAGTGCATGTAAACGCACCCAATGATTGGTTCAAGTCAGTTAGTCATTGATAGGACCTGGTGGCTCTTCCCATTCAACATGAAGTCTCGGGAGATCACGTGACCGCCAACAAGCAAACATGACCGCCAACAAGCGAACATGACCGCTTGCTAATCAGCTCCGTCCCCACCCAAGCCTTTTTAAAATTTAAATTTTTTATCGAATTTAAGTGACCAATTGTATCATTATTCGGTGAGTAAAATAAGTCTGAACATGTCTACACACAGTTTGCCACCGTCTCGAGACTCTCTCTTAAATACGCCCGAGGGTAAACAGAACAAAAGAGCGAATGAAGACGTCAACCGCTGGGAAGACTGGCTAGCCGCTCTCGCGAATTCTAGCACAGACAAGATTGAGTTCAAGATATTAGATATGTTAGAGCCGGTACAGCACAATATTGCGCTGCTCACAGAACAATTATCGCAAATGGGAAACAAAACTTGGAGGCCAAACCAGAAATGGCAGCTGAACGCTCTCCAGTCGGACGCGGATCTTTGAAAAAATATAATGGCGGAGCAAGAAGACAGAGACAGACGAAATAATGTTCGTATTTTGGGCATTCCGGAGGGTTTGGAGAAAGACGATCCAATCGGTTACCTCCGCAAAAAGAACCTCCAAAGTTGGTTTCCACAATTGCAGCAGGTGCAGGGCGGCGTGTTTATGGAAATGGAGATGAAGGGCACAAGATCCGCAAAAGCCCCGTCCATTTTTGGTGCGATTTTTGAGATGGCTACGCCGATAGGCAACAGCTGTTGCAGCAAGGAATTGCTGCTCCAGGGCAACCATATTCTTTGTTTCCCAGATTTTTAACGGCAAGGAAACCTGAACTATCAGGGCCAAGCTTCATTACAGAGGGGTTTCCAATCTACTGAAATTCAGAGTATCCTGCTTTCTGACCATAGTCCGGTTTCGTGTACGTTCAGTTTTTCTCCCAGTGTTAATCGCGCAAAAAGCTGGAGATTTAATATCTTTCTATTATACAATGAGAGATTTGTAAAATCTATCAAGGAGGGGCTAACTGAATTTCTCGGGCAAAACTCCTCTTCTGCTGTAACCCCACATGCTATGTGGGAAGTGACCAAATGTTTTATTTGTAGGGATTTAACAATCAGGCCGGGATTGTTAAAACCCACCCGCAACAGATAAATTATGTATTTAAACAATACTATGCACTGTTATATACATCTTAAGGGAACAGCAACCATAATGACACTAGGATTACCAACTTTCTGAATAGTTTAGATTTGCCCTGTCTGACTCCTGAAGAAGCAGAGTTAATGGATGCACCGTTAAGAATGGAGGAGCTTGAGGTTGCTCTGTGCTCTATGAATAAGGGAAGAGCACCTGGGCCAGATGGAATACCCACATAGTTATTCTTTATTATTGTGGCCTCAGGTACGTCCTTTAATACTAAATTAAATGAATTACTCACTTAAAACAGGTTCCTTTCACAGAGATCAGAAATCGGCCTTGATATTTCTGGTTCCTAAAACAGGGAAGGACCCTTTAAACCAGGGCCGTGTCTAGGGGCGGGGCAATGCTCCTCCTGCCCCCCCAAAGCCAAATCCATACAAAAATAAAATCGGACAATATGAAGGCTATTAGAGCTACAGATGATTCGGCCAATCATAAAAACGTCACATCAAAATAATATATTTCTCTAGCATCTGATTGGTTGGTTTGGCCATATTACACATGGAGACACAGCGAGAGAGAGAGAGGTCAGTTGATTTGATCAATCTATGCTGTCTCTTCTTGATAACTAACTGTTACGCATTGCTTAGGATATCATATAATATTCGCTAGCCTAGCTTACTCAGTGAGTTGAGGATAGTGGCGAGAGTCTCCGTCTGGAAGATTTGATTTTAAATAGATTGATTACATGTTGCATCTAACCTAGTTGCTATAGCTGCGATTCAGCCAAACATCTGCAGCATTGCATTAGCTGGCTGCATGTATGTGTGCGCGCCCGTGTGTGTGTGTGTGTGTGTGTGTGTGTGTGTTAGATAGCCTACTGCTACGTGTTGGCTCGTCAGCCCTACTTACCTCAAACTTTGGAATGCTTCACATATATTAACATACACTATCATATCTTTCTCTCTCTCGCTTATGTTCTCTATCACTCTCACAGCCAAACGGCAGCTGTCAACAGAGGCAAGCCCCCTGGCCTCTCAGGCATAAAATAGGCTATATATAAAAAAATTGTGTGTGTAGCTAAAATATAAATGAAAATGATGAGCCAGTTACAGTAACTTAGTTTCACATGTAAATAGAAAATAGCACAAGGAGACTGAAATGATGAAGGAATATAGCTCATCTTTAATATACTTGTTTCCATATAAGATTAGATAATGATTTGGTATTATTGGGCATAAATAAAGTCCTATAAGATGAGGGGGGTGGAGGTGGGTTTAAAATGTAATAAAATGATCTTATCCACTAATATACTGATTAGCCTGTTAGCAGGGTGGAAGAACATATTCACTTCCTCAAAAAGCCTGTGTCATCAACTCAAACATGTTTAATTCATTCTCAGAGCTTTTTCCCCACTTGGGAGATTCCAAATGAAGTTTAGTTTAGATGCAACCTGTCAATCTTGTCTACCGGGGCAGTAGAAACCAGTCTACATGTTTTTTTGGGATTGCCCTAAAGTCATGAACCTATGGAAAAATGTTATTTATGTTTTTAACAATATGTTCAATATCACAATTCCCTTATCTCCAGAGGTACTGCTGTTACAGGATGACTCTTCATTGAATTTAAATGATATGTCGAGAATAATCTTTCTTGCGGATGCCACCGCTGCAAAGAAGACCATGCTTAAAAGCTGGGCCGAGCCCTTAATAACATTCAGTGCAGTTTGGTGAAGTTATTTATTGGATATAATTATTTTAGAAAGAACTACGGCTAGACTCAACAGACTCTTAGGGCCTGGGTTATTTTAGAGCAACAATTTCAGGTTGTCATTATTACATAGGATCAGTTTGTGTATGTGGTTGTTTCTTTATTTGTGTATTTATCTTTATTTATTTATTCATTTTATTTATGCATTTAGCCTCTTATCTACTGTTTGTACCCTTTGTGTGAATTGTTTGGATATGAGTACCTCCCCTCCCCTTTCTTTTTCTTAAATTTTTTTATTCTTTATTGATGTACCCCCTATGTAAAAAGTTCATAATAATAAAAAATTATTAACAAAAAAAATACATGAAGCCTCATTCTCCCATCAAACCCTCCCATCTCCCATCTTGTCCAATCTCCCATCTTTAGTCTTAAGGGTGCTGCATACGGCCTCTTGTCTTTTATCAACACTTTTCAGAGAATGTCAGATGAGGATGAGGCCACAAAAATTCACAGGAAGGAAACGGTGTAGTATAACGGCTAAATAACTGGGTTTGTTGCTCAAAGGTTGCAGGTTTGATTCTCTCAGGGATGGCACTGCAGTTGTGCGCTTCAAGGCATGTATCCTGAATCGCTTCAGTATATATCCAGCTGTATAAGTGTGTAAAAATGTAAGCTATGTAAAAAAATGTGTAACACATGTAATGTGTAAAAAGAAAAAAAAAGTGCGTTTATGACAGCAGCACTGTCTCCGCTAGGACCGTGCTCCGTACTTTGCCAACCGAAGGACGGCCACAACTACCCTCACGGTGGACGTGCTGGACGGAGACGACCTGGGACCCATGTTTTTGCCCTGCACCCTGGTCAACAACACCCGCGACTGCAGACCGATCACCTACAAGGCAGTCATATCAGAGCTCACTGACCCAGTAAGTCCCCTCGCCGGCACTACTAAATCCCCAGACCAGCATGTAGCTCACTCTGCACTATTAAGTCCCCTCGCGGACATGTAGCTCACTCTGCCCTATTAAGTCCCCTTGTGGGCATGTAGCTCACTCTGCACTATTAAGTCCCCTCATGGGCATGTAGCTTACTCTGCACTATTAAGTCCCCTCGCGGACATGTAGTTCACTCTGCACTATTAAGTCCCCTCGCCGGCATGTAGCTCACTCTGCACTATTAAGTCCCCTCGCAGGCATGTAGTTCACTCTGCACTATAAAGTCCCCTCACCGGCATGTAGCTCACTCTGCACTATTAAGTCCCCTCGCGGCCATGTAGCTCACTCTGCACTATTAAGTCCCCTCGCGGGCATGTAGTTCACTCTGCACTATTAAGTCCCCTCGCGGGCATGTAGCTCACTCTGCACTATTAAGTCCCCTCGCAGGCATGTAGTTCACTCTGCACTATTAAGTCCCCTCGCAGGCATGTAGTTCACTCTGCACTATTAAGTCCCCTCGCGGGCATGTAGTTCACTCTGCACTATTAAGTCCCCTCACGGGCATGTAGTTCACTCTGCACTATTAAGTCCCCTCACTGGCATGTAGCTCACTTTGCACTATTAAGTCCCCTCACTGGCATGTAGTTCACTCTGCACTATTAAGTCCCCTCGCGGGCATGTAGCTCACTCTGCACTATTAAGTCCCCTCTCAGGCATGTAGTTCACTCTGCACTATTAAGTCCCCTCGCAGGCATGTAGTTCACTCTGCACTATTAAGTCCCCTCGCGGGCATGTAGTTCACTCTGCACTATTAAGTCCCCTCGCAAGCATGTAGTTCACTCTGCACTATTAAGTCCCCTCGCCGGCATGTAGCTCACTGCACTATTAAGTCCCCTCGCGGGCATGTAGTTCACTCTGCACTATTAAGTCCCCTCGCGGGCATGTAGCTCACTCTGCACTATTAAGTCCCCTCGCCGGCATGTAGCTCACTGCACTATTAAGTCCCCTCGAGGGCATGTAGTTCACTTTGCACTATTAAGTCCCCTCACGGGCATGTAGTTCACTCTGCACTATTAAGTCCCCTCGCCGGCATGTAGCTCACTGCACTATTAAGTCCCCTCGCAGGCATGTAGTTCACTCTGCACTATTAAGTCCCCTCACGGGCATGTAGTTCACTCTGCACTATTAAGTCCCCTCGCCGGCATGTAGCTCACTGCACTATTAAGTCCCCTTGCGGGCATGTAGTTCACTTTGCACTATTAAGTCCCCTCGCAGGCATGTTCACTCTGCACTATTAAGTCCCCTCGCAGGCATGTAGTTCACTCTGCACTATTAAGTCCCCTAGCAGGCATGTAGTTCACTCTGCACTATTAAGTCCCCTCGCGGGCATGTAGTTCACTCTGCACTATTAAGTCCCCTCGCAGGCATGTAGTTCACTCTGCACTATTAAGTCCCCTCGCGGGCATGTAGCTCACTGCACTATTAAGTCCCCTCGCCGGCATGTAGCTCACTGCACTATTAAGTCCCCTCGCCGGCATGTAGCTCACTGCACTATTAAGTCCCCTCACGGGCATGTAGTTCACTCTGCACTATTAAGTCCCCTCGCGGGCATGTAGTTCACTCTGCACTATTAAGCCCCCTCGCGGGCATGTAGTTCACTCTGCACTATTAAGTCCCCTCGCCGGCATGTAGCTCACTGCACTATTAAGTCCCCTCGCCGGCATGTAGCTCACTCTGCACTATTAAGTCCCCTCGCCGGCATGTAGCTCACTGCACTATTAAGTCCCCTCACGGGCATGTAGTTCACTCTGCACTATTAAGTCCCCTCGCGGGCATGTAGTTCACTCTGCACTATTAAGTCCCCTCGCCGGCATGTAGCTCACTCTGCACTATTAAGTTTCCTCGCACTGAGATTGATGAGGCTAAGGCTTTTTCCTCAGCCAAGGCAATGTCTTATGCAATATTGCTTTCTGAATGCAATTTTCAAGAAAAACTACTCGCACCATTCATCCTGGAGTGTAAAATGAAAGCCAGTGCATCCCTGTGCTGTTTGTGTTCAGAGTCTGTAATCTGCACCGTATTCGGTTCCTTTGTTTCTTGTTTGTTTTTTTGTGGTGTTGTTGCTTTTGTTGTTTTTTTTGTTTTGTTGTTTTACTTCACAGGTTGGTGAAAAAGATAAAAGCATTTTTTTTTAAAGCACAGAGCTTTATTTACTGCAAGAAGAACCCCATGTGTGTGCCGGTCGACAATCTTACTGCGTGTGAGATGTGCGTCTCCTATCCCGTTAAAAATCACGTGTGGTGTGATTCAGCTGTGGAGATGGAACAGGTTACAGAATATCTTCAGGTTTACAATGAAAAACAACCAGAGAAGATGGGGGTAGTGATACACAAGGCATGCAATGGTGCTATTCTTTAGAGAATGGGGTTAATACATTAAATGAAGGTAGCACAATAATATTGAACTGCAGTTGAATAGAAGTACAACATGGCAGCATTATCTAATAAAGCACAATGCAGAGTTCTCTTCTCATGCAGTATGCACAACAGAACACAAATTCCAGTATGCTATCAGATGTCATGAACTTCCCTTGGTTGCTGCTTCATCGAAGACAAATTAAGAGCGCTCAAATTGTATTACACCCACTATTATATTTAATCGCAGTTGTGTAGCTGGAATTTGAATCATAATTCTATCTCATGCCCCAAGTGCAATGCTTTATGTAATGAATATAAATTAAATGAATCATTCAGAAAACATAATGTGATGTCATCAATAATCAGATGTGGAAAAAAAGCAATTGTTTTAAACTCTAAATTGCATTCTGCATTATTCAAAACATATGTGCGTTATAATTGAAAACATTTTTTTAACAAGTAAGTTAATCGTCTTTTTATGTGATTTCTCTAATAAACAAAAGCAAAACAAACATGTATGAGATTGCAAAAAAAAGCTTAAATATGATATGTATAAATATATACTGAAATACTCTGGATTCATTGGTATTGTCACTGAGTAATAGAAACGACTTATAATTCATACGGAAGATTTGTCATCATAGACAAAGAACCTTGAGTTGTGCGTCTGGGGAAATGGAATTGTTTCTTCCTCCTGCCCTGTGGTGGTGTCTAACATGATTGCCTCAACAGTTTTCTCAAAATTGCTTTCTGAAAACGAATCATGTGACTCTTACCCCTCCAGTATACATGGGTGACATTCAATTTAACCTTGTTCTTTAACTCATCACAGGATTGGCAGAGGCTGAAATTAATTAACGCGACTGAGTAAGATTCAGAAATAGCAGACTGCTAAAATTGGACTGAGCTTCCAAAAAAATTTCTTAGGGCTGTAAAGACCAGAGAAAATATATCTGAGGTAAATATAGCGTTAAACATCTCAAAGTTATTACATATCTATTTAATAATTCTGAACATAGGTAAGTCTATATTGACTGCTTGTCCTCTGACTTTGACTTGATGGTACATGAAAGTGTTATAAGGTAGCAGAAGTACTGGAGGAAACTGCCCCACTCACACACTACGTTACATTACTGCATTTAACAGACCAGAGCGACTTACACCTACCTTGCTCACGCGTACAACGTCGGTGTCCTACCTGGGAATCAAACCTGTGACCTTTAGGTCAGGAGCCTAGTTCCCTAACCATTACGCTAATGTTGACACACTAATGGCCCTGTCACACTATTGCGTATGAGAGAAACGTATGAGTTGCGTATGTAAATTCATAAAATAATTTTCATACGCACAAAAAGCCCTTGAAAATAGCGTATGGCCAGCGTATGCCTAGCGTATGCTTAGCATATGCTTAGCGTATAAACCATACGTCCGAATACGCACAAAATTTTTAAACATGCTTAAAAAACTTTTTGTGCCTCGCCGTATGCCAGCGTATGCCACCGTATGCGACCGTGCTTGAAACGTATACAACCTATGCCTAACGTACCCCTAGCGTATGTCAGCGTATATCAGCGTATGAGTGATATTTTTCATACGCTGGCATACACTAGTACGATACGCAATAGTGTGACAGGGCCATTACTTCGCAAATGTAAGAGGAGCCACTCACTAGAGGGTAGTAGAGTGTGAAAAGGCTAGCGACGTCACAGTAGTTAGATCAATCCATATCTATGGCATATCTGGCAGCAGAGTGATGGTTTAAGGCTTGTTTGATACCTCAGACCCTTGATGATTTACAGCCTTTTAGCCAACCATGTGATCCATACAGTTCCAGTGTTAGGTCAGAGACATCAGGAAGTCATGGCATGCAACACATATCCAACCGAATATAAAATATTTATTATATTTAGGTTTATGTTAATTTGTGCAATTACTTTTCGTCCTCTAAAACTTTAACCTCATAGTCACTGTTCCATTTCAAATCCAATGTTCTGGAGTACAGAGCCAAAACAACAATTGTGTCACAGCGCAAATACTTTTCACCCCCACTGTATATACTGTATATTACATTACAGGCATTTAGCAGACGCTCTTATCCAGAGCGACTTGCATAACTTCTTATTACATCTATCTATTCCTACAGCTGGATATATACTGAAGCAATTCAGGTTAAGTACCTTGCTCAAGGGTACAACGGCAGTGTCCTACCTGGGAATCGAACCTGCAACCTTTCGGTTACAAGTCCAGTTCCTTAACCATTATACTACACTACCGCCCCAATACTACACTCATTATACTACACTGCCGCCCCAATACTACACTCATTATACTACAGTACCGCCCCAATACTACACTCATTATACTACACTGCCGCCCCAATACTACACTCATTATACTACACTGCCACCACTACAATTTTGACTGACACTGGGCTTACGATCAGGCTTGAACCAAGATTACTTTCCTGGCATAGAGAATATCCGCCAGCCAAGGAATCAGTCACTTATCAAGCTTGTCAGTCACAGTAAATGTGAATGAATTTATACTCCCCCACACCCCACCCAACCAACCAATCTCCTCTTGATGTGCTGTTTTGGGCCTCTCGCTCATTTCATGGAGGTATCCATGACAACTGGTTAATGATATCTAAGGTTATCTCTGGAAATCCTCCACTCTTTCAAAAGTACATTAAAACAATTGGTTTGAAACCAATTCGCCTTTCAATCAAACACTCATAGCAGGTGATAATCACATCTCTAGTAGGCAAACTGCTATGAACACGCGCGCCGGCAGATAGGAACGCCACCCCCTCTCCCGGAGGTACGATAAACGGTACGGTATTTCAGTTTGGTCGGTTTGCTCAGTTTGAAGGACAATACCCAAGTCCTAACAAAGGAGGACCTCCAATGCTGCGGCAGGAATTTACTGCTAATAGAACAGCTAATAGAATAGAATAGAATAACTTTTATTTAACCGCTAGGGAACTTCAGTTGTAGCCCCAGCAACAATAAAAAAGACAGGGGCAGACCCACAACACACAAACAAACATATCAAACAAAGACATCCAACAGAATAATTACATCAATCAAGTGAATTAAGTGAATTAAAGTGCAATACAGCCATGATTAAAAATAGCCCCCGCTGTCCCGAGATGTCCAGTGTCACCAAGCAGTCCAACACACAAACTCCGCCTCCACGACTCTCCTCCATACACGCAGTGCCGCGGTCTCTGTACACTGCCGAAACAGAGCACCGAACTGCTTCCGAGTCGTCTCTTCACTCCTCCCCGAATTATGTTCTCCTTTTCTGGTTGACTTTTGAAGATTGCCTGCACTCCCGGATCAGTTCGGACATCTTCAAATCCGGTGAAGAGTGATGGTAACTTTGTTGCTGCAGTCTGCAGATCCAACAGACATTCCCAAGCATATGTTGCGAATGCGTCTCCATGGTGATGACCACAAACAAAATTATATGGCTAGACAATTTGTCAATATTATCAAAACGAGCAGCAGGAGTGCCCTGAAAAATCTCCAGCCCGCTTCCCTGTCCCACTACAGACACACAGCGCATGAAAAAAACAAAGACAAAAGCCAGACACTACAAAACACATTCAAATGCTTGGAAAATCTGTAGCGTTTATAGAGATGCTCGTCTGGATAACTGACTGGATCCACTCTCGGGACAACCTCCCCACTCGAAATGCTCTCCTTACTATCTGTGCCCCCTCATCTACAGGGCTGTCAATGAGTGGACAGGCCATGATTGAAATAGAACCAGTCTAAACACATTTGTTTTTGTACACTACATAATCGGGTCCATATTTCCATTAATGACCATCTATGGAATTAGTTTTTATTTTCAGTCAAAATCTTGAATTGTAAATGTTTTAAAAATATGACAACATAAAAATAAATTACAAAAAAGGGTCTTGCTTCTAAGTCGGTGGTCCATCTGAGTCGGTGTCACTGTAACACCAGCTGCAAATAAGACAAGCTTGACCCACATTAACCTGTTCCCGACCAGGCTAGCCCCAACGCATATGTTGCCTGAGCAACATAAATGTCATCTAGTCAAGTTTGCTTTATGAAAAGCATATCTGAGAACATATCCAGACTTACTGAAATAAGCCAGGTTTACAGCTTAATCGCGCTTTGTGAAATACCTCCCTGGTCAACATTTTTTTAAACGGTGTGTTATTTCATCATAATTAACTTATCTTCAGCTCAGAAAACTCTTGTTCTCCCATCATTAGTTTACACTTTGGAGTGAGTTTGAGTTGTCTGTCTCTTCAAAAACAACAAACAGTCATTTCCGAAGGCTAGGTTTGTGTGTCCTCCGTTCAAGCACTGTTATCGCTCATTCTTTTGAACTATGAAAGTACTGTACATACAATGTAGCTCTTAGGGATACTTCCGCCCAAACCTGCAACATTATCTGAGGGAAAACATCAAAGCTAGTTAGGCGTATTAATGCTGCCCAATTTGGGCCATTCATGGACGGTAGCACATCCATAAATTGCACAAATTGATAAATGATGTGTCATTATACATATTACCTGCCAAACACATTGTTAATAACACTAATAAATCTGTTTGCTTGGCGGATGCCATTTTCCTGGGTGACTGGCAGAGTTTTTGAACAGTGCAGACTATCGATATGCCAGTGACAATGAAATTCAACTTTGAAGTCGACAGAAAGCCATCTTACGCAATAAAAAACCACTAATCCCTGAATGCTACAAATGCTATTTAAATTGCACTTGATTATGTTTTTTCTGATCTCTGCAGTGCACACTAACTAATAGTCCAACCAGCAAAACGGATGATATTCACATTTGGGGAACCTGCTGGTCTGAAGAAATGAGCTGAAATGTTGTTATTTTAACTGTTGGTCTTATCAACCCCCACCACCCACTCATTGTTTCTCCCAAAAAATCTTTAGTAGATTTACCTTGATATTTGAAAACAAACAAAGCTTTGCTGTAATTATGACCATCACACGCACACGCACACGCACACGAAACACACACACTGCCTCCTTGTCTCTGCCTCTTCTTTTGTGATGGCAAATTGTAAACCATCTTTCATTTTCAACTCGAACGCACGACAATACGCCCCCGTGTTCAGTTGTGACTCAGATGTAGGTGAGGGAACGAGTAAATCCAGATGAAACTTTCTCCCCCTTTGAATAAGCCGCGGATGCGCGAGCTGACTGAGAGACGGGAGGAAGTCTGTTCACAGGGGCCACTCGAGGCCTCCGTAAGACTGAGGCGCCGTTTGGCGAGACGCTTTCTAGAATCACTCTCACTCTGCGGCACAGCTCTGTCTCACGGCCCCCCCCCCCCCGCCGGGTGGAATGGAGAGGGAACCTTGTGAATCACATTCTAAATTTGCTGAGAGGGAAACAGCGATTTATAATTCATGTTAAAAGCCCTCACTGGCTGTTAAGTACACAGCACTTTGAGTTTTTTGCAATTCCTTTTAGCTTCTAAGGGCCAGATCAACTAACATTATGCCCCAGCGCAATCCCTCTTTCAGCCTTAAAAAGCAACTGTCGACATTTACTATGAAGGCGCAATGGGCCATTCGCCCATATGATAAGACGAAGTGGGGTGGGTTAGGGTTAGGGTGGGGTTAGGGTGGGGTGGGCGCTTCTTTCTGTGCATTGGCCTTGCTGCATATGCATTTATGGGAGTTTCCATTTCAAAGCGCAAAATATTGGGAGGAGATTATTAAGGCTGGCGGTAGTTACGTTATTGGTGATTGCGCGTGTTATTTAACGCATGTGAAAAGCACGTCTTAACCCATTTCGGCCCTGCAATGGCTGCGATAGGTGTTGCTCGGAGGAGGCGTCGACGGCAACAGGGAGAGCGTGTTAGAAAGGAGAGAGTTTTTTTCAAAGCGTGTTAGTTTATTTGCAATGTCAGAAGGAAACATTGTCCGAACATATCGTCTGCCCGGTCACATTATTCTTGATTTGCTAGAGGAAATGAAAGACGACCTGGAAGCACAAACCAGAAGGAGTCACGCAATCCCTGCAGCACCAAAGCTTCTGGCCACCCTTCATTTCTTGGCCTCCGGTTCGTTTCAGCGCACAGCGGCTTCTGTAGCTGGAATGTCACAGCTGGCTTTATCTCCTGCGTTTTCCCTAGCCCTGAAGTCACTCGTGCGAAGATTACAGCGTCATATACGCTTCCCAAATAACCAGGATGCCCTCAATGCAATTAATCTGGGGTTTTATGACATGGCAGAGTTCCCAAGTGTCCTAGGTGCAATTTATGAGACACGTGTTCCGTTGATCCCCCCCATCTGAAGCTGAGCACATGTTCCGCAACGGAAAACACTCTATTAACGTCCAGGTAGTGTGCAACTCCAATACCATAATCACAAACATGGTGGCGAAATACCCGTTCACGATTCTTTCATTTTCCGGAACAGCAGCATATTTCAGAAAATGAGGGACGTCTGTTTAATTGCCTCACTAATGTCGATGTTGAATGTGACCGTGCTTACCCCTTACACCCCTGGATCATGACACCTATCCCGAACCCAGTCTCACCATCAGAGGAGCGCTACAATCAATCGCACATGAGCACTCGATTATTCGATGGAGGATACGCACCAGAACCTCGTTGGAGGCCTGCTGGGCTCGTACCAGAAGACATTGCCAAACCTGATACGGCTCCAACTAGTTGTTGAATACTTGCCCCGAATGCCTGTGTGTCACCTCTAATGTCCATCACAGATGCAGACAGGAGACCAAGCCCACTGCCCAGGTTTGTCGATGCTTCTTTTAAAGAAGTGGCCTGAGTGCGTTGTTCATGGAGTAATTGCCAGTCGCTATCAATGGGGGCTTCTGGGTCATTTCCTGGGTCTCCAGAGCGCGGGGTTGGTAGCCCATCGGTTGAGTCGTGCGGAGCAATCGTGGGCTCGGCCGGCTCCAGGGTTCAGCACCTTGGACAGCGCACGAGGGCTCCACCGATTAAAACAATGACATGTATTATTAGGTCATATACATTATATTGATGCCAAACTTTTTAAATGTACTTTGTTATTTACACATTGTAGTCAATTACCTTGTAAAGAATGACAATTTTCCTCGACCGCGGAGTCTAGCGAATCGATACCGTCGACCCCCGCAACTTGGAATTAGGTTATCGACAGCTGTACTGTTTCTGCCAAGGGTGTTAATGGCATTTTCTCAGCAGGACCTGTACCAGTCCAACCCTGCAGCAAGCTTTTCTTTCATGTGTCAAGTCATTCCATCTCTTTTTCAGATCATCTATATCAGATCATCCACCGCGTTTACCCTAGCCAGAATGGTATTCCGCACTGCCTTTTTACGAGCTGGCAACACGTTGCAGTTTTGTAGAATTTCTATACATTTGTTTGTTTCCTCTACTAAAACCTCCAATTCTACTGCAGCAAACTTACGTTTTTGTTGTCTCTTTTGTTTGCGTTGCCATGCCGTTTCCTGAACGAGGAACACATGCGCGAAACAAGTGCTTATATTGCGTCTGTCATATTTAAATGAACAAGCTGCACCTGTGTTAATTAACCTGCCCGTTCTTAGTAGATCATCCGCAAAATTGGCCACCCCCATCAGCGCTATTTGTCTGCAACCTCACGCTAATTTGCGCTTCTCATAGTAGATCTGGGCCTAAATGTGTGACACGTCACAGTTGTTGGCCTGCCTGCCTCTTTGTTGTACACGTAATTTTTGGCTAGGTTTTATAACCGTGGAGCCGTGTAAGGGACTATTATCCAACCTCTAACGGGATATCACATCACAACATTGTAGGGGGGGGGGATTGCCTCTGCTTTGAACTTTATTTGGTCTGTACTGAGATGTGTCTTACTGAAGCTTGTCTAATATATTCAGTCTTTCTTTCCCCGCTATTTTACATTTTTAAACCTAATCACGTTTGTAAGCCAGTGGCGTTTCTGCGCTGTCCTCTGAAGAGCGCGGATTTGAGACGGTCTGCCGCACGCGTACACGCTTTGAGACGGGCCCGCCGGCCGAGCCACCGCGGGCGTCCTTTTCACCAGAGGGGGCCGCTCTTGAGCAGAAAAAGGCGCAGAAACGCACCTCCCCGCGTGGCACGGTGGTCGGTCATGTACTTTCCTGCAGGGCTTCTGCCTCCGGTGCTGCTGAGGATAAGTGCTTTAGTCAGGCGCACAACAGGCAAACGGGACAGCCTCACATAATGTCTCTTCTCTCTGACTGTGAGGCGAAATGTGAGAGCGCCGGAATCGTGGCGCTTTATGAGGACGTGTGGCGATAGCCCAAGAATGGCACATCGTCGTAATACTCATTGCTGTGATCTCAGAATTGAAGTTAAATAAAGCGACAGCGGAATCAAAAGCCATTATTGGAATGCAAAGGAGTTTATGGATGCAGTTCGTCCACATCTGAAGGACAACGGATACACGCGCTGTGAGAAATGCGATGTAAGAACAGGGATTATTTATACGTGTTTTATCAGTCAGGTTGGAACAGCCATTTATAACGTTGCTTTGTAACTACAATAAAATCAAACATCAAAACAAGCAAATGGTTGAAACGCTGACTGCACAGCGCAACAAGGGCTACATTTAACCAAACAAATTGAAGACCAAAGGGAACGAATAGCAGTCTTATTGAGATAACGTGACCTCCTGTGGCGGAGGATCGCGTGTCAGGCCTGTGAACTCAAACGGCTACACACAGATCGATTCTATCACTGTTGCTACAAAGATGACCCACGAGAAGCAATTGGGAACCAGTATGAGGATTGCTAGTAGCTGTATAGCTGTTCTGTACAACTCAGATGTGTGGCTAGTGGCTACTTTGTACATAGTATAGTATATGCTTTATAGTACTGCACAAAGCTGTATATTAGAAAGGGTATTGCAGCTAATAATCATAGCTTGTGCTGGGAGATTTGATTTAACATGTGAAGATTACAATGAAGCCCGGACAATTCTGTCACCCAGCCAGCCTGTAACCTGTGTGTCTATTAGCCACATAGAAGCATATAGCAAAAGGAAAATAAATAGCCTGAGACTCAACAAAGAGGGCCCTTGCTCCTGATTTAATACAGCAAATGGTGCATAATTCTCCATCTCAACAAGTGGGCCATTACTCAAGCTGAAAACATTCAATTTAAAAATATTGTTTATTTATTTAAGAAGTATGAAAGACAGTATGAAAGAACCCTCTCCAACTCTTCAAGACGTCTGCCGCGCGGTCATCAAGGGTACGGTACGAGGGCCTTCGCCACAGCCTTTTGTGAGGAAGGGACGCATGACGCGGCGCTCAGCAGACGAGCACTGACCTGGTCATGGCCGCGAACGCGTGGGCCGCGTCCTCTTAGCAGGGCCGCTCAGACGCGGTCCCTCAGGAAGGACGTGGCGCTTCTTAAGATCTGCCCATTTGTCCTGGCCTGCCCCAGCTGGAAATGGGGTCAGAAAACATTGGCTCTTTCATAGCTTTAACAAAGGCAAAAACAAACAACAAAGACAAAAACACACGCACACACACATACGCACACACTTGGATGCATTTGTCTTCACCTCTTCAACCCATTTAGGGAAGAAATGAAGGTAGTTTTTACATTTTATTTATTTTATTGTTTTCTCTCGGTTTCTCAGCCTGCCTGCCTACGGCAGTTTGCGAGAGCATAATCTCAAAACCTCTTTACCTCCTCCCAACCCCTCAAATCCTTCTTCCAGAGCAGAATTAACCCGGTCAACGTCACCCCCACCATCCGGGCGGTTGATCAAGACCGAAACATCCAGCCTCCCTCCAATCGACCCGGCATCCTCTTCTACATCCTCGTGGGTACGTATCCGCCAGACCGCCTGTTCCTGATCGCTCACTGTTCCTGATCGCTCACTGTTCCTGATCGCTCACTGTTCCCGATCGCTCACTGTTCCCCGGCTTCGGCTCGTCATCAGAGGAGAAGCCATCTAGCGTGAACGCAGCGTTAAATAAGGCCTGTCCCTGTGGACCAATGGGAAAGGAGGAGGGAGGGTCACATGACTGTCCTATAACCCCGCTGGCTGGTCTGAAGCTTCCTGTCTTGTCGGTCTTGTCACACTGTGTTGAGTGTATACTGGGGAGTGCTGAATGTACACTGGAGAGTGCTGAATGTACACTGGGGAGTGCTGAATGTACACTGGGGAGTGCTGAATGTACACTGGGGAGTGTTGAATGTACACTGGAGAGTGTTGAGTGTACAATGGGGAGTGTTGAGTGTACACTGTGGAGTGCTGAATGTACACTGGGGAGTGTTGAATGTACACTGTGGAGTGTTGAATGTACGCTGTGGAGTGCTGAATGTACACTGGGGAGTGTTGAATGTACACTGTGGAGTGTTGAATGTATTAACTGGGCAGTGCTGAATGTACACGAGTGCTGGACCCAAGGGAAAATTGACCCCGGTCAAATATAATTAGAAATAGTTTAACATTTTTTACAAATGGGCCATTACACAAACATTGGGGTGGCACATTGGTGTAGTGGATAGCACTGTTGCCTCACAGCAAGAAGATCCCGGGCTCGTATCCCAGACGGGACCTTTCTGTGTAGAGTTTGCATGTTCTCTCTGTGTCTGTGTGGGTTTCCTCCAGGCACTCTGGTTTTCTCCTGCAATCCAAAGACAAGCAGGTTAGGCTAATTGGGGGGGCGTTAACAGGGCGTTGCTGTAAACGAGCATGTGTGCTCAGTCAACCTACCCTGTATAAATAAAGGTAAATACATTTTACACACAGATTACTGAGCATTTTAAAAGTAGCGTCTGGTTTCTAAAATTCAGGAGAAAGATTATTTTCTCTCTTACGATTCAGTTATTCGCATGTTTTATGAAAGATTTCCAGACACCTTTCAGAGAGCTTTTTAAAATGTTTCCCCAGCAACTAAAAAGTTAGAGCTTCAGATATGTTTCTGAATCCAGTTTGCCCAGATCATGGGGTGCTTCAGGTCCTGGTTCATTCAACATCTCCACCATGTTATTCCAAATCGACAGTCGAGATCGAGGAATGTACCTTCATCAGAATGATTTTTAGATTTTAGACTCTGGTTTGATTTTAGACTCTCATTTTAACAAGGTCGTTAAAACATCCTTTTTTTTAATCTGTGGAATATCGCCAAAGTCAGACCTTTTTTAACTCAGAAAGATGCTGAAATACTCACGCTTTTGTTTCTGGCCGTTTAGACGATTGTAATTCCCTTTTTACTGGATTACCTAAAAAGTCTATAAGAAAACTACAGCTAGTTGAGAATGCTGCGGCCAGAGTCTTAACCAAAACAAAGAAAATGGATCACATTACCCCACTGCTTAAGACACTGCACTGGCTACCTGTATCTTTTAGAATTGATTTTAAAGTTATTTTACTTGTTAGCTTAGCTTTAAATGACCTTGCTCCTCGCTACATCAGATATTGTTTTTCCTTTTATGTTCCAGCCAGATCACTAAGGTCCTCTAATGCTTTTCTTTTAAATGTTCCTTTTGTGTCCCATAAAAGTACCGGTGAGAGAGCCTTCTGTTTTTATGCCCCTAAACTGTGGAACTCACTGTCTCTGGATATTATGAAATTAAAGACCTATCTTTTTTATCTGGTTTTTAATTTGGAGTAATGTTATAGCCTTAGCTTTTAAGTTCTAATCATTGGTTTTTACATAATTTTTTATCCCTGGTGTTTATTTTATTTTATTGACTCCTATTTATTGATTTTTAACATTTTATTGTTGTAATTTTGTTGTAATTTTGTTGCAATTTAGTTTTATTTAGTTTTATCACTTTAGCACTTTGGGCTGCATTTTTGTATGAAAGGTGTGATATAAATAAAGTTGAGTTGAGTTGAGAATGAAATATACTCGGTCAGATAGTTTAACACTGAAAAGTTTGTCCTTAGATGTGTCCGTAGATTTAGATTTAGATTTCCTGTTCCAGTTTTGAACTCAGTACATAACAAGTCTAAAAGCCGTCCTTTATTAGCTTTTCACAGTAATGGCTAGTCATTATTCTCTTGCTTCCCTCCATGCTGGTGAATCTGCATCAAACAGTTTACTCTTGCACAAAAGCTAATGGTCAAGGATCACCCGAATCACTCTCTGCAAATTGATTTCCAGGTAATCCGGCGAACTACGCCGAATTCTTCACACTGAACAAGACGACGGCCGAGCTGCGGCTCCTGAAACCAATCAGCCGGGACCTCTACCGCAAGTTCGACTTGGTATTGAAGGTAATATTGATAACTCCCGAGAATGACTTGGTTCACGAGCGTTTCAGGCAAAGACCCGCATCGAAGATCCGTTTCATCGTAGGCATGGCCTCCTTTTCAGTGTGATCATTGGTTCTGATTCCGTGCCCAGCCCTGGTAGGCCTTGCCAAAAGGCCTACCTTTTGCTGTTGCTGTCATCTGTCCATAGCACCAGTTTTCCATCGTGACTTGGAACCGGAGCAAACGGATATGAATGTTATTGACACACGTACCAGTGCTGAGTGGCGTCGGAAGAAGGAAGCTCACGTTGAAAAGGCTGTCACCTGCTGTGAAATATGGTGGCCATCTTTGATGTTACAGGGGTATTTTTTTTGCATGTTTCACATTTACACTTCCTTGTTAAAGGGATATTTCACCTTTGTGTGACATCAGTCATTTTGTGGAGCCTACCCCATTATATTTGTATAGTGTGAATACTAGCAACATCAGATGTCCCTACTGACCGTTAACGGCATCGCCGTTAGTCCTGGTTGTCAGGGTCCCCATTCACTCCTATTCATTTTCGGGACCTCACCAAAATGAAGCGTTTTAAAGCACAGACTAACTACGGCTGATAATACATCGATAAAAGAGAACTCGAAGGTGAAAAGGTACGTGTTTGTTTTGAGCTTATAAGCTGTTTTCAAGTTTAAATTAGCTATAGTAGTGGAACTATTTTCGGAAATGCTACGGCGCAAAAATGCAGTTAGATTTTTTGTTTTATTATGACGTAAACCCACAAATAACAGCAGCCTACTACAGTTGTTGAATTGACGTCGACTTTATCGTACACAAAGATTGCCATCACTGAGTTAAATTAACAAAGCTTTTTGCCTGATCTTTTTTTTCTTTTAAAAGGTAATAAAACGTTGAAAATACATTAAATAGAAAAACTAACACGTACCTTTTCACCGTCGTGTTCTCTTTTATCGATGCATTATCCGCCGTAGTTAGTCTGTGCTTTAAAACGATTCATTTTGGTGAGGTCCCGAAAATGAATGGGAGTGAATGGGGACCTTGACAACCGGGACTACCGGGGATGCCGTTAACGGTCAGCAGGGACCGCTGATGTTGCTAGTATTCACGCTATGCAAATATAATGGGATAGGCTCCACAAAATGATTTATGTCACGCAAAGGTGAAATATCCATTTAAGGTCAGTGGAATCATGAACTTGAGCAATTGCCAAGACATTTTGTCAAAAAACCTGGTACCCCTATCCCCACCCCACCCCCATGGGAAGTTGAAACTTAGCTGCAAATGGATCTGTTTGTAACCTAGTGATCCCAAGCATACCACTGAATCAGCCGCAAAGTACTTATAGGAAAGAAAGATGAAGGTTATGGAATGGCCTTCGCAGTCCCCAGACTTGAATATCAATGGATATCTGTGGGGAGACTTCCAACATGCAGTGCCTGAAAGGACATCTACACATATCTCTGAGCTAGAAGAGTTCTACAGTGAATCTTTTTAAAAATAGAAAGATTTGGCAGGTAACAGTGCTTGGAAGCTGTTTTAGATCTGGTGGTACGACTACGTTTTAACTGACAGGGCATGCAAACTTTTTCAATTGGCATGTTTGCTTTAGTTTGTTATGGTGTCTATAATAAGTGCTAATACATAGTAATCATGCATTAACACTTTGTTTTACTGTACCATGTAGTGGTTGGATTAGCTTCTGTTCACTTACTGTTCAGATTCATTGTCACATACAGTACACTTTTGACCGGGGGTGCCAAGCTTTTGCATATAACTGTATCAGGGCCGTTTCTAGACTTGATTGGGGGGGCATGAAGAGATGTTGGTGGGGCACAAGGGGGCGACGAAGTAGCTCCCCCAAAAATATTTGAGCTTTTAAAACTGCATTCCTACACAACCTCACACAGGGCATTTTCTGAAATAAAATGTTTAATTTATGAACATTTTGAAGATTTTTTTTTCAACGCCCTGGATCAGATTTGAGATAACATAGACTAATCTGTATATTAGTGGATACGATAATTTTATTACGTTTTAAACCCATCTCCACCCCCCCATCACCCAAACTTTATTTATGCCCAATAATACCAAATCATCATCTAATCTTATATGGAAACAAGTATATCAAAGATGAGCTATATTCCTTCATAATTTCAGTCTCTTTGTGCTATTTTCTATTTGCATGTGAAACTATGTTCCTGTAACTGATTCATAATCTTCATTTATATTTTAGCAATACTCCACCCCCCTTTATTGGAGGACAACTTTCGGAGGACAACACAATTAAATCAAATTATTATAGAATCTTACGTATTTCTTATTACTTATTCTTTCATCATTTCAGTCTCTTTGTGCTATTTTCGATTTACATGTGAAACTAAGGTACTGTAATTGGCTCATCATTTCATTTACAGTCAAGCCAGAAAGTCTGCACACCCCTTTCACCTTCTCCACGTTGTATTACGTTAGACATATTCTACAATAGATTGAGTTCATTTTTTGTCTCAAAATTCTACACAAAATAGCCCATAATGACAAAGTGAAAACAGGTTTTTAGACATTTGTGCTAATTTATTAAAAATCTAAATGTAAAATATCATATGTACACAAGTGTGCACACCCTTTGATATGACACACAAAAATGAGCTGAGGTGCATTTTGTTTCCACTCATACTGCTTGAGATGTTTATACAACTTAATTGTAGTCCACCTGTGATAAATTGCCCCCCTGTGCCCTCCCCCCTAGAAACGCCCCTGTTATGTGAAGAAAATGTATACGCACACACACACACACACACACACACACACACACACACACACACACACACACACACATGCATATACAGTATATACATCTTTTTTTCTGCATAATGCTATTATGAGTGTTGAGTAATGGCGTGAAATGGCTTTTGAGAATGCAGTGATCCCACATTAGCTCTATCAGTAACCCTAGAGAGGGAACAATCTGCTAAAGAAACTCTTGTGAGACAAATCTAATTATACTGTGATGCACAATGGTGAGGTCTGGGGAAGGGACTGAGGCAGTTCCACTGTAGCAAGTAGCACAGCACAGGCTGACACATAATTATATGAACCACAGAGTGCAGCCAACGCACGGTGTGTTCTACAGACTGAACTCTACAGACTGTATGCTCTATGTTCTAATACATAATTATATGAACCACAGAGTGCAGCCAACGCACGGTGTGTTCTATAGACTGTATGCTCTATGTTCTAATACATAATTATATGAACCACAGAGTGCAGCCAACGCACGGTGTGTTCTACAGACTGAACTCTACAGACTGTATGCTCTATGTTCTAATACATAATTATATGAACCACAGAGTGCAGCCAACGCACGGTGTGTTCTACAGACTGCACTCTATAGACTGTATGCTCTATGTTCTAATACAAAATTATATGAACCACAGAGTGCAGCCAACGCACGGTGTGTTCTATAGACTGTATGCTTTATGTTCTAATACATAATTATATGAACCACAGAGTGCAGCCAACGCACGGTGTGTTCTATAGACTGTATGCTTTATGTTCTAATACATAATTATATGAACCACAGAGTGCAGCCAACGCACGGTGTGTTCTATTGACTGTATGCTCTATGTTCTAATACATAATTATATGAACCACAGAGTGCAGCCAACGCACGGTGTGTTCTATAGACTGTATGCTCTATGTTCTAATACATAATTATATGAACCACAGAGTGCAGCCAACGCACGGTGTGTTCTATAGACTGTATGCTCTATGTTCTAATACATAATTATATGAACCACAGAGTGCAGCCAACGCACGGTGTGTTCTATTGACTGTATGCTCTATGTTCTAATACATAATTATATGAACCACAAAGTGCAGCCAACGCACGGTGTGTTCTATAGACTGTATGCTTTATGTTCTAATACATAATTATATGAACCACAGAGTGCAGCCAACGCACGGTGTGTTCTATAGACTGTATGCTATATGTTCTAATACATAATTATATGAACCACAGAGTGCAGCCAACGCACGGCACGGTGTGTTCTATTGACTGTATGCTCTATGTTCTAATACATAATTATATGAACCACAGAGTGCAGCCAACGCACGGTGTGTTCTATAGACTGTATGCTCTATGTTCTAATACATAATTATATGAACCACAGAGTGCAGCCAACGCACGGGCACGGTGTGTTCTATAGACTGTATGCTCTATGTTCTAATACATAATTATATGAACCACAGAGTGCAGCCAACGCACGGTGTGTTCTATAGACTGTATGCTCTATGTTCTAATACATAATTATATGAACCACAGAGTGCAGCCAACGCACGGTGTGTTCTATAGACTGTATGCTTTATGTTCTAATACATAATTATATGAACCACAGAGTGCAGCCAACGCACGGTGTGTTCTATAGACTGTATGCTTTATGTTCTAATACATAATTATATGAACCACAGAGTGCAGCCAACGCCGGCACGGTGTGTTCTATAGACTGTATGCTCTATGTTCTAATACATAATTATATGAACCACAGAGTGCAGCCAACGCACGGTGTGTTCTATAGACTGTATGCTCTATGTTCTAATACATAATTATATGAACCACAGAGTGCAGCCAACGCACGGTGTGTTCTATAGACTGTATGCTCTATGTTCTAATACATAATTATATGAACCACAGAGTGCAGCCAACGCACGGTGTGTTCTATAGACTGTATGCTCTATGTTCTAATACATAATTATATGAACCACAGAGAGCAGCCAACGCGGCACGGTGTGTTCTATAGACTGTATGCTCTATGTTCTAATACATAATTATATGAACCACAGAGTGCAGCCAACGCACGGTGTGTTCTATAGACTGTATGCTTTATGTTCTAATACATAATTATATGAACCACAGAGTGCAGCCAACGCACGGTGTGTTCTATAGACTGTATGCTTTATGTTCTAATACATAATTATATGAACCACAGAGTGCAGCCAACGCACGGTGTGTTCTATAGACTGTATGCTCTATGTTCTAATACATAATTATATGAACCACAGAGTGCAGCCAACGCATGGTGTGTTCTATAGACTGTATGCTTTATGTTCTAATACATAATTATATGAACCACAGAGTGCAGCCAACGCATGGTGTGTTCTATAGACTGTATGCTTTATGTTCTAATACATGCTCAAACTTCCACATTTCAGACTGTTGTATTTATAATATTTTGGCCATAAATAGGAGCTTAGCATTTTGAAGTGTTGCGTTCTGCGGTCAATGCTGAATTCAGTGTCAGAATGCCATATGGAGAGCTGCTAATGAACCAAGTTGTGTCATGTCACAGGTTGGTTTTCTCCTCCTGCAGTGTGCAGAGGTCTGTGTCACAGGTGTGGCGGGATATAGGTCAGATCTGCTGCCACCCCCTCTTTCTTTCCCATATTCAAATAAGCTTATGAGTGTCCGAGTGCTGAGCTGGGGTCAGTTCCACCCTGTCCATATCCTGACCTTATCGGTTATGAGATAAAAGACAAAACTGACCATAGAGAGATGCTTTAGGCATTATGTTCCCTTTACTCTTTAAAAAAAAAAGAATTCTCTCAGTAACCCCTTTCTTTATTTCTTTCTCTCTTCTGTCTATCTGTCTCTCTTTCTATCTGTCTCTTTTTCTCTCTCTCTCTCTCGTTCTCCCTCTCTCTATCTGTCTTTCTCCCTCCCTCTCTCTTTCTCTTTCTCTCTCTCTCGCTCTCTCTCTCTCACTCTCTATCTCTCTCTCCCTCCCTCTCTCTCGCTCTTTCTCTCTCTCTCTCTCTCTCTCTCTCTCTCTCTCTCTCTCTCTCTCTCTCTCTCTCTCTCTCTCTCTCTCTCTATTTCTCTCTCTCTCTCTCTCTCTCTCTCTCTCTCTCTCTCTCTCTCTCAGCTGTTGAGCGCTGTCTCTGGCCCCTCCAGGCTCATGATGTGACAGCGTTAAAGACCCAAGCTGTCAGTGGAAAGAGGCCCGTCTCCTGTTTTTAACGGCTGTTTCTCTCTGCCGCTGTTCTCCTGCAGATTACAGCGTGCAGGGAAACGCGCGGAGGACAGTGTGCAAAAGACCTCTCCCACGCCACACGATTGACCGCTTTGCCGATGGATCCTGGTCAAACGCTTTTAGGGAAAATGAATCCTTTTCTAAACATTGAGATTCATGATGTCCAATGCTTTCTCTTTAGCTTTAGAGGTATTAATACTATTTTAGGGAAGCTAGAGAGGAGCTTGCCCAGTGTGGCACTTTTGGGATGTCATGGTGTAACAGGGATGCTAATGGTGGACTCAGGGCGATTGAGTTGTTTTCCTGGCGCCATTTTCCTTCCTCTTTATAACCTCTGTCCAAGTATTTGCCGCTGTAATGTGCAGTGCGCTGCGGACAAAGCGCAGTTTATAAATACAGTGTATGCCGTTTACAAAGGTTCCTGTAGCAGTGTCGAGAGTCCCAGGTTTATAAATATAGTGTATGCCGTTTACAAAGGTTCCTGTAGCAGTGTCGAGAGTCCCAGGTTTATAAATATAGTGTATGCCGCTTACAAAGGTTCCTGTAGCAGTGTCGAGAGTCCCAGGTTTATAAATATAGTGTATGCCGCTTACAAAGGTTCCTGTAGCAGTGTCGAGAGTCCCAGGTTTATAAATATAGTGTATGCCGTTTACAAAGGTTCCTGTAGCAGTGTCGAGAGTCCCAGGTTTATAAATACAGTGTATGCCGTTTACAAAGGTTCCTGTAGCAGTGTCGAGAGTCCCAGGTTTATGATCACCGCCTGTTTAAGGGATCTTGGGAAAGAGCTGTGGCTCAAAACATCGCAGCTGTAGCCCGTGGTGTGCGGAGCCAACGGATTATATGAAGAACCATAAGAATTAGAAAGTATTTTCAGAGCAAGACTTTAAACCCATAATATGGATCTTTGGTGCTCCCTGCTTTTATTCATAGCATTCTCTAATCAGTTAAGGAAATCAGAAGCATTGATTTCAGTGCTTCTGCAATTACTTTTGCCTTCACACTTATTTGGCTGAATATTTGTATCTTACCTGCACCATTCGCTATGCCTATGATTAGCTGTGCCTATGATTGACCGTCCGGTGAGAAACCCAGGTGCCAACATCTACATTTCAGACTCCAGTGTGATTTCACTTGTCAATCAAGAGCCTTTTAACCCCTTAGTGCAGATGGCATATTTGGTAAATCATGGGGGTACTCTGTTTAAGGCTTTATAACTCCAGGTGTGAGCATCACATAAACTTGGTAAATGGCTTAAATGAAACAAAACCGGTGTACCATTTTTTGTACAAACTTAGATTTGTTTATTTTCAGAATTTAAGGTCAAAATAAAGTGCCGGAAATGCAAGCAAAACGTTGCTAAAAATTCTAAACAATATATATTTCTTCAAAATACTGAGAGCTACATAAGTGAAACAGGTAAAACTACACATTTCCTGGATCATAAACTCCTTGTCCACAAGCATTCAATAATCGCAGGGTGATATACAGAACTACTAAAGCTCTATGACACAAAATATAAGCAGTGTAGCCAGGTGTACCCAGGGTCTCCAAACCTATCCAAATTGGCTAAAATGTGAATAGCTGTAAATCTTAAACTAATCATACATTGCAGTGCAAATCAACCGTTTTGACTAATTTAACTCACCTTTTTATCATTTTCATGTGGGAATTATTTTGGATCAGTACAGGGGGGTGGATATCTAGGTGTCCAATAACCTACCCAAAACCTCTCCGAGAAATTATTAAAAAGCCTTTTGTCCTTTATAAAGCATATACATTATCCCTTACGATAACTTAATGGATGAAAACATTGATATTGCACAGTTTCAGTTCAGTGTTTGATGCCTAGTGGGCCATTTTTTCACCATTATCCTTCATATACTGCTTCATCCTGTGCCGTGCCTTCATGGCCAAGATGCACTCATCAATGGCACGGTCTTCAGTATGCGCCAAGGATCTGGTCCTGCAGTGGCTTAACTCTGAACAGTAGAGGGCACTGCTGGAGTGGCAGAGGTGGAGGGTCAAGCATGTTATAGGAACAAATTACATAATGCAGAAGCATTATAACACTGTGGTACACACAGCTAAATATGAAATCATTCACTCTTGTACTTCAGTAAACACTTTCTTCTGTATGCTACATTATGTTATTTTTTGTTGCGTGCTCTAGGATGGCATTACTCTGTAGTGTGTTTCACAAATGTTGCTTTTTTATTTTTATTTTTTTACATTCATCTTGCACACATCTGGACAGTAAATTTGAATACATATTTTCCATTCCCTACGTGAAAAGCATCACCCATGGAGATACTCATACCCCATAGAGTACATTATGCACAAAGAAATTACAATACAATAAAATAATATCGGAAAACACTACCAATGTTCTAGCTTCACGGCAAATCGAGCCATAAAAAATAACGTACGACTGAGCAACCAAACAGAACAGCGCTAAAATACTCTATTTCATTGTGAATGCTATGAATTCTAACAAAGCAGGCCACCACGAGCCACTACGCGAACGGCACGAACACATGGCATCAATGCATTACATTACATTAGTTATTTGGCAGACGCGTTTATCCAAAGCGACGTACAATAAGTGCATATTGAAGGTCATAGACACAATCTACGAAGCAAAGTCAAGACAGCGCTACTTTCTCACAACGTAGAAGCTATCGCTAGTACTCAACAGAATACAGTCAGCTATACATTCTAAGCAATGAGATAGCTAAACCAAATAAAAAATAAACCGAAAGAACGTACTATATAATTTACCTTATACATGTAGTTATTCAAGGTGGAGTCTGAAAAAGTGTGTTTTCAAATATGTTCAGCATTATTAGCAGGCTAACAGTGGTCTATTACGACCGATGCAAATACAAACATAACGACAATATAGCACGCAGTGGAAAAACGAATGTATATAATCAAAATATTACAAGCAGTAATACTTACATGTCGAGGAGGATATCTTCCCCATATTGATAGGCACCTCTTCCACAGAATCTATGCTACAGGGATTAGAAGATTCTCTGTTGCTGTCCTCTTCTGATCGATTTCGGGGGGAAACTAGTCACTTCAAAGGTGGCGGTGCGCGCAGTTTTATAGCGTCAAACCAAATGCGTCATCTGCGCATGCCAGCGTAAAATTGTCGCGATATAACAAGTATTGCAGTTACGCTCGCCCTTAAATAGTTAATCCAAGCTTTCAAGTACACATGTAACTTACTTTTGGGGAAGTTTATCGTGCCTTCTATTGGATAAAACCATCGTCGATCAAACCAGAATAAAATTGAAAGCGTCACGACTGTGCAATCAGGAAGTAAGTGTTACGCAGAGCTAGTTTCGTTTGTATAATAGTGTTCCAATGCGCTGTGTATTCTTCAAACGGATTGTCCAAGACAATAAATGACCACGGAATCTTGAAAGGGACATATCTACGCTTAAATCCATGGTAGGATTGCACATGAATTCCATATTTAATCGCAGATATTGATAGTAGAATGGCATTGTATGATTAGAGAATGATTCAACTTGTTTATGTAGGTATTGATTGAGCAGCGATTTGCACCGCTGCATTTGCATAAGGTGGGTTTATCTGGTTGCTATGACGGTATTCTAATATTATATGATGAATACATATATTTATGAACTCCAACATAGACGCTATTGCCCACTATGTCACGCATGGGTAGGTATAGGCTGGGTGGGGAGTGCTTGTTAAATGGACTTGCTACGGAAAGATAGTGACACTTAGAAACTACGCATTGGCCAGAAATCGTCGCGAATCGTCTACCAATAAAGTTAAAATACCGCGTTTGGGTTTTCCACTAATAGTTTGGCTGCAGGAGCAACGCGTGTCTCAGTTGCGTAAAACTGTCTCGCAGGCGAGCCAAAATAGACTATCTGCACTAAGTAGTTACTCAGTCTTTTTTCCCCTTCATTCAAATTTGACTCCTAACACATTAATAATAAATCAACAGCCACGAGCACATGGTTATTAAGTCAATTTATAAATATACGGTATGCCATTTACCAACTAATAGGCCAGTGATTTTTTAATCTTGATTATGAAGCCTAAAGCTGTTGGCAGAGATTGATCCAATTAAGACTGAGTGCAAGACTCTGTACAGACCAAAGAAAGGACTGATCGGGGGTGGGGGGGGGGGGGAGGGGGGGTGTTGCATGTCAAATGCAACAGTTGCATGTAAAAAATCTCTCTTTCTCTCTCTCTCTCTCTCTCTCTCGCTCTCTCTCTCTCTCTCTTTTCCTCTTCCTCTTTCTCTTCTAGGCAGAACAAGATAATGGCCACCCCCTCCCTGCCTTTGCCAGTTTGCGCATTGAGGTACTGGATGAGAATAATCAAGCCCCGTACTTTCAAGTGTCCACTTACCAAGGCTTCGTAATCGAATCGGCACCCGTGGGTACCACCATCTCCAGCAACACCAACCTTACAGCCCCTCTAGGCATAATTGCCTTCGATAACGACATTGAGGAGGTATACTTTACCATACAAGCGTGCCTGTAGATATGTTCTTGTTTATTATTATTTTTTGCATAGGCACACTTGACATTCATAATGTCGGTAATAATGTTGACTGTAATGTGCAGTAATGTTGACTAATAATCACTGTAATGTGCAGTAATGTTGACTGTGATGTTTGCAGCATTGTTTGCAGTCATTTTGCAACCATTGGGAAATAACAGTTTTGTTTATGACACAAGTAATTTTTCCAACAATTGTTTACAGACAGATTATTTCACTTTTAATTCACTATATCACAATTCCAGTGGGTCAGAAGTTTACATACACTATGTTGACTGTGCCTTTAAATTAAAAAAAAAAAAATTTGTTCGCAAATCCTTTGCATGCCATGACTTCCTGATGTCTGTGACCCAACAACATCAAAAGACTCTAGATATCTTATGTTCTGGTACTCTTACAAGCGATACTATAATGTCTCTGCATTTGAATGGATCTCGATGGGAATTGGGGCGTGGGGCTAGATTTAGCTGTATGGAATACATAATTGGTAAAATGGCTGTAAGTCATCAAGGGTCTGAGGTATCAAACAAGCCTCAAACCATCCTGTTGTGCATCCTCCATGTTTATCCTGACAAATCTTTCTCTTGAACTCTAAAAATAAGTCAGGAGAAGAAACCCTTAAAATTATCCATCCATATCTAGTGTATTTCTGGCAGCAGAGTGATGATTTAAGGCTTGTTTGATAGGTCAGACCCTTGATTACTTAGAGCCATTTAGCCAACCATGTATTCTAAACTGTTCCGGTGTAATTTACGGCTATATCTAGTCCCACCCCCCAATTCCCATAGAGATCCATTCAAATGCAGAGACGTTATAGTATCGCTTGTAAGAGTACCAGAAAATAAGATAGTTTGATGTTGTTGGGTCACAGACATCAGGAAGTCATGGCATGCAAAGGACATGCGACCAAAATAATTTTTATTTTTATTTAAAGGCACAGTCAACTTAGTGTATGTAAACGTCTGACCCAGTGGAATTGTGATATAGTGAATTAAAAGTTAAATAATCTGTCTGTAAAAAATTGTTGGAAAAATGACTTGTGTCATGCACAAAGTAGATGTCCTAACTGACCTGCCAACAAACACTATAGTTTGCAAACATAAAATCTGTGGAGTGGTTAAAAATTAGTTTTAATGACTTCAACCGTAACGACTTCAAGTGTATGTATACTTCTGATTTAAACTGTACTTGATTTTGCTAAATTGGATGCAATTTCTGGTCTAATTAAATTTATACAGTGCACGAGTCATCATGTTGTATTCTGTTAGAAAGTCTGTAGAAAACAACATATAACAGTCAATTCCAGAAAGAGACTGGCATTCAATTAATTCATTTTAAAAATCCTTGTAGAACTTTACAGGCATTTTTCAATTAATTTATTCAATTTAGATTAATTTCTGGAACTGACTGAATTGAAATGTAATTAACTCCAACCCTGGCTTCTACAATGCACCAGTGCAGTGCAATAATAACTTATGACTAGCTTATGACCAAAAGGTTAGAAGGTTAATATCCGCAAACATGGTCCATATCCAGTCATAGCAATGGATGGTATTTTAGCTGTCTATGTATGAAGGCAATTTCAGACATTTAAATGTTCTCTTTTATTTTAATATGAGGTAATGTGATGTGAAATCTAGGTCTCATGAATAAAAAGTCTGCACATAGTCGAGAAGGAAAATGATCTGTCAATCACATCACACCTGTCTTTTTTGCCTCCTACCTCTAGCTCATGGCCGGGGCTACACCTGTAGGTATTAGGGACTTCTGGTGTGTAGTGTTGATTTGGAGTGGGAGAGTTTTTGGTCTTTCTGTTGCAGTGTGTTTGTATTTGTGTTTGTGTTTAGATAGTTTTTTAGCCGTTTCCTTTACTCTTTACATGCATTTTTATTTTTTTTAATCCCTGCTTTTTCGTTTATTTTACATCGTTACCGTGCATGATTCCTGTACAGTACCAATTTAAAATACACTTATTAAGGCCAGGCTATCACCTGCATTTTTATTATAAAAAAAAAAAACATTGGGTAAGGTTAGCATGCTGTCACCTGCATTTATTAAATAAATAAAAAGACTGGCCAAGTTTAGCACTGGTGCAGTAATATCGCACACAGCGTGCTGTAGCGCCTATTACTTTGACACCTACCTAAACAAGCTGGAACCAAAGAAAGGGTCTTTATCAGCAATATAAATGACAACAGACGTGTAGGTTGTGCTAGAAGGTGTAGGAACAGCAGATTAATATTTTCCTTTTCCATTACATTCTAGTGATTGTTTTGCGAGCGGCGATTTGTGTCATTTAACCATCATCTTCGGATCAAATGGCAACCCCCTGGCATGCTAATAATGGAGCTGGCAACCCCCACAATACTTTATCTAAACCACAGCCATGATGGAGAGTTGACATCTATAGAATTTATGTCTCTCAAAGTATCAAAAGGACACATACTGCCGTTAATAATCGTGCGGCACGTTCGCCAAATAAAGGCTGGAGCTCAACAACAAGAGCTGGCAACGTTTAAGGAAGGTTTTATTTTTTGCCGGAAGGGGTTTTCCCCCCCATGTCAGTGCGCCAAAAAAATTCTGCTTGGCATTCTGTCTTTTAAACTGTCAGGTTAGAACGAGGTGTGAATTTTTATCAGCTGAATTCATAAAGGTACGCATCCCCGTTGACGTTTGGTTTTGTATTCAACGTCCACAGAGACACTAAGATGAGTGTAGAACTCAAAACTGTTCTGACACTGTGCACTTCTTCTAACAGGATGAAATTCACGGTAAAACAGACAGAACCACTGTAAGCAGATACATCAAAATGCATATATAACTAGTTTGGCTACGTTGTCTAAATGACTTGTTGCTGTCACCCAGATATCTTTATGATTTTTTAAAAGGTTTGTATTTATTGCTAGATTTGTTCAGGGGTGTCTTTAATTTTGTGCAGTGCAGTGTAGCCTAAATAATTAATGAAAGGAAGATTTTTAAAAACAAAGAGTATTTTAGCTAATGCAGATATTGCAGGGATCGGCTCGTTATCAAATTATTTGTCGTAATATCTCATTCCAAACATCCGAGCGTGACTGGTACAGCTCCCCAGTGCGCAAACGGGATTTCAAGAGCTTGATTTCTTTGAACAGTTTTCAGAGATTTTAAATGTAGCACAATGTTTTTCATTGGTGAAAATATAATGGATCATACGGTTTATGGTTTCTCTTAGTTACCAGAGCAAAACAAAAATCATTATGTTCACTCTGCTATTTTGTGCAATATACAGTCCTAACATCTCTCATGTGAAACGGTTTGATTTATGATGCTTCTGTATCTATATGATGCTCAGTGTTGCTTTTCAGCCACATTTCAAGAGCATAAATATAATCACACATCTGTAGTTTTGGGATTCATAGGTTTTCAAATTTCTTATGCCATCAAATTATTATTATTTTGCATATACATATGTTAGTTCAGACATGTTTTGAAAATTTATTTAAATTAATTTAAATGTTTCAATTCGTTATACATGAAAACTATATGAAATAGCATTCCCATTCATTAGCAAATAGCTCTTTTCTTACTAAAAGATCAGATAGAACCTTATAATCCCACACTGCAAAAAAGTCTGTCTTAACAAGTGTTTTAGTCTTGTAATGAGACTTAAAATCATATTTTCTTCTCTCAAGTAGAAAATAATAGCTAGTTGCTTTTTGCTTGTTGAGTGATATTGTCTTACACCATTGGCAAATCTTGAAATCAGGTAAACTGTCTCACTTCATTGGCAATCTTTTTGTCTTATTTGCCAAAAAGGTTAATAGAACTAAATATAAAACAAAAATACTTGTTAAGATGGACTTCGTTTTTGGCCTTTGCAGTGCAAGCTCTCGATTTGTGTGTCACTCATGCGTTTTCTTTTTGAAAGGAACACATGACATTGTTCTTACTCCTGGTTTTATTTTACATTGAAAGCAGGACAATATGTGAACTCTGGTAGTGTTTTTTTTATTTTTTTGGGGGGGTGGTTAATAGGAGAAGGTTATTAGGGGCAGCAGGAGCCGTACCCCACTCCCTCAAGAAGGGCAGTGTGGGGTCAGGAAAGCCTTATGGGGTGAGAGTGTAGTGTTGAATACCAGAGTGTGCCACCTGCCCTGGGGTTACGCCGCGCGTGTGATATCAAATGGATAATCCTCCGAGATGGCTAAATTTAAACCCCACACTATTCTGTAATAATCTCTTTGTCATTCTAATGCTGTTTGAGTCATTTTTTCCAGCAGCAGTTACCTTTACAATATCAAACCATTGTAGGCCGACAGTACATTTTATCCAAAGATCATGACTAAAATATGACCTTTAGGTCACCCCTAACTGCAAGAGTTGACTCCTGTCATTGTGAGCAGTCATAATTAATGTAAGTCTCTCTGATACATAAATATTAATGTTGGACATTCTGTACTGTAATTCTTCATTTGAGACATTCTGCGCTGTGTTTGTGATTAACTGGATTGCTGGTCTTATATCTCTGAGGTCACCCACTGTAGATACTAGAGTAAGGCCTCGTACACACTGCTGGGGTTTTAGTTTTGAAACGGTTCTGAAACATTTTAGTTTTGAAGTTTTCGCTACCTTGACCTGCTCGTACACATTACTCGCAGGTATTCTGTGGTTTTAGAATTATCCGTGATGCACGTTTTTTTGACAATGGATTTGATATTTTGCATTCCTTGATATCCATATCGACAAAATAAACAAAATGGATCACATTCCGCCTTCCAAGTGGTGTAAAGGCGTCTTCTCCTCCTTCCAAATTGAACCACCATCGGCTGTCATAACATAGAGATAAAATAATATAATAATCATAAAATAAACACAAATGTTCAACTGTTCGTGAAGATGTTTGACATTCCCACGCAACTCGCGAGTACCACCAATGGAACTGTACGTCATTTATTTATGACGCAACTAAAATGATTCTGGAGGTAGGTTTCGACAACCGATTCTGCACACACTCGCGGCTAAAACCAGTGAAGGGTTTTCGAAAAGTTTCCGATCCTAGCTCCGATTAAAACGTTTTCGAAACCTCTGGCAGTGTGGATTTGACGGTTTTAAGGAGCCAAAACGGTTTTTGAAATGGGTTTTAGTGCCAGTGTATACAAGTAACAAGTAAACTACAAGTAAACTATTTGTAATAATACACATATGAAAATAGGGTCTAGGATTTCATAATTTATCCTCATAAAACTCACAAAAGTTTGTGAAGAAAACGTGTAATGCTTGACTTTACTTGTCAAAGTTTTAGGAAAAATGTTGATCGAATCTCAGCCAAGATGGCCTATCTCTTATGGTAACCCCTTCTTTAAAATACTCTTTTAAAGACAAAAGATCCCATGGTGAAAATAACCCTGGACGACTTCAGTACCATCTTCAGAGCGACTCCGTCTGGGATCACCCGCTACCTGACCCTGCTGAAGCCCGTAGACCGTGAATTAAAGCAGACCTACACCTTCTCGGTAAGAGCCTCCGCCTGTATCAACCGCATAGCTTCATCTGCTTATTTTACTTTCACTCATTGGGTCAAAGAAAATATTGGGACTATTTGTAATTGTATGTTTTTGGATTATTATGTTTTATTAGGATTATTCATAATAATCCAAATGATGATGATGATAATTAGTGTTATGATTAAGAAGAAGATGATGATGATGATGATTATTATTTCTATTAGTAGTAGTAGTAATAATAGTAGTCGTAAGAAAGGATTTACTATGAAAGTACAACTGGTTTAACTACCATCGTAAATATGTAGCCTAGCAGCACATGCATTTTATTTCAAAGTTGTGTCAGCAAGATAATTCTAGAAAGATAATCAGTTAGAATCACTGTATAGTTTGAACATAAAGATTGTTAATTTGTGGCTTAAAATGTGTGTATTTAACCAATATATATTTTTATATGGCACGCATTTGGAAAGGTCATAGCGTTTAAAATACACTAAGCACATTGCGAATGCAGCTTGAACTGGCTTTATGTGTCATAAACAATTGGCCCCGTGTTTTTCATAGAAATGTGTTTCTTTGCCATGCAAGATGTCTGTAAGCAGTCCTAGAATCATGTGTAAATAGTTATTTCCGTACACTTTTTAAAGGACAACATGTACAGTATATTTGGTCTGTGAGTGTTTGGAAACATCTACTTTAGTTTCCAGAAAGCCCATAGTTGATACATGCATAGTCTCCAAATGACCAAGTTACCCAGTAGTAGGCAGAAAAATAAGTGTTTTAAGGGGCAAAAAAACTATTTTAAACTCCTTAACTAAAATGTCACAGTATTTATTGAATCTACTTTATAATATATATACAAAAAATTATTACTTTGATCGCACAGGATTCAGATGGAAATCACCTTTTTGAAAATGACCCTCAGGCACATTTTATCGCGTTGCCTTCATTGGAGAAGATTGAACATTACCTCCATTTTTTAGCGAACAACCTAAATTTTATTCAGAAGCACTCAGCATCCTCTCGACGTGCGACCCGCGGCTAGGGCGCCGGCAATGGGGAGCGGTTAATCTTTGTTTGCTGTGAGTTTGACGGGGCGCTGCGGAGCAATGCTCGGCCCGGCGCGCACACTCCCTGGTGGGTAGCTATCGCCGCTTCACGGAGGGCGATGTCGATTAACCGCTACATTATGCAGGACAAGGAAAAGCCTTTCTACAAGAAAAAGGCATCAGATGCTTGACGGTCTTTTGTGGAGGAATATCACAAGCAGGGAACAGTATGAACAGTATGTTTAGGTGCAGTCTATTTGTTTTGCCCCCCCCCTCCACCCCCCCATATTTATATTTAGAAAGTGCAGTCGCCATCTTAGTGAGGCTTGTGCTCTGAGGGGGTTTGGATCTGAATAAATGGGTCCCCTCGGAATCCCCAAGTTTTTCCTGTCAGACGCAACAAAACCCCAGACATAAATTTGCATGCCACGCGCGACACATAAAATATTTTTTGTTATTCATGTCGTCACCCTCGACGCATTTTGCTTTGACGGCTTTCAGGGGGGGGGGGGGTATGGGGGGCGGGAGCGGGGGCGGGCGGACTAAAGATGTTTCAGCTGCAGAGGTCAAAGTTGAGGGGAGGGTTGAGGGCATGCTATCTCCAAACTGGGGTCTTGACTGAACTTCATTGGTTGTGTTTGTGCGTGTGTCTGTGTTTTTGCATCATCGTCCATCGTTTCTAAATCTGCATAGCTTATTCTTCTCGGAAAGTGAATCACATGATAATGAGGGGTGGGGTGGGGGAGGGGGTGGATGGGTGAGGGGTTTGGAATATATCTTTTTTTTTTTAACAAAAAACCTTCAAAGTTTGCCATATGCAAATGAACACAGTCTCATCCAACGCATCTCTCTGATACGCCGGCGCCCCTCTGAGCTTTTGCGTTCTGGGCTCTCGCCATTCGATCGCTCTCCCTTTCCCAGAGCCGCAACCGGATTAAAGAGGGAATGGTGGAGCACCTGCCCGGAAGGCCGTCTGCAGCCAGCCTCTTTTTATCTCCAGGGCTGGGGACACGCTACCTTCCAAGTCGCTGACGGACAACCTTCCCGCCAAGCCATTTGGCTCCGTCTGACAAATTCTTTGTATATTACATCCCGTTTGGACGAATAGTAGGATAGTTTATTTTCTTTGGGGAATCCTTTAGGTTTTCAAGTGGCTGTGATTCCATTACTTCGCAAAGCTTCGGTTCAAGATGTCAGCGGTGGCCTTGTTGGTTAAAATGTCCGGTTTCCCCCTAATTTCTGAGTCATTATGTGACTTATTAGGCAGCAGTATTAGCAGTGTTGGTCTTTAACACCAGCCTTTCATTTCTGTCATCAGCACTGATTTTCTCTTGTAGTAAAGATTTAAACTCTTTTTTTTAAATGGGCTGCTTCTTTGTTTTTAAAGGGGAAAATTTCCTCTTCAACTGTAGAAGAGAGAAATCCCATAGAGCAAAAATCCTCAATCTTATCCAGTCCGGTGTGGGTGCAGGATTTTGGTGCAAGCAAGCAGTAACACACAAGGTTCTTAGCAAAGACTCTAGTGGTTGATTAGTAGAATCAGGTGTGTACAGTGGCTTGAGAAAGTATTCATACGCCATTGATTATTTTTCATTTTGCTGTGTTGAAAAGTCAAATTCAACCATATTTACATGGGATTTTTTTCTACTCCTGTAGAAGTCATTTTTTATAATGTGCAATTTAAATAAAGTATTTAGATATCTTCAGGATTATATTAAAAATCGAAAACTGAAATATGACATTGACATAAGTATTCACACCCTTTGCTTTAACATATTTTTAAAGTATCATAATTCATAGTTGGTCACATATCCTTTGCATGCTGTTACTTCCTGAAGTCTGTGACCCATCAATATCAAAAGACTCGATATCTTATTCTCTGGTACTCTTACAAGCGATACTATAACCTCTCTGCATTTGAATGGATCTCTATGGGAATTGGGGGGTGAGACTAGATTCAGCTGTAAATTACACTGGTACAGTATGGAACACATGGCTGGCTAAATGGCTGTAAGACATCAAGAGTCTTTTGATGTTGATGGGTCACAGACTTCAGGATGTAACAGCATGAAAAAGATATGTGAGCAAATATTAAATATGATACTTTAAACATATGTCAAAGCAAAGGGTGTGAATACTTATGTCAATGTGATATTTCAGTTTTTTATTTTTAATATAATCCTGAAGATATCTAAATACTTTATTTAATTTGCACAATATAAAAAATTACTTCTACAGGAGTAGAAAAAAATCCCATGTAAATATGTTTGAATTTGACTTTTCAACACAGCAAAATGAGAAATAATCAATGGGGTATGAATGCTTTCTCAAGCCACTGTAAGTGCTTGGTTGAAACAAAAGCCTGCACCCACACCGGCCCTTTCTGGACAAGATTGAGGACCCCTGCACCCACACCGGCCCTTTCTGGACAATATTGAGGACCCCTGCACCCACACCGGCCCTTTCTGGACAAGATTGAGGACCCCTGTCCTAGTGGCTCCCAAATTCATATCATTCAACTGCAGAAATTCAGTGTAGTGTCATTAAACACAGCAGAAAATACAAACAATAGGGGAACTGGGCTTGTATTTCCGAGGTTGCTGGTTCAAATCGTAGTACAGCTGTACCTTCCAGCGAGGCATTTCAAACAAATTCCTTCAGTACGTATCCAGCTGTAATGGACTGCGTGTAAAATGTAAGCCGCTCTGGATTGATGCAATGTAAATTGAATGTATTCCCAGTAGCTGGTGGGTACAGTGTTTAAGATCTCCTCGGTTTCAAACTAATGTCACGCATAGAAATGTCTTAATAGCTACAAGTAAAGAACTATGTGAAGAGCTCATTTGTACATGGAATTTGCATTCCCTCGCTCTTAAGATTTCAGCAGTGCACTTCCTGTCTTCATTTAGACAAACAAATAATGGTAAGTTTGTCCCCATACAGTGAAGGCCAACATCTTATTACTGTAAGACTCTACATGCCTTAAGAGGGCCTTAAGTTTTATTGAAATGATTAAATGCGTTTTAGCTGTTTTTAACCCACACAAGAGTTCATTATGTTGATAAAGCTGTCATCTGTTCACCAGTTCTGAGAAAGGCCCAGGTGTTTGGTTCTTGGGTATTTATTGAGGAGATATACAAAGAGGTTGAATTTCCAGGTCACTATGAGCGACTGATGCACATATTGCGGTTTATTAACTTTCTATTGGAGATTAATGCAGAGAGCTTTGGTTTCCAGTGTCTGATATTAATACACAGTGTGTGGGTGGCCAGGGCTCTTTTGGAGATTAATGTTTGGACTATTGGTTGCCAGGTTTCTATAAGAGATTAATGCACGGAGTGTGGGTTGCCAGGTCTCTATTGAAGATTAATGCACACGGCTGGAGTTGCCAGGTCGTTATTGGAGATTAATGCACAGAGTTTGGGTTGCCAGGTCTCTATGGGAGATTAATGCAAAGAGGTTTTGGTTGCCTGGCCTGGGACTGATGGAGATAGGTGATGTTGCCAGTTCTCTTTAGGGAAAAACACTACACGAGAGACTGTCTCTCTTGGGGGCAATTTGAGGCAGTTGTGAAAGCACGTGCTTCAGAAGAGCGGGTGATGTTAATAACTGCAGGCTGTTGAATTTACACACAAGTAAGCCTTTTATTCGACTCAACTGAGCGAACTGTCAAGGCTTTCATTGTGGAGGGGATTCTCCAGAGAAAAACTCCCAGGATAATATTGGCTTATGAATCACAATTTATTAGCTTTGCTGAGTCGGTTTCCTGAGCTATATTATCACCGTGGTGTGGCATGACATCTGAGCTTCTTTTCTAAAAAGTTTTTCACGTTAAAAAAGACTATTAAAAAAGAAAGACTTTGGATGCCTTTCACGCTTCTTCAAAGTCAGTATTTCTCTCCTCAAGATGGTGGCCTCAGATGGAGTACAGGAGAGCAGTCCGGTGACCGTTAACATCCTGGTGATCGACGCCAACGACAACACGCCAACCTTCTCCAACGTCTCCTACAGCGTCAATGTTTACACCAACATGCAGCCAGGGGAACCCGTATTACAGGTAATCAATATTTCTCTCGCTGTTTTTGTAAACCCAGTCAAAAGATAAACCCATACGATGCGGCTTTCTTTTTTTTTCCCTCTAAGGCAGAATGAGCCGCCTAATTTGCAAATGGCTTTGCCGGGGAATAATTTCGGCTGAGCCCGCAGCAGGCGTTCCCTGGGAAGAGCGAGGCTTGTTGAGGGGTCGGGAGATAATTCCTGTTTTGTAGTCTGATCATGATCCCGGTCCTTCGCTCAGACGTGCTTAGTCAAACGACCGATAGAAGAAAAAAAAAGGTCAGGATTTAATCTGTCTGGAAAATCAACTATTTAGTTTCGGGGTAAAATGAGGTTGGGGTCGAAGAGCCAGATACTTTATCCATATGCAATTTATGATTTCGACCTGGGAACAGAAGAACAGGATTTATTTGACTAAAGCTGTTTGTCATGTGACTGACAGATAGTAAATGTGCACTATAGTGTGGATTAATACAGGTAAGATGGTAATAAAGCTGAGACTGCAGGGAACTGAAGGGGTTTTTGGGCAATTGGGGGCCATTCAGGCTCACCACTGGCACCTCCGCAGGATTTCCCTAATTCCACGTCCTTTAAATGTTTAGCAACAAGGCTAGTGGCTCCAGTTGTGATTGTTGATAAATATATGCAAATACATTTGAGTGCTGTGTTTAATTGAATTTGGGTATTTTGACCAATTCAAAAGTATTCTTGAATCAGATTGCTTTCCAAGTGCTAAATAAGTGTTTTTTCCCCTCCTACTCTATTCAACTGCAGTTATTTCTACATAAACTACAGAAAATAGAATAGAATAAGCATGTGAATGTATTTTATTTATAAATATTATCTAATATTTGTAATATTTCCATGTGAATGTAGGCCTACTTTTCACATGATGGAACTGTAACACTTGAACGCCTGTTTTTATGTTGCATTGCATGTCAAGGTCACATTTTTATGATGAAAAGTTAATTACGATGATTTAGTTCAGATTTAGTGCCGGCACTGCCGGTTAAATAAACCTGGGTGAACTGAAGTTTTGTTTCGAGCCAATTTTCACCGCTACAACCGCCGCCAGACACCCACTCAAGCAGTTTGGAGTTTCTTCTGTTGGAATTATGATTAGATCTTTTTTTCTAGATATCCTTTCATATTTATTTTTTATTAATAATAATAATATTAATAATAAATATTAATAATAATATAATAATACAATTTTTAATAGGCCTCCATAGTCCCCATAGAAAGGTGTTAGCACAGTGAAGCGTTTCATTGATGAGTGATGTCATGAATGGCATTTGTGTAAGCGATATTGGAGCATGATGATATCCCTTTACCATTAGGTGAAGGCCCTGGATGCGGACGAGGGCACCAACGGCATGGTCACCTACGAGATCCTGGCTGGCTCCCAGGGGGACTTTGTAATCGACGCCCTCTTGGGCCTGATCAAAGTGGCGCCGGGCGTCAGCCTGGTCGTGGGCCGCTCCTATGCCCTGACGGTGAAGGCAGCGGATGGCGCGTCCCTGACCCAGAGAAGGTAATACCGCCGCGCTGTCCGCGGGCGTTCGACGGCTCCCGTGGTCCGCTCGTCTTTCATTCAGGCTGGAGCCCCGCGAAAACCTTATTACTTCTTTTACCCCCTCGGAATCGATACGGCCGCGCGCGGGTGATGTATTCATCCTCAAGGTATCCCAGGCGCGTCCTGTCGCCGCTACTCTCCCTCTGATAGCGCAACATTCCATCTGTGAAGGAGGCGGCAATGAGTGAGTCTCCAGAATAATTACAGAGACCTTCTCCGTAACCCAATTTAGTCTTACAGCCGTTTTTACCCCACGGTCAGGGCCGGTGCTTGTGGGATCGATACTGCTCCAACAACATATGATGAAGGATAGATAGTTGTTTGTTTGGCTATTTTATTATGTTAGTCTGTGCAGTTGCTGCATTGAGTTTCCTGTGATTCCAGCAGTAAGTAACTGACGGTCACTGCAGTCATTTAAAACAGATCTGTACACTTTGAGTCTGTCGCCACGACTCGCCAGTGAAGATCAGCCCAGGCCTAGAGGCTGTGGAATGTATCCTGGCATTTCGTTCAATCTAATTTGTTTCTCCATTAGTTCAAGTAATCGAGAATAATTCAATAAATCACACCTTCCTTGAGTGATGTTTGTTTTTACAAACTTCCCCATTTATAAACACTTTAAAATTGCTTTCCAAATGGCAGCAATGTGGCGCAAACGGCTTCTTAATCCAAGTGACAGAAACTCTTATGCTGAACATCATGTCACCTGTATTGCACAAAGAGGCATAATTAATCAGTTACTTCTCTTTTTTACCTCAAATGTGAACCCCTCAGTCAATGCTATGTCACCCCTACCCTCACAAGGCTCACTGCTGCTTGTACACTGAGAGCCAGTGACTGTTTGACCCAACACGTGCCACGCGGCCCTTCAGTAAACCAGGCCCTGATTGGACGAGAGGTTTATCTGATAGCCTGTGGTTGCCCGGCATGTGGCTGGGAGGAGCCAATGCCACGGTCACCTAAGGAACCCTGGCTACCTTAAACTCACACCACTGCTGGTGGGGCAAGTCATTCTATCACTGCTGGCTCCTCGTCTTATTTGACTAGTAAGAAGATAAGAGTGTGCAATGATGAGAACAGGCCATTCAACCCATGTAAGCTCCTTATTTACCTACAGTTCTGCACTGCATTCAGCCTGGACTTGAATACTCTGTTTCTAGTACATGACCTGGAAAGCTATTCCACACATTGAAAAATTTGGCTGTTATCAATTCGGCTGTTGGCAATCCATTTGGGTTTTCCACCACTTGGCAGGCACGCCCTGGGCCTTTGTGAACAGTGTGTGTTTCAAGGGTGTCTGTGCTAACGGAAAGCTGTGCACGCACCGTTTTTATTCCAGGAGTTCCATCACCACCGTGTACATCGAGGTCCTCCCGCCCAACAACCAGAGTCCCCCGCGATTCCCGCTGATCATGTACAGCCTGGAGGTCAGCGAAGCCATGAGGATAGGAGCTATTCTGCTCAATCTACAGGTGAGGATAGACAACAGGTCTACAGTACCGCACCCAGCCACCAGGGTGCAGCACATATTTCAAATTTTATGACAAGGTTCAAAAGTCACTGGCGTCTCTCTGGCAGCTGGGCTAGCCATTGTTGTTGGCGACTAGGCCTGTCCAAAATTTTTATATGTGATCTTATGCATGCCGGGATGTTATTTCTCTTTTTTTTTGTCAAAGACTATTACAGTTGGACAGTTGAATCGATTCTATTGTATTTACATTTATCACCCACTGGTTCAAATAGTTCAGTCTTGCCTGAATTTATTGATTTCTTGTCCTCTATCCTTGAGCTCGATAACGTTATTACTGTTGGTGATTTCAACTTAATATCAATGATGTTACAAACCTTTGAATTTCAGAGTGTCACCGAGTCTTTTCACTCCTTTCTGTTCAGACTGGAATTTGTCTAGTTCAGTTTTTTGTGTTGTACCTGTAACTGTGTTTGTTTTATTTAATACTCGTGAAGCTCTTAGTGGCTCTGCTATACAAATAAACTCGACCGACTTATTTACTTAATACTTCATTAAGAGATTAGCTGTGTTGTGGTGGCTTCTGTTTTTCATATACCCAGCTGTATAGATAAATACATCCACTGAACTTAACAGAGGCAAAAAAAGGCTCGCATTCAAATCAAACGGAAGTAACGTAACGCCTTTTTTGGCGGCGTTCAGCGTCCACCGGCACTCTGCTCACAAACGATGCACTGAGGCTGCAGGTTTTTACAGCACATGAGCGTGCCGTGCACAGCCGCATAAAGGGTTATGGAAAAAGCAAAGCTGTGGTCAGTGGTTTCTGTTTTATTATTATCGATCTTCTCTCACAAAGCTTGCCGCTGTTGGCCATTTCCTTCATTGAATTATAGCATTAAATCTGCTATACGCAAGTCCTCAGCTTGAATATATAGAATGAATGTTTGAATAATATGCTCATGCGAGTCACTTCTTGACTAGATGGAATGAACGTTTAACTATGTAATTTCTTGAAGATGTAGAGTGAAACCTTTGTATATTGATTAATTTATATACCATGAAAGTTTGAATATATACATTGTTTCGTGAATGTGTCATTTCATAAATATATACTGTTGATTGAAAGTGTGAATATATAGCTTACGTCATTTCTTGAATATCGAATGAGAGTTTTTTTTAAATCTATATATACATATATATGCTGTCAAGGAACTTTTAGGCACATATCGGGTTTCAATCTGTATATTCAATAAATTAATATACTTGCATATTCAAACTTTTTCTAAGTGTTATATCCTTGACTGATGTACTTGCTTCAATAAATTATAAAAAATAAGAAGCTATGGCTGTAAATAACCTTGGATAAAGGCGCCATCAGGAAAATAAGCAGATAAATAAATGCATTAAGACATTATGATTGCGCTGTATTTGTTTGATGCAAGGGCAAATATTGATTTTTGTAAAAACCTCTGTTGTGTTATACTGATCTTGTGTGGGTGGAGAAATCTTGAAATTTGAACTGTGTCAATCCTCTTTATTCCAGGCAACAGATCGTGAAGGCGATCGCATCGTGTACAGCATTCAAAGTGGTGACCCCGAGAAAGCATTCAACCTCTCTGAAACGTAAGCTCATGTAGGAATGTTAAATGCACTTATGTGTTGTAGTGTAGGGGTGTCAACATTACATTACATTACAGTCATTTAGCAGACGCTTTTATCCAAAGCGACATACAGTAAGTGCATACAGAAACGTCATCGAAGTAACTACAGAACAGATAAGAAAGCACATACTTACCATAAAGTAGCAGCTATCCCTAGTAATGAACATTGAATGCAGTTCACAGTAAACTGGGTAAATAGTAAACACAGTAAATAGCTCTACAACAATTCTATATATTATAAACTTGAATACACAGTTCAACAAGAACAAATACCATGAGGTCCTAGATAAGTATCAGTCCAGTCAAACTCATATCCAGGAGATGCTGCACGTTTTTTGTTGTTTACCTTTCAGCCAGCATCCATTTTAGGCTTTGGAAGGTGCGTGGACTTCAGTCAATGAATGACTTTTAGTCAATTAATGAACTAGTGCTGAAAGGCACAACAAGCCAGCAGACTTAGCTGGCCAACCCAGAACTGGAGTCTGATACCCCTGTTATAGTGGGGTTTTTTTCCCGACCAAGGTCTTAGACAGGAAATGCCGGGTCTGCTCTGTGAAGGTGGGGGTGAAGTATCACCTCAGGAGTGTGTAGTGACCCTCAGGAGTGTGTAGTGACCCTCAGAAGTGTGTAGTGACCATAGACTATAAAAACAGTGACTCATTTTGGTTTAATATTTATAATTTGCTAAACCAACATTCATGTCTCATATTTACAGTGAGCGCCATAATTCATTGGACAGTGACACATTGTTTGCTATTTTGGTTCTGTACTCTAGCACTTTGAGTTTGAAAGGATACATTGACAACGAGGTTGAAGTGCACACTGTCAGCTTTAATTTGAGGGTATTTTCATCCATATCGGACAAGCCGTTTAGAAATTATAGAACCTTTTGTACATAGTCCCCCCCCCCATTTTCAGGCCTCAAAATGATACGGATGGGTGATATTCCTTTTGGAAATGGTTTGAAATTTAATTGACAGTGTACCTAGGACCAATTTTGTCTTACCTCATGTTTCAATCTTTTTTGCACTTTTATTCTGCAAAATACATGTCAGTTGCTGTTTCTTTTAGGACTGAAACTTGAAATAAGCGTTGGAAGTTAGGGGTGAATTACAGTGCGCGAGCGGTGCTAGGAAAGAGAAGAAGGTGTGTAATTGGTACATTGAAAACGTATCCATGGAGCGTTCGCCTTCCGGTGATGTCTTTCATTGGTACCACAGAATTTCCTCAGATTTCAGCCTTTCATCTCGCCTGACACCTCCAGGGTTACCGGTGTAGATATGAAAGTCTTCTTAGTTTATGAAATACTGTACATAAATTTGACTGAAAACAGTCTGATAAAAGAGCATCTTCATTTGAGCAAAATTAGGAATGAGAAAAAGAAAATGAATCGGGAATGCGATCGTTCTGTTACTTTCAGGCACGTCTGGATGTTTCCAACGTAGAAACAGTTAAAGCAAAAACTGTGGCAACATTTCTCTGAGCATCAAAAGGAATTATTCATGCAAATATACAAATATTATACAGAATATACTGTGTATACCTGCTACAAATTCTAAGTTTTGTGTCGTTGACATGCTAGCCTCATGTTGAATGCATATTGTGTCGGTAGCAGGCTAGTCCTGCAACACTTCCAGCCCTCATTGGATGCTGTACAAACAGTGCTCTGACTCGATGCTTTGCATAAGATACTATTCACTTTCTGCTCTGTGCATTCAATAGTGTAAATTGTCTCGGTGTTCAAGTTTGGAACACTTCTGCAACAGTTAATACCTGCATATTTACCATTTAATTTAATATCCTGCCTGCCATTATGTTGCTGCTATACAGAAACTGGCAGTAAATGTGAGCGCTTTTTTTTTCCATGGAAATCTGAGAGACGGATGATCTCAAACAAGCTCAGAAAGGAAGGCGTTTTCATTGGCTCTGCACTGTTGCGGACTGTCAGAAATGATTGGTTTGGAAACGCTGTAAAATATCAGCATTCCAGGCTTGTGTATTGTTCCTAAATAACCATGTTAGCAATTTGCGGGAAGAAAGTGACTGAGGAGCGTGTGGAGAATTTGAGTGACAGCGCTCGTGACGTCTGCTAATTGATTTAAGCCTGTCGCCGCCTCCCCGTGTCCAAATGTCGTCCTTGTGTTCAGCGGTGCTACGCCTGAACAGCTTATGGTTTTAACAAACGGGAACTCGTGGCCACAATGATGCTCAGGCTCACTTCTGCTCGTCGAAACCTCGGCAGACTGCCAACCGCGTCGTCGCGCTCTGCTCTCAGCCGTCAGTTTGGCTACACGTGAGCGTGCCATGTTCGACGTGCAGTCGCAAATACACTTTTTTTTTTTAATCGACGGATTTGATGGGATAAATTTCCCTGCTTCTGAGCAGGTGGGTGGTACAAAAACCATAGAAGTCCGTTTGTTGTAAATTAATTTCATGTAGGCTGCTTCGTGGTGCCGTTCTCCCTGCAATGTCTCCAGAAACACCATAAGCAACATCAACTTGCTAATATTAATATGCTTTCTTACAAATTGTGTTGTTTGATAGATTTGGAATGAACTTTATTAGTCATGCTGAAGTAGGTTCTTAGTGTCTTATTGTCACACAGACTGGGAATAGCAAGCCACTGCAGGTTGTGCGGTTAAAGGAGCTCCGCACATTGTAATTGATATCGGCATTTAGAAAATGGAGACTCAGCATTTATGTAGCTTTTAAAGTGTCCTTACAGAAGTAAGCGCACAGTATCAATCAATATGTACAGAGGGAGTTCTGCAAAGGCCCCTGGAGAGTTCTCACAAGAAATTTAACTTGATTTGGGTGTATGAAATGGTTATAATTTTGTAATTCAAAAGGTGTGTTTCTATGAGATTCCACTGATACAGTAAATAAATATATTTTTCTACCATACGGTGGATAAATATGTCTTTCTACCACACAGTGGATGTGTACTGGACACATACCACTCGTTGATTTTGCCAACCTTTTTGAACAGGTAAATTGAAGTGAAGCAGAATCGTATTTGTAGAGCTACTCACTTCTATGGGGAGAGCGGAGGGCGAGATCAAGGATACAGCGTACGTTCAGCGCGGATAGCAAATGATGCCTGCAATATATATTTTTTTGAGCTACGCGAATGTCTTTTGAAAGAAACTTGTGCCCGCGAGCATCGGCGGACGCGGAGGAGAAGCGAATGTGACGGGAGCTAATCTTCCTCTGTTTAAAGTCCCAGGCAACGGAGCGCGAGCGCGTGGCGGGAAACCGCCGCGAACGCCTGCCAAGATAATCCGCTGCTTTGATAGCCAAACGTGTAGCATTTATACCGTCTGGCCATTGTGCTGTCAGATGTCATTCAAATGTATTGTCATTGAACGTGGCACTTTTCTGGCACTTTTGTGCTCGCTCACTTTGTGCTTGCTTTTCCCGCGCTGCGCTGTTACAGATATGGGTGACGCCTGGCTTCTCTTATACTCTGCCACAATACTGTGTGATGCGCAGACTATAACATCAAAATAGACTATACAAAACCAATGACAACGGAGGCCTTCAAATATTGTTCACCTGTACAGTGTTCCCAGCTTTAACGGAACATGTCATTCCATTTCCTGTGAATCCATACAGTGCCCTACCACCCTTGACAATGAGCAGAAAAAAAGGCCTTTCTGAAATAACGAAATGAGCTATATTGTCTGCTCAAATATGGAAAAATTATAGTCAGTCAAGAAATAGTCAAACCGTTGGAATCCCAGTCAATCATCCATATTGTCTTCACTGTGGGATGTTTCAGCAAATATCTGTGTATGTATGTATCATGTAATATTGGGCGTTCGTACACCTCTCTACCGCAATTCAATGATTAATGAAGACATTCAGACTTACTCCTGTGTACTTCTTAACTCCAGACTACAAGTTTAAGCAAATGTTCAGTTTTTCATTACTATTCTTATATATAACTATATATAATTATATATAACTTGTGTTTTTAGTTCATTTTAGTCATGTGAAAATTCACACTGAGGTGTATTGAATGGGAGAGAAGTAGCGGCTGCTTAAATCCATCATTCACTGAAGGGTAAAGCAGTGACATTTCGGAGGGAAAAAAAAGAAAACGCAGCAGAGAGAAGGCAAAGCTGTCATTTTGGATTTTTAGGAGGCAAAGTGTACAGGACAACTGTTCACGCCACGTACGCGGTACCTTGGGGATCCCATGACAGCTATACCTTTAGTTCTGGTCTTTATTTTACCTTTTTTTTTGTTTTTTTCCCTCTCGCAGTTCTGGACTTTTGGTCCTTGGCAAAGCGTTTGACAGGGAGACCTTGGACCACTACACCCTGACCGTCACTGCTTCTGACGGAAGCCCAGGAGGGGTAAGGCTCCAGCTCCGTTTTCACTCACACCAGTCCGCCTTCAGAGGAAAACAGCGCCCCCTGTCTCCCTGCGCGATAAACTGCAGCGTCCTGACGCAGGGATCCGGATCTGACCTTCACCAGTGAACTCAATTTGCATAAATGCTGCGTAGCCGGGTAGCGATTAAAATACAGCAGCTATGCAGCTTCTCTTTTGGCTTTCAGCATTATTCAGCAGAAATAGCGTGCATGGGCTACAGTACATGCAGAAAAGCGGTCTATTCATCTATTTATTTATTTTTCACGGTCATCTTAATAATTAAAAAATACCGCCATTTTGATTTTGAGGGACAGTAGACCGGCCTGCAAGGGTACGCACTGATTTCTCCTCCAGTCTAGTAAAGCCTGAGTTGTTCCGCGGCACTCTGCAGGGGAATCTGTGTTTAAGGCTCTCCGCTCCCCCGCAGTGCTAAATCTCTCTGCACAGCATTATCGTAATTTCTTACTACTTTCACAACCAGTCACACATTTCCCATTTGCAATTCAGTGGTAAATCACTCGCTTTTTTTACCCCTCACTGAATAGTGCCATTCATCTACTTAAGACTGGATGCCCAAGTCTTTTAGAACAATCCCTGAACACTTTAAGCTTGGGTGACTTTTGAATAAAGACAAGGTCTTTTTGACGGGCGTTTCTGTTTTTGATGTGTGAATACAGTGTGTTGTGTCAGTGGGTCAGCTGAGGACCTATCGGAGCATTCCGTCCTCAGGATGTATGGTTTTAATTACTAAACCGAGGCAGGGAAGCTCTTTGGATAATATGCGGGCGACGGCGGTTTAACAGGTACCCTTTAGCAGTGAATAATGGTCTACTATAGGTCAGCTGAAGATAAGATAATTGTGCCCGACACCAAGCATCTTACATAGACACCAGAAGGCAGTGGTATTGAGTTGAAGGCTGTAATATTCATTATTATCATATATTTTAGGGCATTAAACACTTTTCTTTTTTTTTTTTAAGTTTCCAAATTATTTTCAAAAGAAAACATAGAAACATAGAAGGTATGGTTATATCTGGGTAAATTGTAAATTATATATATATAACTAATAGAATAGAATAACTTTTATTTTCTCATGAAGAAACTTCAGTTGTAGCCCCAGCAACAAAAAATACATAGACAGTGGGGCAGACCCACAACACACAAACAAACATCAAATAAAGACATTCAATAGAATCATTGCATTGATCAAACTAATTAAGTGAATTAAAGTTAAGTAAAGTAATACAGCCATGATTAAAAATAGCCCCAGCTATCCCGAGATGTCCAGTGGCATTAAGCCGTCCAACACACAAACTCCGCCTCCACGACTCTCCTCCATACACGCAGCGTTGCGGTCTCTGTACACCGTCGAAACTGAGCACCGAACTGCGTCAGCCTTCCCAGTCGCCGCCTCACTCCTCCCCGGCATTATCCTCTCCTTCTCTTCCGTGGTGGCCTTTGAAGATTGCCTGCAGTCCTCGATCAGTCCCGACATCTTCAACTCCGGTGAAGAGCGATGGTAAACTTGCTGCAGATCCAACGGACATTCACGAGCATATGTTGCGAATGCGTCTCCATGGTGACGACCACAAACAAAATGATATTGGCGAGACAATTCGTCGATATTATAAAAAGGAGCAGCAGGAGTGCACTGAAAAATATCCAGCCCGCTTACCCGTCCCACTACAGACACACAGCGCATGAAAAAACAAAGACAAAAGCCCGACACAACAAAATACATTAAAATTAACAAACACGAACACGAGAGACAGCTGGACTACATGTCGCCATTACAGCGCTACGAGACATAATGACTCATAAGGTTTGTGCAGACCTATAACATTTTTATAAATTACCCCAGTGCATACATATTCCAGTAAGCATTATTGTGTGAAAGGGACAAAACGCATAAGTATCAAAAGTATGTGAACACTTTCATCTTTGGGGTTTTTTTTACCTTTAACTTGATGAATGTGGTGTTGGACAGATATGGGTCATGTGTATATAAGTATTTTTTTATTGCTGGTTTAACATGGAACACAGTGACCTTTATTGAATAGAAATTCAGTCTCCTGCCAAGCGCTGATAATGGAACAAAAACACAAATTTAATTATCTAATTTAATTGGTGAGTTCCTACAAGAATATAAATATAAAATAAAAAAATACACACAACCACTTTAAAGGAGAAAAGCTATGCAATGCTGTTTAAAGGCTGTACAGTTTTATAGCGCTGATGAAATACATTCTCGCCCAAGGAAAATACCTGTCATTTAGCACAAAAGCCGAGCTCGAAGAAAGGCCCACCTTTTAAAATGAGTTTGGTCTACTAAGGTCGGGGTACACCTACAGCAGAGGAGTCAGGGGTGTGGTCCAGTCCAAGGTAATTCTACAGCAACATAAGAGAGGGGGTGTGGCCTCGGATTGGTCAGTTTACTACAATATCTTGTAGGTGTGGCCTAGGTCTACAGCACTGGTGGCAAAGTCAGGGCTGTTTTGCAGAAATGAAAAGGAGGCATGACCTCGGTCAGGTAATTCTAGAGCAGCGTAGGTGGGGGATGTTGCCAAGGTGAGTGTTGTTTTACAGCATTGGAGAGAGGGTCTGACCTGGTCAGGGTTGATTTACGGTAATGAAGAACACGGTGTGTGTTGTTTTACAGCATTGGAGAGAGGGTCTGACCTGGTCAGGGTTGATTTACGGTAATGAAGAACACGGTGTGTGTTGTTTTACAGCATCGGAGAGAGGGTCTGACCTGGTCAGGGTTGATTTACGGTAATGAAGAACACGGTGTGTGTTGTTTTACAGCATTGGAGAGAGGGTCTGACCTGGTCAGGGTTGATTTACGGTAATGAAGAACACGGTGTGTGTTGTTTTACAGCATTGGAGAGAGGGTCTGACCTGGTCAGGGTTGATTTACGGTAATGAAGAACACGGTGTGTGTTGTTTTACAGCATTGGAGAGAGGGTCTGACCTGGTCAGGGTTGATTTACGGTAATGAAGAACACGGTGAGTGTTGTTTTACAGCATTGGAGAGAGGGTCTGACCTGGTCAGGGTTGATTTACGGTAATGAAGAACACGGTGTGTGTTGTTTTACAGCATCGGAGAGAGGGTCTGACCTGGTCAGGGTTGATTTACGGTAATGAAGAACACGGTGTGTGTTGTTTTACAGCATTGGAGAGAGGGTCTGACCTGGTCAGGGTTGATTTACGGTAATGAAGAACACGGTGAGTGTTGTTTTACAGCATTGGAGAGAGGGTCTGACCTGGTCAGGGTTGATTTACGGTAATGAAGAACACGGTGTGTGTTGTTTTACAGCATTGGAGAGAGGGTCTGACCTGGTCAGGGTTGATTTACGGTAATGAAGAACACGGTGTGTGTTGTTTTACAGCATCGGAGAGAGGGTCTGACCTGGTCAGGGTTGATTTACGGTAATGAAGAACACGGTGTGTGTTGTTTTACAGCATTGGAGAGAGGGTCTGACCTGGTCAGGGTTGATTTACGGTAATGAAGAACACGTTGTGTGTTGTTTTACAGCATTGGAGAGAGGGTCTGACCTGGTCAGGGTTGATTTACGGTAATGAAGAACACGGTGTGTGTTCACGTGCGATCCCTGGAGGCACTCGCTCTCCTACATGCTCCGTTGTCCCCCACAGGGTGTGATTGCAAGATTACCCATGAATCATAGCGAGTGAGAGCCCCAGAGCGTGCGGGGCCATCTGTAATCAGAACGTAATTACTGCACTCATGGTGACCTGAACGGCAAAAAAATATATAATAATTTAAATGAATCACCACTTGAAGGTGCATCACTGTAAATAGCCACATATTAAAACAAAAACAAAAAAAACACACCCAGATTCATGCAGAATTGCAAGCAAATCTTCTATTAATGTTAAAAGGAACTGTCATCTTTTGTTTTTTAGGTGTTTATCACTAATGATGATCCATTAGTTAACTATTAGAGAACAAGAAGCCACCACAGAGTAACAGAAAGACATTACATTACATTACAGGCATTTAGCAGACGCTCTTATCCAGAGCGACTTCCACAACTTCTTATTACATTTATCCATTCATACAGTTGGATATATACTGAAGCAATTCAGGCTAAGTACCTTGCTCAAGGGTACAACAGCAGTGTCCTACCTGGGAATCGAACCTGCAACCTTTCAGTTACAAGGCCAGTTCCTTAACTATTATACTACACTGCCGCCTCTCTTACGGGAGAGTAAGAGAAGAATGATAGCACAAAGTGGTTCTACTGTGGGATCCCCCTGTGTGGGAAAAAAACTGAATGCTGAAGCACATTAGTCGTTTACTGTGCTCCATTTTCGTCGGGTGAAACTGGTTCATCGCCTGTATTTTGGGCCTAACCCCAGATTTCCCAGCGTTTTTAGATTGCGCTCCACGCATCTACGGGACGGTCCTGCCTGTTCAGAATGACTCATGTAAGGAGTCCCATATACTGATGTAGCGCAGTGCAATGTTAGACAATGTGGAACAGGTGTGTGATAAGCGCTCCCCGGGCTTGATGGGCTTTTCCAATCGAAGGCAGTTTTCCGCTTCCTCTCCTCTCCCTCTCTGACTGCCGTTCTGCTTCGGGCGATAAATCTAACCGCCAAGCGATAGTGCGCTTTATACGTTTGTGTCACGTGCTGCTTCCTGTCGCCGGCACAATGCAGAGACGTGACTGCGAGAAATCCACATCGTTACACGCGCGGCGACTCGCTGCCGAGTCACAATTGGCCAGTTTTACATGACCTGTAGGGGAACGGTGACGTGGCAGGAAAATGCCAACAGCTTTCGCTTTACCGCGTGAGCACTCCTTGAAGTGGATCTGTGGCCTGCTCTGTCGAGTAGTTCAGTTCGACAAGTTTTACTTGTCACGTCTCGCTGCTTATGCAGCTGCCGTATTTAATTCTCACTTGTGGTACAGGGACTGATTCCGTCATCAGATCCAGGTCCTTGCGCTCAAAGTTATTATGGAAATGCTTTATTCGCAAAGGGTAATTATTGAGATTGCCAAATGACTTCCAGAGTTACCGGCTATAAACGGTCATGCCGTTTTCATTTGCAATTCTTTGCTCGAGGAGATCTCTGTATGAGATTGCGTGAAAATAAACGGTGTTTGGGTGTTGTTCATTTAAAATATCTTTGCTGCACAGGCTCTTTGGCTTTGTTACTTCAGTCAGATGGTAAAAGGTTTGCGCCTAATTTGAATTATTGAAACTCAGCAGTCGACTGTGGACCGAGGGCCTTGCGAGTAATGAGACGCTCTGCTTTGATACACTGCAGCCTGGAAGAGAATCTAATTGCCTTCAAAGGATGAGAATCTCTGATATTAGCGGGGCGGCATGAGCTAATCCTATCCCGCGCCGTCCGGGCCCTGTTATGGTCAGTCTCAGATGGCTTCTGCAATTTGAAATTGCCGTCGACACAACCATCTTGAAAGAGAAGGGAAATCTTCTTAAAATATCACTCATCGACCCCCCTGAAGCGGTCATTAAAATAAAATCCTGTCATTGTTCATTCTCCGTTGGATTTTTTTTACCATTGGATATTTCGGATAAGCCTGTCGCTTAGAATGCAGGGTCACTTTTTAAATGATGGGTAACACTGTTCTAGAGAAGGTCAGTGGAGCAGAATGATATTTTACCCAGTTGTAGCCTAACAGGCGAACAGTCCGACGTGAGATACGTCTGCCCGACGTCTGGGGAATGCGTTTTGCCATTTTAAACCTACATTAAGATTCTGCTTCTGACAAAACCACAGTCTTTTGGAGCTGCGGCTTCCAACTGGAGGTGGAACTTAACTTAACGCTGGCAAAAATGTGCTTGAGCCAATCAGATTACTTCTCGGGAAACAAATCTCATAAACTGTAAACCTTTCTCTTGTACAGTATACAGAGAGTCTGGGGTTGTGTGAGAAGGGTGCTTATGTGTACCATACACAGTGGTGCTGAGGTTATCTGGCTACTGTCTAAATAGCCAGATGCAAGTGACAGAAGTGACCATCAAATAAGCTTAATGCACTGTTGAATAGTCAGGATTTAGTTTTTGTATGTTTATACGTTTTTATAACATATTTGTACATTTCCCTCCCACACCCAAGGTATATATGCTATCATGGTTGTGCATCCATGTAGTAGCTAGTGTCCACACAGTGCTACATTTTCTCATACCACAGATGTGCCGTTATTTTATTTTGTATGGTTGGTGTGAATGGTGAATGATGATATGCACGCAGCTATAGAGCCACACACGCTCCTGTCCACTACCCCACTGTTTTTTATGCTTTTTCTGTGAGAGAAGAGTAGAAAATGAAACGGACTGATGATTGATGCAATCTCATTTCAATACCAGTTGGGGACGTACACAGAGTCCATTCTTTGCAGAGTCCTATCTGCTATAATAGCCCTGACAATTTTTCCCCTCAGTGGAGTAGCACTTTGCAACGTGCCACGGTCATAAGCTGTTCAAATTTGAGCAAATATAATGGCTTCTAAGCCTTTTCAGACTTGTGAGATTAAATACAATTTTGTAACTCAAAATAAAACTTCAATTGATCAATGTATTTTTCCTTTTTTTCTTTTTTGCATACAGTGTTTCCTAGCAACATAATATTTATTTTAAAAGATTGTCTGTTCAGTAAATCTCTCATCTCTTTATGTATTTAGGTTCCATGACAAAGTGGATTTATTCAAATCTTGCTTAATGAAATAGTGTGTGTGTGTGTGTGTGTGTGTCAGCTCAGTGACTTTTGAGCGGACTCTTTAAAAGGCTCTTCATAGTTAAGCTAAGTATACAAACGGGACATTATGTTTAAGAGGAATGCCCATACATCATAGCTAATACTGAAAGCAAAGCAGAACCAGTTCAATTGTATAAGTCATTTCTAAGCTGTATGTTAGTGTGGATTTATGGCTTAAGTTCCATGATTTTGTATGATATTATTATTATTATTTTCATTGTGTTTTATATCAAAAATATGCTCACACACACACACACACACACACACACACACACACACACACAGACGATTACCAAAAGTAATTTCCATTTTGTTTTTGCTTTCTGGTTTTCAGACCTCAACCACCACTGTGAACATTGTGGTCACTGATGTCAATGACAATGACCCCATCTTTGACCCCTTCCTGCCAACAAACCTCACCGTCCAAGAGGAGGAAGCAAACTTGTTTGTGGGTCAAGTGAAGGTACGTTGTTCAATCCGTTAAACTGAGGGCTTGACTCACAGTGGTCCTTAAAGATGGTCCAGCCAATGGCTCTTAACACAAAGAGTAGGGGGGTTTCCCATGGTGCCCTAGCAAAATTCCCATTCTGGCTATCTCAAACTGGCAACCTAATCATCTCCAGTTTAATCACCTCACTGCTTCCCTCCCACTCCACCTCATTCGATGTTTGATGAGCGTTCTGCCACAAAATGGCCGCCGCACATCGCCCGTTGGTGGCTGATGTGAGCTCAAGCCCCTGTGTTGTAAGGCGTTTTGAGATCCCGTGATGAAAGGTGTTAAATTAATGGGAGACATCTTCATTATTATTAATGTCGAAGTTAATTGTAATTGGGGCTGTGGGAGCGGTGTCAGGTGGCCCGAGGTCCCGCGCGGCCATCGCGACGTCATTAGCGACCCTTGCCGAGCCGGGGGAACCTGTCAGACACGGCGCAACCTGTCGCCGCCCGGCCCTGCTTCCCAGTTTTTAATTTTCCAATTAAATAAAAGTCGTTTGAATAATTTGTCACCTCGAGGGACATTCGGTAATGAGCGGCTTTGTTCAGCTCTGTTAAGCTGCTGGGAGTTTTAATTAGTGCTTTAAATGAATAGGGCTCAGGTTTGCTACTGGAATAATGAGTGGATAATGTGTTAGGACAGCGTCTTACATCATCTGTGTGTTTATTCAGTGGTTTCTCTCGCGTTCGTTACGCATCTTCACATCGGCAGAGAATGGAAACGGCACACACTCCATAGCGATAGTAAACTGTCCGGGAGATCCTACAGGAAACGCAATGACAAGATGAGAAACCGATCACCTGCTGAACAGATCGGCTGACCTGATTAACAGCTCGACTTACGCGACATAGATGCAGTGGATTACTAAAGCCTTCATGGCCTGAGCTGGAGAGTGGCTGTGTCTAATGTTATTCATTCTCATACTATTTGTTACTGGTTTTATTATTTTTTTTAAATGTATGCATTTTTTTATTTAGCACATATGAATAGTGGAAAATACAAAATATACATAAATATACCTATACCAAAATGCTTAATGTGAGACAAATGTTGACTTCCAGTCCAAGACAAAAAATATATTTGCTTGCAACTTGGAACATCCCAGCTACTATGGGACTGTTAGCAATCCTACTTGTGCATATCTTTGAAGCCTTTGGCTGTACATTGTGCAGTTATGCAGTTATGCAAGCGAGAGGAGTACAGGAGAGGTGTACAGGAGATAATTATCCCATCCGCTCATCAGTATGTACCAATGTCACTTGGATGTGAAATGCATATAAACCGCGTAACGGCTGCACACCAGCTGCTTGGAAAAGTTTGCTGAAGTTCGATACAAAGGTGACATTTTGTTTTGTGTACCGTTAATGGGGACAAGCTGAAGGGCACCTACAGCTTTTCCCTGACTAAAATAAAGCCCGGCAAAGGATTTGGTTGAATGCACCAAGCAATTACGAGTAGGCTTTATACTAATCCTCGTTAATCGTCCCGGGGAAAGTCTGAATTTCGTTTAAAGATCTGACGGTTAAAACTGGAAAGGAAAGTGAACACTGGCGATATACGCTAGGTGTGCCTAAACCGAGCGCGCTGTGGTAATTAATGATAGCTGTACCCATACCACTAACTCTACCTGCATCAAATGAGTTCACAAAGCGTTTCAGTAATGGGAGAATGAACACCTTTACATATTTATAGATCTATTACGTGTTCACTGATTAGAAAAACCTGTTGCACGCTCGTCCCTCGGATGAAGTAATCAGGCTCTAATTCTCGCCTCCAATATCCGATCTTTTGTGTGTTTTTATTTATCCACAAAATGGAGCACTTCAGTACCATTTACAAGATGAATTGTGAGACAAGATAGCAGACATCCCTTTTTTCCCAGACTGTGGTAGTGTGCCCTTTTCGCTGCAAGGGTAATTACACTTCTCCTGAGCCTGGGGCAGCCACTGTGTTTCTCTGTGAGGAAATGTATGCTTTTCTTATTAACAGTTTTAATTAACTTTTAATTGATCTCTGAGAAGATGAATGTTTTCATTACTGTCTCCTGTTTCCTGATTTTGAAAAAAACTTCTAAAGTCCTCCAACCGTTGCATTGCAGAGTCTGTTTTCATTATTGATTCTTATTTTTTTATTTTTTTTGGTATAAAGTTGAGTTCTACCTGAAAGATTTTTCCAGAGATCAATATTTACACCAAACTATAAAGTGTATACACAGAATGGAGACCTTAGCATACTGATTTTCAATTAAAATGGTGACCTACCCACCGCCCACCCTCACCTGTGATTAACCCACTTTAACTCCAAAACTAACAGTCATTCTACTTTCGCCTCCATTTCAGCCTCTATGGTGCAATGTGTCTATCCGATGTGGAGCTGTTCAGTTTTCTTTCATTAGTAGCATACTGTGAAAATGAATTTTTATTCAACATTCTTTAACTTTGGAGAGATATCGTCGTTCATTTACACGTGATGACCGGCTGATTTTATAATTTTGCCGTAAGGTATTAATGTTAGGGCATAGTCTTTAACCCAGAGTTTAAGAAATTATCTGCCATTATAAGTGAGGTGGCTCACCTTGAACAAGCTTTTTTTGTGCCTCCCTGTTTGACCTTGCCTGGGGGGGCGGGTTACCCTCCCTGTTTGACCTTGCCTGGGGGGGGCGGGTTACCCTCCCTGTTTGACCTTGCCTGGGGGGGTCGGGTTACCCTCCATGTTAGACCTTGCCTGGGGGGGGCGGGTTACCCTCCATGATCGACCTTTCCTGGGGGGGGGGGGGGCGGGTTACCCTCCCTGTTTGACCTTGCCTGGGGGGGGCGGGTTACCCTCCCTGTTTGACCTTGCCTGGGGGGGGCGGGTTACCCTCCCTGTTCGACCTTGCCTGGGGGGGGGGGGCGGGGTACCCTCCCTGTTTTACCATGCCGGGGGGGGGCGGGTTACCCTCCCTGTTCGACCTTGCCTGGGGGAGGCGGGTTACCCTCCCTGTTCGACCTTGCCTGTGGGGGGGGGGGGGGTTACACAATGGGAAAGACACTACCACTTCTGTAATTAAAGATTGTGGTCACACTTTTAAATATATTAGGACAGTATTCCCACATGGGGTGGAGGAGTCATATTCAAGTGGGAATCAGGATGTATTAAGCTTCTGGCCTAAAGAGAAACAGCCTTTTAAATTCCTTACTTCTCTCAACTCCAGTTTTACTCTTTTTTTTTTGTTGCCAGATGAAGAATTAACTTCATGCTCTGGTAGTACAGCTCAACAGTAAAGGAAATCCCCTCTTTCATTTAATGAACCATAACCTTCATGTGAATGGTGTAAGTCAGATGTCATGTGAGGAGGTAGAGACACAGTATTCATTAACACAAACAGAAATGGAAGAATATAACTAACAGTGTAGAAGAATGTGCAGCTTAGAATTTACTAACTCAGCTAAATGTTATATGATTATTTTCATATGACCTAGTGCCATAACAGTCCATACATATACAATCTGCTGAAGATTACTTTCACAGATGGGTGAAAATGATACTGATCGTCTTGGAGTCTTTTGTCTATGTAATGTTTCATGGTTCATATTTATTCTTGCAGAATGTTTTTTCGTATAAAACAAAAACAACATTTGCATCAAATCAAATTACATGGAAAGTAAATTGTCCTGACAATTAAATTAAATGTATTTAAATATATTTAATACTGAATCGCAGAAAACCATGGTACTTAAATAAAAAGATAAAAACTAATTAATTTGTACGGGTGAGTAATTAAATAAATCAACTTGCCAAGTGTATCATATCATGAAAGCCATTTGGAACAGGTATTTCTCTGGTGTATTGCCTGCTAACTCTGAGACATCTTCAGACACAATCTAAGTCTGTTGATATTTGTGCAATATCCATGTGCAAAGCCACATTAAGGTCCCTACTCTGCAAAAAGATGACGCAAAGCTTCCATAAAAGTGATTAAACAGTGTAGTTTTTTCATTTAAATAATGATCCTAAACTGGACAAAACTCAAAGGCTAGCTTGGTGCGTAAGCTGGGGTCAGATATGTGTGGTGAGCATTCTGGTGCAAAATGGCTGCTGTTGCATCACCCAGGTGGGTGCTACACATTGGTGGTGGTAGAGGTGAGTTTCCCCCTCATAATTGTAAAGCACTTTGAGTCACCAGTTGGTGAGAAAGGCGCAATATAAATGCAAGGCATTATTATTATTATTATTATTATTATTATTATTATTGCCTGATGCATTGTATGAGATTCCAGAGCTGTAAGGAGTCGCTAGATACTCTCGATGTAGTACCAGCTAGTTAAGGTGTAGCTGAGGCAAATACAAAGTCCATACACAGTAAAGGTTCAGTGTTAAATCAACTCCTTCGGGGAAAATAGGGTTCCTAATGGACTCATATTTACTTTATTAGAGTTGAATTAACACTGGACATTTTACTGTGTAGGATCTTGGACAGCCAGAGAAGAATTTCCGTCAAGTTCTAGCCAGTGGGCAGTACATCTGATTGCATCAATTAAAGGAAATTGGAACAGAATTGGAAGACAACAAGTGGAAAAAAATGAATGTCAAGGCACTTAGATGAAATGAGCATAAACAAATGGATTTGTTTTATTGAATTGCTGACTGAGAAATGTAATCGATTTATTTTTAATGTGTTGCTGTCATTTGCGTTTCGCATCAACGATGTATGTACTGAATCGCGAATGATTTAATCTTTACCACAGTTTAGTAACCACAGATATATTCTTATTTATGTTATTTTCACCCATCATAGCTTTTCCTGTGTGTGTGTGTGTGGGTGTGTGTGTGTGTAATTCTGTGTGTGTGTGCATGTGTCCTCATAAAGGTTTGAGTGTGTGCAAGTGTCCTCATAAAGGTTTGAATGTTTGTGCAAGTGTCCTCATAAAGGTTTGAATGTTTGTGCAAGTGTCCTCATAAAGGTTTGAGTGTGTGTGCAAGTGTCCTCATAAAGGTTTGAATGTTTGTGCAAGTGTCCTCATAAAGGTTTGAATGTTTGTGCAAGTGTCCTCATAAAGGTTTGAGTGTGTGTGCATGTGTCCTCATAAAGGTTTGAGTGTGTGTGCATGTGTCCTCATAAAGGTTTGAGTGTGTGTGCATGTGTCTTCATAAAGGTTTGAGTGTGTGTGCATGTGTCCTCATAAAGGTTTGAGTGTGTGTGCATGTGTCCTCATAAAGGTATGTGTGTGTGTGCAAGTGTCTTCATAAAGGTTTGAGTGTGTGTGCAAGTGTCCTCATAAAGGTTTGAGTGTGTGTGCAAGTGTCCTCATAAAGGTTTGAGTGTGTGTGCAAGTGTCCTCATAAAGGTTTGAGTGTGTGTGCAAGTGTCCTCATAAAGGTTTGAGTGTGTGTGCAAGTGTCCTCATAAAGGTTTGAGTGTGTGTGCAAGTGTCCTCATAAAGGTTTGAGTGTGTGTGCAAGTGTCCTCATAAAGGTTTGAGTGTGTGTGCAAGTGTCCTCATAAAGGTATGAGTGTGTGTGCAAGTGTCCTCATAAAGGTATGAGTGTGTGTGCAAGTGTCCTCATAAAGGTTTGAGTGTGTGTGCAAGTGTCCTCATAAAGGTTTGAGTGTGTGTGCAAGTGTCCTCATAAAGGTATGAGTGTGTGTGCAAGTGTCCTCATAAAGGTATGAGTGTGTGTGCAAGTGTCCTCATAAAGGTTTGAGTGTGTGTGCAAGTGTCCTCATAAAGGTATGAGTGTGTGTGCAAGTGTCCTCATAAAGGTTTGAGTGTGTGTGCAAGTGTCCTCATAAAGGTATGAGTGTGTGTGCAAGTGTCCTCATAAAGGTTTGAGTGTGTGTGCAAGTGTCCTCATAAAGGTATGAGTGTGTGTGCAAGTGTCCTCATAAAGGTTTGAGTGTGTGTGCAAGTGTCCTCATAAAGGTTTGAGTGTGTGTGCAAGTGTCCTCATAAAGGTTTGAGTGTGTGTGCAAGTGTCCTCATAAAGGTATGAGTGTGTGTGCAAGTGTCCTCATAAAGGTTTGAGTGTGTGTGCAAGTGTCCTCATAAAGGTTTGAGTGTGTGTGCAAGTGTCCTCATAAAGGTATGAGTGTGTGTGCAAGTGTCCTCATAAAGGTATGAGTGTGTGTGCAAGTGTCCTCATAAAGGTTTGAGTGTGTGTGCAAGTGTCCTCATAAAGGTATGAGTGTGTGTGCAAGTGTCCTCATAAAGGTTTGAGTGTGTGTGCAAGTGTCCTCATAAAGGTATGAGTGTGTGTGCAAGTGTCCTCATAAAGGTTTGAGTGTGTGTGCAAGTGTCCTCATAAAGGTATGAGTGTGTGTGCAAGTGTCCTCATAAAGGTTTGAGTGTGTGTGCATGTGTCCTCATAAAGGTTTGAGTGTGTGTGCAAGTGTCCTCATAAAGGTTTGAGTGTGTGTGCAAGTGTCCTCATAAAGGTTTGAGTGTGTGTGCATGTGTCCTCATAAAGGTATGAGTGTGTGTGCAAGTGTCCTCATAAAGGTTTGAGTGTGTGTGCATGTGTCCTCATAAAGGTTTGAGTGTGTGTGCAAGTGTCCTCATAAAGGTTTGAGTGTGTGTGCAAGTGTCCTCATAAAGGTATGAGTGTGTGTGCAAGTGTCCTCATAAAGGTTTGAGTGTGTGTGCATGTGTCCTCATAAAGGTATGAGTGTGTGTGCAAGTGTCCTCATAAAGGTTTGAGTGTGTGTGCAAGTGTCCTCATAAAGGTATGAGTGTGTGTGCAAGTGTCCTCATAAAGGTTTGAGTGTGTGTGCAAGTGTCCTCATAAAGGTTTGAGTGTGTGTGCAAGTGTCCTCATAAAGGTATGAGTGTGTGTGCAAGTGTCCTCATAAAGGTATGAGTGTGTGTGCAAGTGTCCTCATAAAGGTATGTGTGTGTGTGCAAGTGTCCTCATAAAGGTATGAGTGTGTGTGCAAGTGTCCTCATAAAGGTATGAGTGTGTGTGCAAGTGTCCTCATAAAGGTATGAGTGTGTGTGCAAGTGTCCTCATAAAGGTATGAGTGTGTGTGCAAGTGTCCTCATAAAGGTATGAGTGTGTGTGCAAGTGTCCTCATAAAGGTATGAGTGTGTGTGCAAGTGTCCTCATAAAGGTATGAGTGTGTGTGCAAGTGTCCTCATAAAGGTATGTGTGTGTGTGCAAGTGTCCTCATAAAGGTATGAGTGTGTGTGCAAGTGTCCTCATAAAGGTATGAGTGTGTGTGCAAGTGTCCTCATAAAGGTATGAGTGTGTGTGCAAGTGTCCTCATAAAGGTATGTGTGTGTGTGCAAGTGTCCTCATAAAGGTATGAGTGTGTGTGCAAGTGTCCTCATAAAGGTATGAGTGTGTGTGCAAGTGTCTTCATAAAGGTATGAGTGTGTGTGCAAGTGTCCTCATAAAGGTATGAGTGTGTGTGCAAGTGTCCTCATAAAGGTTTGAGTGTGTGTGCAAGTGTCCTCATAAAGGTATGAGTGTGTGTGCAAGTGTCCTCATAAAGGTTTGAGTGTGTGTGCAAGTGTCCTCATAAAGGTATGAGTGTGTGTGCAAGTGTCCTCATAAAGGTATGAGTGTGTGTGCAAGTGTCCTCATAAAGGTTTGAGTGTGTGTGCATGTGTCCTCATAAAGGTATGAGTGTGTGTGCAAGTGTCCTCATAAAGGTATGAGTGTGTGTGCAAGTGTCCTCATAAAGGTTTGAGTGTGTGTGCAAGTGTCCTCATAAAGGTATGAGTGTGTGTGCAAGTGTCCTCATAAAGGTATGAGTGTGTGTGCAAGTGTCCTCATAAAGGTATGAGTGTGTGTGCAAGTGTCCTCATAAAGGTTTGAGTGTGTGTGCAAGTGTCCTCATAAAGGTTTGAGTGTGTGTGCAAGTGTCCTCATAAAGGTATGAGTGTGTGTGCAAGTGTCCTCATAAAGGTTTGAGTGTGTGTGCAAGTGTCCTCATAAAGGTATGAGTGTGTGTGCAAGTGTCCTCATAAAGGTTTGAGTGTGTGTGCATGTGTCCTCATAAAGGTATGAGTGTGTGTGCAAGTGTCCTCATAAAGGTATGAGTGTGTGTGCAAGTGTCCTCATAAAGGTTTGAGTGTGTGTGCAAGTGTCCTCATAAAGGTTTGAGTGTGTGTGCAAGTGTCCTCATAAAGGTATGAGTGTGTGTGCAAGTGTCCTCATAAAGGTTTGAGTGTGTGTGCAAGTGTCCTCATAAAGGTATGAGTGTGTGTGCAAGTGTCCTCATAAAGGTTTGAGTGTGTGTGCAAGTGTCCTCATAAAGGTATGAGTGTGTGTGCAAGTGTCCTCATAAAGGTATGAGTGTGTGTGCATGTGTCCTCATAAAGGTATGAGTGTGTGTGCAAGTGTCCTCATAAAGGTATGAGTGTGTGTGCAAGTGTCTATGTATGTGTCTCTGCGTTTATGTATGTGCATTTACAGTATTCTCACGTACGTCTGTCTTTAAATGTCATTGGTTGCAGTTATTCTTTGATAATGAATGTGATTGGATTGCAGGCCTTGGACCCTGATCTGGGGGCGAATGGGCAGGTCCGCTACAGGCTGGTGAACCACTTTGGGCTTTTTCGGATCAACTCCAATGGCAGCATCTTCACAGCCGCGCCCCTGGACCGGGAGACGACAGATCATTACGATCTGATCGTGGAGGCCTCGGACGGGGCCGTGTACCCCCGCCGTACCACCATAACGCTGTCCGTCGAGGTGCTGGACATCGACGACAACAGCCCCGTCTTCTCCCAGGCATCCTACACCGTCAACCTCCCTGAGAACAGCCCGCCAGGGACAGTGATTCTGCAGCTGAGTGTAAGACATCAATCAGTCGAAGCAATCAACCAATCTGCAAACAGTATTTACTTTTGCACAGAGCCACTTGTCATACGGCATTGCAGAATGTGCACTCTCCAGAGGGATTAAAAACAAAAGATAAAATCACAACTGACCCTGAACCTATTTGAGGAAAAACTGGAAAATTATTTTCCTGACCCTTGAGGCAAACAACTGGAAAATGGTGTAATACAGAAAGAATAGGAGAAATATTAGAGAAAGCAGGCCAGAAGATTTACGCTTGACAGGGTGATTAATGACTAATGATTAATGACACATAATTCTACAGCCCCAGTATGAGCGTGTGTACTGACGCACATAATTCTACAGCCCCAGTAGGAGCGTGTGTACTGACACACAGAATTATACAGCCCCAGTATGAGCGTGTGTACTGATGCACATAATTCTACAGCCCCAGTATGAGCGTGTGTACTGACACAGAATTCTACAGCCCCAGTATGAGCGTGTGTACTGATGCACATAATTCTACAGCCCCAGTATGAGCGTGTGTACTGACACACATAATTCTACAGCCCCAGTATGAGCGTGTGTACTGACACACAGAATTCTGCAGCCCCAGTATGAGCGTGTGTACTGACACAGAATTCTACAGCCCCAGTATGAGCGTGTGTACTGACACACAGATTTATATAGCCCCAGTATGAGCGTGTGTACTGACACAGAATTCTACAGCCCCAGTATGAGCGTGTGTACTGACGCACATAATTCTACAGCCTCGGTATGAGCGTGTGTACTGACACACAGAATTCTACAGCCCCAGTATGAGCGTGTGTACTGACACAGAATTCTACAGCCCCAGTATGAGCGTGTGCACTGACACACAGAATTCTACAGCCCCAGTATGAGCGTGTGTACTGACCCAGAATTCTACAGCTCCAGTATGAGCGTGTGTACTGACACACAGAATTATACAGCCCCAGTATGAGCGTGTGTACTGACACACAGAATTCTACAGCCCCAGTATGAGCGTGTGTACTGACACACAGAATTATACAGCTCCAGTATGAGCGTGTGTACTGACACAGAATTCTACAGCTCCAGTATGAGCGTGTGTACTGACACACAAAATTATACAGCTCCAGTATGAGCGTGTGTACTGACACACAGAATTATACAGCCCCAGTATGAGCGTGTGTACTGACACAGAATTCTACAGCTCCAGTATGAGCATGTGTACTGACACACAGAATTATACAGCCCCAGTATGAGCGTGTGTACTGACACACAGAATTATACAGCCCCAGTATGAGCGTGTGTACTGACACACATAATTCTACAGCCCCAGTATGAGCGTGTGTACTGACACAGAATTATACAGCCCCAGTATGAGCATGTGTACTGACACACAGAATTAAACAGCCCCAGTATTAGCGTGTGTACTGACACACAGAATTCTACAGCCCCAGTATGAGCATGTGTACTGACACACAGAATTATACAGCCCCAGTATGAGCGTGTGTACTGACACACAGAATTATACAGCCCCAGTATGAGCGTGTGTACTGACACACTGAGTGCTGGAGTCTCACAGTCTGAGTGTTTAGTGGGGATATATAAATGATATATTTGTTGGTAACAACATCAAGGCCTAAACCACTTTCACAGCAAGTGCACTGCAGCTGGACAGTGTTCTGCTCATGCGTGCAGTCGTGCATTCCAATAATTTTTGGTTTTCGAAACAGGCTGTACTATGAAAAGAGGCAGAAGTTGTTTCCGTGAATAGCGTGCGTGTTTATCACCGTGTCCGTGTCCTCCCATGTGCCGCTGAGTGTGGCTGTAAAGAAACAATTTACTCCAAGCCTCCGACTGCATCTCCATTTTAGAGGAAGCGTTGATGTCAGGCACTTTATTTATCAAAGATGTTCCCTGAGGAAGTGTGGCTTTTCAGGAAGTCTGTGATGTTCGCGCAGAACAGCGCATCGGGACGGAGCCAGGGAGCAGGGGGTGGCAATTACCCACGTGTTCAGCGTGACATTTCACACGGGGAGACCGCGTGACACTGACTGCGAACAGCGTGACCTGTTGGCTGTGCGACTGAAGCTGCTCTGTTGGGCTGGGGCACGATGGGAAAGAGTATCTGATCCTGCCTGCGTTGGGTGCTCGAGGGGCTTTTTTCAGCGTGTATCTGGCATCTCTCCCACGCGTTTGACATCAAAGTCAGCCTCTGAACGGCTTTCACACCCACAGACGGCTTTGACTGCAGCACTTCGCTTTTCCGTCCACCATTGTGCCTAATCGGAGGAAGGAGGTTGTTTATGGAGAGCTGGTGTATGGAGGTGTGGAGACTCTTTATATCAGGACAGCATGTTTTAGACATTGTGTTTAGGGAACTTGTGATTGGACAGGCTGTCTATGGGGATGATGTGACTGGACAGGGTGTCTTTGGGGATGTTTTTATTGGGCAGGCCATCTATAGGGATTTTGTGATTGGACAATTCGTCTTTGGGGATGTTGTAATTGGACAGTTCGTCTTTGGGGATGTTGTGATTGGACAGGCTGTCTTTGGGGATGTTGTAATTGGACAGGCTGTTTTTGGGGACATTGTGATTGGAAAGGCTGTCTTTGGGGATGTTGTGATTGGACAATTTGTCTTTGGGGATTTTGTGATTGGACAATTCGTCTTTGGAGATGTTGTGATTGGACAGGCTGTCTTTGGTGATGTTCTAATTGGGCAGGCCATCTATAGGGATGTTGTGATTGGACAATTAGTCTTTGGGGATTTTGTGATTGGACAGGCTGTCTTTGGGGATGTTGTAATTGGACAGGCTGTTTTTGGGGACATTGTGATTGGACAGGCTGTCTTTGGGGATGTTGTGATTGGACAATTTGTCTTTGGGGATGTTGAAGAGACTGTGTATGAAAGTCTGTATGCGTGGAGGTCTGTACCATTCAGGCCAATATTCAGTTATATCATATACTGCAGTACGTATATAAAAATAACAAATGTGTTTTTTCAGTGTCATATTGTTGTCAGTTGTGCATCATTTTGAGGGTGTATGTGTAAGTAACTGTTCCTATAAAACAACAGCTCTTGCAGAGCACTGCTGTTTATTAACAGGACAGCATCATACACACTGTGAGAGTGATGTGGTAGCATATTTCTATCATTATGGGACCCAAAATTACAAGGGACCCTATTACAAGGGACCTGAAATGACAGACATGTACTGCTTTGTAAATGAAATGAAAACATTTGTATTCATATAACATTTCAATAAAATTATAACTCCATTATTTTTCATACAAAAATATTATATATTTTTGTAAAAGTTAATTAAAATTTCAGTCATTATCCAAAGTTTCAATGGGCTGCTGGCATTCCCCTCTTGTTCTGATGGTTTCTATGGAAACAGTGCTATGCTGCGGTTGTTAAAATGTATGCCACTCATGCAGTCAAATAGGGTTGCACACATCAGCTAAAAACTTAGCTTAGTACAGCTAGCTATACATGTCGCCAGTCTCACTATAACACTGTCATGTAGAAATAAACAATCATGTCAATGGCCCCAATTATAAATTATCGTAGCAATGCTGCAATTTACAGCCTCCTTTTAAAATGTTTATAATAACACTGGCTATGTACACTGCCTGGCCAAAAATAAAGTCGCCGTTGCACCCGTCATGCATAGTGCCCACTGTACAAGCCTCTGGAGGCAGTGTTATGATCTGGTGTTGGTCAAGTCAACTCAGCAACTTTATGCAGCAATAAAATTAAGTCAGCTGAGTACCTGAATGTACTGAATAACCAGGTTATCCCATCAATGGGCATATTCCAGGACGACAATGTCAAGATTCATCGGGCTCAAATTGTATAAAAGTGGTTTAGGGTGCATGAGGAATCATTTTCACACATGAATTGGCCACCAGAGTCCTGACCTTAACCCCATTGAAAGTCTTTTCTGATGTGCTGGAGAAGACTTTATGGAGTGGTTCGACTCTCCCGTCATCAATATAAGATCTCGGGCAAAAATGAATGCAACTCTGGACGGAAATAAATGTTGTGACAGTGCATAAGGTTGTCGAAACAATGCCACGACGAATGCGCGCCGTAATCAAAGCTAAAGGCGGTCGAACGAAGTGTGCAACTTTTTTTTTGGCCAGGCAGTGTATATCTACTGAATTATGAACAGATGGCAGACAAGACATCTTATTATGCTGTCAAAATGTGTTGTGTAAACACATCTTGCATTGCATTGTGGGAAGCCTTAAAGCAGTTGGGGTGTGCAAAGAAGGCCAATCTGTTTCCAGATTTCATGCCAGCTTCTGCTCTGAATTATTTCCTTGGCATTAGTGGTGTGAATGAGCGCTATGATCAAACCTCTACACTTTACCTTGTTTTACCCAGGCTGTAGATGCAGACCTCGACTCTAACATCACCTACCGAATCAGAACGGAGGAAGCCAGTCAGCTGTTCGCCATCCACCCAATCACGGGACAGCTGTCTGTGCTCCAGGCACTGGACTTCGAGGACGTGGCCTCTGCGGGCGCCACCTACACCATTGTGGTGGAGGCGCTGGACAGCGGTGGGAGCATGCCTCCAGGGATGGCCACGGTCACGGTCAAGATTACGGTAAGGGCAGCCCCACGAGTCAGTCGATACTGCTGCTAGAGAACCCACGGTCACGGTCAAGATTACAGTAAGGGCAGCCCCACGAGTCAGTCGATACTGCTGCTAGAGAACCCACGGTCACGGTCAAGATTACAGTAAGGGCAGCCCCACGAGTCAGTCAATACTGCTGCTAGAGAACCCACGGTCACGGTCAAGATTACGGTAAGGGCAGCCCCACGAGTCAGTCGATACTGCTGCTAGAGAACCCACGGTCACGGTCAAGTTTACAGTAAGGGCAGCCCCACGAGTCAGTCGATACTGCTGCTAGAGAACCCACGGTCACGGTCAAGATTACAGTAAGGGCAGCCCCACGAGTCAGTCGATACTGCTGCTAGAGAACCCACGGTCACGGTCAAGATTACAGTAAGGGCAGCCCCACGAGTCAGTCGATACTGCTGCTAGTGAACCTACGGTCAAAGTCAAGATTACAGCTAGGGCACTCGCAGTCAAAGTTGAGATTATGTTTTGGACAATCACGGTTGTGATTACGGCTAGAAACTCAGTTACATTCAAGATTACGGCTAGGCCAAGCGCAGTCATGGTCATTATTACAGCTAGAGCACTACTATTGCACCAGTGTACATTATAGTTACACACAGTTTTTTTGACATGTACAAACCCCAATTCCAAAAAGGTTGGGGCAGTATGTAAAATGTACATAAAAGCTTACATTTTTTTTGCATATATTTAATTGAAAATGGTACAAAGAAAAAGTCAGGGATCAAAAAACTTTCAGTACTCTTTTTCAGTTTTAATTTGAGTTCTAGATTGAAATAAAGCCAGCAACTCGACAGCATCAGAGAAAATTAAATAAATAGAGTGGATGTGAAAGTTAAGTAAGGCGTTTTCGGTTTCTTTCTGTCTCCTCCAATCTTTACAAATAGGAAACCGTGCCACGAGGTTTATAGATTTCTGTTTGAATCTTCATTATTTTTGTACCTAATAACTCTTATTACCGCTTCATTGCATTACTGAAATATTAACATAATTAAAAGTGTTTTTGCGACTTTGCTGCTGCCAGGAGATGTGTGCTCTCTCATAAGCACTTTACTTTTGGGGATTTGTGATATATTCGAAGGCCACTGTTTGTGAGTTATTTTCTTTATCCGTTTTTTATGTCAAGCTTTTGATATACAGTGCCGTGAAAAAGTTTTTGCCCCCTTTCTGATTTCCTCTATTGTTGCATATTTCTCGCACTGGATGTTTTCAGATCTTTAGTCAAAATATAATATTGATTTTATGGAACCTGAGTGAACAAATGACACATTTGTTTTTTACTTATTTCATTTATTTAATTAACAAAAAATCCCAACACCCATGTCCGTTGTGTGAAAAAGTAATTGACCCCTTACACTTAGTTGCAGGCAATGTAGAATAAAGTAATCATTTTTCATATTTGGTTGCATATCTTTTGTACGCCACGACTTCCTGATGTCGGTGAGCCAACAATATCAAAAGGCTCTTGATATCTTATTTTCTGGTACTCCTACAAGCGATACTATAACCTCTCTGCATTTGAATGGATCTCTATGGGACTAGATTTAGCTATAAATTATGCTGGAACGGTATAGAATACATGGTTGGTAAAATGGCTATAAGTCATCAAGGGTCTGAGGTATCAAACGAGCCTCAAACTATCAGTCTGCTGCCAGATATGCAGTAGATATGAATGGATCACTTTAAGAGTTGTTTCTCCTGGCAAATTTTCCTGTTGAAATCTATGGAAAAATAAGTCAGCAGAAGAAACCCTTCAAGTTATCCATCCATATTTACTGTATTTCTGGCAGCAGAGTGATGGTTTAAGGCTTGTTTGATACGTCAGACCCTTGATAACCTATAGCCATTTAGCCAACCATGTGTTCCATACTGTTCCAGTGTAATTTACAGCTAAATCTAGTCCCACCCCCCAATTCCCATAGAGATCTATTAAAATGCAGAGAGGTTATAGTATCGCTTGTAGGAGTACCAGAAAATAAGATATCAAGAGTCTTTTGATATTGTTGGGTCATAGACATCAGGAAGTCATGGCATGCAATGGATATGTGACCAAATATTAAAAATGAGGACTTTATTCTACATTGGCTGCAGTTAAGTGTAAGGGGGCAATTACTTTTTCACACAACGGAAATGGGTGTTGGGATTTTTTGTTCATTACATAAATGAAATAAATAAAAAGCAAATGTGTCATTTGTTCACTCAGGTTCCCTAAAATCCATATTATATTTTGTCTAAAGATCTGAAAACATCTAGTGTGAGAAATATGCAACAATAGAGGAAATCAGGAAGGGGGCAAAAACTTTTTCACGGCACTGTACACAAAATGAATGCGTCTCCATCCATTGGATTCTTTTTTAGTTGTTGCATATTGAATATCTCTTTTAATATCTGCATATAACCCTTGAGGCTTTGATTGATGCAACCCTTTGTTTTTGTTCTTTTTGCACAAAGCCTTGTGGCTATATTGTTTACTGGTTCTGGCAGTATGCAGCTAAACCCATCATCAACCTTTTTTCTTTCTCCTAAACTTTTCAAACTCACTGCTAACTTAAAAAGGCTATGTTTGTTTTACAGGATGAAAAGGAAGAAAGGATGTATTGTTTTTTGTTGTGTTGTTTAAACTAGGTTAGAATATAAAGTATTGATAAAAGGCTGTGGAGATTTTACGTGGGCCGTAAGAAATGCAGAGAATGTAAACTAGTGACTTTATATATGAAACTACCATGCAAAATGATTGAACATTACTATACTTCTTTATTTTGCCTAGTGAAAAACATTCTATACAAACACATTATGTTTCTCTTTATAATTTTATATTCTTGCATTAGAAAAAACATTATTTGTATAATATTAAAATCATATTTGCAACCTTTTAATATATCTGCAGCTGATATAATTTCAAAGCCAAATTTAAAGCAATTTCTTACCCAATTTTAAAAGCACACTATTTGCATATTTTTTGTTCAAATTATTCAGTCATAGCAGGCTTGCCTCCCATTAGAATGTTTTGAGAAACGGTTTCTAAAACAGGGCTATTTTCTGGTAGCATTAGTTCATCTTCATCTTCAATCCTCTTCATCAATGAAGCTCCTTATTTGGAAAGAAGAATTTGCATCCTGTAATTAACTTACTGTAGCGCAGGTTGCCAATAAATGAATGTTTCCTCACTCTGAGCAAGCGTTTCGCCGTTCACCTTTCATCTCGTCTCAAATGGCATGCCCTTTGCACTGAATCGAATGTATTGACAGATGTTTATCTTCTTTAAAATAATAGGCGGCCTCTACGAAATGCTAAAGCGTGACGTAATCGGCGAACGTAGAAGCCGTTTGCTCCGCTTCCATGCAGGTTTCTCGTTTCAAAGAGGGTACCGTTAAGAGCGCTGGCTGTTAAGTGCTAGTCAGGTGCCTTGCATTACCCTTTTATGGAATAACTCGGCTTCAAAGGAAGCCTCACATACTATTACAGTCTCAGGTTAATATTAATGAACGAAGTTCCGACCTGATGAAGGATTAAAATATATAGTTTCGCATTTTTCTGGGACACAGTGGCCGTTAAGAGGGGACTGTGCAACTCCATTAGCGGCTAGGCTAATTAGTAATTATTCTGTGCTCACCATCTGCTAAAAGCCAGACTTAGCCAGGATTTTATGGTAATAACTGTTCCATTATGGTTTTATGTCTCACTTTACCGAGTTGCGTCCTTTGTCGGCATCGCCATTCATTGGCGCAAAACCATGCCCTGCCTAGAACCGGCATTTCATTTTAATGCATCTCGAAATGTCAGTACCAGTCTTTTTTTTTTTTTTGACTGAACCTGGCATCACAGTTAATGTGAATACAGTCGCATGCTGAAACATTTCAGTTTTGTTGAAAGTTGTTGAAAAGTTTTTCCACCCTCTAAAGAGTGAAGGAGTACTTTCGATGTTCTGTTTTGCAGGAAACCCACAGCACACAGTGTCCAGTTGGGAAACAAGCTTACTGTTCTCTTCTATTCTAAGTCTCGGAGCACCAATCGCATATCCGGCAGCTCATATATGAAGGGGGGGCTTGTTATGGTTTATGTGGTGCGGATTAATAAAATGTTTATTAGAGGCCGAGTTTTTTTCCCAAGGACATCACAGAAGTGCACTTGAGTGCAGCGAGGAAGAGTGCGGCACATCCTGTGATGAAGGCACATCGGCGCTGGCCCTTACCCCGAGAGTCTGAGGCGTGCTTGTATCGAGCGTGTGTGTGGACGTCTTTCCAGCATTCAGAGGAGAGCTACCAGAAGAGAGAGAGAGGAGGGAGAGGGGAGGGGGGTCTCTGGTGCGCAAGGGCTTGATGAAGGGATGAGACGGAGTGCGGCATCGCAGAAATATCCGTTTCTGTAGTCAGGAGAAGCCACCGTTTCCAGACCACGGTTGTCTGAGCTGGATCCCTAACTCCCTCTAGGTTCCGTTAAAAAATATGCTGCGTCTTTATCATAGACTGTAGAAAGTCACTGTTACATCACCCATTGCCTTCCCACGGGCTCGCAAAAACCGTTTTGATGCTCCGGAAGTCAGGCGAAAGTACAGTTTTCGCCGCCATGTTGTACAAAAAAAAGAGTCTGCATTGGAGCCAGAGTTTATGCAGTAGCGAGTGCCTCTGCCACGGATTGGTCCACAAAAATGTTTAAACGGCGTACAAACGACACAATAATTTAACAAATGGGGAGACATTAGATGAAGAAAAAGCACCTATTGCGAATACATGTTCTAGTGAGAAAAATGCATTGACTTGTATTGTACTTTGTTTTACCGCATTTGGTATCTGGCTTGCATTGAAAAACGGGCCTGAAAGACATATCTTGGAGCCAGCCGTACTGACAGCAGATAGCAAAGCTTACAAAAAGACCAGGAAGTGAGCTTCACAAACGAAGCCCAGTTTTGGCCCCCTGGTTTTTATACACATTGCGTGCCCACTAGGTGCATGTGTACATGCGATTTGGTCACAGGAAGCCTCGGGCGGATCTGAAGTCTTTCTGTTGTGAATCGCCCCGTCACCCAAGTTAGAGGCCGGTGTTCTGTCGATTTGTCCTACCTTGCCGAAGTAGCCTACCAGTAGCGTCATGCAGTTAGCCTCAATCTATCAATCTGTGCTGCCCTATCAGAAGATACGACCGCAAGCAAATTGTGATACTTTAGTAGAAGAAAGGTTGAATTAACATCACAAATGGAGTAAAAGTTTGATCAAAACACAGTAATGATGGAAAACACACCATACTAAACTTTGGTCAAAAAGACAGAGGCGGAAGTAGCATGAATTTATGGGCGTCCCGTTAAACACCAGAAAGGTTATGTAATGGTGATGTGCGCATGCGCACTACCCCTTGGTAGGACAACTCGATGGGAAGGATGAATTTACGGAACTCCTGCGCTGAACTTGGGAGTGGAGACCTTTGAATTATAGGGCTCTATCTGTAGGCGGTGTAGCTTTTATCGAGCTCTAGATTTGTCAAATTCTGTATCATGCCATCGTTTTGTGTTACATCTCTGTTAGTTTTGAAAAAGTGAGGTCTTTACACGTACACATATTTTTTGTTGCAGAGATATAGTGAAAAACTACTTGAAAAAAAGGAAGCAGTTTGTGGGGTTTTGTCTGCTGGAACCATATATTTCGAAGCTCAAATTGTGTTTTATTTGTATTATTTTCTCCCACAGGATATGAACGATTTCTCTCCAGTGTTCAGCCAGACCCTGTACCGCGGGATGGTGGCGCCGAACGCAGAGAAGGGTGCCGTCATCACCACGGTGTTTGCCCAAGATCAAGACCCCCCTGTGAGTATAGCGTTGGCGGCCTGGCTGGCATTGACAGTGAACAGGGACGCCCGAGCGCTCCCTTCTGCTCGAACAGACTGGGAGCAGGGAGATCCTCCCAGGCATGGAGTAAAATAGCGGCATTCGCAAAAATTGTACGCTTTGCAATAATAATCTTTGTTATCCACTAGGAAAGATTAGGCTATTTAGCTATTTAATCTTATTTAGCCTGATAACAAATTATTGGAACATATGCAGACAATGGAGACAATCTGCTGCCTTTTTAGCTCATGATCAGTTACCTTCTGGAAAATTAAAAATCTAATTTCCTGTGACAAGCTTAATATTACAACATCTCCATCTCCCGTCAAGCTCTTACTTCCAGGATTGCATGAAATGGTTCTGAAAATGACTTTGAGAGACATGATAGAATCAGAAACATAGCGTTCCTAAACAAAATTGCGAGGATGGACAGATGGATAGCTTCGGTTAAAGACAGGTGATGTGCGTTGGCCGTCTGCTTTGCGCCATTTAACCATGATGCCTCAAGGACAGCCAGCTGTATACAGCTGAAAAGTCAGGCTATTGCAATGGTCAACATGGTTGTATTGTAATTAGGTGAAACAATTTCTATTAAGGTTGCCAGACAAGGGGAAATTCCCCCAAATGTAGGAGCTTTCTAAAATGTATGGGCTAAGATTCAGAGTACAACTGTGTAATAATGAATTGGGTATTTTAAAAGGGAAATATTATATGGGAGTCAACTGAAAATGTGAGATTTTGAGGAATAATTGTGCGTATTAAAAGCATGACCAAGCATCTGGCAACACTGCATGCCAGTGACAATGCTGCCATTAATGGAGAACCAAATATCACAGTGGGATGATAGACGCTAGCCCCAGCTACTAGCCTGAGGGCTATAATTATGAAGATCATAGAAGACCTTTCCTGAAGGTTTTTATTATGATAAATGTTGAAAAGAAACCTCACAGAACCATCACAAGCAGCATCCGACTGTGTGTCTTGGTATTTTTTAAAATCATTATTTCCCCCATTTTATTTCAGTTTGCGTGCGTTAGCGCTTTTCTCCGCAGCCTCCTCTGGAGAGCGCAGTCAAGTGTGCGTTCCTCTCCGAAACAACGCCTCATGTTCCTTTCACGCTACTTTCCACCACTTAAACTTGCATTGGCACTCTGAGCTCTGAGGGGGATTGTTCATGTTCAGTCTGTACAAGCACACTGTGGGTGGGGGCTCGTTCGGGATGAGACGCGGTCATCAAGCCAACTGGATCCCTCCCCCCGGCAACGCTACTGCCAATTACACCTCGCCCCGCTGGGCTGCCGGCCGAAGAGCCTCGAGCCGGGGTGAGCCACAGAGTCTCCTGCTCTTACCAGTGTGTCAGGATTCAATCTGGCAACCATCACTGGCAACTGTGGATGCAGGCTCCTGTTTGGCAATGCATGATTGGCCTTAACATCGATCAGGCGGAGAGCGTTTTAGCTGGCAGCTTAATCCCGACTCCCTCAATCAAGCAGGGCAAAGAGAGGATTTCAATATTACAGACAGTAAATATCATATTTCATAAAAAAGATACATGGCTCTATCACCTGAATCCGGATCAGTAAACCATTACGCAGCGTAGCATTTGTAACATAACTGACGTGGTTCATATATACATTTAGCAAGGTATTGGCTTGTTGCTTTAATAGCATTGCTGTGATGTGAAAGGTGCGAGCTGCACTTGACTGGTGCTGCATATAGAAGCAGATTTCTGAAACAGATGGTGAAATTTGCCAGGCTGTTAACATTGTATTTAAAAGGATACAATAAATGGCTTGTGTTACCAGTCACTGGCTGATTGTAGCAGCTGATCAATAGATTCACTGTAATTCTGTCCAAGGTGATATCATAAGTACTCTGCGTCTCTTTATTAATTTGATGGATGTGCGCGAATAGCTCCGTGACTGTAGAACTCTTTGAAATGGCACATTGCAGTGCCAAGAGCTGATACCTCATAGCTTCCAGAAATGATTTTACTATTAGCCGTGATATATCCCAGGGTGTGGAAATTCATCCTCAGTGTCAGAGAGACTGCTGTATCTTTAATGAAATACACATTTACTGCCTGTCAATGAAGGAAGACAAAACGGGGGAGTATTAAAAGAGCGCAAATAATGGTGTTTCCTCAGCGGGTTGCTTTCCTCGCAGACTCAGTTCTGATATGGATTACTTCCACTTGTTGAGTAAAAGCGTTTGGTTCTCCTGTGCATGCCCACACACGTAGGCTCACACACACAAACACACACACACACACGGGCACACACACAAACACACGTAGGCTCACACACACAAACACACACACACACACACACGGGCACACACACAAACACACGTAGGCTCACACACACAAACACACACACACACAGGCTCACACACACAAACACACGTAGGCTCACACACACAAACACACGTAGGCTCACACACACACACACACGTAGGCTCACACACACAAACACACGTAGGCTCACACACACAAACACACGTAGGCTCACACACACAAACACACGTAGGCTCACTCACACACATAAAACACGCACACGTAGGCTCACACACACAAACACACATAGGCTAACACACACAAACACACTTATATTCAGTTTAACCTTTTATTGAGTGTCGGCGGACGGGAGGTCCTTTCTCCTATGCAGAGGGATCAGGAGCTCTCCGTACAAGGACAGACATTGGCTTATATATTTGTATAACTCCTCCTCTACCTGGCTACTTAACCAATGAATTAAGGTGACACCCTTATGTCACAATTTATTTTAGCCAATAAACAAAAAGGCAAAAATATGCATGTTATATAATCATTTCTTACCCTATGCGCTGGTGGGCAATCATTGTCCACTAAATACAGTTGTTTGTTACTTATTCTCATGTGCCTCTCATCAGACCATGTCTTTTTATTTTTATTTCCCAACTTTGTCTGGGTCGCCATGATCTGTCTTATCTATGTTATTGATACATCCCATTGCTTAGCCTTAGCCTGGGGGACAGAAAACACCTGCTTCATTTCACCCTCCACCTCCTTTCAGTGCTCTTCCAGTCGTCCTTGTATATTTTATTATTTATATAGTGGCTTCTGCATACGTGGCTTTTGGGCCTAAAAACAGCTTACTTCCACATTTGACATGCAGCCATAGACTGTATAAAAATATGGACAAAGTCACTGTGACGTCACCCATTGCCTTCCCACGGCCTCGTAAAAACCAAATTGAGGCTCCGGAAGTATTTTTCGCCGCCGATTTGTACAAACTGTGTCTGCAATATGTAATGTAATGCTCCGTGGAGCCGAAGAGGACTCAACCTGTCCCTCTGATTGGTCCTGAACAAATGTTAATAACCTGTCCAAATGACACAATATTTAAAAAAATCTGCACATGCACAGGGATTAGATGAAGGAAAGGCACCTATTGCAATTAAATTTTTTTGTGGGAAAAATGTATTGACTGAGTATTTTCATTTTGACCACATTGCTGCCATTGACTTACATGGTGAAATACCTCTACTGGAGCCAACCATAGTGGCGCTAGTGAGCAACGGCACAATTGCCGCTCCCAGCCCAACCAGGAAGTGAGCTTCAAAACAAAAGCCCAGTCTTGGCCCTTTGGTCTGAGCACAGGAGCTGAAGCAGTCTGATCACATTGTGCATGAGTGAGCAGCTGATCCTGGCTCCATATCTGTCTGCCCTCTCACACATATACGCTAGTGTCCACATAGGGCTAGTAGGTTCTCAGACACACACACACACACACACCTACAACACAAACACAAATATGACAGGTTATTTTCTCTGACAAAAATATGGCCTCCACGTCACCATGATTTCAGAATCACTGAGTTTACAAAACTGCTTTCTCTTAAAGGAATTAAACCTTTTAACTTTTTAATTAAACCTTTTTTAAAAGTGCTGGCCCTGTTTGAGACGAGGCCATAAGAGCTCTGTCACCCTGTCTCCTGGTGCCATTCCCAACTGTAGCATGACACCCTCTCTGTCTCCTGGTGCCATTCCCAACTGTAGCCTAACACCCTCGCTGTCTCCTGGTGCCATTCCCAACTGTAGCCTGACACCCTTCCTGTCTCCTGGTGCCATTCCCAACTGTAGCCTGACACCCTCTCTGTCTCCTGGTGCCATTCCCAACTGTAGCCTGACACCCTTCCTGTCTCCTGGTGCCATTCCCAACTGTAGCCTGACACCCTTCCTGTCTCCTGGTGCCATTCCCAACTGTAGCCTGACACCCTTCCTGTCTCCTGGTGCCATTCCCAACTGTAGCCTGACACCCTTCCTGTCTCCTGGTACCACTCCCAACTGTAGCCTGACACCCTTCCTGTCTCCTGGTGCCATTCCCAACTGTAGCCTGACACCCTTCCTGTCTCCTGGTACCACTCCCAACTGTAGCCTGACACCCTTCCTGTCTCTTGGTACCACTCCCAACTGTAGCCTGAGCTCCACCATATGGGCCAGAACATGAATCACACCCTCAGTCTGGACCGACACAGCGACACAAGGTCACGGCCGACCCCCAGAGGAAGTAAAAATGTAACTTTAAGATCAGTTTCTTTTTACCTGCAGCGCAATGATGTACAGAGAGACCTGCTTTGTGGGTAACAGGTGTGATCAAAATTACTCACTGTTATCAATTATAGAATTATAAATAATGTACTATTTAGTGTGATATTAGAGACTACAATGGGTTATATAAACATTAAAAAACATAGAATATAATATGGTCTTGAGCTTAATGAGTAAAAACACACAAGCGCACGCGCACACACACACACACACACACACACGCATATCACTTGCAGAAATAGTATCATATTACGGCAGTGTATAATGAAAGACTTCAGACTTCTTTTGTTTTATTCACTATAATTAACTGGCTTGCAATGTCTAGAGCTGATACTGAAGGGCATCATGCTGTTCCAATTTCAATAGTGGTTCCTAATAATAAAAGCAAAATTAATGTACTACAATACATATGGTTATGAATGCATGCTCCTATGAGTAACATCAACATCAGTGTGCTGTTTTCAAACCTTGTCTGTACATTTTGAGCACAAGAGGCGAAACGCTGTGTGGTAATCAAATAAATGTAATTTCACTGTGTTTTGTTTTTCAATATCAAGCGCTCCATGGTTACCATCACAGTTTCCTTCCTTCTTAATAACGTTTTGGGCGATATGCAATTAACGGGCTCAAGGAGTGGCAGTAGCGTCATTGAGTCGTGGTGATAAACAGTGCCCCCTCGAGGGACAGGAAGTTTCTCTTCCATAATCCCAGTTTCAGATGAGAGGCTGGGTAATAAAGTGTTTTAATGGCTTCAGGGAGTACGTCTGCCGTTAAACCCGCACCCTCTCATTATGCAGCCCGGTGACCAGGGAGCGGTAAACGGGCTATCAACGGCCGTCTCGCAGCCGTCGAAATGACTCCTAAACCAACCCAAATGTCGTTTGTGAATACCTCGGCCCAGACGCAATCAACATCCCGTCCTTAAATTTGACTTACAAATAAACACAAGTGCAACTTTTTTTTTTTCCCCGTAAAACCACGGCTTGCCAAGTAAATTTTGGTGCTTACTGAAGTCAAACCGTGCCAGTGAGGAGAAACAAATTAATGACACTAGCGTGTCAAAATGAAGGACAGATGTTGATTGAATGAGGCCCTTGCCTCACTATTAAAGACACCTGTGCTCAACCTCCGTCATCACGCATCATATCTTCACCAACAGACTTTGTCACTTCATGAAATAAGACGGTTTACAATTCAGGAGAAAATGCAGTGATACTGAGTGACCGTTGTGCAGGGTTTGTGGATACTGATGACCGTCTGTGCACACACTCAGAAATAAAGGTACTGTGGAGGTACAATTTCCCAAATGTACCCTAAAAGTAGAATGTTCAATGTACTGAAAGTACAATAATTATCAATTTGAGTACTAACAAGTACCTTTTCAAGCAAAAAAGGTACAAATTAATTATATATTGCTGGCTATGGGTGCAATTGTATGTACCTATAGGGTACCACCACAGTCCCAAGAGTTTGTACCTTTGTAGGTAGGTTAATGAAGTGCATTTTTACCCAAATTTGTTTTGCTCTATATAACAGATATACATTTAAAGTATGGTCACAAGGACAGATATGATAACTTCTAGGATAGCAACATTAATAGTTCAGGACCCTTCACATCCTTTGTTTAATTCATTTGTTTAATGAATTTGAAAAACTCCCCTCGGGAAGACGATATAGGGTACCAACAGCAATGAGAAACATCTTTAAGAGATCTTTTATTCCATCATCTTACTAAACAAATTATTTTTTTATTACATATTAGTGACTGCTGCTGTCTTTCTGCTGTCTATTTAAGATATGTATTGATTGTTAATATTGCCAATATTTTGTTAATATTTTAGCACCTTCATCCCAAGTGTTTACTATTTCAGGATTACTTATTTATTGTTTTTATCTCATGTATTCTAACCCATGGGAGAGGAAGTCTTAAGTGTATGTATGTCTGTGAAGTTTATAAAGTGTATGTATGTCCATCTGTGTCAAAGACACATTTCCATGTGAGTGGACAATAAAGATGTCTAATCTAATCTAATGTTAGTACCCTGAGATGAGCTTGGGTGTGAGCCTTGCAGTCTCAGAGGATGGGAGTACTATCTGGTGGAAGTATTTCAAAGAAAGCAAAATAAGAAATAGAATAGGTTAAACGTCCCATTTTTTAATCTTTCCCTTGGACCTTTGCTGCAGTTTTGTAGATGTTAGCGAGCAACTACAGGCCAGTCATGACAGTTATCAATACAGATTTTCAGCAAAACCTTTGCGTGATTCATTTTCCATACCATTTTTCTGGTTGCGTCCAAATTTGCCCGTGTATCAAAAGCGGAACAGGGCCTTCTTGGCATGCTAACTTCAGCTTTTAAAAAATCCAGGTCATACACATTAATCTTACTGATGGCTATATTAGGAGTCACAGAATATCCCTTAAAATGGAGGTCTAATTGGATTTTGGAAAATTGGGCCAGTATCGTAGCTTTCTCCACGCAACAAGTTTCAAGGTGACTCCCACAATCTTGCTGTAAACATTTTGTCCTAAATTTTTATGTTAGTCTTTTACTAGCACAACATACTTTTATCTTGGTCCTGAGCAATAGCTCATACATGGTCACAAGCAGCTGAATGTAACCAGCAGAGCAGGGAAATCTTATTCCATGTTTACAATGATATCTCTGAGCATTATCTGTCCGTTGGCTCTAGATAGCAGCATCTGCTATTTCATGAAAAAAAAATCTCTGAGAACTTAAGCAGATTTGAAGTGAAAAAAAAAAAATGGAAAACAAATGGGGAAAAAATGTAAAACTTTACAGATATCAAGAAATTGAAATGGTGTTTTGCGTTCCTCATATTTCTAGTCGTAAAAGTCTGGAGGGGAAAAAAAAAAAAAAAAAAAGGTAAAAAAAAACATATGTAAGGGAAACAAAGGTAAAAAAAATTTAGTTTAAATTCTGCAAAAAAAACAGTTCGGAGAAGACAAACGGTACACTTGCACGTATCTGTAAGTTACAGACCAGTAATTCAGCTCAACGTCAGTGCCTCTGTCTGTCTATATACATGTATCTATATACCTGTCTGCTGATATATAAAATAGCTAGCCATCTATATGTTTATCCATCTGCTTGTCTGTCAGGCAGACTATCTAACTATCTGTCTAGAGGGCTGTGACAGTTTGGACTCCACACTAAAGCTCTTAGAATCAGAGAACAGTTATCTGTCATTTATTCCGGAGGTAGATGGATTTTTTGAGCCGGTGTCTCTAGGGGCCTCTTTGCCGGCAGCCTCTAAATTATCTGTGTGTTATCGCTCTGTGCACTTCACCTGTCAGTGATTTGGTAAACCCAGCTGGGTCTGAGCCCGGAGCCTTCTAAAAGCCATGGCGGAGAAGTAACCTGTTAGCTTTCAGGAGATGAATGGATAACCGAAACGCCGTACCGTCACAGCGGAACCTCACGCGGTCGTGAAGCAACGGTCATCTCCAGGCGTCTATGCGTATGCCGTATTCACTAACAAACCGCTGTTTGTGTATGTATGACCCAGAGTGGAGTGAACTTAGCTTGATTGACTTGATTGATGTCTCTTCTCACAAAAGTCTGTATCGCCATGTAACCACATTAGAGGTGTTCTCACGGTTTTACAGTCTAAGGTCATCAAGTCAAGTCAAGTTTATTCGTATAGCACATATTCATACAACTGAATGCAATTCAAAGTGCTTTACAGAATAATGAAAAAAAGAAATATTGATTTGACAGTACAATTAAAACTGTACGACTATATAAATCATCATCATCTTCATCATTGTTATTCCAATTGTTGTTAGAAACAATCTATTATTTTCTAATGATGTCTCCCTGCTGTATAAATGTTTAATCTGATTATACTGTATACAATAGTGTCCCTAAAATTTTGGCAATAAACTGTTGTCAAATCCAGGTGGATGGTTTTAGACTAGAGTTAGTGTTTGGTAGAGTGTAGTATAAAGTCTAAGTCCATGAAAATAGGTGAGCCAGCCAACCCTACCCCTGAATGGTCTTTACCTGCCATCCATGTGTGTACAATAGCATATGACCACACTTCCTCAAACTGCGTCTAAATGGGAGTTAATCTTTTGATTTGCAACTCCTGTGAAGATTTGTAATATTCTGAGTGCACAATTGGCTGGTTGAAAGATGGATTAACATGGTTTGCATGAATTTATCCTAAATCCAAATTACACACAAAATATGGTATCCCTAGTCACCCACAAAAACAACAATAACGTTCATTGAGGAGCTTATTTCCACTTCTATGCTTCTATTTTGACTGAGCATGTAAGCATTCTGTAACTTTCTCTAACTAATTAGCTAATGTTAGCATTTGACTGCTGACTGAAACAGATACCTAAGTTGTTCCTAAACTCACACTTAAATCTAGCAAGTTAGCCAGTTTAGTAAATGTTTTGTGTACTATTACTGAGTAAAGAATACTATCCATGTCTGTACAATAGCAAATTACTACACTTCCTCCCATGTATCTACATGGGAGTTGTAGTTCCTGTGAACAGTTGTAGTATTCTGAGTGCACAATTGGCTGGTTAGAAGATGGATTAACATGGTTTGTATGAATTCATCCTAAATCCAAAATACGAGTCACCCACAAAAACAGCAATACTGCTTATTGCAGAGCTGATTTCAACTTCCACGCTTTTCCATTTTGACTGTGAGCATGTAAGAAAGACAAGCACACCAAGCAAACCATATATAACCATCCTGTAAATTCTCTAAGCTAATTAGCTAACGTTAATGATCGCTGACTAAACTCACATTTAAAGCCAGCAAGTTAGCCAGTTTAGTAAATGTTTATTATACTATTATCGGGAAACGAATACTGGGAATGGGGCACTAACGTTGACCGTTCCTTCTGTGTTCCCTCAGGGCACGGCCGCCAGTCGTGTTCGGTACAGAGTGGACATGGACCTCTCTCCCTACAGCGGCAGCATTTTCGACGTGGAGGAAGATTCCGGAACGGTGGTCACCAGGGTCAATCTCAACGAGGAGCCCAGTGTGACTTTTAGAGTAAGCGCGACTGCCGGCGAGCACTAACTCACCTTTAGGGGGGGGGGCAAAAACAGTAAATGGACCAGCGAGAGAGAAGGTTCCAGAGGAGCTTGGCTAAGTGCAGTCTGAGGCTGAATTGGCAGGAAGGGGGGTTTTTGAAAAGCATCAATATACGGCGATACACATTTACGTCAACGAGTTACTCTCTGGCATGGACATGAGCTCTTTGATGTGTTTTTTTGCTCTACAAATGGCCATTTTCTCTTCTTTTTATGCCGCTTGTTTTTGTTTATTTTCTCTCCGCTGACAGCTGTTCATCATCGCCTATGATGACGGCGACCCAGTCAAGCTGAATAGGACCGTTGTTGAAATCACCGTTCTTCAACCTTCCAAAATCCCCATATTCACCCGAGAAGAATACAGGTAAAGACCAATTTAGGTTAATGCGCATCAAGGGGAAACATTGCAGTCGACCTCTCATCTTTCTTACAGTTTTTCCCACACTGACCGAGTCCACAAATTAGATGGGTTTATAATGAGGTGCACAGAAGCACTGATTTGTGCAAGAGCTTCTCTAATATACCAACCTCTTTTGAAGGGGAAAAAAAAAACAAAGGGTTACAAACCTGTGTCTAGTTCTCTTTAGCTCATTTCTCAAAACTCTAGAGGCAGCTCTTAGACGGCTTTTTTTTGTGTGCTGTGTCTAGTTCTCTTTAGCTCATTTCTCAAAACTCTAGAGGCAGCTCTTAGACGGCTTTTTTTTGTGTGCGTGCGTACGCGATTCAAGTCTTCGTTTGTGCCCAAGTAATTTCCTCTGAGTTTATATGCTAATACGAAAAAGGGAGGCAGCATTGAAGGTGAAGGGAAATTTAGGCAGAGACCATTTTAGGTGTGATAATAAAAGTGTCAGTGAATTTCCCAGAATCCCTAATGAGGGACGTTTATAAATAATGTATTATAACTCAAAGCAATGTGCAATGTAGTTTTCTCAGAGGATAGAGTGGGCTAATTTCAAGTTTGTTAATCATGTGCAAGATGTGTTATACCCAGAAATAATCAAATGTACCCTCTTGACCTCTACGGTAGTTATAAATGTGTAATTCTGGAGTGTTTATATAGTCTTTAGACTTGAATATAATTTACAGAATAACGTTTATTATTTGAGTTTTTCATAAAATAACATTTGCTTATTATTAATATGCTGATTTGTACTTTGTGAATATTAGATGCAACATGAACTTTGGTTTTTAGTGTTGCTAACTTCTGAAGTTCTATTCAAGAACGGCGAGCCTTTTTACTCAGACTCCAGTACCGAAACGCCAGTTCCGAAAGAAGTGATATAGTTTAAATTCCTTGTGGCAGCGAGGAAGCATAAAGGACTCCGTGCACCCCGTAATTGAAGCGGAACTGCATTTGTCACCGTACCACGGGGGACCCCTCTTACCGAGCCGCCGTTTCAAAGGAGACGGCTAAAGTATCAACGTATCAGCTAAACCCCCGTGATAAACGGGGCCTTATCCCTTTAAAAACCAATCTTATCTGTTGATTTATCAGTGGGACGTGGCTGCGAAACACAGGGGAGATGAGGGGTCTTAGATTAGGTTTTGAATGAATGCCATGTCCTACACGCCGGCGGAAGGTCGGAGTTGATAGCGGGGGCCCATCCGAGCGGGAACGACGATGCTTATTGAACGTGGCGGTGAGTCGTTGGTTAATTGTTGCCTGTGGACACATTAGCCAGGTGCTGCCTCCCTATTCTACAGCGGGGGAGAGGAATACCTTACCCGAGGATGGAGTACCACTCTAACCTCCATCAGGTCTGCCTCCTTACCTGAGGATGGAGTACCACTCTAACCTCCATCAGGTGGCAGTGACAAATTACCTGCAAGGAATCCTCAAGTATCCCGAAGCTGATTAGACACGGCAATCCATTCCGTTGTATCGGCAAGTTGTTTCCAGTAACTAACGATAAGTCAGAACGCGTAACTCAGTGTGGAAAGCTTAGCACCAAAGGAGAGTTATGCCCTAATACAACCTCTCATCTGTAAAACCTATAATAACGCACCTGCAAGGCACTTTAGCCATAATTTTTAGTTGAGAATGAGACTTTTTTTAAATATATGGCAGCAGAACTCCAACATTAATGGAAATTAATTAACTTTTATAAAATTTAAAAAATACTGTACATCTAAGGCTATGTTCACATTACAGGTCTTAATGCTCAATTCCGATTTTTTACCCCAGATTCGATCTTTCTGCCTTGACTGTTCACGTAAATGTTTTAATGTGGCCCATATCCGATACCAGCGTGAACCGATTTCTCTACTGGAATGAGGCCGGAGGCCCGATGCAAGTTCATCAGCTAAGGATGATAAGGGTGAGATTTGTGTGCTGCCATGGCTGCTACTTCTGTGCAGAGGGTCTCGTGGCCTAATATCACTGCGCACCTTTTGGTAAAACTATTGACGTTATTGGACCGACAACCATTAACGTTCGGTAAGCAGCTACATGAGAAAACCGTGAATAATAAATACCGTGCAACAAACCAGGACAATAATACGGCCAGTTCTAACATTATTTTAAATCAGAAAACAGTTAACGCAGCTGTCTGCGAATGATTTAAAAACGTAGCCTACATCTGAAAGTGGTGTATCTTTTGTGCCAAAAAAAAATCCACTGCTTTGCACATTTACCGCTTATCTAAAATGACAACATATGATTAGTTAATATATGAATCACGAGTTCATAACCTACCCTGTACAATAATGACTTAACTAGGCCGTGCACGTTCTAATGCCCAGCTACTTGAAAAATGACGTAAAAAGTCACATGAATTCCGATCTGTCTTTACAGACTGCGGTCACATGACCAGTGATCGGGTATGCATTGGTTTTAGGACCCCATATAGAAGTGGCCCAGATCTGATTGGAAAAAATCAGATTTTTGTGTCCACACTGCTCTGAAAAAATCTCATTTGTGTCACATCAGAGCAAAAAAATCGGATTTGGGCCACATTTGCTGGTAATGTGAACGTAGCCAATAAGACCTTTGTGGGCAATATGTACTGGGCCTAGATTGAATCTGAGCCTTTTATCCTTAATGTCGGAATTCAGTTAGCAAAAATTACAGGTCAATAATAACAATAGGACCTCAATGAAAACTGCTGGGGCAGTGGAAAGCTAGCCCAGATTCAGTTATACAGCTATACATTACTGCTCAACTGCTTCTGAATTGTTTAAGCCAGCAGGATAGCTATGCATGATTACATTAGCACATTGCTAACATGGCTCACAAATAAAAGTTAATGAATGGAACACAAACAATAAAACTAAATATACTGTAAAATATTGTTACGTATACACTCAGGGCCTGATTTATTAAAACCGTTAATCCCTGGGCCGAAATCCCTAAGGAATGTTGAATCCACGCTACAAACAATTCATGCTGTTCTGGAAGCAAAAGGGGGTCCTACCCAGTACTAGATAGCTGTACCTAATAGAGTGGCCACTGAGGGCCTGATTTACAAAGAATAACACAACCAATGATTGGTGCAAAACAAATACCATGACCAATCATTTGTGATGTTATTGATTTTGCGTGTGCTAAAAGTTTTTGCACATGCTAAAGGTCTTAGTAAATCAGACCCTTAGTGGCCACTTTATTAAGTACAGCTGTCAAGTACTGGGTAGGTACCCCCTTTTGCTTCCAGAACAGCATTCATTATTTTCAGTGTGGATTCAACAAGGTGCTGGAAATATTCCTCAGGGATTTCGGCCCATGCTGACTCGATAGCATCACGCATTTCCTGCTGATTTTTCAGCCACACATTCATGCTGTGAAACACCTGTTCCACCTCATCCCAAAGGTGCTCTATTGGATTTAGATCTGGGGAATGTGTGGGCCAGTGGAGTGAACTGAAGCCACTGTCATATTAGTGGAACCAGCTTGAGATGATGATACGTGCCTTGTGACTTGGTGCATTATCCCGGCGTAAATGTCTATGTGAAAAAGGGTTGACTCTGACCATAAAGTGATGCGCATGGTCTGCAACAATGCTTAGGTTTGCTGTGGCATTCAAATAATGTTCAACTGGTATTAAGGGGCCTAATGTGTGCCCCTTAGAAAGAATGCATTCCCCACACTGTTACACCAGCGCCCTGCACCGTCCACACGAGGCATGATGGATCCATGGATTCGTGCTGTTTAGCCTATGCCAAATTCTGACCCTGCCATCGACTCGAGGCATGATGGATCCATGGATTCATGCTGTTTAGCCTATGCCAAATTCTGACCCTGCCATCGACTCGAGGCATGATGGACCCATGGATTCATGCTGTTTAGCCTATGCCAAATTCTGACCCTGCCATCAACTCGAGGCATGATGGATCCATGGATTCGTGCTGTTTAGCCTATGCCAAATTCTGACCCTGCCATCGACTCGAGGCATGATGGACCCATGGATTCATGCTGTTTAGCCTATGCCAAATTCTGACCCTGCCATCGACTCGAGGTATGATGGACCCATGGATTCATGCTGTTTAGCCTATGCCAAATTCTGACCCTGCCATCTACTCGAGGCATGATGGATCCATGGATTCATGCTGTTTAGCCGATGCCAAATTCTGACCCTGCCATCTGCATGTGGCAGCAGAAATTGAGATCCGTCAGACCAGGCGACATTTCCGATGTGCTGCGCACTCAGCGATGCCCTTCTGCACACCACTGCTGTAAACGGCTGTTATCTGAGCATGTGTGGCCTCTTGAGACAGCAGTGTGTGAAAATCCCAGGAGGGCCGTTATTTCTGAGATGCTGTAACCACCACATCTGGCACCAACACTCATACCATGGTCGAAGTGGCTTGGATCACGCATTAGATCACCCGTTCTAATGTTTGGTCGAACAACCTGTTCTCTATGTCCACATGCTTTATATATTGAGTTGCAGCCACATGACTCGCTGTTTGGAGGAGCAGGCTGTTTGCGTTATTGATATGTAATACTATATACGTATTTCACGTTTCCCAATATTACTTTAGCAGGGATAGATAGACGTGTCAGGCACGTGCTTAGTTAATGGCTGGATTCTCAGAGGGCGGTTCCTTTTGTCACATATTTGACGCACGTCTCATCTCACTATTCAACCACTTCCTTAGGCCTTTGCCTTAGGCCCGCCTTCACTGGAGTTGATGTGATAGGTTAGAAAATATTGGTTACTTCCTGAAAAGTGGGCGGGTTTATCGCTTGAACAGCTCTGCTTTCACCAGGCGTGGAGAGTTAGAAACCTGGTACATGAGGCTATACCTGTACATGAGGCTATACCTGTGAATGCTCAGAAGAGCATCTGCTGCCGGTAAACCATCTCACTGGTGAAATAAGTGGAATGTCCAAATCAACATGCATTCTTTTGGAAATTAATTAATGTGTGATCAAATTTTTCTGTTCTGAGACAAAGGACACTTCAATAAATTTAAAAAAAAATCAATATGACATCAATCAACATTTAACATCACATACAAAATAAATTCCCCGTGAACTAGGATGCAAAGCATTTTGGATGCGTAAGCACAAGGACAGTTTTCTACATAAAAATCATGTAGGAGTGTTTCTCACAGACTTCTGTCTCAAATGATCCGGCTTCAAGGGCCCGCAATCTTCTGTGTCCCCCGTGCCCCACCCTCGCCACAAAGCCCTGTAAATCACCGCCATCGCGCCTCGTACACTTCTGAGTCTGTCATTTTGATGATGACAACAATCAGGCTCTTTCCTGCTCTCCCCCGGAGATGCTAGCATTTGTTTTCATTGCCGGTCGTTTTCAGCCGGGCGCAGGAGTGAAAACAGAGGTGACGTATGTGCAGAGAGGCTCTGGCGTAGTACATCATCCCAGCTAATGGGTTATCACGCTGCCTGTATGGCCCTCAGGAGGCCTGCACACGCGGCTAACAAGCCCAACAGAACAATCCCTGAATGGCACCCTTTTAGAGGCCCTAAACTCTTCTTGGGTGATTCACACTTTTTAAACATCACTACGGATTTTTCAGATCTTAATATTCTGAGCAGTTTAAATGTGATGATTAGGTAACTGGGTTTGTTACTTAGAGATTGCAGGTTCAAATCCTAGGTGTGGCACGGCTGTTGTACCCTTGAGTAAGGTATTTAACATGGATTGCTTCAGTAAATATCCAGCATGGAGTATATATTTTAAAAGTATACAAATGTGAATGCCACTGTGAATGGAAATGGATTTCTGAGGTCACATGACCACAGAAACGGCTATTTTCTGTTACAGGAAGCTGTTCACTGTAAAAACCAAAAAATAAGTCTTATATTTTTGTGTTATTTCTATTACTCTTTTGCTAAATAAGACATACAAATTGCCAATGAAGTGAGACAGTTTTACTAATTTAAAGATTTGCCAATGGGGTAAGACAATTTCACTTGTAAAGCAAAAACGAACTTAAAACAAACTAATGTTTGTGTGTGTGTGTGTGTGTGTGTGTGTGTGTGTGATTTCAGTATATGTGAATATAATTAATTGATAAGGGGTAGACTCGGAACTAATAAGTAGTCAATTCTTCCTACTCGTTTTCGAACATGTTGTGTTTTGGTTTTTTTGGTTTGTATTTTGTTATGTTCGAAATATAGTATTTTCAATTCAATTTCAATTAAATTAAATAAAATTCAATGTTTTATACTTTAGAGAGAAATAAAAAGTAAAACACTTGTTGAGATGCACTTCTTTTGCAGTTCTCCCTGTGTTAAGGCTGTTTGCCAACAATGAAGGACTAATTGAAAAGCTTGCAATGGCGCAAGTTTCTCAGCCAGGGGTGTCCAAACTTATCCCAAAAGAGCTAGTGCGGGTCCAGGGCTTTGTTCTAGTCCATCACTTAAACATCTGGCCTTTTCAAGTATGATTTGACACCCCTGTAGTAACTGAAATATTTGAGTTGATCATGGTTTCACAATGTTTTGATTGCTTAAGAGGTGGCTTCATAAAGTCCTGTATCAACCTCTTGGGGTTGGAGAAATGGAAAGCAAGTTTTTTTGGTTTTGAACTTCAAATCAGCCGACTGTGTAATCAGGTATTGTGGGGAAGCATTACTTTTTGGAGAGAAAACTGGTAAAATATCAGTCAGGTCCATAGGTATTTGAACAGTGACACAATTTATGTTGTTTTGGCTCTGTACTCCAGCACATTGGATTTTAAATGGAATGAGGTTAATGTGCAAACTTTCAGCTTTAACTTGAAGGTTTTTACGTCCAAATCGGGGGAACGGTATAGAAATTGTAGCCATTTCTATACATAGTCCCCCCCCCCCCCCCATTTTAGAGGACCAAAAGTAATTGGACAAATTAACATAAACTATAATAAAGTTATCATATTTAATATTTGGTTGCATATCCTTTGCATGTCATGACTTCCTGATGCCTGTGACCCAACAACATCAAAAGACTCCTGATATATTATTTTCAGGTACTCTTAGAACTGATACTATAATCTCTCTGCAGTTGAATGGATCTATATGGGGATTTGGAGGTGGGACTTGATTAAGCTGTAAATTACATGGGAATACATGGTTGGCTAAATGGCTGTAAGTTATGAAGGGTCTGAGGTATCAAACGAGCCTCAAACCATCACTCTGCTGCCAGATATGCAGTAGATATGGATGGATCACTTTAAGGGTTGTTTCTCCGGACTCATTTTTCCATAGAGTTCAATAGGAAAATTAGTAATAAGAAAATAAGACCAAATACTTTTGGTCCCTTAAAATGGAAGGGGCCATGTATAAAAATGGCTACCTCAAAGTAAAGCTGAAAGTTTGCACTTTAACCTCATGGTCAAATACTTATGGACCTGACTGTATATCTTCAGTATTCAATAGTTTTATTTTGTGATGGAGAATAATGTTGTATTCTCCTTCAGTAATGTTTTTGAAGTATAATCACACACTCTGTTGTGAAACATTGTGCTATCATTTTGTGAAACATATAATTTTGCAGAATGTTTTGTACTGGGTGCCGAGAAACGATTTGTCTGGGGTTGTCACTCAGTTTTCAATATAAGAAATAACACTGCAGTGTGACATTTGTAGCTATATCCGACATACGGATGTATTATATGGTACAAGTAGGTGGGGGTCAGGGGATGTCAAAAATCTGACAGCAAAGAAAATTACTGCTGTGGAGGAATCTTAACATTTCCTCAGCAGGAATTTTCAAAAACTTTACGACTATGACTGGAAATGGCACAAAAGGTTATTTCTCTTGAAAAGTTGCAGCTCATTTGGCTGTGAAAGCCAGTAGCAACATTTTACGACTGTTGGGAGAAGACCAGCACACACAGTCGCAGCCAATTAGCTACCCCTGTCCAGTTTTTTTTTTTTAAACGTTCTTCCTGGCCCAGAATTTTTACCATGTAATTATCTGAGGAGCATAGGTGCAATTTATATTATGTGAGTAGTATGCTAATGATATTATATTTATATATATATATTATAATATCAAGTTATTTAAGCCGCTATAAAAGCCACTATATAATGTGTTTCTATAGCTTTTCAGAAAACGGTAACTTTTAGGAACCTTTTAATATAAGGTGTAACTTAAATATATGATTCCATAAACTAGTGCATTATAGACAAAGTGTCATAGAGAGGCCTATGCGGGTCATAGTGAAGGTTTGTTTTAGGTGTGGTTCGGTAATGTTTGAGATTTTTGTTGTTTTTTTCTCTGACAATTTCATCTGGAAAAACAGTGTTTTGTCAACGGTCTTCAACTGCGTTTTTTCTTATTTCGCGAGCAAACAGTCAAGTTTAATCAGCTGAGCAGTGAAAGCGCGTTGTCGCGGAAAGCTTTTTCGCATCATGAATGCTTGGCGTCTGTAATTAGGGGTCAGGCTAGACTCCCCAGAGGAGCGCACCTGCGAGATTAGCATGCACGTTAGCACAAAGTGGTTCAGCCTTGGGGCCGCATGCAAACAAACACGCCGTTCGCACAGCGGGCATATTTCAATGAGCAATTCACTGATGACTGAGCGTACGCTGCTACCCGCCTCGTACCGTGAATGAATTTAGAGAAGTGGATTAACCAATGAGATGCTTCAATATGTTTTTTTTTTTTTTTGGGGGGGGGATTTTTTATAATGTTCTACAAATAAATATTTAGTGGAGGTCAATTTGTTAAATATACAGTCTAAATTTGCATTACTAACCAGTCTAATGGAAAAAGGGCAGTCTCAAGTTATTATTATTATTGTTGTTATTATTATTATTATTATTGTTATTATTATTATTATTATTGTGTCTGCATGTTTGGGTGATATGACTGTAAATGTCTCAGCAGAGATAAGCATAATTTGACTGTAGATCTGTATAAAGGATGACAAAGGGTATAAACTCCCAGATGTTCTAGCAGATATTCTGTGTTTGTAGAGGGAAGGGAAGTGTTTCTTACCTGTGATAATAGTGAGTGTCTTTACTCTCTTCTCATCAGGCTCAATTTGAGGTGCATTTTAAGCTGGATAATTCTCACTTCTTGTCAGATGAAAATGGAGAAAATAATCTTGCGGAGTTTTATATTCAGTTTAAAACCTTTTATTGATCGTCGGCCGACGGGAGGTCCGTTCCCGCAGAGGGATCAGGAGTTCCCTGAACAAAGACAGACATTGGCTTATATAATATCATAACTCCTCCTCTACCTGGCTAATACACCAATGATTTATGGTGACACCCTTCCATCATACTTTATTTTAACCAATAAACAAAATAGGCAAAAATAAACATGTTATATAAAGTTTCTACCCTATGCCCTGGGGGGCGCTCTTGAGCTACCGAATAAAGTTGTTTGTGACTTAACCTCATGTGCCTCTTAATCACCATGTATTTTCTCCTAATTTCCCAACTTTGTCTAGGTCCCCATGACCCATCTTATCTATTGTTATGGGTACCACTTCTTTCTTAGCTTGGGAGAACATGGAGGATGCACGGCGGGAAACTACCCCGCTTAGCCTGGGAAGCATGGAAGATATAAAACACCTGCATCCTCTTGCCCACCAGATACTTTCAGTGTTTTTCCACTAGAGGTTTCTTGTGGCTTTTTTGGGCCTACAAAACAGCTTACTTCCACACCTGGGGATGTTTTTGTGTGTAGAATATGCTTAAACTTGTTTTACTGTCGTCAGTTATCTTTGTGCTGTTTGCTTGTTATGCTATGCAGTGTGCACAAGGTATTCTCTGTCAGTGCCTGCCAATACTGACTCATCAAAAGAGTCTTAGACGTGTCTAAATATGATTTATTTATTTGTTTTTGTTTTTTGTAAAATTCAGAGGAATAGTTTCTGAGATTTTCCAAATATGGCTCCTCTATTGAAAACATTACATTACATTACATTACAGTTATTTGGCAGACGCTTTTATCCAAAGCGACGTACAATTAGTGCATATTGAAGGTCTTAGACACAATCTACAAAGCAAATCCAACAAAGCACAACTTTCTCACAACATAGGAGCTATCGCTAGTAGTCAACAGAATACAGAATACAGTCGGCTATACATTCTAAGCTATGAAATAGCAAAACCAAATAGAAAATAAACAGAAAGAACATACTATGTATATTTGGCCTTATATAGGTAGTTAATCAAGGTGGAGTCTGAAAAAGTGTGTTTTCAGACCACGACGGAAAACAGACAGTGTTTCAGCAGAGCGCAACGGAGTGGGGAGTTCATTCCACCACTGGGGAGCTAGAGTGGAGAAGCTCCGCAGTCGGGACGAGCGAGTGCCGTTGACACGGAGGGAGGGAAGTGCAAGTCGCCCTGCACCAGCAGAGCGAAGTGGTCGAGCAGGAGTGTAGTGCTGGATCAAGTCCTGTAGGTAGGAGGGGCCTGACCTTTTGAACCTGATCCTGGCCACGACTGGAAGCCAGTGGAGTGACCTCAGCAGGGGGGTGACGTGTGTGAACTTCGGGAGGTTGAACACAAGCCGAGCGGCCGCGTTCTGGACCAGTTGAAGGGGCAGAATGGCGCAGGCTGGCAGGCTTGCGAAAAGGGAGTTGCAGTAGTCCAGGCGTGAGGTGACCATGGTCTGGACAAGGAGCTGGGCAGAGTAGGTGGTCAGGTACGGCCGAATCCTCCTAATGTTGTACAGGAGGAACCTGCAGGACCGTGTCGTTGCCCTGATGTGCTCTCTGAAGTCCAGCTGGTCGTCCAGGACCACCCCCAGGTTTATTGCAGAGCGGGAGGCGGTCACCATAGTTCCGTCGATGGTGATGGACAGGTCTAAAAGCGGGGATGTCTTGTGTGGCATGAAGAGCAGCTCAGTCTTGTCAAGGTTGAGCTTCAGGTGATGGCTAGACATCCACTCAGAGATGTCAGCCAGGCAAGCAGATATCCTCTCTTTAATCTGTGGGGTAGAGGGAGGGAAAGAGAGGTAGAGTTGAGTGTCATCAGCATAACAATGGTAGGAGAAGCCATGTGAATTAATGACCAAACCAAGAAAAACAATGGCTGTCCATGAGAGTAGTTTGCTCGTTCATTTACAACTTGAAAGCACTGCTGACTGTGGGCAGTGTCTCCATAGGGTGACGCGCACATGGCGATTAAGTCGTCCAGGGTAGGGGAGCGTTGGGTCGGTTAAAGGTCTGCATTTCATCGCTTTCTAAGGACCCCCGCTGGGTCTGGCGCCAATAGTCAGCGTGACGGAGCTGTATATGAAAGGTCTTCCTCCGCCTCAGTGCTGTGCGAGCGTGGCTGTGGACTGCTGTGTTAAGAAGCAGCTGGTGACACCACGTGCTTCGGAGGAGAACCGCAGACTTCCGCGCTCTCCCGAATGGGCAGTGGGGTTCAGTTGGGAATTAGACATGTTCAGCCCCACGTTGGATGCCAATATTTTTAAAAATCAAAAGTAAGAAAAAATAAGTAAGTTAATAAATAAACTAGAATGGCAATCAGAAAGATGCTACACCCACGCGTGTGCTGATCTCCACCCTGAACGTAATATAAATAAATAAATCTTGCACTGTGACTTGTAAAACTTTGATCTTGCACTGTGAAGTCGGGCATTGACCGATTGGGGGGGGGAAATGGAAGATTCAGGTCATTGCCTGACATTTTGTCAACATTTTCACAAAATTTCATCACAACCGGAGTAGAATTGTTAGAGTTATGGATGATAGGGACACAAACACACACAGACAGACACACACACACACACACACACACACACACACAGACAGGAGCGAAAACAATACCCCCTGCTTGCGCTACGCGCGCACGCAGGTGTAGTAAATAAAAGATGAACAAATGCTCAAACGTGCTTTTGGAAGCACGTTTCTGTTGTGTTTTACTGTTAGGAGTCATACTAGCTAGTGGCGAAAAGATACATTTTCACACCGCGCTGACAATTGTGCTGCGTTTTACGCTCCGTTCTGCGAATGTGTCGGAAAGAGCTGTTGAACCGCCGCCCCGCACGAGCCTCGCACCGGCGATACGGAGCGCGATGAGCAGCGACGGGACGGCTTTATCTCAGCAGGCTGAGGCCGGCCCCTCCCTGCGGGGCGCCGAGACGCAGCGGTGTGCCTGACGCACCTGCCCACCAGCCCCCCCGGCCTCCTCAGTACCGCAGACACACACAATATTCTTATTTCACACACAACTGCATTACAGCAGAACCCCTTCTGCCGTATCTTCATTCCCGTTCTCATATCAAATGCATTCTGTTATCAGACAATCAATTCATCTGAATTCTGCCACCTGTTCAGATGTGATATGAAAGGATTTTTTGATTGCAGGGGGTACTGTAAAGTGGCCGCACAATCCTTACACAAAAAGCTCTGTTTACAATGCAGGCAGCACAGTTTGTCTTATATTTGCACTGTTTCCTGTTTCGGATAACAGTGTCTACATTATGCATTTAAAATGCTACGTTTTCACATTGAAAAGATGTTTTTTTTTTTTTTTTAAATGTATTATAATTTTTTTGTGAATTTAGCCAGCAATCAAAGTATTATTTTATTAATCAGACCAATTATTTATGTTAATCACAACAACCCCCCCCTGGATAGGTCGCCAATCCATCACATGGCGTGCATGTCTTTGTGGTCGCCAATCCATCACATGCCACACCTACAGTACATGTCTTTGGACTGTGGGAGGAAACCGGAGTACCCGGAGAAAACCCACGCAGACACGTGGAGAACATGCAAACTCCACACAGAAAGGCCCCGTCTGGGATTCGAGCCCGGGATCTTCTTGCTGTGAGGCGACAGTGCTAACCACTGTAAAGTCCTACAGAATCAACCTCAGTGGAACCAGAGGGCAGCTGGATCAGATAAAGAAGTAAACATTTAAGTGAACCTTGCAGCTGATGCAATTTAAAAATGTGAAAATTCACCAAAATGCTTTGTTCCCATTTTGTTCTTGCCTTCACAGCATGTTGAACACAGATAATCAATGGCATATGGCAGGGACGGTCCAGTAGTCCTAGTTAGCAAAGAGAGCGCAAGCATGGACTACAAAATCTGCCCCTTTGTCAGGCTGTCAATCTCGATTATAAATGTACATTAACATTTAAATAGGGGCATAGGATAATCCAGCACATTGCTTATGGAAGAGGTTACTACAGTGGAGCTATAGTACGTACGTATATATATATATATATATATACACACACACACACACACACACACACACACACACACACACATACACATACAGACAGGCACTGCTTTTATGCTGGAACTTTAAAATATACCTTTGTTCTCTTTGTTGGAAAGGTTTGTGCAGTTCTCAGTTAAATGACTGCAGATCCTTGTATACAAAGCCTGACACCTGGCATGAAAATATTGATTACCTGGATACAGGTCCTGAGACTCTGTAGGAGTTTACTGGTTTTTTTATTACCAAGAAGAACATGTGACTGGAGAGGGAGAGAGAGGCAAGAAGGTTAATGTACAGGTGGGCATTGACATCGCCTGTGATCTGTAAGCACCTGCATTTAAAGTGACAGCCGAAAAGAAAGTAAGGCCATTAGAATGAAGAGAGCTCTGACTGGACCCCACTTAACCGTCCGCTCAGCCGAACCCCTGGAGAAGGGCTGGAGAAAGATAACCATAGATGAGCTCTGAGTGGCTTCTCTACAGACACAGCCTGGCCCCTGGCCCTCAGTCTTTTCTGAAGAACAGCGAGGTGAAGGAGAGACCGGGGGCCGACTATCGGCGTGGGTTCTTGGATATCAAGGCCACGAGCGCATGTTACGATGACGGAAAAATGGTTTTCTACCCTTGAGAAATGGCCCTGCCCGTGTGATTGACTTTTAGGTGGGCGTAGGTGGAGTTCCCCCCTGAATACCCAACCACAAGCCACAGAGACCCATCTGGACCCTTCTTGTTTGTATGACAGGCGGGGTGTACTAACAGTAAAGTGAACATGAGTCTGATTCCCAGTGTGATCGGTGTGTCGTGCAGAAGACCTTGAAAGAGGCGGGCACATCAGTGCGGTCAGTGCCGGGGATTCGATCCGTCACAAGCCTGCGTCTGTCAGAGGCTTCTTAGGGTGCAGTTCTGGGTGTGGCCACCATGCGCAGCGGTGAGTGAGTTAGACAGGGGTCTGTGACCCTGATCCTCGAGAGCTGCAAGTTCTGCTGGGTTTTTTTTGGGCACTCAGCACTTCATCGATTATTAAATTAGCTGATTAAACCGCTAACACGTCTCTTTTCTTGGGTCTGAATCCGTTTAAAGGCTTTGTGACTCTCTGGAATCAGTGTTGCAAACCCCTGGGAGGAGAGAAGGCGAGGCCAGCAGGTAGTGACTGGTAAACAGCAGATGGTGGGAACGGAGTTCATAAAAACAAAACAATAACCCAAACAAAAAAAAACAACTAAAAACAGGTTTACTGGAATACAAAAAAAAAAAAAAAACTCAGATGGTTTGAGGAAACCGATTGCCTTGAACCATTTCTGCTCAAGTGTCATCAAACTTTTAAGTTAAACTTGTTCTACTCTTTTTGTGATTACTTATTTAATTTTTGTAAGCTGAGACTCTATTTGTTTAGCAAGTTTACATTTAAGTTGTACGGTGCACTTAGTTTGTTAGAGAGAGTTAGACCCAAAACAAACAATGGTTATGAAGGACACTATTATGCAAGGCCTGACAAATACAGCCCTCAATCAACTTCTGGTGTGTCAGCCTGCCCACGAGGCTGCTGCTGTCCATGGAGGTTACCCTGTCTGCTCCTCCCCCTCCCCCTCTCCCTCCCCACCGCAACTGGGATCAATGGCCTTACATTGGACCTAATGTTTTATTTATTTTAAAAATGTATTTATGAGGTTGCTTGCTCGCGACTAGTCAAATTAAACACAATGCTGAAACAATACCTGATGCATAATATATGTGTTTATAGACTTAGCCCATTTCTGACACCAGTTCCTTCAAATATCTTTATCAGTTATGAATTGTCAGAATGGTTCTTGATTTTACTAAAGCAATTGTAACTAAAGACTTATTAATTACTAGTAAAGACTAGTAATTTTATGGGAATGTTGCTATCTTTGGGGAAAGGAAAATTAGCACTGTGAGGATGCTCTGTATTTCCTGTGTTTGAACTGTGTGATTTTAACCTTTTTCCTAATATCACAAGCATTCAGTCTGATCTATAATGCACTTATGTCATTTATATAGATTGGGATGGCAGGTATGCCATCCCCCAAGTTCTGGCTTGGTGGGGCATGCCCCATACCTATATTTATAGATATATTGGTAGGTTTGTAGTTTCAAGGACCTTGCCATTTTTATTATTAGTGAAAATAAAAAATACCGAAATTATACAAATTTATTTCAGTCTAGTGTTATGTAATAGATTAAAATGTGTAGCTTGACACATTTACCTGGACTGTTGATACGCACATCCTGCCCTACCAGATATAAACACATTTGCCTGTAAGATCCATTTTGCCTGTATGAATTTAGTTTTTAATCATTTTCCATTTATTGCATTGACCTTGATCAGGTGACAGGCTGCCAGTTATATTTGGTTATGTGTACTGCTAACTGTATGAGACAGCACACTCTCTTGTTTTGTGTGACTGGTTAATTCCCTTCTTTCAGTAGTGTTAATTATACATTAACTGAATGTTGACTGAACTCACTTCGAACCCATTTTTGTTCGTCTGTTGGGCTTATCACTCCCGTTAATCCTGCCCTCAACACTCCTCTTTGAAGGTTCAATCTTGTTCAAAGCTTTCAGAGCTTGGAAAACAGGGTGCTTCTTTTCCCCATAACATCGATGGTTCTGTTTCAGCAAGACCCAAGAGCTCAAACACAGATTTCCTTTTTGTGAGTGACAGTAAAATACCTTTCAAATTTGTTGATAGGAGAAAAAAAAGCAGTTGGTGTCTGGTACCGTCTCTGAACTGAAGCTCGTCGTTTCTGGTGACGTCTCTAGAATACACAATCTGCGCCGTCTCCAGCCCTACACTCCACGCTTTTGTGTCCATGCAAGGAGTATGGTCAATACTAGGGCCGTGTCCGAATCAGAGCCCTCTCTACTGCGTCCTGTTTTCTGCGTACTGTGCACTGGCAGAAGTGTGCTGTTTAATGTGCACTGTTTTGCAGTCCATGAAAAATATCCACCGTACTATTTTTTAACCGCACTGTGGAAGTGTCGTAAGCAGGTCATAAGACGTCCCACCAGTGTTGCCATGTCCGCGGTTTTACAGTTAAATTGGGATACTTTGAAAGTGCCGTCATGGGTAAAAATGAAAAGTCGCAAAGCACGCACTTATTTTAAAAAATAAAAATATGATTATTTCTATTTAAAATACGTTGGTTTCAGTTAAAAATATATTTTGGTCTAGATTTGAGTTGCCATTTGGCTGGAAAGTTCAGCAAGATCTGGCAACCCTGCACCCCACCCTTGCGATGCCATGTCACGTGCTGTTTTTGTTGTATTTGAAGGAAAACGTTTGCGAAGCGGTGCCTCATCTTTTAAAAAACTAAGCTTCACGTCATATTTATGCGACCAAAATGTTTGTGTACTTCTTGAAAAGTGTGCTCCCGAATGTACTCAGCGAAACCCCGGATGTAAGTGTGTCATCCGGGCGTTTCAAGTATACTGCAATTAGAAACATTTTCGCCTGCTCAACGACTTTCTCGTCCTATCTACTCACTAAGGCTTCTCAATAGTGTGGAAGAGTGCTGATTCAGACACGGCCCCGTTCAGCATCTGAGCCCAAAATGCTGGGCTGTGCGCACATGAATGTCAGCGTATGTTGTTGAGAATTACATGCGAGCATTCACAGAAAGTTCTAGCTCGCCACAAAAAAACTTTGAGGTTTAGGGATAAGATACTACGGCTCATACCAACATAAAGAGCCGAGTACTGGGAGGAAAGGGAGGTGAAATAGCATAGCCAAATGCGGCATAGAATTGTTAGCATTCAGCAACAACTGTCTTTTTTTTATTTTATTTTTTCTATTTATTATTACCTTCGACAACAATTCTGTTGTGAATTTTTTGGAAGCTATCCAGTCAAAAATACAACGGTTGCTGCTTTTTTTAATCTGCATCTGTTGTGTGCTGTGATTAAATCACTGGGTTATCCACACATCTGCTGGTTTTTCACCGAATCCCTGGTGAGGTGCACCTGTGCCTTTGGCAAAACACTCAATCTGAGTCGCTTCAGGTGGAAATAAGGACAGTAAGAAAGTTTTTACGGGAACTGGAAATTCAGCCAATCTTGGCTCGTCGTATTGCCCGTAGGCACAAAAACAAAAGAGAGGAGGTAGAGCCGCCTGTGATTGTTTCATGAGCATTTAGTGGAGTAAAGTCAGCATGTAGGCCCTTCGCTTTTACTCCATCAGCATGTAAACTCCATAAAAACACAAGTCAGAGCAAGATGTTACCAACACCTTTTATTTCTTATCATACTGCCTCTTTTAGAAGCTGCATAGCCCACCGTTTCCCCTGCTGTTGTAGAGTGCAGAATTCCAGGCCTAGTCTTGAATACTCAGTGGATCTGATGTCCATCCCTGCTAAGATTCTACAAATATATATATTTAAAAACTATTAAATAATACCTGGTGTTGTTGTGAAATGCACCTTTAATTAATTAGGCCCTTTACCTGACAGAATTCGACATATCTACTGTGTAAATCAGCAATAATCAACCTGAAAATACAGTTTCTCTCTGTAAACTACACCCAGAAGTCTTTTTATCCCTCACCACGCTCTCCGAGAGCTTATAGGCCCGTTGGTAAGGCATAGTGCTCAGAATTTGACACGGCGATTGTGGTCTAACAAAGGCATTGTTTCACAATAATAAGCCTAAAACCTCTTTAACTACATAATTGTATAGCTTTTGGAGCATGCTATTAGCCTTTTTGTACTACTTCAGTACAATATCTAGATTCAGAGACATACATTCCGGCTTATATCATCTTGGTTCGGCTAATAATAAATAGTATAGAATGAGTAATTTGGACGAAGTGGGAGGTGTTGGGTGGTTTTAGAAGTGGGTAGACTGTGGGTTTTTTGAGTATTTCTGAAGAGCCCCCCTGTCTCATGGCTTCTTGTAGTTTTATTTTTTCTTATATCAGTGATTGTCATTGTCCCCATCTCCCCTGACAGGTACAAAAGAGCTCGAGAGCTCCTCAGACTATGTACAAGGTCTAGTTTGGTGTGGCCTCTGGGGGAAAGCGCTAATGATCATCTGAAATATTCAGTCGAATCGCTAGGTAATTAAATGTGCTCTCGACATTGAAAAAGTTTAGCCATTAAGGGTATGGATCTGTTCTGGTTCATCAGCTGCCGGCAGACATCTTTTAGCCCAGTAATCCTGTACAGAATCCAGTGCGCAGTGCCAGCCGGGCTGTTACGGATGTGAATCAAAATGGTGGATGTGGTGGCTAACACATTATCAGTCTCAATCCCAGCTCGTCTATCTCTCGAGAATAACCAGTTTCAGCCAGTATTTAGTCATTTACTGACACGCTACCAAAGACCTTTCTGCTTTGAATATTTGGTCAGGCTCATAGTACTTATTTTGTTAAGAACAGCCTGATCATCTCGGAGCACGATAAAGTTAAGATAAATCACATCATAGCATTAGCATAAAGTTATGAAAACTTGGTCTGGCTCCTAGTACCGTAACATTTGTATGCATCTGTTGAGGATTTTCTCTTCTTATAATGAGGAAGCACGACCAGGTAGACGCACGATCCAAGAAGAAAAGGATTTATTTCTCCGCAGAAAGAGTCCAGTACTTGCACACACAAGGTGGTCAAGCATGAACTGAAGAGACGGAGGCAGCCTCCGCCATATATAATCAAAAAGCTAATACTTAGATGATCCTACCTCTGATTGGTGCACAGTTAATAAATATGCATAGAGTGGAATATTCAAAGTCAATGACTGGTTCGATCATGCATATTGGATGAGCGCACAATGACCTTTAGCCCTTAACGTCACACAAACAGTTTTCAATACTATTTGGTCTCCCAGAGTCTTCTTGTTTTCAGGATTCAAGATGAAGTGTTTCCTCTGGCTCTCTAGCGATAAGATGGGCCTTGCGCCTGTTATGTGGGTCAGAGGCCACAGGCCTGCAGTTTCATTGAGAGAAGATAGACAGACAGAAGGGAGAAAGAGAGAGAGACAGAAAGAGAGACAGAAAGATGCATGCACACACCCCTTACACATAGATATGTATATTTTGTCTCTGGTTCGCCTTAGCGACTGAGAGATAAACAGAGACCTTCAGATAAGCAAGGCTGCAGACCGCTATTTCTCTGTCTCTGCAGACTGAAAAATTTAATATAAGTTTTACAATGAATATACTAGCGTGAAAACACCCTTCCGAAAACACCTGGTGTATGTTTGCTCGGCAGCACAGAGACCATAAATATCTTAAACTTGTGAGTATGCAGGAAGACGTTTCATACAACAGACTGACACATCTGCATGAACATGCAGGAGGGGTAGTTTCCTGGGACAGAGGGAACCACAGTACTGGCTCTGTGTTGCGGTTCACTGCAAACAGCAGGAATCGCAGCCATGATTCTGGGACATGGCAAACGTGGCTGTCATTCACGTTAAGCATCACAAACGCCATTGTCTGCCAGATGACGTTTTGCGCCTAGCCGTCAACGCAATGGTCAACGTTTACTACCAACTACTGAAGGCTGCGCAAGGTCTATCCAGCAGGAAGCAACCCAGCATTTCATAGGTTGAGTGGAGAAAAAAATGCTGAGCGAGTCTTGGTCCTGCTTTCACGTCCGGATTCATTTTGGAGATATCTTGGGATATTGGGAATCAGTAGAAGCAAAAAAATAAGCTCTCTGGGAGGTGATAGTGTTCCAGCAGTCTGAGATTCCCCCCAGAGCAGGATTAATTTGAGGGCAGGTGGGGGGGAAGTTGTCCTTGGAGCTTAACGTCCTCTCTGTAGTTTGTATTCAGGGAGAAGCTTCTTTTGGAGAGGAAAACGAGGTGATGCAACTTGAAAACTGGATATGTGATACAGGTTAAAGGCCACTTCCTGTCTGAACTGTCCAGAGGATACAGCCATCACTGCTGCTGCTGTCAAATATCATAAGGCCAACCTGGGTACAGATAGGAGCCATTAGCCATCTCTAGGCAGGTCTTATGTCTATTTACAACACCTTTCCCCAGGTGTAAGTGTTGGGGAGCTGTGTGTGCATATGTGTGTGTTCAGGAGTACGTGCATGTATCTGTGTGTGTGTGTGTGTGTGTGTGCGTGCGTGCGTGCGTGCAAGTGTGTGCATGTTAGTGCATGTGTGTGAACCATTATTCAAATTATGTCAGATTCCTGAAAAAAGGCATATTAATGCGCAGCTCCCATCTCTAGGCAAGTCTTATGTTTATTTAAAACATAAGGTATCTCCCCCAGGTGTAAGTGTGTGTGTGTGTGTGTGTGTGTGTGTGTGTGTGCGCGCGCATGTGCGCATGTGCAAGTGTGCATGTTATCAAATGTGTGTGCACGTTTGTCTTATCCGTGTGTACATATGTGTTTGAGCAAAAACTAATTACAGTTTCAGTATTTTAGTGCATTCAATCCATGAATTTGCAATACATTCAAACAAAGGTTAAAGATCTGAGCTTGGTCGATATTAACTTACACAGCTGATGAAATAAAGATTTACCAACTGCGTAATTACAGTAGATATCCCCACCATAATATATTTAATAAACAAATTTACCTCGGCACTTGAAGTGACAAATGCAAGCCCATATTAGCCATATGCTGGAGCGGTATTTTTTTTTACAATGGTTTAAGGTTACACACTCTCTGTCTCTTCCACACATATACACATTCTCTCTCTTTCCCTGTTCAACAGTGGTGTACTTTCCCATTCCTTTTTCATGTCTATTAGCTGTCTGTTAGAAGGTTTGACTTCATCGATTCATCCCCAGACATATCTGTCTCCGTCCTCTCTGTGTCTTGGCGACTCTCCCCCCGACTTCATATCACCCCGCGCTGACATCCTGCGTTTCCCCGAGATCTCCCAACCCATCATCCCGCTGTCACTTCCTGTAGCGCTTCCTGTGCTATCATCGTCCCGCTGTCACTTCCTGAAGCGAACGTCCGTCTCACGCCGCGTCCTGTCCTCTCTCACCAGCCTTCCGTGCCCCTGAGACCTCGTCTTTCACCACAAACGTAGCGTCTGTTACAGCTCTCTCTCTGTCATCTTCACCGCTCCGGCTGTGACCTCTGGAACCGAGCCGTTTCTTATCAGAACATTTTCAATCTCCGCGTTCACTTAAAATTAAGCATTTCTTTGCTTGCCAATCCAAATAAAAGCAGCATATTAAGGAGCGCATCATATGTACATATTAATAAGAAAAATTGAATGACGAGAAACAGACATATTTACAACTTTGTTTTCTATAAACACTGCAGTGGAATACAAGGAGAAAATATTTTATTAAAAATGAATACAAATAAAGAACAGCGAGCAAAATAAGAATCGCTCCTTTAATTTCCAAAGTCTTGTTATTTTGCCTTATATCTCTTTACTTGGCTCTCATTCACACACAATGCACAGAATACTTGGGGTGTTGTGTACTGAACGCCCACTGGAAACATAAATAGCCCATTCTTTGCTTGAACGTGTCACTCAAAAGTAAATAAAAAGCACCTTAGCGGTAGATTGAATGTGCCCCGAGACTGACAGTCTAAAGTTGCACAACTGCGAAAGGAACTGTGAGGGAATTCATTTGAACGTGTCTCAAAAGTTTGAAGGGCGACGGCAGTCTTAAAAGGTTACGGAAGCACTATCGAACAAGGGAATTGTTATTGTCCTCCAGGCAGTTGTAACGCAGAGGAGATGATGTTGTGAGTCTGTTATCTTCCCCTTCAAAGCATGCATTGGTTAACTTTCGTTTTCCTTTTGCTACTATGAAATAGTTACATCTGTGACCTCAAATCCGTTTCATCCAGTCGATCTTACAAGGCTGACTTCTGTTGTGAAAGGAAGAACTCTGTGGTTGCTTAGGCCTGCAGGCGCATATGAGTATATCATTAACCATAGCGAGCTATCTAATGAATAATGGCAGATGAACTTAAAGCATATATTCATAGGGAACATCAGATGTAACAATAATACAATCGACAACAAGTGAGTTGTCAACAAGTGTTATTAACTTGATTCACTTTGTCTGTCACATATATAGTTTGTGCTATTTATGGGTTCGGCTGTTTCCATGGCAACCTGCATTGAGCCAAACTGCCTTTACATTTTAATAGGAATACAGCTTGGACTGCTGATTGACTAAGCAATGGCAGAACTGGTGGTTTGATGTGCCATTCTGTCATTAGTTTAAAGATCAGGAGTTATCACTATATGACAGTTAACGCGATTGGTTTACATCCAAAAAAAAGAGTAATATTCATGCCACAATGCGCAATATATATATATATATACAAATTATAATATATATATATGTAAAGAGAGAAAAATAGATTCCAAAAAAAGCTGTTTGAGGGTTCTTAATTATTATAAACACATATACACTCACTTACAAACTTACACACATCGTAATTTTCAAGCAAACGTCACATGATGTTGCTTTGCTTGTGTAAGTATCTCCTGAGAGCATAAAGGCTTCTGTATCTGTCTACAGCAGAATGAACCCATTTCCCGGCCCTGAAGATAAGGAAAATCATCAAAGGAGGCTTGTTGAGTGAGCAGCTTCACAAAGAGCCCCATTACCTGAAGAACATTGGTTACAAGCAGTCTTACGAACGCAGATCCTGAGTTCTTAGCATTGTTAGATCCGTCTTTGTGCCGTGCGTTTACCGTAGACGCGCCGCGTGGACGGGAATGCCACTGAGTGTGCCTTCACTTCTGCGTCTCCAGGTTTCCGCCAGTCAGCGAGAACGCTCGTGTCGGGAAGGTGGTCGGGGTCATCCTGGCGGCCGCAGTGAACCAGACCATCTTCTACTCCATCATGGGAGGAAACGATGAAGGTGAGCGCCCGCCCGACACGCCCGCATCGACAGGGCCACCGCCCGACACGCCCGCATCGACAGGGCCACCGCCCGACACACCCGCATCGACAGGGCCACCGCCAGACACGCCTGCCTCGACAAGGCCACCGCCCGACACGCCCGCATCGACAGGGCCACCGCCCGACACGCCCGCATCGACAGGGCCACCGCCCGACACGCCCGCATCGACAGGGCCACCGCCCGACACGCCCGCCTCGACAAGGCCACCGCCCGACACGCCCGCATCGACAGGGCCACCACCCGACACGCCCGCATCGACAGGGCCACCGCCCGACACGCCCGCATCGACAGGGCCACCGCCCGACACGCCCGCATCGACAAGGCCACCGCCCGACACGCCCGCATCGACAGGGCCACCGCCCGACACGCCCGCATCGACAGGGCCACCGCCCGACACGCCCGCATCGACAGGGCCACCGCCCGACACGCCCGCATCGACAAGGCCACCGCCCGACACGCCCGCATCGACAGGGCCACCGCACATTACCGTCACAGCCCTGCCTTCACTTCTCCTGCTAATTGCTCACTCAAAGCATTCGTTTTTCGTATGACTGGATTCAATATTCAATTTCGTTCTCAATAATAATAATAATAATAATAATAATAATAATAATAAACTTTATTTATATAGCACCTTTCATTCAAGTAGCAGCCCAAAGTGCTTCACACTAGGGAAATGATAATAATACAGTTAAAACAGGAAAATATTGGATAAAACAATAGAACATTAAATAAACACAATAAAAACAAAGTTAGATGTTTAATATTGACTAATAAAACAGCCTGAAACTATTTGTATTTATTTTCATTTCTTTTTTTATTATTTATTTTAATAATTTTTTTACGTGCCTTAAACATACATTATACATGCATCTTAGCAGTTTACATACATTTTACATTTTCGCGTCACTGTCCACTGTCTTCTTTTTTTTTTTTGGGTGGGGGGATCAGCCCTGCAGGATGCATGATGTTTCCTTTCAGAATGTATTATTAAAATGCACTATTGATAGGCCTCTCCTTTGCTAATTGTTCCATCATTTCGGTTGACTGTGTAATTAGCTTAACTCGTTTAGATAATCACTCACACTTTCTTTTTTTCACGGCAGTCGCAGTTGACTCTGAAGTATCCACACAACATGCAGTTAGCGAGCCGTCTCCTCGGTAACAGCGGGACCACGGGGCCCGTCCTCCAAAGCCGCCGTCCGACAGAATTTAGTCCGACGGTATTTTCATATCCGCGCCGTCAATCTTCGGCTCCCCCGTTCCCCCTCTCGGCCTTTCCTGCTGCTCCTGATCAAACTAAGCGGCGATATGGAAATGAGCGCGGTCGCCACGCGGAGGCTTGATTGCAAACTCGCGGACGGGCTTCCGTCTTCGCGACAGGGGCCTCGGTGTCCCAGCGGCGTCCGTTAGATGCGGCTCGCCGGCCGGCCATTACCCATGTCTCCGTCTGATTCTCTGAGAAATGTCAGACGCTCTTATGTTCTGAAGGGATCACACTCGCACTGATCTTTCAGCCACAAGGGTTTTCTGTCTCGACGCTCTCCGTTTTCTTGCCCGCAGGAAAATGCACGACTCCGCGCGGAATCGGTAACTGCGGTGAATTAATTTATGCTGGTGGTATGTTTCGCAAATTGTTTTCTTTGTGTTGCGTTTCATTATTGCTGACTGCTGGGAAATGCTTTTTGTAAATAGTAGAAAGGCCAGGGGAAAGGCTATCGCTAGGTATCAGGGGCTTGACAGGTATAGTAAGCCTCTTCCCAATTCTAAGCTTGAGCCAGAAAAACACTATTGATTTCCGCTTTCCTAAAGGGCAGAGCGGACCAATGCCTCTAAGCATGCGAGGGAGAGGGCGGATATATTTATGGTTCCCCCGTAGAAGTCGTAAAGGTGAGAGACTTCTGAAGCTGGTCAGCCTGTAGCGGTTTCATGCGGCCGATCTGACGGCTGTCGCGACGCGCTGCGTTGCGTTTTCTTTCAGGCCATTTCGCGGTGAACAACGCCACCGGGGTCATCTACACCGCCAAGCCGCTGGATTACGAAAACATCACGGCGTACGTCCTCCGGGTGCAAGCGGACTCCATGGCCGTGGTGATGTCCAATCTCCGCGTGCCTTCTAAATGTAAGCCGCCGCACACGTTTTGCCTGTTGTCTGAGAAGCAATGCGCTCTCGCAGTGTGGTGTCATTGGAAGTCTTTGGAAAAATAACTCACCGTTCCTCATTCTCACTTTTTAGAAGTTAACAGGCGCAGCTGGGTGGCTCATACGGTCATGACCCTCACAGCATCAGTGCCAGCTGCGTCACCTCAGGGTATGGGCGGGTTCAGTTGGACAGGGATCCACGTTTCATCGCTCTTGGGCGACCCCCGATGGCGACAAGGGCGCTTGTAAGACCGCATGTCGAAGCTGCAGATAAAAGGTCCCTCCTCTGACACCGCTCCGCGAGATTAGCTGCGACGCAAAAACAAGCAGCTGATGAACACCGCGTGTTGCCGAGGAGAACCGCGGATGTCCCGGCTCTCACAAACTGGCAGTGCGGTTTGTGGCTGCAGTTACAGACAGTTGGACATTCCAGATTGGGGCGGGATTTCGATATATACGGCCCCTGGTGTGGTGGCAAATTAAAAAAGGGAATCATGTCACCAGTCTGACCAGAAAGTTTTGTTTAAAAAAAGGTTTTCTACATTTTGTAATCCATTATTTTGTAGCCATCGGGGTGTATATAGAGTAATTAGATACAATTCAGTCTGGTTCATGGTAAACAAAAGAATCAATTTAAAAACAATTTAACACATTGCACACAAATATTTAATTGGAAAAGATGTATGTGCCCAGTTGTGTGATAAACAGTGCTGTGTGTTTTTACGTGAAAAACTCAGTGTTCTTCCCACATAGCAAATGTGTGAAAACATGGAGGTGAAGAACTGTCACACTTTTAGTGGATCAAAAGAAAGAAAAGCACATGCTGTACGCCCGCCCACAGTAAAAAGCGCCGAGCTCCATTTCCACACAAGGCTTTCAGACACAAAACCAAAGGCCAATATGTGCTTAGCTAACAAACAAGAAGTCCGGTCCCAGTTGCACAGTGGTAGCTAGGTCAGAAACCCATTCTGATTGGTAGGTTGACAGACTCATCTGATTGGAGGAGGAGGCGACGGCACAGCGACGGGGCCGCTTCTCGTTTAAGGGTACTAACGAGGGGCCCCCTGCCGTTTCCGGGGCACATGGGAACCCCAGTGCTCGCTTTCATTCCAGTGGCATTAAGACGACGTTTTCGAGCCGGCTCCTTCCACACCAGTAATGGAGGGTTTGTGTGTGGTACAGTGGCAGCTCTCCCCCGTAGTTACTACCGTCTAACTCACGGGTCCCGCATCTGTTACAGGAAGCGCAGAGACAGAAGAAAGAGGAGTTGGGTCTTCGGGGCAGGCTGTGCTGTGCACTTGCGCCGTGACAGATTGCATTGTGTTCACCATATTCCCTACGCACATTCTTAGGCCCAGGCCTCATGACTTATCATTTTGAAATGAAAAATGGCGCTTGACAGCGCACACGCATGCTGTAAACTGCAGCGCTCGGATGCATTGAGCATTTCTGCATCGTGTAATATACAGGTATACATGGTACCTTCCCAGTGCTGCTTTGTATACAATTTTTATTTATTTAATGAAGTTAGGTTCAGGTGTAATATATTTACCTGTGCTATGTATTTTCTGTTCTTTTTATTTATTTATGTATATATTTTTTGCTTGTTTTTATTTTTTTATTATTTTTTTTTGCAGCAAACACGGCGAAGGTGTTCATCGATGTCCACGACGAGAACGACCACCCTCCCATTTTCACCAGACAGCTCTACCTGGGCGGAGTGGCGGAAGACACCAAGACCTTCTCCACAGTGCTCCGGGTCAATGTAAGAGAGACTATTACCATTGAGCAGTGGCAGCGTAGAGAAAGGGGTCCTGCATTTGCATTCAGGCATTTTCGTAGACGCTCTCATCCAGAGAGACTTACAGAAGCGCGTGCAAAAGGTTAGGCAAAGGGCAGAGAGGATACAAAGCTATACACAACAGGTCGTACAAGGCCCAACACAGCAGCAGCTGCAAGCGTGAGATTGGCCTTACTGTGCTTTAGCAAATGCATTTGAGGGTGAAGGATACTGTTAAATGTATTAAAGAATAGTGTCAGCTAAAGCAGGGTATTCAACCCAGAATGACTGTTCAGCCTTCAGAGACTGTTAAAATGTAGTTTTGAAAAGGTGAGATTTGAAGGAAAGGGATGGCAAAGCTGCCACACGTTGCAGAGCAGAGGGTCTTTCTCGTGTTTGATTCAGAATCAGATTTTTTATTAGTACATTTCAACCCCAGTCCCATAAAGTGGCATAAGAGCCATACATTCTTATTTCTGCGAGCTCCTGGGACCTGTAGTGAGGTGCAGCATTGGGGTCTGACAGCTGTGTAGTCCAGCTGTCTGCAGCCGAAGAACAAAGGCAGGCACACAGGCCTGTGGATGGCTTTCACAGAGGAAACGTAATTAAAGCCACCCTGGGTCACAGCGATCTCTGGCTGCAGTGGTCAAGCTGATAGCCTCTGTTCGCTGTCTGGCTTCATTAGCATTTTGTGTGTGTGTGTGTGTGTGTGTGTGTGTGTGCTTGTGTGTGTCTGTGTGGGAAGCAGTTTATTTATTTATTTTTTCATTTTAAAATGAATCAATAAGCCTGGTGTGTGGGGTTTAACATGTCAGGGAGGATTGCAGACGGGCTAATTTTGCATTGGCTGAATGTTTTTGAAGATTAGATCAAGCCCAACCTGGGCAGAAGGTTTTTGTTAAACAAGGGATTTGGGGCCCCAACCACCAATTCAACTCAACTGGCCTTTGCTCAAGGTTAGGTTGTTAAAAGAAAAACCTCCCACTGCAGTCAGACCCTGCAAGAAGGGAAGATACTCATTAGATTAAAATATAACAGAATAGAAAAGGTGGATGTATGTTTCTCCTCTCCGACTGATCTGAATATCCCCATTCTTTTTTAATCATCTTCAAGCGATGGCTATCATTTGTGATTGTGAAAACGGTCTCAGATTAAATGCATTTGATCCAAAATGTAATTTTGTTTGAATGACAGTTATAATGAGTTTCATTCACTTTTATGGATGTCGTCTTTCAACTCGGATGCTCTTCCAGATGTCCCCTGTAACCGTCTTAGATGTAAAGCAGCAAGTCTCTTATCCAGTGACCAGTGGCTCGCTGTTGTTGGGATGTGTCCTGTAGTGCTGCTGGTACTGGACCTTATTCTTGTGGTGCTGCTGTTGTTGGGAATGTTTCCTGTCGCTCTGCTGTTGTAAGTGCCTTATTATTGTAGCTCAACTATCATTGGGCCTTGTTTCTGTAGCTTTGTCAGACTTTGTTGTTGTTTGGGTCTTGTTCCTGTAGCTCTGCTGTTATTGGGCTTTTTACTTCCTGTATTACTGCTGTTATTGGGTCTTGTTCCTGTAGCTCTGTTGTTGTTGGGCTTTTTACTTCCTGTATTGCTGCTGTTGTTGGGTCTTGTTCCTGTGGCTCTGTTGTTGTTGGGCTTTTTACTTCCTGTATTGCTGCTGTTGTTGGGCCTTGTTCCTGTAGCTCTATTGTTGTTTGGGCCTTGTTTCTGTAGCTCTGTTGTTGTTTGGGTCTTGTTCCTGTAGCTCTGCTGTGGTTTGGGCCTCTTCCTGTAGCTTTGCCATTGTTTGGACCTTTTTCCGTAGCTCATTACATTACATTACATTATAGACATTTAGCAGACGCTCTTATCCAGAGCGACGTACATAGTGCATTTTCAAACTAGGAACAAGAACGTTTAAAAACAACCCTAAAAAGGCAAATACGGATCAAAGTACTAGGCGCAGTCAGTATGATTGGGGTTTTTTTTTTTTTTTTTTTGGGGGGGGTAATTACACAACATTAATAACAATAGTCATAGGGAGGTAGGGAGGGGTGGAGAGAGGTGCAGCTTGAAGAGGTGAGTCTTCAATCTGCGCTTGAAGGCGGTCAGACTTTCTGCTGTTCTGACCTCCACGGGGAGGTCATTCCACCACCAAGGGGCCAGGACAGACAGACGTCGAGACCAGGTGCTAGTATGAAGAGGGGGGGGGTACCAGTCATCCTGAGGAGGCGGAACGCAGGGATCTGGCAGGTGTGTAGGGTCTGAGTAGTTTTTGGAGGTATGGAGGGGCAGATCCTCGGACTGCCTGGAAGGCGAGCACCAATGTTTTGAATTTGATGCGAGCCATCACCGGTAGCCAGTGGAGGTCAATGAGCAGGGGGGTGACATGGGAGTGTCGGGGGAGGTTGAAGACCAGGCGCGCTGCTGCGTTCTGGATAAGCTGAAGGGGTCTAATGGCCGATGCTGGCAGGCCAGCCAGGAGAGAGTTGCAATAGTCCAGGCGAGACAGCACCATTGCTTGGACCAGGAGCTGGGTTGAGTGGGTGGTGAGGAAGGGGCGGATTCTCCTGATGTTGTACAGGAAGAACCTGCATGCCCGGGTTACTGAGATTGAGAGGAGGAGAGGTTAGAGCAGTAGATGTAGATGAGCTCAGTCTTGCCAGGATTGAGCTTGAGATAGCGGTTGTCCATCCAGCTCTGGATGTCTCTCAGGCAAGCGGAGACGCGGGCTGATACCTGAGTGTCAGAGGGTGAGAAGGAGAGAAAGAGTTGAGTATCGTCAGCATAGCAGTGGTAAGAAAGACCATGAGCAGTGATAACAGGGCCAAGGGATTTGGTGTAGGTGGAGAAAAGGAGGGGACCAAGGACTGAGCCCTGGGGGACTCCTGTGGTAAGGGGACGGGGTGCCGATACTTTACCAGCCCAGGCAACCTGGGAGGAGCGTTCCGAGAGGTAGGACTCAATCCAGGCCAGGGCCGAGCCGCCGATCCCCGCTGCAGACAGGGACGACAGGAGGATGGAGTGATCTACGGTGTCGAAGGCGGCAGAGAGGTCTAGAAGTAGACTAGAGGAGAGGGAGGCTGCCCGAGCTGCATGAAGCATCTCGCTGACGGAGAGGAGTGCGGTCTCCGTTGAGTGGCCAGGTTTGAAGCCGGACTGGTGGGGGTCTAGCAGGTTGTTCTGGGTAAGGAAAGACGACAGTTGGTTAGAAACAGCACGTTCGATAGTTTTGGAAAGAAAAGAAAGAAGAGATACCGGTCTGTAGTTTTGGATGTTGGAGGGGTCCAGCGTAGGTTTTTTCAGGATCGGGGTGATGTGGGCTCTTTTGAAGGATGAGGGGAAACAGCCAGAGGTCAGGGAGGAGTTCACCAGGGAGGTCACAAACGGGAGGATATCTGGGGTGATTGCCTGGAGGAGAGATGAAGGGATAGGGTCGAGGGCACAAGTAGTGGGGCGATGGGAGAGTAGGAGATGGGACACATCGGTCTGAGAAAGGGGAGAAAAGGTGGAAAAACAGGGGGGGGACACAGAAGGGGTAGAGAGAGGAAGAGAGTGGGAAAAAGTGTCTGTGAGGGGAGGGGGAGTGGGGCCGAAGGAGCAGCGGATGTCTGCGATCGTCTCATCGAAGGAATCTGCAAAGTCGTCTGCAGTGAACGAGGAATGAGGAGCAGTAGGGGGTTTGCTGAGGAGGGAGGAGAAGATAGAGAACAATTGACGGGGGTTAGAACTATGTTTGCAAATTTTTGTGTGATAGTAGGTTACCTTGGCAGCGGTGACTGCCGTAGAGAATGCCGCTAGGAGAGTCTGGTAGGAGGAGAGGTCTGATGCGTCTCTGGATTTTCTCCACATCCTCTCAGCTGCGCGGAGACCGGCCCTTGAGGTGCGCAGGGCATCGGACATCCATGGGCAGGGAGGAGATGGGCGTGTGGGCCTAGAGACAAGAGGGCAGAGAGTGTTAAGTGATGTGGAGAGAGCTGTGAGCAGGGTGTCAGATGCAGAGTCGATAGAGAGTTGAGAGAAGGGTTTGAGAGGGGGAAGGGAAGCAGTGACACAGGGAGCAAGAGAGGAGGGCGAGAGGGAGCAGAGGTTACGGCGGACAGAGACAGTGGGGGTGTGGGGAGGGGAGGGACGGTGTGGAACAAGAGGAAGAGAGAAAGAAATGAAGTGGTGATCAGAGGTATGCAGAGGGGTAACAGTGAGATCAGAGCAGGGGCTGTTCCTCTGGTAGACTAGGTCTAGGAGGTTGCCAGCCTTGTGGGTGGGGGGGGGAGGGGTTGGAGGGTGAGGTCAAAGGAGCAGAGAAGTGGTAGGAAGGCTGCAGACTGGGAGGCGTCTAGATGGATGTTGAAGTCTCCCAGGAGGATCAGCGGGATGCCGTCCTCTGGGAAAAAACCGATCAGGGTGGCAAGCTCATCGAGGAAGCACCCCAGGGGACCTGGAGGACGATAAACAACTATAATGTACAGGTTAATAGGGTGGTTGATAAACACAGAGTGGTATTCAAAGCTAGTAATAGATAGATCAGAGAGGGGGAAAACAGAGAATGACCATGAGGGGGAGAGTAGCAAACCAGTACCACCTCCACGACCAGACGGCCGGGGGGTGTGAGAGAAGGAGAAGGACGAGGAGAGGGCAGCGGGAGTTGCCGTGTTGTCCGGCGTGATCCAGGTTTCAGTGAGGGCGAGAAACTGGAGGGACAGGAAGGAGGCATAGCCAGAGATGAAGTCTGCTTTCCGTGTGGCAGACTGGCAGTTCCAGAGCCCCCCTGCGACGGTGAAGTTCTCGCAGGGAGTCAGCGAGGGGTAGCGGAGGTTGGAAGGGTTGCGTCGCCGTGAAGGGCCACGTCGTTGGAAGCGGGTTCTGAATGGAAGAGAGCAGACGGGGATGGGGAGAGCTCAGTTGTTGTTGCGCCTTGTTCCTATAGCTCTGCTGTTGATTGGATCTTGTTCGTGTAGCTCTGCTATGGTTTGGGCCTTTTCCTGTAGCTCTGCCATTGTTTGGGCTTTTTCTTGTAGCTCAGATATTGTTGGGCCTTGTTCCTGCAGCTTTGCTGTTATTTAGGCCTTGTTCCGGTAGCTTTGCTGTTGTTTGGCCTTGTTCCTGTAGCTCTGCTGTTGTTGGGCTTTGTTCCCATAGCTCTGCTGTTATTTGGGCCTTGTTTCTGTAGCTCTGCTGTGGTTTGGGCCTCTTCCTGTAGCTTTGCCATTGTTTGGGCCTTTTTCCGTAGCTCAGTTGTTGTTGGGCCTTGTTCCTGTAGCTCTGCTGTTGATTGGGTCTTGTTCTTGTAGCTCAGCAATTGTTGGGCATTGTTCCTGCAGCTTTGCTGTTATTTAGGCCTTGTTCCTGTAGCTCTGCTGTTGTTGGGCTTTGTTACTGTAGCTCTGCTGTTGTTGGGCTTTGTTCCTGTAGCTCTGCTGTTATTTAGGCCTTGTTCCTGTAGCTCTGCTGTTTTTGGGCTTTGTTCCTGTAGCTCTGCTGTTGTTGGGCTTTGTTCCTGTAGCTCTGCTGTTGTTTGGGTCTTGTTTCTGTAGCTCTGCTGTTGTTTGGCCTTGTTCCTGTATCTCTGCTGTGGTTTGGGCCTTTTCCTGTAGCTCTGCCATTGTTTGGGCCGTTTCTTGTAACTCAGCTGTTGTTGGGCCTTGTTTCTGTAGCTCTGCTGTTGGTGGGCTTTTCCCATATAACTCAGCTGATTAGCTCTTTCTAGGGCGACTGAGTATTGAATCTCTTGTTTACATTGACTTAAATTAAAAATAAATATAGATAAAATAAAATAAAACATTTACACTGCAAAAAAGCAATATCCAGACAGATGTTGATCGAAAGTGCAAGATAAAGAAGCCATAGAAAATATGAAAATGTTATGAAAATGTGTGGAAGAAAGATAAAGATGTGGAGATGCACAATAAAACGGTGCATTAGCTATGAGAAAAGAAAACGTCTGTGTGTTGTGGATGGGTAGGCGATAGAATCAGTTAAAACATTATATTCTATATTGGTCATATTGGACATCAGAGTGAGAATATGTTTGGTAGCGTCTCTCCTCTAGGAGTCCCAGGCATTCCACCCAAGATTCCAAGTATTCGGGCGATTATTGGTTGTCAAAATCCTGAGATAAAATGTTTTCCGGTGGCCTCAACACTCTGCCATATTATTCTGCGCTTGACAGAAAAGTTCTCTAACAAATTGTGTTTCTACACTGCGTCGCTGTTGGAGGTTGTTATCAAGGTTGCGTTTTGAGCCGATTCTCTGGGATTTCATGTTCGTATTTATTTTTGAAGGCCTCCATGATCTCTCGATATTTTACAGAATAAAGGTCTTGGAAATGTGTGTGTGTGTGTTTTTTAAATAGTTTTAACTTAGGTATGAGTTATTTGGAGTTTGTAAGTGGGGTAGGCCTTTCCTATAGTTTTCAGATTTGAAAAGGGAACGTTCTTACTGTCAGCACAGGGAGAAGAGAGATTGGGAGAGACTTTCTCACCAGCTGTTTAATGCAGCCCAATTTTATACTTTTTTGGAGCTGTTCTCTGTCACTGAAGACAAGCACTTTGCTGTTTAAAGTGACGGTCAAGAAAAATCTGTAATATGCTTATAACTATGTTATTTATGGCTATTAAGGTATGTATTGAGCATCAATAAAGCACGAGAAATATATTTCAGTCTATCTATATCTCTTTATTCCTGTATGCTAAAAAAAATGGTGGAGTAGAAATGGGTCCATGGTGACGTAGACGTGAAACCTCAACCAATACATACTTTGATCTCATTACATAACCCGTAGTTTGAGGTGAATAAAACCGTCCTGTCCTGTCCCACTAAGATAAGAAATCCTGTTTGAAGTCTGAACCAAATGCTCGTTTTGTTTGCCCTTGAGAATAGTTGGTTAAAGTGTTTATTTTTTTCCGCACTCTTTATCCCTATATCAATTTTATCCCTCTCCCAATCTTTCACCTTTTTATCCATCCCTCTGTGGTGCTAGCTAGTGACATTAGCTTGCTCCTTGCACAGCTTAGCATGGAAATGAACTAATCACTCACGTGTCGTTTTTACTTGGTGCACTGCTCATTCGTGAAATAATATATCGAAAAGAATAGATAGTTAAGATTTTGCCAAATAAACCATGCCTTGGAAATGGGTTTGTCGTATTGTTCAGTGGCTGGTTACAGTAACAAAAATACGACGAGAACCATTATCCACCGAAGTACGAAGTAGTTGCCATGCACGGCATTTTCGTTCCAATAGCAACCAAAATTAATGAAAAAACTTGATAAAACCTACCATTATTTAACGATTTGTGTGGAACATGCATTTGGTGAAACGTCGACTTGCAATTTAGCATGCTTTAAATATACTAACGTTAGATCAAACGGTTGCAATACTCTGCTTAGTGTTTAAGTTAACTTAACATTGATTGCGAACTTGCGTGTGATATTTATCTCTTGATAGCAGCCTCACTGTATTTTACTTTTAATTGATTGCATTAATTCCATGACGGGTTCAAACGTATATGGTTCAAACCACAGAACTGTATAAGAACAGTTCTCTGTGGTTCAAACATGTCGGGCTGGATGATGTTGATGGCACTTTATTTAGACCACTTTAACAAAGCCTTGGATCAATACTCAGTTTATTAGCTGACTTTGAGATTTATATTAATATACCTATTCACATTTTCTTCAAAAGATATTTGGTGGGTGTGTAGTGGATACATCCCTCTGTGATATGTTGTGGTTATTTGAATTTTTTAGAATCCCTTGACCACCACTTTAACAAAGCCCTGATGTTGTCTACAAAGTTTATTTCTGTCAGACACGGTGGCACGCATATGCGCAACATAACCTGTGCACACACACTTACCCGCTCGAACACATACACACTCGCACACCCGCTCATGCACACACGCGCACACACACACACACACACACACACACACACACACACTGGGTGAGATACTCTGTAGATAACATTAGAAACATGTCCACAAAGTGCACAGCTTTAAATCCACCAATTCACTTTCCCTCACAGCACACACTGTTTAGCTTATTCACCTAAAAAGTTTAAGTAAACAAGCAGCAGTGTCTTGCATTTTAATGGTAACATTATCATAGCAAGAGGAAGTTTATTTCTGCCTCAGGCCAAATTAAGTGAGTTTAGCACGCAGGTCAGTTACTGAACCTCCTCTTGTGCTTCTGCTGGTGTTAAACAATGTTCTCAGACTCCAGCTGCTAGCTCCATACTGCAGCTAACTCCTGGGCCAGACCTGAGTCAAATACTAATAGTATTCTTTTATTTTCAAAAACAAGTATTTTATTTTAAACAATAAGATACTGGAGCCGTACATACATTTGATTCTCAAAGCATAATATCCTCAATATCCCGTCTGAACTATTTGGACGCCAGTAAAATTTGACAACACATCAAATTCAAAGGAATTGTCAGTGAATACGCGTTTCTATTAACCAATGCTTACAATTATGTGTTTCCTGTGCAAGTCGAAGGTGATTCTATTAGAATCTTAGCCTTCCTCCTGCAACGTTCTGTCATTGACCTTGTTGGCTGCCTGTTGATTGATGCTTGTAGCTGGTTGGCTGCCTGTAGATTGATGCTTGTAACTGGTTGGCTGCCTGTAGATTGACGCTTGTAGCTGGTTGGCTGCCTGTAGAGTGATGCTTGTAGCTGGTTGGCTGCCTGTAGATTGATGCTTGTAGCTGGTTGGCTGCCTGTAGATTGATGCTTGTAGCTGGTTGGCTGCCTGTAGATTGACGCTTGTAGCTGGTTGGCTGCCTGTAGATTGATGCTTGTAGCTGGTTGGCTGCCTGTAGATTGATGCTTGTAGCTGGTTGTGGCTTGTATCTCACTACCTTTTTTTAACTTACTGCTGTTATAGTGTAGTATTTGTTTTCTGTAAGACATGATGAAAAACAATAGAATTATGTGCGCAACATACCATACAAATTATATGAAGGACAGTGTGCACATACACCCACACACAGAAGTTAGTAGTAGTAGTAGTACTAGTAGTCGTAGTGGTAGTAGTGGTGGTAGTGGTAGTGTTTTTTAAAAAACAAATACAGACATTGGAAGACATATTCAGAAAAGATGCATTTTTTTCTCGGAGAGGGGAAGCAGAAATGGAATCGTGGACAGTTGTCGGCTTCTGTTCGGTACCTGATAACCTTGAAAGAAAATCACGCTCACAAAACAGACTCTTCAGCTCAGTTTTACTTCACACTGTGACTGTTTTCTTTTCGCGCCGATAAAAAAGTAGAAGTCGGTACAAAGAATCATACAGCGCTAGATTTTAAATGTATGCCGTGATCCTAGCGCTACAAGGGAAAATAAATGAATACATTTAGATTTCAAGGTGCTTCTTCGGATAGCACTCAGATCGAGTGTTATTGGTTTTCCTACACTCTATTCAATAGTCTATTACACCATATTGGTCTGTTAAAGCTGCGGGTGTCTGAAGTTGACTGTTTTCAGGACATCACTTCATCTGTCCCTGAGCCTGAAAGCCCCTACCTAGCAGACCAACTTGCTTGGAAGGTTTCTGCGTCTAAATTATTAAGAGTAAGCCTTTGATGTGCAGATTGACCTGCATGTATCCACAATGGTCGATGACAGCAGCAATGCTGACCGACCCATGGAGTTTCCTGTGATTCAGACCTGTAGAGTAACAATACAACTCCCTCCTGTGACACCGGGAGGAGGTGAGGTGGGGTGGGGGGGCAGCTCGTGCTCTTTTTGCAGCTGCGTGTCACAGTCCTGCTGGGAGGCCTCCACAGCTGAGGACCATTGAGCAACCTCAGGTTTAATTAGCCCAGGTGTGTCTGCTTCATTCTATCAGGCTTTTTAATATGGCACAGACTGATGAGCTTTGAGGAGAGGCTTCCATGGGCAGTGCTGCTGTGCTCTATATATATATAATAGTATCCTCTTCAGTCCCTCTGTTAGCCTTGTTTTTGTCCTTTATATATATATATATATTTATTTATTTATTATTTTTACTTTGATTACTCGCCCTGGGAACAACAGCCATGTATTTGTCTTTTTTCACATCCAATCACCACCCGGGATTGTGGCCACACCCACCACACTGCCACACCTTTTTTGTTGGCCACAATGAAAGGACAGTGGCTGTCTTTCTACAATAGTCCAACCAACCAATGAATCATGGCGCCACATCACACTAAGGAGTCCCTGTGTGGGTGTTTAATTCAATCTGTAGATCCAAAGGTTGTAAAAATTATTGGATCTTTCTAGGTGTGAGGAAGCTGCAATTTGACATGGAGAGTTTCCAAAGAGGAAGTACAGGTTTTTCTTAGAGGCCTTATCTCCATCATGGTCACCCTTTTTCAGTTTAGCAAATGCAGTCTTCCTGTCCATGGTCGTTGAAAAGGCGATGTATGGTTCAGAAATCAGGAGCTGGTGCTACTGCTGGTTGTTTAATTTAAAAGGTTTTCAGCAACAAAATGACTTGACAATTTAAAAACGAGTCTACTGTAATGTAACTTAACAATCCTAAGAAATTAAGCATTCGAGTTGTTAATGTTGGTGTATTTTGACATTAAATTCCTTGCATTAAGTTACTTGCATTTCAGATTTCAGACTTCCGTGCCAAAAATTGTTGTGCATACTGAACTCTCTTCTATCAGAGCCATACGTTCAGCCACCAACAATTATTTCTAAACAATTATTAACACCATTAGCAGGCAGAGTGTCACATGTGCTTGAAGGAGGTTTTTTTTTCTCCAGGCATTAATGGGTGCAATCAGAGAAGCGTGCATATTTTACACTGTCCTCCCAAACCTTTGCAGTCATGCATTTCTAACTCCTCAAATTAGCTGCATGTGCGTTTAGAGTAGACCCATGCAAACTGAGAATCACCACATTTGACCCATTTCCCAACCCCAAAAGGGACCGTATGCCACCTTATTAGAGAGCGAATGTCAGAGTTCTGCAAACTAAGATCTCTGCGGTCCCATAATGGCTTGATAAAACTGCCACATAGTTGCGTAGGCCACCTTTTTGTCTGTGTGAAAAACGGCCGCTGTAACGTTTCACTGCTTTGAATGAGTGCATTTGTAAAGAACTGTGGAACTTCTGTCCACCGCTCTCTTATAGGAACATGCGAGTGCACGCGCACACGCACACGCACATGCGTGAATGTTAATGCGTCTTGTGGGGGAAATCGACATGCTTAGTATGCTGAGGCGGCAACATTGCGTGATCCAGTTGTTGCCTTTCGCTCTGAGAGAGCAAGGTTACTTGGGTAACCCTACATTTGTCTCTTATTGTTCATCTGTGACCGGGACTTCAGATGTCACTCTTGTGTCATCGCGTCCGTTCCGTATCCAGAGATACGTACATCGTTGTCCCGGGTGCACACAAAAGCAGTTCAGCTATTCTCGCAATTGCAGCCGGAGAATTATTTAATTATTTCGATTATATTTCTGTCTCTGACTGACAATCTAGAGAATTCCCTGGCGGCTTGGTAACCTGACATTTCCGGTCCATTATTATTAAAAGCCTGCGCGCTTCTCTCTGGCGGTTTTCCGTCCACTTTATACCCATCGCAATCACCGCTCTGCCAAACTATGCTGAGGCTTGTTTGCCGAGATCTCCACTGATAATCCTCAAAGCTGAAGGAGATGGCATTATCAGGGTGGATTTGAACTCTGTGGCGATGTTCAACATCTTTGTCCCCGTAGAACACTGAGGTCTTTGTGGTTTGTTTCCGTAGAGATGGAGGGAGACCCCCTTCTGGTCTGAAGGGGAGGGCTGTGATGGTCTTTATATGGATTTAAACACAAGCCGCTCAGCGCTCCACAGATTAGGCTAATCTACCCTTCAAAATCCCTCTGTAAATATCGTTTGTAAGAAATAAAAAAGATTTCATTCAAACTGTGATACAGTGTTGAGGCTTGGATGTGGTGCACAGGTTCTTTTTTAAGGTGAACCAATTAGCGGAGAATGTTAGCGACTGCTCTTCAAGAGAGACATTGCGTTTCGCAATCAGATATTGTAACTTCTTGTTGAATATTTGAGATGCCCATCAAAAATATTTTTATCTTCCGATTTTTCCATTTCTGTTAATCAGGCAGATGTGAAATGGATTACTGTGAGGTGTAAGGTATATATTGAGTTATTATTTTATTTACTTTTATTAAGCCAGGCAGGTCAACTGAGAACTCAATTATCTTTTTCAGTGATGATTTCTATGGAATGGAAAGGATTGTGTAGCCAGTCACATGTATTGGATGGATTAGGTTGTAGAACCAATTTAGTGGCAATTTGACCAGGACTCAAGGGTTAAAACTCCCCACAGCTCTAAAAGTGCCACCTGATCTTTAATGATCACAGTGAGTCAGGACGTTGGTTTAACGTCTCACCTGAAGGACGACGCCTTCTACAGACATTACATACATTACAGCACAGCATCCCCATCGCTGTGCCAGTCCAGAGGAAAGAGTGCCCCCTACTGGCCAACTTAAGAAATGGGTGGCAGTTTCACAGAGCACTGGCATTGTGCTACACGGGGGCCTAATTTATAGGGAAATGTATTGAATGGTAATCATCCCTGGGCACGTATTAAAATATCTCATTTGTGTTAATGACAGAGCGACTTTAGGATTCGCTGCTGTCTGCGATCCTCTCTGCACACTTGCTCCAAGGCCTTTAAACCCTTATAAATCAATGTCATTGCAGAAGAAGGAGCTGGATGTTGAAGCTGACTGTAGAGAGAGACAGCACATCTTTCACAACGTAATGTTACCAACCAAAGCTCAAAGTCTCCCCCTACTGGCAGAGCCCAAGTATTGCAATTCAAAATTGAGAATAAAAAGAAATTCTCCACCCGCAGGGGAATTAATTTGCCTGTGTGTGTGTTTGTGTGTGCGTGCGTTTATTTTTCTGGTCGTTATTCATTATTGTATTGTCTCTGTATGCAGGCCACGGACAAGGACACTGGGAATTACAGTGCCATGCAGTACAAACTGATTATACCTCCCACCACCGACGGCAGAGATGGGTTTGTGATCGAGCAGTACACCGGGATCATTAAATCTGCCATCGTGTACAGAAACATGCGCCGGTCCTATTTCAAATTCCAAGTCTACGCCACGGACGACTACGGGGCAGGTTTGGGCAGCAGTGCGGACGTTGTGGTGAGTTAGTCTGTCCTCAAACACGAGGAACCCTCGTCCTCTTTCCTGTTCTGTGCAGTAACCGCCTCCGTCTATTTCCCGCCTGTAATCCACCGCCATCTGCCTATTTGTGTTTACTTTTGCATATCTGAAGGGTGACAGGGACACACAGAGCGTCTCTGTAAATATTGCTAAAACGCTCAGCGCGCTGCTGAAAGCATGAAATGGCAACAGCACAATTAGCGATCACGTTTGTTGTTATTTTATTTGCGGATGCTTTGATGATTATGAATATGATCGTGCTTGTGCTCGATGACATTTGCATTAGTCCTTACCACAGCGGAATATCAGATAAACTTCTGAATGGTTAAAGAAATTAACCTTCAGATGAAAACGAGCACATTGCGTATGTGTGTGTGTGTGTGTGTGTACGTTTATGTGTGTGTTTATACGCATATGCAAACTGAAATAACATTTTCCGCTGTCAGATTTACAATATTCAGACCAATGAACCAAGTGCTAGCAGTAAATAGTATTCTGTGCAGTTTAATCAACAAGTTTCAGATTAAATGAAAGATCAAGGCCAGTGGCTGTGATTTGTGAAACTGTACAGTGGTTAATTACTTCATTTCAATGGGGAAATTTAATTTTATGGGGACAGCATTGGGGACTGGACTGCCATCTCAGGATTCTCATTGAGCCACTGAAATTAGATGCCATTAACTTACCAAATAGCTGCAAGAAAGCAGAAGTTATTTCCTGGTTTATAGTTTTGGGAATTTAAGCAGGAGAAAACATAGCATTGCACTGTAGATTAAATTCCGTTTCATTCCAGTCAATCGAGAAAATTAATTGACATTTAATTGACAATTTGAATGCCGGCGATGTTCTATGAGGACCTTTCAATTTGCGAATGAATCAACGTTGATTCGTTTGCAGTATTGACTTCAATTGAAATGGATCGGAGCTGCAGCCCTGATGTTCTGGAACCTTCTCTCCCTCAGATCTCCGTGGTGAATCAGCTGGACATGCAGGTGATCGTGTCTAACGTCCCGTCCACCGTGATTGAGGAGAACAAGGAGCAGCTGATTGGGTGAGGAGAGGAGAGAAAGAGGAGAGGCTTTTGAGGAGAAAGAGAGAGAGATAGAGCGAGAGAGAGAAAGAGGGAGAAACGGAAGACATCCGTCACACATTTTTATAGGACGTTATAACCACAATGAACACGGTTTAATTTGCTTACATGTCCTTTAACTCGAAGCGAAGCACCCCGGCCTCTACCTGCGATGAAGTGAAAGAAAGCCACGTTCTCAGACTGTCACACTGCTCCCATTAACGTCCGCTCCCACCGCAGGCCACAGGGTTTCCGTGCCATTAGACCGTTCCTCAGATAAGAGCAGAGGGAATTCACCGTCAGTCGCTGGACCTGCATGTCACCGAAACAGTAAAACCCCCGTCGACAGAGCTGACAGACCATGTGGGCCCCCCTGTCGAGCGAGAACAGCGGGCACCCCCTACCGCCAACACCCCCCTCCCCCACCTTCAGCTCAGCCGCCAAGATTAGTCGCAGGACCTCCAGCGTGAGCCGCCAAAAGCCCCTGCTTATCTTAGTCTCTCTCTCCCGGGGGAAATACCATCAATCTTAGCGCTGGACTCTTTTTTTTTTCATCACCGTTTGCCTGAGCACAAATCTCCCAGCATGCTCCAGGCCAACTGACTCCACACGGCCTCCCGCGCGGAGGCGAGGGCACAATGTACGTCTAGTACCGCGGGAGAGGCGGTCGTTTCAGCGGTTCGCCACTTTTAGAACCGCACAAGACAAGACGGCGGAGGAACGTGTTTAATCGTTTTCTTTTCGTGCGCTCACCACAGTCCCGGGGGGTTGCCAGTTCAAGTCAAAGTGAGAGCCAGGTCGGCAGGGTCCTGTTTTGTTGAAAACATCAGAACAGCACACGCGGCGTAGCAGCGGGACGTAGAGGGAGGAGAGAGGTTTGGGGTCAGCTCCGTCGAGAGGATTTCAGAAGCACGGAGAGCATGTGAGGCTGTCCAGTTGAACTGTTGGGTTGGTTTAAAAGCTTCAGCAGGAAATGAAGGCCACGGAGTAGGCATCTGCTTCGTTCCAGTGCCTCCATGCTTTCCCAGTCTGCGAGGAAGCAGCCCGTTTCCACAGACACAACTGCATGTTTGAGTCAAATACATTCAAGTATGTTTGTATCTCAAAGAATAAAGATCCACACTCTACCACATATCATTTATGGAGGCTGTAGTAAGGGGGTTGATAAATTTATCAGCTATTTTCCATAAGACTCAAGATTCTTACACATATTTTAATAAATTCTTTCTGCAGTAATTGTGTGTAAAAATTAAACTGAAGTGTAACTTTGCTACTCCAAGAACCAGCACCATAATGAGTTACTCGCTAAACCATTTTGAATTGTTTATGATGAGAGTCTACAGGCAAACTGCATTTTGTTGAGATACCTCATTAATCCAATAATATGCAACTTTTTAAGGATCTATGGCACAGTGGCAAAACACATTTTCAAGTGTATCGGTTCATATCTTTATTGAACATGCTAAATGTAACCCAACGTCGGCTGTTACAAAACAACTGCAGTTGTTTACGAATGTTTTATAAAGTAGTAATATCATGCTCATAAAGGTGTTATGCATGCTTTATGGAGGTTCTTAAAATGAAACGGTATGAACCGTTCGTTTAAGTGTCTTTTATTTAAAGTAAGGAGTGATGCCACGTTGATATACCTAAAATGAACTTGTTATCTTGGTGAGATAATCTGATTTGGCTCTTGAAACAAATCTTGTATAAAAATGCTTCATTAGCATTTTTTCCTCCTTTTTTGAATTTTAAGGATTTCAAGGATTTTCATTGTGTATTCTTCTGTCCTTTAGAAACACACTGAAGGTTAACTTAGAAACGCACTGCAGGTTAATTTTGGCGGCTCGTGTGTGTTTTGGAAACTGCAGAATCCTGGAGCGTTATATTCAAGACCAGATCCCCGGAGCCAAAGTGGTGGTGGAGTCCATCGGGGCCCGACGGCATGGGGATGGGTACGAGCTGGAGGACTACAGCAAATCCGACATGATGGTGTACGCCATCGACCCTCTGACCAATAGGGCTATATCCCGACAGGAGCTCTTCAAGTAAGTGTGTTCTCCGCCTCCCTCCCCGAGGGCCCATTAGAGAAACAATGGCCCCCATTTTCTTTTTTCCCCCCAAAAGTCTGGGTCCTGCCTCACGGGAAAAGGCGAGCCGTAATCCTCTCTATTGAACATGTCCAGACAAAGTGTTAATCTCCCCCGCGGCGCCACGCCACCGGACGACACCGGCGCTTTCTAAAGACGGTAATTTATTGGGATTTGACTTCAGAGCGTTTTTACAATGGTCTTATCCCTAATGGCTACGTTGGAGGAGAGTGCCATTATAACAGCAAACTGATAGCACCCTGCTTTAAAGAAAGTCAATTTGCACTATCATAGAGGAAGCCGTGGACTGCATACCAAAGAGAGCGCTTCCCACATGTCCCGCTGCGGTCCAGGTGACAAGGCGCTTTTAGCTGTTGCGTGACATTGCGTTTCCCTCATGTGACCTTGAATAACAAGGTTCAACAGGAGAACAAAAGCACACTTTATACCAAGAGTGTCACACATGTATTGTAACTAAGCAATTAAACATATATTCTGTCATGTTAGGCAGTGAAAATAGCCCTCAGGTGAATTGAACCTGCAACCTCTACATTATGGGGCCAGTTCCCTAACCGTTATACGATGCTTCTTCCCCCCCATCTCCAATTTATCACAAGTTCATTATCATATCGTCTGAGAACTGGCCCCGTAATGCAGAAATTGTAGGTTCAATTCTCCGTTTGGCACTTTATATAGCCAGGGTACAACCTTGAGTAAAAGGCACTTGATTTTCTTCAGCGAAACCCAAGATATATAATTAGTTGGTATTTTAAACAGTGCTCCAAATATGCGAATAATCCACAGCCAAGTGATCTCAAGTCTGTCGGCTAATGGTGCCTCAGAGTCATAATGCTGTCTTTCATCTTGTCAGGTTAGAGAATGTAATAAATACAATGGAGTTCAATGCATTAAACCGGTTTAGTCTTCTTATAAAATTCACTTTGCGATAAATGCCTCCATTATCTGTGACTGACACTAGCAGGGAGAGCAACACACATTGAAGGGTGGTAAACAAACAGAAAATCTGTGCTTTTTAAACTGAACTTTAGACTTCTTCTTGCTGCTGTAATGTCTCTATTAGCATGCAAGACATTTACTTTTACAACTTTATACGTGAATAAACCAAACCGTATCCTGGTGTTGGAAGGGTACTGTATCCTGCTGTTCTTTGCAGCAATATAGGTTTCGTTGAAATTTCTTAGGCAGTCTATTCCGATTTCACCAGCATCTCAGGAGATAAAGCATTTCAAGTAAGTATTTGACTAATGTGAATACATGCAATTGTAATTGTGACACAAATGATGCTGACTCCGCCCCCTTCCAGGTTTTTGGACGGGAAGCTGCTGGACATTAACAAGGAGTTCCAGCCCTTCCTGGGCGAGGGGGGTCGCATCCAGGAGATCCGCTCGCCCGACATCGTGGCCAGCGTGAAGAAGGCGGCTCAGGCGGTGGGCTACACCGAGGGGGCCCTGCTGGCCCTCGCCATCATCATCATCCTCCTCTGCATCCCTGCCATCCTCATCGTCATGGTTACCTACAAACAGTGAGTAATGGGTACCGAGCGAAGACCAATGAAGTGGCACTTAAACTTTGACCATAGAGAGACAGAGGTAGTGAGAGTTAGAGAGTGGAGAGAGAATGAGAGAGGGAGCGAGACAGAGAGAGAGGAAGGGAGATTTAGAGACAGGAGAGAGGGAGAGGTAGAGAGAGAGGGGGGGGGGCAGAGGGAGAGAGGGAGGGAGATTTAGAGAGAGGAGAGAGAGAGAATTATTGAGAGAGACACAGAGAGAGAGAGGGAATGTTAGAGAGAGTGAGAGAGGGAGCGAGACAGAGAGGGGGAGGAAGGGAGAGTTAGAGAGAGGAGAGAGAGAGGGAGGGAGATTTAGAGAGAGGAGAGAGGGAGAGTTAAATAGAGGAGAGAGAGAGAGGGAGAGTTAGATAGAGGAGAGAGAGAGGGAGAGTTAGATAGAGGAGAGAGAGAGAGGGAGATTTAGAGAGAGGAGAGAGAGAGAATTATTGAGAGAGACAGAGAGAGAGAGGGGGTTTGAGAGAGAGAGAGAGGGAGAGTTAGATAGAGGAGAGAGAGAGAGGGAGAGTTAGATAGAGGAGAGAGAGGGAGAGTTAGATAGAGGAGAGAGAGGGAGAGTTAGATAGAGGAGAGATGAGAGAAGGAGAGAGACAGAGAGATAGGGAGGGAGAGAGAGAGAGAGGGAGAGTAACGGGGAGGGAGAGGTAGAGAGAGGGGGGTTAGAGGGAGATGGAGAGACAGAGAGAGAGAGAAAGAGAGGGCAGTGGGGGGAGATTGAGAGAGAGAGAGATAAAGATAGGAGAGAGGGGGGATAGGAGAGATAGAGAGAGAGAGGGAGAGAGAGAGGGAAAGGGGAGATAGAGAGAGAGAGAGTGGGACGTGCGCCAAGCACAAGCAGTGAAGAGAGGTCTCTCTCTCTCTGGCCTCAATTTGCCACAGAGCTCTCTTTGAGAAGCCAGGGCTAATCTTCCAATTGGCACCATGTTGACGCAAATTAATTCACACGCGGCGTGACAAATGTGGCCGCGGGGGAATTCCCGCGGCCCCGAATGAGATAATCGAGCGCCATATGGCGGCACCAAACCTCCGCTGCCGGTAAAGGTGGCAGCCCACAGTGAGCAGGGAGTCATTTTGCTCCCGGACCGAGGAGGCTGTCAGAGCCACTGACTCCATGGCTAAGTGGGAAAGACAACTGCTGTGTGCTTACCTGGGGATTGGGGATTGGGGATTAAATGGGGGGGGGGTTCTGTTATTGTTATTACTCATTATCTGTTTATCCCTCACTGCTCTATCTGGGTTTTTATCTGTCAGCCTGTTTATTTATTCATGTTTGCGGCTTACAGATAATCCTTTTAGTCAAGTGGGGAAAAGTGTGCACATTAATGTTTGGATTCAAATTCCTGGTGGGGTACTTCTGCTGAATCCTTAAATTCACTTGCTTAGGAAAAGCATACTGTATACCAGCAACCTGAAGTGCTTACAATCGAGCCATGCAAATAGCAAAATAATACAGCTATATTATCCTAGGGACATCTGTTGAGTAAGACACTTTATGAAATACAACATTAAAACCGAGTTCAACAAATACATCATTATATAATTAATAACACATTTTGACAACACTGTCAGTGTTTATATCACTAGGAACCACTAATGTATCCCAGATTGCTTTCTCTGAACAATGAAGCTGATTTTAATTAAATTTTCTGTAAAATAATAATAATAATAATAATGGTAAGAAGAAGTGTTCCGTTTTTACATTGGGCCAAAGGACAGCCCGAAGCTATCAATTCTGCTTCAACAGAAATTGCGATTGAGATTTCTCCCATTTTAACTGTTGTGAAATAGGATAATTTTAATTGTGTCTAATTAAAAATATGAATTAAATATTGCGCACCAATTTGTGTCTTACTGACTTGTTTTTTCTCTTTTTATCATCTCATTTTGCATTGATTACCAACCACCAGGTTCAAAGAGTAAGTACTATAAATGTATTTATGATTGTGGGATATATTTATGATTCAGTACTTTTGCTTTTTTTAAGCGAATATTAATCAAAGGGAAGTATTGATTTTTGCCAAGTTTAGATGCAAAATTTAACTTGCCAGTTTTTGACGGGGGGAAAAAAATATAATAAATGCATGCTGTTTGATCATAATTTTGATCCGAGTAAAAGCAGTGAAATGTAGCAGCATTGTTGTTGAAACATCTGCGTTATTGTACGGGCTAAATTATTTTCTCATTACTTTGTTCTGCCTGTAAAGGCGACAGACAGAGTGCGCCAAAACGGCTAGGATACAGATGGCACTGCCAACGGGCAAATCCGCCGGGGGTGCCCCCAGCAATCTCTACGAGGAACTGGGCGACAACACCATGTGAGTTTACTTTTCTTAATCGTATGAACCTCAAGTCAAACACTGCTCAGATATGAAGAAAAATTATTCTTAGTGACTTTTCAACACTTTTTCTGAAGGGTGAAGCAACAAACGTAGAGAGACACAGTTAACTCTTTTCCACTGGTCAAATGTACCGTACTGGACCCGTACTGGTCCACATTAAACGGCCGCGGTACAGTGCAGAATCAGTACCCTTTCATTTTCCACTTAAAAAGTCAGTAACTGTAGTCTCCTTTGCGTAAGAGAGCAATGCTTGGATGTAGCTATAGCAACAATATTACTACCACGGTCGCCAGTGAGCGTCACTAACATCAACAACAAACATGACAGACCCGGAGTTAGTGTCTTTTTTCCTGTTGTGTCTTAGCTTATATCTTTCTGTTGAATGTTTTGCAGTGTAACAAGTTATCAGTGAGCTAGCGGGGATTTAAAAATGCTGATTAAATTCCATTGTGTTTGTGCGCGCATCACTGGCGTAATGACGACGCCCGTCGGACCGCTTTTGAAAGTGGACCAGTACCACATATGTTAGGGCACCTAAGCAGCACGTCTTAGGCGTACCGTGACCGTACCGAACTCTCCTCAAAAGGTAATTGAAAAACGTACCGCACCGTACCAGTACGGGTCCAGTACGGTACTCTTGACCAGTGGAAAAGAGATAAGTGATCGCCGCCATTTATAGCACAAGACACTGATCTGTCATTTGTAGTGAAAGTTAAGCACTGGGTTTCATTATTTTTTTATACTGATACGTACAGCAAACTATTGTGACAGCTAATATTATAATTGCTGCTGTATGATTATGACACACTTTGAAAAGAAAAGTCTCCCCTCATATAAAAGGTTTTTTAGTGGATTTTAGTGCCTATTCCAACGTTGAACACATCTTGTTGACTGGTAGACTGTGAAATTTCCTGCTTGGCATTCTGGGTAGTACCAAACCAAACAATTGTCATTTCAAATCAGTTGAAGTAACTCAAAGTGAATACTTAGGTGGCACATCCAAAAATAAAGTAAAGGACCATCCTACATATTGCACTTTTATAGTGTGGCCAACTGAAATATGGGAACAGCAAACGCCTTCATCAAGGCACTTTGAAAACATTTTTGAGCTGCCCAACCAGACTTCAACCAAAGAAGGATCATTTCAGCCGCATTTCAGCAAGCGGTTTACCTGTCAAATACGTGTACCTGCAGACTGGCCAGCCCCCAAGTCCACAGTGATTATTGGGACTAATGTAGGTCACATTAACAGCACCACAAAGTAATTAGGACCTTGGGCACATGCAGTGCACCATGGGTAAAGCTACTTAGCTATAAACCAGAACTTACCACCCATAGTGATATAATGCTATTGTCACTATGCATTTACATGGTCTACGTGAAGATTTACCATTGTGCTGGGCACCATTAGCTAGTTTGGTTATTACTTTTTTAATCATAATTCTATGCCTCAGCAGTTCTGTTCCTCCTAGAGAGAGCCAATAATATATTCGGATTTAATATTTGAATAAAACATCTTCTAATATATGCAATGAAAATGTCTTAGATAAAGTTAGATTTAATAGAATGCGGTCATTCATTATCTGTGGAATAGTTGACTTAAGGTCAGTCGGCAAAAACCCGCTAAAAGAACTGGACTGTGTTATGGCATAATTAAAATGGAAGCCGTTTAGTGTCCTTGTGTCCACAGCCGTCGCAGGCCAACGCTTTTAGCGGCAAAGTGAACTTCCTCTTCCGCCGCTGGGTTCGTGCGACAGAGACACGCAAAGCTTCCCAGCGCTGCCAGCACGACGGAGGAAAAAAAGACGTTAAATAGCGGGATAACGATGTCTAAATCTGTAACTAACGGTGACAGCGTTGACACCGCGTGGAATGTCAGCATCAGGGGGGGTTTGAAGCAACCCGCGCCGTATGAGTGATGTCACGGCTAAAAGGAACGCGTTTGACAAAAGTTCTGAGGGGAAACATCAAGCCTAGAGATAGCGTGTCATCCATGACTCATCCTTCAGATGCAAGGCAGAGATTAAAGGAGATATTCTGTGTGACTGTGCCATGCCACAGCTCAACTGAGCTTCCTAAAGCCATATGAGAATGTGTCATGAGACAAATTCACCTCAAGACATCCATCAGTTTCATTTTGCATCCGCTCAACTTCATAAAAACGTTTCCTTTAGCTCTAATTTTATGACCTTTAAACTCTTGGTTTTTGTTTCGATCCCGGGGTGGGTTTGGTGGTGGTGTTGGGGGGGGTGGATGGTTGGGGCTCTAATGGAATATTCCCACATATTCTACAGGCTAATCACTTAGTAATTTTTTTGTTCTATAGTGCAGTTTATAAATATGAATTAACAAAGTGTGCCCAAGGACAAAACATCCATTGTCCTTGGTCATGCCCCTTTATGAATATTCATTAGATGTCACAATGTAATTTTTCAGCAGTAGGGAAATGGAACTTTCGATGTTAAGAATATAGAGCCATCGGGGTCTACAGAATTAGTGATCTTACCATGCTCAGACATGGACCGCTTCTTCCAGCCGGTTTTTAACATCTGTCGTGTACCTCTTTCTTTCCCCTCTCATCTTCCCTCGTCCCCTCAATCTGCCAGCAGACTACAGTAAGTAGTCCCTCTTTACTGGAGGCAGGTGCACAGCTTCTGATCCCTGAGCCAGAGGAGCTGCTTGTTCAGTAGGAGTTCGGTTCAGCTTTGGCTAAGCTCTCCTGCTCAATTATAGCACAGCCTTCTCTGGGAGCTAGGAGCTTGCTGAAAATATACTCAATTCTCAATAATACTCTGCTGATGTTGGAGGTATTTTGGACACCAAGCAGCCCTTGTTGACAGTTAGGTTTTTTAATTCGTATTTGACTATTCGTGACACCAGTGGAATTTACTCTAGTTTTAGTGTTAGTGTCTGGGGTCTTATTGATGGATGCCAAATATTATATTTATTGTAGCTGTGATATGTAAGCTTTCCACATAGGGAAGGTCACTGCTAAACCAGGTGCCTTCACTTGATTAGGAAATGTCTCCCTTCAATTATGTAGACGTAGTGAGTCCCCTGTGGCTGGTAGCGGTTAGAATTTAGCATGCAGTACATTGCTCTTCCATTACAACAGGCAACTTGTTTTACATGAAAAGTTGTTTTATATGAACCAGTGGTCATATGTGTAGTCTTTCTTTGCCAGCTTCCTTTGTCCCTGTCAGTAGATTAGAAGAAACATGAGAATACGTTAGCCGCTTACCTCCAAACATTGCTGTGCATTGACACCTTGAGACATCCCTGCTGCTCTCCGTCTATGAAATCAGTGGTTTGAATGTGACATGGAGCTTTTCTTTATTAAAACAGCATCAGCAGCTGTTTTGACATGGGAAATAATTTATTCAGACGGTGGGATTGATGTTTTGAGGAGACTTTATTTCACTGCAGCCAACAAAAACCACACAAAAATAAAATTAAATCGAATCGTTTATTCATGGATGTTTTGAAATAAATCGTAAGCATTTATGAAATGCCTATGGGAGCCAGTCATGTGTGGTGATGCACAGCAGTCTTTCCTCATAGATTACCCTGTTTTCCCGCCACTTTCCTCACCACCCTTATCATCATTACTTTTCACTCTAGTCTTTTTCTTCTTTGCCATTTCAAATGAAGCAGGGGGGGAAAGCCGCCGTTAGCGGACAGCGACAGCCAGCAGTTGGCGAACATGTTCATGTCGCGGTCCATCTCTTTGCGCAAGCACCCCGCGGCCAGCGGGGCGTTCCGCGGCATCCTGGCCTTCCCCTCGGACGAAAACCCGCTGACCACCACAAACCCCCTGTACGAGGACTGGGACCCCAGCAGTCCGGAGACCCTCGGGACAGCCGGGAGGCGGAGGGGCCTGTCGGGGTTCCACTCTCTGCCGCTGACGGGCCCGCCGCCCGAGAGCGACAGGCCGCGACGGGCCTGGACCTTGCCCGCCCCGCTCCACCGCAGATGGGTGTATGAGGCGCTGCGGAGGCAGCTGGGGACGGAGCCGGCTGATTGGAAAATGCAGCTGCTGAAGGCAGAGCTGAGGGACAGTAAGGATGAGCTGGACCGTGCCCGTGGGCCGGGTTGGCGGAGCGCGGAGTCCAAGCTGAAGGTCAAAGAGCAGGCCCAGCAGTTTGAGCAGCAGGCTCTGCAGGAACGGACGTCCCACTCGGGCCGCGACTCCCTCGCTTCCCAAAATTGTTTGGGGGACGCTTGGGACTCCCCCGAACACCTGCTCTTGGCGCGCGAAAGCCAGAGCAGCCTCGGGTGCATTGGTGTCCCCCCCAGCGTTGTCATAGTCACCCAGAGGGACCTGACCCCACCCCCTGCCCACTGCCCCACCCCGCCGGTGCTGCGCAAGTTCAGCTCCAGCATCTCCAGCTATGTCACCATAGAGCCCGGCGAAGTCAAGATGGAGATCGTCCCGGACCTTCAGAAAACCCCGCCTCCGGCCTGGCCCTCTCCTCCCGCCCCTCCCTTTTTCCCTCACCCTCCTGCTCTAGAAACCCCGCCCCTCCTCCCTTCTCCCCCACCTTTGCCGTCCCCCCAGCTTCTGCAAGCCCCTCCCCCACCCCTTCCCTCTCCCTCTTCCCCCCTAACCAGCCACCTGGCGCCCGCCTCGCCGTTCGTCCTGCCCCCCCTGCCCCCGGGCGTGTCCCTCCGACCAGTCTCTTTGCGCCCCGTGCCCCTTGCCCCCCCGGCCAAACCAGAGGCCCCCAGGGTGGAGCTGAAGGGAATCCTCCGGAACCTCCACAACCTCTCAGACATAGAGAAGTCCGTTGCCAACATGTACGGTCAAATAGACAGGAACAAAACCCCACCGCCCAGTGTCCACAGGCCACAAGTGTCTGCTGAGGAAGACACCCCCTTGCCTCAGCCTTCCGAGGAGCCTGCCCAGCCAAATCCCAGCAGGCACTGCACCTCGGAGGAAATGGGAAAGTGACTTTCTTCCCAGGCTGTCACCCGCTGACTTGTTTTCTTCTTTCACACTTCTTCATTCTGTTCTACATCCATATGTTTTTCTTTTCTGTTCATCTTCTCTTTCCTCAAGTTATTTTTGTATGCTGGTTGTTATTTCGCAATGTTTACACTATTTGACCTGTATTTCTGTTTGTTCATTTATAACTTAAACATGACTGTGAAAACTGTAGTCTGCTGGCAGATTTAAAAGAGGATCCAGCTTTTCCTCCTGTTCATTTAGAACAAAGCAAAAAAAAAAAGATAATAATTTAACCCAATATTGACAAAATAGAAATGCAATCATGCCAAATTAATGATGAGACCGTCACTGATATACAGATGATTTCAAACAACAATAAAGTAATGTCAAGGTGTTACTCAATAAGGCACAAAATGGACATGATTGATTGTTGCATAAATGCTTCTTTTTTTTTGCACACGGCACGTTTTTCTCTGTCCATTCCTTCTGCTCTCCCCATCGTTCCCCCACCCTTCCCATGACCGCATTTGAGCTTCCAAACAGGGAGTTTGATGCTTCTCCATTCTTCTGCCAAGAACTTGCCCTTCTCTGCCTTAATTTCACCACTCACGCAGACTCGCAATCAAGTTGTCAGTCCAGAAGAGTGACTGCAAATTACCTGACACTGTTCACTTCCAAATGACTGTTCTGTCTGCAGTTCAGTCCTTTAAAGCTATCCCGTTGGTTGTCACTTGCCATAACATGTCGTGCAAGTTGTTAAAGAAGGGTTATTGTGTGACAACTTGTGGGGTAGATGTGGAGTGGTGCGCAATGGAAACTCGATTTTTAGAGAGAAGGGAGTTTTGTCTGTTGCCTCGTCAGTACTGTAGCTTAGTCTTCCTCCTCAGGCCTCGTAACAGAAGCAGGCTGTTTTTAAATAACCAAAAAACTTTGTACATCTAATTATGCATTCTATATCATTAGCACATTTAAGCACCTAATGCTACCTGGCCGTCCACCTTGAACCTGGCTGCAAACACAGACAATGCTAAAGGGAAACGATACCCAAGTCATTGGTATCAGCCTTGCCCCAGAATCACTATTCCTGTTCACAGAAATCTGTGTTTTTAAGACAGCAGTTTTATCATTGAAACTTGCTCACTTACGGGGCTATTGAACCCTCCCACATTCCAAAACTCAACATCCTCTCCTGTGCGCCTGTTTGGGCAGTACACGTTATAAAGAAATGAAACACCAGGAGTTTGAGGCACCACCCCTTTTTGAGAGGCACCACCCCCTTTTTTCTACTCAGCAACAACCAAATATAAAAGTTTTTGGCATACTATCATCCGGTTATATTAACACAGGTTAAAATCTTTTGTTAGACTATTAAAATGTAGACTGTCTAAATAATAAAATATTTGCAAGTTTAAGGTTGAGACTAAACACTGTGAATATTGAATGCAATGCGTTGTAATGAGTCAAACTGGTGCTTCCCTGTTACCTCTGTCACTGGTGAATACGATCAATGCTACTGTGCAGATCTGAGACTGATCAAAAAATAGCAAATAACAAGGAAATCCTGTACCACAAACAGAGGAAGAGAAATCCCACAGGATGTTGTGCTGCTAAACAGGTGGATCAAAGGAGGGGTGTCAGAAGGCACTTCAGTAGGTGTCAGTTACTGCGCAACAAGACAGACGTGTCAGAGCACGCAGGCACAGACTGGCAGTTATTTCAGTTATTTTCCCTTTTGTGTTAATTTTTGGACACTTTATATCGAACATTTTGCCTCTTCGCGGAAACCCTGTGATTTGTATTGGGATTTTGCTGTGGCTGAGTCGCACGTTGTCTCGGCGACGTGATTATCTGCAGTGTCTCGGAGACGAGTCTCGCTGAGGATAATCCCGTCCTCGGGTGCTTTCAGCCTGGCACACGATCCGTTTTCCAGTAATTAGATCGGTGTGCAGATGTGGCCGGCCTCTTCGTTTTAACACCACAGAGACGCGGGACCTGTTATGAGCGCAGTAATATCCGGGTCTCCAGCTACGTCACCTCGCCAGGTGTAAGCGGAGCACGGCACCACCCAGACTTTAATCAGCTGTCACCTCACAACATGCACGGGTCTCTCCCAAACATGCCATTGCATGACCACAGCGGAGGTTTATGCATGCGACCCAGGACTTTCCGCGGCATTATCGTCGGGTTCCATCTGGAAGCCCGACGTCTTTCCGCCTCGCTCGAAGACGGAGACATCGACTAATTCTGTGAGCTTAGGCCCACAAGCTTTCATCATTCAATTCGTACCATTTCCAGTTGGTTTGAATCATGAAAACAATTCACTTACACAGAGAGATAGAATATCACAAAGATTATATTTAAAAGTTTGTTTCAGACGTTTATGGTGGCTTTGTAACTTGCTTCCCCTCTCGCGTCATTCAGCCTCTTCCTCTCCAAGTGTTAGTTTAACTAAGCAAAGGATAAAAATCTCTATGGCGACAGAAGTTAATGCGTTTTATATCGACTATGTGCAGAGGCACAATAAGAACCCTCATACATGAAACACGGTATTATAAAATGAGAAGGCAGGATGAAACAGTTGCATGTAAGTAAATCATATATAAATCATACACGTTTTCAGTTTTTATTGTCATCCTGAAAGTCAGAATGATACCATCGCAGTGCTTTTTACTGATAAGTTCTCTCTCTTCCTTATCACAGGCGAGGATATGGACGCCAAGAGGTATGGATTTTTACTCTTTGTGAAATGTTATGATATTTTCACACATGGATGTTTCATGCTGTGAAAAATAACAACAAATATTTTTTTTACTTGATGTGACAACAATTTTCACTCATTCGGTAATTTTTACAATTATGTAAAAAAAGATATTTAATTCCTGCCCGTACTAAAATGTGGCTTCTCAGCTCGTGCTGGTGGAAGGTTTGGAAGTTATGTGTGTGAGTGAGGCCAGGATGTTGGCTGCCACGCTGTAGGTTTTTATTACTGTACCTTCTTTATGAAAATCTATCCTTAACCTTTGCCCTCTAATCCTTAACCTTTGACCTCTCCTGCCCTCTCTGCACATCCAATACCAGCTCAGTGAAGCTATGCACCCTTTTCTCTTCCGTTTCCAACTCTTTCTATTCCTCTTTCCGTAAATCTGTAGCAACAGCAGCAGTTGTTGAGACCGTCGCTCCTCAGACCAGAGGTACAGAGATATTCCCTCTTCTCAAAGCTCTGTGATGTAGTCCAGAGTGCCTGGATGACTCACTGTTGTTTGCTTGTGGGTGAATTTTGGGGTAACAGTTATGCTTCTTCTTTAGGAGCTGTCTATGGAGTCTGGAATCGACCCTGGACAAGAGTATTATACTCAGGACTACTATAATTATGATCAGGGGTAAGTGTTTCTCTGATAGTTCACCATTTTATATATATACAGTGCCCTCCACTATGATTGGCACCCCTGGTAAATATGAGTGAAAAGGGTTGTAAAAAATTCTAAAATAGCTTAATCTCACACTGAAAAAAATAGAAATGGATAACTTGAAAGGTTTCTTCTCCTGACTTATTTTTTCATAGAGTTCATACCTCAGACCCTTGATGACTTACAGCCATTTTACCAACCATGTATACCATAATTTACAGCTAAATCTAGTCCCACCCCCCAATTTCTATAGAGATTTAAATGCAGAGACGTTATCGTATCGCTTGTAAGAGTACCAGAAAATAAGATGTCAAGAGTCTTTTGATGTTGTTGGGTCACAGACATCAGGAAGTCATGGCATGCAAAGGATATGCGACCAAATATAAAAAATTATTACTTTATTCTATATATAAATGCAGGGGTGCCAATAATTGTGGCACAGGTGGTTTTGTTAAAAATAATTATTTCTTGATGAGGGATTTTTTTGGCCGTCCTGGGCCAAGTGAAAAAAAATACAGACCATTTTTTCTTTTTTAATGCAGAAAGTGAACTAACCCTTAAGCCCCTCTCATTTCTCTTCATATCTCAGAAATCCCGTTTTTATATGTTCAACCTGCAATATAAACAAAGCCATTTTAAAATGACAGTTTGCCAGCATCATTATTGAAATGTACTTTAATAGCATAATTTACACACTATTAAAGCCCGTGCATCAGCCCTGAGACTTGTCCCTTTTAGTTTCGCTAAATGTGCAGAGTTTTTTTGAATTCATTATTACCACAGTTGAGGTTTCTTTTAATTTATTATACGTTGTCGAACCACACGTTTAAGTTCATACAATAAGAACTGCCATATGGCCTGCAATTAAAGAGGACACTGAGAACAGATGTGATATAATTACAGTTTACTCTCATATTTGCTTTCCACACATCATAGGAGTGGATGGAAAACTTGGCATAATATTTGTACAAAATTAATAAACGTTCTGTTAATATGGTATACCTTGTGCAGGCCTAAGATAACCGTATAAATACCTTGACTTACTAAATATGTCACCATACTCTGTTAATCAAAATGAAATCGATTTTATGAACAGCAGGTGATGTTAAATGTGCTTGTTCAGAATCCTTGAGTAAATGACACCACATCTACAGATACATACCAAAAACCAGCATACCCAGAAGAGGTTATAGTCCAGGGGTGTCAAACTCCGGTCCTGGAGGGCCGCCGTGTCTACTGGTTTTTGGTGTGTTTCAGCACAAGTGATTGGCTAAGAAGTCCAACAACCTTTCTTCTCAATGCTTTAACTGGGTGCTAATTAAAAGGAAACCACAAATACCTGTCGACACTGCGGCCCTCCAGGACTGGAGTTTGACACCCCTGGGTTATACTAACTCAAGAAGATCCAAACCGTCCGTCTGGAAACCAGGCGCAAATGAACCTGCAGAGGGCGCAATGGATTACAGTGACCTTGTGTGCCACGTCTTAACATCTCACATTTAAAATTCATGTAACCCTGGCTTGTGTCACTGTGTAGGACAATGAGGGGGAAGGTTGTGTTAGCAGAGGGGGACCAAGACAAAACACTCATTTCCCTCTGGCACCAGAACTCAGCCTCTTCTATATTACTATGTCTGCCCTCCAGATGTTAAAGGAATATTTGGCCTCTTTTTCTTTAAAGATGGAATATCCCCTCGAGTTGTGGTGAAGGTCCAATCAATACTCATTCATTCGTTTTGTTGATTCAACAGTTTTTTTTCATCCTTGTCCTGCCCTGTGGTTTCCATGTCTTTGTCGATGTGGTCAGGGCTCCAAAATGATCAGAAATGTCTTGTCAATATGGTTTATAATGAAATATATATATTTATTGATTCTGCTGGAAACAAAAAAGAGATTTAAAAATTTAGAACAAAGGTTTTCTGCAAAGGGTCTGAGCTTTATGCAGAGGAGTTTCAGGAAGGAGTATTTTTGCCAAATAAGACTGCAGGGAATTTAGAAGTCCTGTATATCTCTGCCATCGCTGTCCACCCCATTGCATCTTCACAGAACAGCTCCAACATGGGCACTGTTTGCTGCACATATTCAGTTCCACAGAGAAACATTTTAAGCAACTTAGAGAAAGCAACAGAGGGAAGCATATGGTGTGTTTTCTTTGTTCTTTTTTTTAAATCACCAACTGTTACAATGACCAACTTCAGCCCTCAAGTTTTGTTAGAAATTCAATAGAATGAAAGATGTTTTTAAAAAATGCAACTTTGTTCAATGCGCACACCTGTGATCTACCTGTGTTCTACTCTCAGGTATGACCTTCCACAGTATGGAAGCCGCAGAAAACTTATCTCTCCCATGTACGATGAATATGGAGAGGTAATCGTGGAGGATGATGGGTACTACTACAGCCCACACGGCTCCGAGGTAGATTCCTCCCAACATCATTTAATTCTTGTCTTAACAGCCTGGTAAAATGATCATTATGTACTAGGCGATAGTATGTGTTTATTTTCAAGGTTTTAAATATCCACAGCAAATACAGATGTAATAAATTATGGTACAAATGATCCCTTTGTGCTTATTTGGAAAGTAAAGTCTCTATTATGCATGATTTTATGCATATGTTATTATGCATGATTTATGTATGGCTGTTTGAGCCAATACATGAATCATCCATATTTATTTTCTTGCTCTTAGGAATTTGTATTAAGAGATCCTCTGTTAAGTAATAAAGAACAAAACATTAATTTAACTGATTTAAAACTCAGATCAGGCAAACTTGTACTACACAGAAAACTGAAATTAACACGTCTTTTTGCACACAAAAAAAGAAAAATGCTTACTGCTTAGAGTGTTGTCACTGTGACAGGTGCGCGGCAGAGGGCGGGGCAGAAGACCGACGCGAGGCAGGGGGGGCCCACCCAAGAGGGTGGGGTTTAGTGACCAGCTTCCTGGGGATGAGATTGAGGCGGATCCAGCGGATGCAGCCGCCGCAGACACCGGCAGCTCAAAGGCTGCGAAGAGGATGAAGTCGGTCATCAAGCTCAGCAAGCTTTTAGCGGGTTCTAAACCCACCGATCAAGCCGCCGACGCGTCCGTGGCTCCTTCGCCGTGGAAGAAGGCCAAAATATTCCCCACTATTTTCAAGGGGAAGAAGGACAAGGACTATGCCAAGCTGACGTCTGCGCGACGCATGGACAGCCAGGAGAGCCTTACCGGGGTGCCTTCCCCGGTAGAAGGCGTGGTCTCGGAGAAGCTGTCGGCTAAGAAGCGGCTGAGCAAAGTGCTGCAGCGCATTAACATCTCCAAGAAGCTGCAGGAGCGGCGGCGATCCCAGAGCAGCATCAGCAGGAGCTCTGCCGCAGGCAGCGAGAAGGAAGAGGCCTCATCGCAGGCCGCCAGCGACTCTGAGAAGGAGGAGAGGAAGACCAAGGTTTCCATCAGCGTGACGGGGGAGAGCGAGCCAGAGGCCAGCGGCTCGGAGGCCGAGAGCTCCGGCCGTGTGAAGGGACACTCTGGGGATGAGGATTCGGCTTCCGGTGAGGACAAGGACTATCTTAAAGTGGACCTGGACAGAGACGATGCCAACGAGAGCACGGTGGATTCGGATGAAGAACAGGAGGAGCCCGCCGAGGACTCTGATGAGGAGAGCAAGTCCAAGTCTGAGAAAGATGAAGAGTCTGGATCAGAAAAAGAATCTGGATCAGAAAAGGCATCAGGAACTGAAAAGGAGTCAGGAACTGAAAAGGAGTCAGGAACTGAAAAGGAGTCGGGGACAGAGAAAGAATCTGGTTCAGAAGATGAGTCCAAATCAGAGAAGACATCAGGAACTGAAAAGGAGTCAGGAACTGAAAAGGAGTCGGGGACAGAGAAAGAATCTGGTTCAGAAGATGAGTCCAAATCAGAGAAGGCATCAGCTACAGAAGAAGAGTCAGGTACAGAAGAAGAGTCAGGTAAAGAAGAAGAGTCAGGTAAAGAAGAAGAGTCAGGTACAGAGAAAGATTCTGAGGAGGAAGAAGATGAGGATGATGAAGAGAAAAGCATGGCATCCGGGGTAACGGGCTCTGGTTCACAGATGTCCTCTTCTGCACGTTCTTCCATGAAGTCATCCGGGGCTGCCACCAGCAGAGTATCCTCAGAGGAGTCCAGCAAAGAGACGGTGGGAAGCGGGCGGGGCAGTGACCTCAGCGGATCTGCCTCTGAGTCCGGCTCCCAGAGGTCCTCCGTCCACTCCTCGGCAAGGTCCTCGTTGACCGGGGCTAGCAGACGGTCTTCGGAGCAATCCGCCAAAGAGACCTCAGCGAGCGAGGGGCGTGGCAGTGCGGAGCAAAGCGGGAGCGGGGCAGAGGCTAGCGAGGCGGAAGCCAGCGAGGCAGAGGTCAGCGGGGCAGAGGTTAGCGGTTCAGAAGATGGCGGGTCAATGCGCAGCAGCGCCTCCAGCCACCGGACGACGGGCGCAAGCTCACAGTCGGAAAGCGAGAAAAGCGCCGCAAGCTCCAGATCTGCTAGCGGGAGCCACAGGTCCCGGAAGTCCATCCTTTCTGGAGGATCCGAAGACACGATTGACGAGGAGAGCGAAGGGGAGGCATCGGACGGCATGGAGTCAAAACCCTCGGAAGAGGAGGCTAGCGAAGGGGCTCTGTCCAGGAGATCAAGTGTCTCTACTATAAAAAGCAAAGGGAGTATTGGCTCGCATGTGGGAATGCCGTACGGTTCAGATGAGAGCAGCAGCGCGGGGGAGAGCTCTGACGAATTTCATGGACTTTCTCCTATAACTGAAGTTGATGAGGATGCAATAACGTCCGGAAGAACGTCCATTCAGAGCGGCAAGTCCTCCCAAAGTCTTGCCTCCAAAGACAGCGGCCATAGTGAGGCCTCAGCCGCTGAGGAGGGGGATGAAGAGGATTCGGACACCGAGGGAGCCGGAACCTCTTTTTAGATTAAATGTAGGGCACTCAAGTAAGCTGGGTTGGGTCGTTTGCTTGAGTGAGCTGCTTGCCGTGTTCCTGGCCTGGGCACAACCTCTTTCTCTTTTGAAGAGTTCCCTTTTGATGTGCTTTCAAACGCTGGGAATCAGTTTGAAGTGGTTGTTTAAAAATCAGAGTCTTTCCAAGTTCCAAAGCTAAAAAATTACTTAATTTGAGTTCTTTTTCAGCTTTTTCCCTCTACATCTCTACAACTTCTGGTTTGTGGTGTCGCCTTTTGCTGTTTTTTTCAGGAGTGCACATGGTGCTTTTCATTGTTTTTCATGTGTTTTTAATGTGTTCACTCGAAAGGCCAGAATCAGTCTAAATACAATGCACTTTGTCCTTATCCTTTAAAAAATTTAATTAAGCACTGCACGATTCTCTTACCAAAAAATAAAAAAAATATATATTATTTTAATCAAACAAGGACAAAGTAAATTACATTTAGATGGACCCTGGGCTGTGTGTGAGTCAGTTGTCATCAGGGTGGTGTCAATTTCACTTCAGTCATTGAAATTTAATTCTTGGATTTCAAAAATGGCTAAAATGTTCCATGAGCATTTTTTTAATTAATGAATTGATTGTCAATATATTTCCTAAATTGACTGAAATATCTACAAAATTGACAGAATCAAGATGTAATTGACCCAGAACTCTTGTATTCTCCCATGTAAGCTGTCCTATAACCATCCCCTCTGTCCTCTCTCTACATCTCCAGTATGGAAGAAACAAGAGGATTAAACTTGTGGTGGATCGGGAGCATGAGACCAGCTCCACAGGGGAGGACAGCGCCCCCGAGTCGCAGCGGAACCGCCTATCCAACGTGAGCAGCCACAGCAACGTCAACGGGACCGTCTACCTCGCTCAGAACGGATCCATCATCAGGACCCGGAGACCGGGCCACTCCAACAACCTAAAGGTGTGCTCCCCTGCCAGGCTGGGGAAACATTTCAAAAAGCTGGACAAACTGGCGGTGACTCAGGAAGAGAGGCTCCCCCTGGGGGGCCACGTCACCACGGGGATACCCTCCGCCGCCGACGAGAACCTGAACATGAATCTGAACCTGAACGCCAGGCCCTCCAGCAGCTCCTTGGCATCCAGCACCACGGGCCCGGACAACGCGGCGTCGAAGTCCAACGCGAAAGCCAGGAGTGACCGGGGCCGCGGCGTGGACGAGCAGGAGTCCACCTTGAACAGCGAGGAGGTAAAAGAGCCTTTAGAGGCTAACAGCGAGCACACACAGTCCGATGACGAGGAGCTGTGGATGGGACCCTGGAACAACTTGCACATACCGATGACAAAACTGTGACCTGTGACCCCTTTTTACGTTCTGTCGTCTTAAACCGAAGGACGAGATTCACGTTGTACACTTACTGCAGTTCACGGAGACACCCTTTGCCGTTCACTCCTACGAGAAAAACGATGTAGTTGCACTTATGTTTTGTTTTTATTCTTTACATAACCAATAAGATTTATTTTGCTGAATTAAATTTTTTTTATTTCTTTATTTTTTAATGACTGACTAACCCGTTTGGTAAAGCAATATGTTAACAGACTGGCTCACATAATCACGTCGTGGCACTCCGTGCGGTACTGTTCTTAGTGTCTAATGAAGGAATTCAGGATGTTTTAACTTTAGTAACCAGGCTGAGAATAATTTCAGATTTAGGAAATCAAAACACCATAGTCAGTCTAACTCAGTGACAGTGTTTGAGGGCCATGCTGTCTCTTGGTTTTGGTGTTTTTCAGCAATTATGTGCTTAATCTAAGTCATTGATCGCTGACGAGTCCGCACACTTTCTGAGAACTAAAGTGGCTGCTGTTTGAGGAAAGGAAACCACAAAACCAACAGACACTGTGGCCCTCCAGGTTATGAGTATTATCTCAGATTTTGAATTCTAAAGAAAGTTACACTGTCTCATGAATGCATTGTCTATTTTCCACAGTTTTACAGTGAAATTAAGCTACAGTAATTATTAAATTAAATTATGTATTTTGGTTGTAAAATATTATGTTTTCAGACAAGGTGGCCTTTGGTTTGTTTTTGTTTCTATTACTTGATCATTATTTGACAATAATTCTACATTGCAGTATCAAATCATTAGATGTTTTATATGAATATATCTTGGAAGATATATCTTCAAATCTTGACAAATGAATACTTCAAAGTATTACAGATTTGCATAATGCATACATATTTGGCATATATGTCAATATTTTGGCTACAATTTTATGGTTCTTAATTGACATTTGTAATTAGAGTGTGATATTTTTAACTAAATAAAAATGCAATGTGATATCTTCTGTGATTAATCAACTTTTGATATGTCATACAAGTACATCTCAACACAACTGAAAAGATAACCAAATGCTGTATTGTATACAAAAAATAAACTTTCTTCATGTATTTGGTGACTGTGTATTTGTCCCACCCAAATCTTAGAGATTGGATTGGATTTTATATTGGGATGTCTTTAAGTTAAATAAAAGATTATTTCAGGGCAAGCGTATGAAAACTTATGAAAAAACCCACACTTGTTTGAAGACATATGACATAAAGGATTTCACTGAAAATTAAGAATGAACAGACATGATCTAATGATCTGAATTTGGAATGTTCATTCCCTGAGAATTTGGTTATAGAAATTAGAATTGTATGTTCGCAGCTGCAAAATAAATCTGAATTAAGGTCTAAGTGTGAATGGGTGTGAATGGTGTGAATGAGTGTGAATGGGTGTGAATTGGTGTGAATGAGTGTGAATGGGTGTGAATGAGTGTGAATTGGTGTGAATGAGTGTGAATGGGCCTGAATGAGTGTGAATGGGAACTCTGCAGTTGTGCAAATAAGTACTGCAGCTGAAATGAATAAATTTCCGTTTCTCTCACATTTGAGGTCTCACCTAAAAACCGTCTCCCAGTGCTGAGGTCCAGGGTTGGTTCCTTTCTGATTGTGTGGGTTTTTGTCGAGGGATGTAATATGAACAAAGTTATCTGCATCAGCCCGATACTTAAATTTCGGCCGATAAAATGGTCAATATGGCCAATATGATGATGCAATATACACGCCCAACTGATGCTGTAAGTGAGGGAATGTCATGCTCTTAAAAGGCAGCGCTGAAACTTGTATTTATTACTTCTTTTTACTTTCTTATTTTGACCAGCCAAACACAAAATCAAACCTATAAAGAGACCCAGGAGCTCTCTAGATGTGTGTTCTCCCTGTTTAATAATAAAGCAAGCAAGTTGAAATATTTTGTTATACAAATAAAATTTGTTCAATGTTGCCTTCTTATGTTGCTTTCTCCGCTCATCCGCTTCTTCTATGGGTGTGGAAATGATGTTGCTCGTCCCATTTAGGGAGTTATGAGCCTCAGCTGATATGGTCAGACAAATATTGGTTAATCATATTAGTCCCAAAACTTCCATATCCTGCATCTCCAGGTTTCTCAGTTCTGGTGTTTAAATTGTCTGACATATACAGTATGTGTAAGGTTTGAAGAACTGTGTCACAGGAGGGTAGACCGCTCATCATGCAGCGTGGGGTTGCCAGTTTGAATCCCAGTGTTGGCTCTGAACAACTGCAACTGGAGAAGTGAGCAAGTAAGCGAGCAAGCGAGCGAGCATGTGCACGTTTTAATACCACCCCCAAAAACGATTGGAACTGAAGAGTGAATTACCACTTTATACATGATATTCTCCTATGAGCAATAACAGAATAGACATAGACGAGTTTGATTGTAAATAATATTGTGAACATTAAGATTTGATCTTAATGAATGAACCAGGCAAAAACCAAGCCAAGACTACTGGAAAGGGTGGGGCTGTTTCGTTGTTACGAAGGGATCTTGTCTATAATGGAAATTTTGCATGGCCAGATGCCAGTAATTCTTTAATAAACGTCACCTGTCATGCTGCATGACGTATTGTATTAATAGTCAAGCATGACGTTCAGCATGGCAGAATGTCATGTGACCAGCGTCACCAGTCTTGTTTTCCTGGTTGCTCACTAGCATAGGTTCAAAGCCGGCAGTGATCATAATATCATCCGGATGATCTCACAATGATTCAGTTATCACAGGCACATGGGATAAGTGGATGTGTGTAGCGTCTGTATTAAACTGCTGCTTAATAGAAAGCAGGTGAACCGTTATGCATCTGCCGATAAGCAGTCTTTATTTGTGCTTAAAGAGAGTCAAACCAGATTTTGAACCAATTGGTCATTTCCTGGTTTTATAAGGACGATGACCTACTTATTTCGACTTGCAACATTTTCTAAAGGACTGATAGATGCGTTTCTATGGAGGGCGGAACACCAATTGGGCTGAATAAAAAATATGTCCACGTATTGCATGAAAAGTTTGGTTTATTTAATGCATCAATGGTGTAGGGTGTTTCATCGTGTGTATTACAAAGATTTTCCCCCTTAATAATGCGCATTTATGACAGCTTTCTCATCTCCACGACTCTCCAGTAGCCTATGCTTACAACTGAGGTTTAGCCCTGTTAATGTGTTGCCATGTCCTAATTTCCAAGTGCAGTCGCAGGGGGAAATTAAAAGTCACAAAAGCACACACTTTTAAAACGTAAACATACACGTTAATTTCAACTTAAAATACGTTGGTTTCGGTGAAAAATATATGTTTGGCTAGTTTTGAGTCGCCATTTGGCTGGAAACTCTTGCGAGATCTGGCAACCCCGGTGCGGCTGTGTGAATGCAATGACGTCATTAAATTATTTCCATCATCTATTTGTTCTAATTACGCTCACAGCCGACAGCCCTCCAAAAAAGAGAGCTTTGATTTCCACTCGTTTTGTATGTTGGGGAGGAGGAGGATGATGGTGTGGTGGAGGAGGAGGAGTAGTTTACGGCTGTTTAGGGTCGATAGCGAGCAAAATTGGGATTTTAGATAGATCGGAAAGAATGCGGTGTTGACCTCTTCTCTGTTCGCCGCAATGCGCCGATGGAAACCCTGCACGCCCCAGCCGTTGTTCTCTTTGCCAATCTACCTCCTACGTTCTCGAACTCCATCGGGATTCAGAAGGTCTCGTCTGTTGGGCACAACTGAATTTATATTTAAAATGTATTCGAAAGTAGCCTATTTTTTAGTCAATTTCTCCTTGTACTGTTCCCCTTGTTAATATTTTTAATGTAGGCCTACGGAAGGGGCCTGGGATCAAATTAGGGACACTACGAGGCCCAGTCGGCGGTCCTGAAGTGGAACTAGTTAAGGTAGCCAGGGGGTCTTAGCCTACGAATGTTCCATTTGTTAGTCCTATTTTTATGAAGTGTTATTGGTTCGTTGAAGTGCGGATTTTAGTTTTTAGACGTGTGTAGTGTGTAGATTTACCATTCTTCTAAGCCCCAATATGATTTCCAGCGCCCAAGGGAAAACGCACCACCATGCTTTAATGAGATGTCTATAGCCTGTCTTGTTTTATAACAAATTGCCTGTAATTCTGTGTCTGTAGAACGGCTTTATTCGCCTTGCCTTCCACGGTAGTTTGCATGACAGCCTTTGATGGGTGTCTTGGGTGATTATGGCTGGGGGCGCAAAGGCATTCGGTTACATTACATAATTTAGCCTATTCGTAATTTACTCACGCGTGGATTTTTAAAAAACATTTTGTCTTAATGTTAAACTGAATATGAAACCAGAAATATTGCAGACATTGTTTGTTATTCATAGTTTTTAGGTATTGACTCATTTAAATCGCAATACTTAAGTTCACAACGCATGTTTTCACTTAAAATGTATTAATCCACGTTTCAAACTTTCAACAAAAACGAAACTAAAATATCGTTCGACTTGTTAGTGTGGTAATGCTCTGGTTATGCGTACTGAACAACTAGATGGCGCTTTACGAGGCGCCGACGATGTATTTTTCAACCACAAGATGGCGGAATGTCTCGTGATGGTGTGTCTCAGCTCAGTAGGCAGAAAACCGCTGTCTGGTGGGTGCGTCGTGGGGCGGGGTTGTCGTTGTCTGCGACATAATTTACTATTCACAATACATTTGGCATTCACTCAAATCAGTGAAATTGAACCGTAGGATATAATTGTTACACTGTACAAGCTGTGTATAAGCATTTGCCAGAAAAAGAACATTTAAACCCATATTTAAATATATCGGGCTACATTGGGTCACAGAAAATGCATTCCCTTTTTACGACGGCCAGTAGCTTTCAAAGTTTGGGAGCTACTGGTGTAGCCAGCAAACCAAAACATACCCATGTTCCTGAATACCTGATGAATATAGGCTAGTTCACAGAAAGAAAAAGGGGAAATACCTTCATAGTCTTCCTACAAATTACTATCTGAGTGCATGCATTGTATATTAAACCTATTATATTTTATGGTCTAACAAAGCTAAATAACATTTTATTTTATCTTTCATGAGTAATTTCATGGCAGTGTTGTTTCATGAGTAGGGAACTGTACACACTTGTGTGCTGTCCACGCCCACAAACTGTTTCAATGCTGCATGCAGTCATATGTTAAACATCAGCAGGGATAGGTTGTACTCACCTTTCAACATCCCCAGATGTCTTCTGTATGACAAGCTAAATGGTGTGTATTAGAATCATTATGTGAACTTCTGTTTGTGTATCATAGCATTGTTAAATGAAGGCTAGAATGGATAGCAGAGATGGTGATCCAGAGGTGTGTGTGTTCATTCATATCTTGGTCAGTTGTGATATGATGAAACCAAGTTGTCAGTGGGGTGAGGGTGTAAAGGTGAATAACTAGTTAATAATAACAAGTTGCTCATGGAGGCTTTGAGATCCACAGTTTGCCATCTGGTCCCAAAAAAGACATTGTTTATTTATTTTTTTACAGTACTGTTTTTTTTTACAGATGTAGCGAGCAATGACTATATACAATAGTGGCTGTTGTATGTGATTGCAAAGTAGGGCACAGTGATATGACAGCTGGGACTTGAGAGTGCGTGAGGTACGGCAGGCCGCTTTCAGATTCCGATTACTGCACGTCATCTTCAGTCTAGAATGTCTTTAGTGTGCCTGGAAATGGTAGTAGTCATTTCCCATTGAATGGATGTGTTTGGACGACATTGATTTAGAATTTAAATCATGTCCTAACTTATGAAGTAAATATTATGTTTTAATGGTCTGATTTAACCTTGTTTATTGAGGAAGTGTGAAAAGCACAGATTATGTTGTAACAATTCTGTTGCTCTCCGGAAACGGTCCTTTCACGGTCCTGTTCATGTTTTTGTGTTTGTGTCTTCAAGGATTTTGACATCAGATTCCAGGGTTCATTGCCGACGTCACTGTCTGTTTCTCAGCTGTGGAAATATCCCATAATCCCCCACATATGCTCATATGCTCCCGTCTAGCTTTATACAGTTTACTGTTATACGCAGGAGCGCAGGTGGTGGGGGGGGGGCGGGGGATACGTCCCCCCCAGTTTCATTGGGATTGCGATCCGTCCCCCCCCACTTTTGAGAAGAAAAAAAAACTTCAGATGAGCTGTAGTCCACTCAAACCCCAAACACGCATTTCCTGCTGTCTCCCGTTCACCCCGTTTGCTAGCTAGACATTGTAGAGTGTATGCACTGCTATTAACCTCAACATTTTGTTCACTATCACAATGCCCTAATGATTTAATGAAGGATAAATAACTCATACACCGATTTTAGTTTCTAAAACATTACATTTTTATTAAAAACACGTAACATGCCACTTGGGTTACCTTCGTGCATATGGCCCTTCTGTTAGTGTTCCGCTGTTTCGGGGGTCCTAAAACGAGTTGGGAACTGAGCTGCCTCAGTTGTGCCTGACAGATAATCACAAACGATACCCTTATGATCACATGGTCAGGTCAGGTGATTTAAAAAAGCGATATTGGTAGCTCGGCGGCACAAACAGCAAAATGAAGCCAACGGAAAAACAAAAAACAATCGCAGCGTTTTTTCACAAAGCAAACAATTTAAGTAGACTTAACTCCTTTGTGCAGATGCATAGTGAAGGTGCTGCGTTTTTGCTCAACTGAGACATTCGTTGCTCCTGCAGCCAAACTATTAGTGGAAATCACAAACTCTGTGTTTTAACTTTATTGGTAGGCGATTCGTGACGACTGTGCTGAATATAAAGTTTCTATGTGTCACTATTTTCCCATAGCAAGTCCATTTAACAAGAGTTAAACGTGAGTTTTATTAGCCAAACTGTTGATTTGTAGTTAAATATATCATAAATTTTTTTATTGAGAGCAGTGCACAATTTAGTCATTTGGAGACACTAATGGACAACAGGGCACACTGCCTATATTTTGCATCATAGACCTTTAGTAGTTCTTCATATCATCCTCAGATTTTGCACACTTGACATGGAGTTTATAATCCAGGAAATGTATATATTTACCTGTTTCACGTATGTAGCGCTCAGTATTTTGTTGCAAACTAAAGATTTTTTTTTTTTTTTGCATTTTCCCAAAGTTTCTTTGCATTTGTGGCACTTTATTTTGACTTAAATTATGAAAATAAACAAATTTAAGTTAGTATTGTAAATGCTACACCTGTCTTGTTTCATTTAAGCCATTTACCAAGTTTATGTGATGCTCACACCTGGAGTTATAAAACCTTAAACAGAGCACCCCCTAAATAGATGAGAATTGACTAAATGTGCCATCTGTGCGAAGGGGTTAAATTCTGAACGTAGACCCAGCCTATGTTCAATGCAATTGTCAACACATTTCCCCATATTTCAGATAGACATGTTTACGGCTTTATTGTTTTAATGAGGACATTAGGCCACTAATGTCTAATAAAATCATTGACCGTTTGAATGAAAACATGAGAAATCTACACTATTAGATGAATGAGAAGATTCTTATGAAGGGATTGAACATGTTTTGTAGGTCGGAGGGGAAACATTTGAAACGTATCGTTTAAAAACCGAAGTGCAACAGGGCACTTCCTCCTGTAACTGCTGTCACAGGGCACAGGGCACACTAGATCAACTGTTCTTTGGATAATTCCGAGGGGGGCTATCTCTAATTACAGCTAAGAGCGCTGTATCCCAGACATTAAATACAAACTAGCAGCTCTGCTATTACAGGTAGATTGGCAAGGGCCTGCAATTATTCATAATTCCATAATTAGCCATCTTATCTCAGTGTGGTGTAAATCAAAGTGTCAGAATGCAGATCCGGTGGGGGTGGGGGGGTTGTCTGTGGGCTCGAGTGGGAGTCTGGTGGGAATAGAGCCTCATGCCTGCGGAACAGGCAGATTGCAGGTAGACTATAATGGTGTGGTTAAATAGTCGAGCCAATTTACTCTTGCTGGATATGGGAAGCGTGACTCTAAAAGGCGGAAACATTATAGAATGTTGCAAGAGCTCATTCGTTCAGCGAAACCTCAGAAGTGTTTTTGAAAGCGAGAGAAAAGTGCACTTTGACACTGACAAAGTAGACTCACGCCCTACGTACATGTTTCCATGGTGATCTTTAAGACCTGAGTAAACGCATGATGGTGTATACAGTAGATTTCAGTAGGGCTGTGAACCCATTGGGAATGCAGTCTTTAAAACTGCAGGGCAATAAAAAAAAATCTTAAAAAGCTCATTCAACCCTCTAAAATAGCCTGCTCTCTCTCTCACACTCACACACACACACACACACACACACACACACACTTCAAAGCTCTTTGCTTTTTTCACAAGTGAGATACAACTGCCGCATGTGCAATGAAGTATTCTCCAATGTCAGTGAAGTACGTACCACATTTACTGAGATATATTTTTACAGACTTATCAGAAATATCACATTTACTGAGATATGTTTTTACAGACTTATCAGACATACCAGTGGGTTTTCCATCTGATAGACGGTACCAGTGGCAACTACATAACAGGAAATTGAAGTGATTCATTATGCAATGGTTTCAGAATCAGAGACTTCACAAAAACACTCTTCTCATGCAGTAGTAGGCATAAAACGACATTAATATAGATCCGTATCCTGAGCAACTTGCAATGCAAGACTGTCATCTTTCTGGTTTAACTAAACTCTGAGAAGTAAGATACAACAAAACTGAGGTTTGGGATGTAGTTCCAGCCAAGAATAATCTTGGGAAAAGTATAATTTTGATATTTGGATTCAGATAGTGATGAAAGTAGATGTAATTGTAGAATTGTTAGTAATCTAGGGTCTTCTGCTGCTGTCCAAAGGGTTAATCTGCCTGTGGCACTGTTAATTAACAAACATCTGCCAAATGTGTCAATATTTTAATGTTTTATTATGAATGGAAAGTGTGACTCATTTCCAATTAATCTTTCTGCAAAGATAATCTATGTATGTGTTGAATACCATAAAGTTTGAATAGGTGCTATGGCTTATACTACATCCAGGTATATACCCTGTTCCTACCAATTGTTTGAGCCAGGACTGGAACTAGCCAGTTCTCTTTCTGTCTCTGCCATCACAACGCTAAAGCCACATCATAATGATTACAGCACGAGGGAAGCATCACGCTAACTCAATTTCAATAATGACAAAAAAAAACATCCCAGCATCTATGTACAAATCACATGTCCACTGTACAATATACAACATAACCCAATAATTTCACCAGCTGTCACAACAAGACCACAATATAAGGGTACGTTGCCCCATGACAACGATGACACACTACATACCCAGCTTTATCAACTTATTTAACAATGCTGCATTGCTGACTAGAATGTAACAATTGTATACTTCCAGCTACAACACAACCACAATGGTATGCCACTAGCTGTAACATAACCATAATTGTTTATGGTCAGAAATGCATTCCACAGGACATACTACTTACTTTACTTGATTACTTGACTTTACTACCACAATGCTACATCACAAGCTAAAAAAAAACAAACAAACTGAAGAATTTGACCGCAAGGATGCATTGCCAGCTGCAACAAAATGGCCGCAAGCCTAGATGACTGATTAATGCAATTAACAAGGGCCGTGCCGCCGGATTACTTTCAATTAGTGGTTTCACACAGGAGTGCCATGTACGGGATTCGTTTATTGTCATTTCTTTCCCGGTGATGAAGTTCAGACGATTTCGCCATAAATTAGCTTCAAACTATGAATAGATGAACCAATAGTGTGTAGGTTTTGTGCAATATGGGAGAAAAATGTGTGTTAAGCGCTATAAAATACACAAAAAACATTTGAGTAGACCATACATTAGGGAGTAATACTGTGTGTGAGGCCATCGGAGCCAAAGCAATTAAGTTTTATATGGGGGAGGAGAGACACGTTTATCCCTCAGTCTCACTTTATTGCACCATCCTTGCCGCAGAACTGCTAACGGTAGCTAACTTTTAATAACACAATTGTTGGAGTAATTCAGGGAGCCAAACTATTTCTCAGTGTAATTCATTTATGTCTGTTTTTCCATCTGGGAAATAGCCTACATGTTTCTGACTTGTATTTAGTTTAAAACGGTAGACAATATGGCACAGGCCAACTCTGAATATTTAATTTTGTTTAGTTCCAATGTAAAATATAAACATGCATTTATTATTTGTCCTGGGAACCATTTCAGTTTTTTTTGTTGTATTGTTTTTTTGAGGGCAGAGTCTGAACTGTTGATTGCTAGACTTCTTTAGCAATTCCAATTTTACAGGCTCTTTTATTGAGAACATTTAGGACAATGAATGGCATGAATTCCTTCCAATATACTATAACAACGATAACACACAATATATGAATGCGTAAAACGACATGGTATCTGGCAAGCTATATTTTCCATAAATGTATCGCATATACTCGTTAAAATAAAATGATATGTCAGTAAAATATTCCTGATTTTGCTGAACGGTGAAGCTACGGGAGACTGGTATGAAATTAATCTTGGTAATCCATACAATGCATTATTTAAAAATGGCATGGCTTTTCTGTAAATGACGTCGCATTTGTAACCACTAATAATAGCTGGAGGTCCCTCAGACAGAGGGACTGATGGAGGGATGTACTCTTCCAGACGATGGATGCTTATGGATTAGAAAGCATCGTGAGGGGTGGCAGTGTAGTATAATGGTTAAGGAACTAGCCTTGTAACTAAAAGGTTGCAGGTTCAATTCCCAGGTAGGATACTGCTGTTGTACCCTTGAGCGAGGTACTTAACCTGAATCGCTTCATTATATATATCCAGCTGGATTCATTAATAATATATAAAAAGGTAATATAAAAGAATGTGTGTAAGTCACTCTGGATAAGAGCGTCTGCTAAATGCCTGTAATGTAACGTTATTCATTAAGCTAGAAATTGTCTTTTTAATGCAGAACAATATGATTATAAGGTTTGGGTCTGAATTGAATTGAGAATGGCTGATAAGTTTCCATTTAGTTGTTGAATTTGAGTTGCAATACTTGCCAGGTTTTGGAAATTAAATTTGAATTAAAGGAAAAGGAATTTAATTCCATTAAATTCTATTAAATTCCTAATGCGTTTCATTTATTAAGATAAACAATGTTTTGACGTTATTTCAAGGAAGATGGCAACATTAGATTTTTAAATCTCAATTGAGATTTTTTAACAAGCACATGCATTTTTTGATACTTAAATATAAGTTGGCATACAATTAATTTCAAGTTCAGATATTTGAAAAATGTAGAATGCATAAAAAAATGAATAAAGAAAACCAGCATTATAACATTCCTTGCAGTAATAAGTGGCTGATGATTTTAGAAGCTGGCAGAGACATATTTATCAAAATGAATGAGGCTTTCTTGTTTTGTATATGAAGTTATGTACTCACACAACGAGGTATGTCTAGTCCTAGGAGTGTTCGTAATAGTGTTATAGTCTTTGGTGGATAAGAGATTGTAATGTATTGAGCACAGGAGTACAGTCATTCAGAAACCTAAAAAGAAAAACATTAAATAAATCCCCACTAATCAATTCCCCATATTATGTTTATATATAGACCTCAGGTATGCAGGTGGTTTTACATTTTAAAATTTTCTTTAAAGTGGTTTATATTTAACAAAGGGTATCATTTGCCAGCTACCAAAGGGTATCATTTGCGGTTTTACATTTTTGCCATACCAGTTAAAGGGTTAATTTTAATACTGCTTTCTGAAACTTTGCCAAATATAGTGCAGACCTTAGTTTCCATGGTGACAGAAACTGAGGTGTTGTCGTAAAGATTTGTGCTGCATCTCAGGACATCCAGGAGATTAAAAGCCTTATTTTAAAGCGAGAGTTGGCAGCATCGTAGACGGTCCGAACACAATGCACGGAAATGCTCGGCCTGGCGTTAGCCCGCCACGGGGTGAGCACCAGTCATTTGAATGGTGTCATAAACAAACGCCAAACGGAGGGTGGTATGCCACAGGCCCAAACAATGGCCCAGGCATCCCAGAACCCATTTCTCTCAGAACGCCTTGCGAAAAAGCCAGATCCGCCACAGCGGCCCGCGTGGGCCCCAGACAGACGCGGGGCCCCTCCCGCTGGAGGTTTGGGCGGCGGTGGAAAAAATGAGCGAGAACAGTCGCTGTCTCCCCGCTCGGCGGACCACACAGACTCAAACCCACATCCAAGCGGACTGGCAGCGACGTGCAGCGACGTGCAAATGCACGCGGGGTGGAAAATGTGTTCGGCCGTTAGCCTGTCTATCAGACTTCAGGAGATAAGATGTTCATCAGTGATATAAATGAACATTCTCAAAATGTACTCCATTTGGGAGGCAACTCGCCCACTAATACATTAATATATCTTCAGCCAATAAGTACCCTTATATTGTATTTATTTTATGGTTAGTATGAAAAATTTAAAAAACTGCGAAAAACAATCGAGAGAGCCAGGGCACTCTTGAATGTTTGTCAGGACTGTGGTTTTGAGTGCACTGTTTGCCAAAAAACAAAAATAATAATTCTATACTTAATGTAGCTTAATTTCAGACATAAACCAATGAGTTCATTGTTCAAGTCCAGGTACAGCTGAATGGCTCAGAATAAAGATTTATGGTTTCAGGAATGCATGATGTCACTGATTTATATTCAAGTGACTAAAGTGAGTGATGTTCAGAAGAAGAGATCCTATAAAGGAGGCTGTTCGAATGAACCCAAAGAGGATATGGCATCAGTACAATGTCTACTCTGCAATCAGACTTGAAAGGTAGCTGCCATTTTAAATCATTTCAATGAGCCACACCCCACAATTACTTACCATGTTAAGGATATTTATTTTTAAGTGAGGCATGGTTGTTTGCCTGTGAAGCTTTGCTTGGACCTGCAAGTTCACCTTAGCATTTGTTATAATGAGAACAGCCAGTCAAATTCTCATAAAAATGTAAAAACCTCAAAATATGCAAAATGCCACAATCAAAAAAAGAAACTAATTGTTTCATTCTAATTACTTTTTAACACGAGTTCCTGCTGGTTCTACATTGTATAGTAACACAGAGGGTGCCAAATTTGAGTTGCCAATAAACTGACCGAAAAGGATATATTATTACCCTATGAATAAGTTTGAAAATGACATTTGAGTCTTGCACATTTACAAGTTCACTCATCATTCATAATCACATACAGAGTGAGTATAAAATGCAATGTTCACATTTTAGGAAAGAAAAGTTCTGAGCTTATTAATATAATATGAGTACTGTGCTGGATTCAGGCTGTTGGATGAATACTGACCTAAGTTTCTGAAAGTAGAACATTTGGTGTCATGTACAGTAAATTATTAATATAATATGAGTGCTGTGCTGGATTCAGGCTGTTGGATGAATTTCTGAAAGGAGAATATTTGGATGTCATGTACAGAAAATTTAAACTTTGACTGCTCTGCCATGTAAGCAGCAGTTAAACCTTAACATTGATTCAAAAATTTAAACACATTACTGAAAAATGACAATGTAAAATATAGAAATTATAAACATGGAAAGTGCGGAGTCGTTCAGAAAGCCAAAAATGATTGAATTTTCCTGGAAAAGGGCATATTTTTAGACGGCTCACAAAACGACATCTTGCCTGCATTACAAGCAGCATTGTGAATGCCAAAACAAAAAGTTTCCTTGCATTCCTATTTTCTGCAGATTACTGACATAAATCAGTCTTCGAATGAATCCTTAGCATGGCCGTCTGTGTCTTTCAAACGTGGAGGAAGGAGCATATCTGCCAACATTTGAAGCCCATGGTGTGGCAAACAATCGAAGAGCAGAAACCATAAGCCAAGCACTGTGTGACAGAAGAGCTTTATATGGGAATACTAGCCAGCCAGTTACCCACGGCTCCAAATATAAATATTAACAAGATTCTGGAATTCTTTCTTTTTTTAAATTATTGTTTCAGTTTTAGTACTGGCCCAATTTCTGTTTGCAACAAAGAATATTTTACTACTTGCAGAAGTTTCTGGCCACCTGCCATTTTTGCAGTGGTGTTTGTGGGCTAAACCAAGAGAATGCATTTCAAGTGACTAACGAAGTTTGTACAGCAATCGTATGCCTCCAGAGGCCATTCAAGTGCATATTATTGTCTTTCAATAACATTGTATTTCATGTTACTTTCAGTTCAACCTGCACTCGAAGATGTCTGGATTACTGCACAGAGTTCTTGGGAGCGGAGAACGTGCCCTGCTTGGACACTGAGAAGGACAGAGCAGGCACAATGTAGAAACGTGTTTTTGTGCTTCTAATTTTTGAATCCTATATAAGTAATCTGCTCATATGCACAGTCTCTGGACACATGAGGTCACTGTACAAATGGCTTTTGATTTGATTTGAAGTGTATTTCCTTGCTTTGAACACCACTTGCCATTTTATGCAAAATACCCATCGCTACACACAAAACTTTTCTCGGCCAATTGGAAAACACTAAAGCTTGAACGGTATCTAAAAAGTGAACCGTTCCTTTATAGATGATTGATTGATGAACTTTGGTTGCTTTACCTGATGACTGGCTCTATTCTCTGAGTCATTATGGACTTCATTTTGACTGAAGGTCTTTACTGATTTAGCCAGGCCTTCAAATATAATCTTTTGATGAAATGCACAAGCACAATCCCAACTATAGAACTTCAAGTTCAACACCCCACCAACATTCTATATAGTGAGCAAAATGTGATAAACAAAATCATATATTAAGACTATAATCAGCAGCCGTAAATGTGCTGGAGTTTCACTGGAAACGGCTCAAGCTCACGTAGAGCTCTGTGAAATAGTTGTAGTCATAACAACACCCTTCCAGCACCCTTTGTTACTCAGCATCCTCCCATAGGGGCTTGTATCCCGTTGTATCCTGCAGCTAAAGACAAACTTTAAGCGTCTTTTTTAAATGTATCCAAAACAATCTGGAATTAGGGAAGCTGTAATTGCAGGATGTGGATGGGATTGCTGTGTGCCATTTTTATTACCGCATCTCTGAATCCCCGGGACTATGTTTTCAGAAGCTAGTCTTCAAGGTTGGCCCTGTGCCAAGAAATGCCCTGTCTAATGTCTTAACAGCCTGATACCAGCTGCTGTCCTCTGATAAGTCCAACAAAAGAATAGTATGCATTGGATGACTAAATTTAATACAGCACAAAAGCAAGCAGCTAGTTTACTTTTTCATTCAAGATTGATTGGCCACCCACTAAATATCATTCAGGCAGATGATATTAAAGGACATTTAATTTACCTGTGGCAAACGTGTGTCGTTTGTTGTAAATTAGACAGCGGCAAACTTGAACGTCAAAACATCATAATTTGGCATTGCGTTCTATTATTTTCGGTGACTAAATTATTTGCTTACAATATGATATTTGCTTTGGCTGTGTCACAATTCTAAATGTGGCTTCAAAAAAACCTTTTAAACAAAAAAGTTATCCTCAAAGGAATGCAGGATTCTACCAATTGGTTCTAACAGACGCTGCATCCCCAAACACACACCTTCGTAATTCTGCTTTCCCCGGTTCTTAAAATGGCCGACAGTGGTCAGAGGAGAAGGGTGAAAGAGTCTTGGGATATGATGTGCACTTGCAGGAAAACAGTGTCTTTAAACTTTAAGGAGAGAGAGAGAGGGGAGAGGAGAAGAGAAGAGGGAGGGGCTAGAAGAGAGGGCATATCTCATCTCTCACACTTTGGAAAGCTTGGCGATTGGAAGGATTAGCGCAATCGTTAGGAGATGATGATGACGAGACGGGCTCAGCATGATTGGCAGAACAAAGTCTGAGTGGTATCGGGGAGTCAGCACGGCTGACCAACGGCCAGCTTTACTCTTCAATCAGACCGAGGTAAATTACTACCCTGTCAAAGTCGAGATGTTTACCCAGGCACACACACTGTGCTGAACTGGATTATGCGACCCGTGCACCTGAGCCCACATGTTGATAGGTCCCATTTCAGGAATTTCACAATCATAGTTACACACACACACACACACACACACACAATGGGCCTTGTGTATAAATGGTGCATATGTACAAAAAACATGCGTACACCACTTTCCCCACGGATTTGGGATTTATGAAAACAACACACATTTATGCACGTATGACTCGTGCGTACACACATTTCTGAGACATTTTTGGAAACGGGCATACACATCTTTTTTGTATACATGAGGCCCGATGTGTGCGTTTGACATATTCCAAATGGCTGATTCTGAAATTTTATGTTTTTCTATTTGAGATGACACAAACAGATCTTTAAAACGTAGATGAAAAAGCAGAACTGGGAATATGACAAAATCATTTTAGAACTTAAAAAAAAAAAAAAACATTTCCAACAAGGTATTGCTTTTGAAAACAGCAGGCCTGATATTAAACTGTGGTCAGTATTAACTGCCTAATCAAAGTAATTTAGAGAAGCTAAGATGAACTCAAAAATGTGTCTCTGGCTTCATAAAACACCTATTTTGATTGTCCTGTAAAAAGATTTTGTTCTCACTAGGAGAGCCATTTTACAACGTCAGGTTTATCAGTAAAAATTACTTTCTGGAGTTTTTATTCTTGAAAGAAAAACATGTCTGTATTGCCTGATTGTATCTGTTGCCTACTTTGCATTAGTTATGTAAGAAATAAGAATCCATGCATTGCTTTTATGATCATCAGACAAAATCTCTGAGAGAATGAGATGAAAGATAAACTGCTGATGACACGCAGACAGAATTGCATTTGTCTCTGCAAGCATATGTTGTGGCCATTTTGCTTTTATACTCGACCTGTTTTTAAATACGTTTTCTTTGAATAAACAGTAGAGGTGATGCACCATCTTTCCTGAACACCTTCTTCCTCATGTCTCTCAGATGATAGCTGAAAATCAGGTGCGTTCGATGATATATATATTTTTATTAATATTATTTATGTTTGAGTGGTTTAACAGAGATGTCCCAGAGAATCTTTCTTCTCTTCTGTTCTAAGTCTACTAGATCATTCCGCAGCCTTTGATGCCGTAGCCCACACACTCCTCATCTATTCTCTATCCTCACCTGGGATCTCAGGCACTGCTCTGCAGTGGATTGAATCCTACATTACCGGGTGAACCTGTGGGATATCCTGGGATGGGGGGTTTTAATCTAAATTCTACGGGAGAGCTCACTCAAATCTCTTCGACTGCAAGATAATAGTAACCCTAGATGACCAACTCTCCTTCCCTCTTCTTATAGCTGCAGAGTGAGAAGTGTAGTGTTTTTACACATTCAAAAAAATGTTTTTACTGCCTACTTAACGCAGCTCTGCACAGATCTGTGCTTGCTCCATGGTGGTGGACTGAAGAGGGACTTTGTTTCCAACCTATCGTCTACCCCACAGCATTCCCACAATGTGCATTCATTTAGGTTATTTTTTTGGTTTTATGCTGTATTCACTGTTATATTTCTCTTCTTAAGGCTTATTCTTAATGTAATCTCTATGTATTTATTTAATATTTATTTTGTGCTTTGGTTAGCATACCTGGCTTGCGGCAATGGTTTAGTGATGTACATATGCATCTTTACATTCCGGTTTGGGGATTTCGTTAGCCAGGTCTGGGGATTTCATTAGCCAGGTTTGGGGATTTCGTTAGCCAGGTCTGGGGATTTCGTTAGCCAGGTTTGGGGATTTCGTTAGCCAGGTCTGGGGATTTCGTTAGCCAGGTTTGGGGATTTCGTTAGCCAGGTTTGGGGATTTCGTTAGCCAGGTCTGGGGATTTCGTTAGCCAGGTCTGGGGATTTCGTTAGCCAGGTCTGGGGATTTCGTTAGCCAGGTTTGGGGATTTCGTTAGCCAGGTCTGGGGATTTCGTTAGCCAGGTCTGGGGATTTCGTTAGCCAGGTCTGGGGATTTTGTTAGCCAGGTCTGGGGATTTCGTTAGCCAGGTCTGGGGATTTCGTTAGCCAGGTCTGGGGATTTCGTTAGCCAGGTTTGGGGATTTCGTTAGCCAGGTCTGGGGATTTCGTTAGCCAGGTTTGGGGATTTCGTTAGCCAGGTCTGGGGATTTCGTTAGCCAGGTCTGGGGATTTCGTTAGCCAGGTTTGGGGATTTCGTTAGCCAGGTCTGGGGATTTCGTTAGCCAGGTCTGGGGATTTCGTTAGCCAGGTTTGGGGATTTCGTTAGCCAGGTTTGGGGATTTCGTTAGCCAGGTTTGGGGATTTCGTTAGCCAGGTCTGGGGATTTCGTTAGCCAGGTTTGGGGATTTCGTTAGCCAGGTCTGGGGATTTCGTTAGCCAGGTCTGGGGATTTCGTTAGCCAGGTTTGGGGATTTCGTTAGCCAGGTCTGGGGATTTCGTTAGCCAGGTCTGGGGATTTCGTGAATCCACCTGTATTTCCCCTAGATTATAAGACTGGATAAGAGCATCTGCTAAATGAAGGTAATTTAGTGCATAATTCTGTAGGACTCAGTCTAGGCCAGACTGGTGTGAAACGGTGAAGTTCCAGGATGGAATGGAGAGGAACGGTGACTTGATTTTCCAATGTTTTTTTTTTAAATTTAAATTTAAGATAATTTATCAATAAAATGTCTTTTAATTATTGCACACTATCGTATTTTCAAATGTTTTATCTCTGCTTACTGTAAAGCACTTTGAGCTACAAATTTTTGTATAAAAGCTGCTATATAAATGAAGTTTATGATTATTATTATTTGTTGAAAGGACCTGGAGTAGTGAACAGCTGCGCTTCATGTGACATGTGACACTCAAAGCATCAAAAGGCTTCCACATGTCAGGTATTCACCCAGACAGGGCGCTTTTCAGCCTCTGTCAGAACGGCATTTTGTCTGGTCTTTCAGTCAATGTGCCACGAAAAAGAAAATGTATAATTCATGCCACTCTAAGCGCAAGGCTGTGGTTTAAGATACGGCGCTTTAAGCAGCATCATGAATTTTGGGGCATAGATTTAAATGTGAGTAATGCAATATACATACGCATACCTAATTATTTCCAGGTGCTGAGTTAAAAAAGGTAATAAATATGGTTTAAAAATAATTTACTCCATAAATCAAAGTACAGCGTTTCGAGCCCTCATCGGCTGTTCGTCAGGTATACAAAAGGAATACAAAAAAGTTTTTCTTTTGTATACCTGGGCCCGTATTCACAAAACATCTTAAGGCTAAAAGTAGCTCTCAACTTGCTGATTTAGGAGAAACAAATATAAATATATATAAAATATATATATATATATATATAAATAATGGGCGTGTCAGTCCTAATTTTAAGACTCCTAAATTTTTGGTCTAAGAGTATTTCACGAAACGCTTTAGCGCTAAAACCAGCTCCTAAACGTGTGAAAAGTTAGGGGTAGTCAAGAAGACTCCTAATCACTAAAACCAAATCACAAACAATCCAAATCGTAGTCGCGTTAACATTTTAGAAGCATTTAGTGATACTGAGCTTTTAAAAAGGTATCGCCTTAATCGCGAGGGTATCATGATAATAGTAGAGATAGTCAGGGATGCAGTCTCTTCAACAAACAGAAACAACCCAAAAACACTGGAGATCAAGGTTCTGACAACTCTACGCTACTTGGCCACAGGGAAACTGCAGCTATGCAGCGCAGACGAACTAGGTATATCTCAGTCATCTGTCATAGAATATTACATCAAACAATAAATGCCCATTCCAGACTCCACATCTTCCAACAATTCATACGGTTTCCTCTTGATGTTCGCCAACTACAAAGAAACAAAGCCCACTTCATGGCCATAGAATTATTGCACTGAAGTATAATAAATCGAACAATCCTATCACCGCCCTGTCGGGAGGGGTCAGGACCATTCAACTACACTTTACTTAAACTTTCTTCCAAAATAGACACAACATTCTAGAGTCTGGTATAACGTAATTTATTATAAAAGGTTTAGCAGAAATATACATACCCAGGCTGATCGGCTAAACATACATATGTTAAAAACACTCAATCACACAGTCCAGTCTGAGTCCGTCAATTTCATGCTCACCCGCAAGACGTAAAAACAAGTCCGTTAATGACAGAAGCAAAACATAGCAGCGCACCATGAAGTTCAGCTGACATCTTATATGTTATTGCGACCCCCCCCCTTTTTTTGGGGTGTTCCCATTACCTGGGCGATTACTTTTTCCATGGTCTGCAGCGGTCTCTGCCGGTCCTAATTAAGCATTACATATGACCCTTATTTATATGGTAGTTTTGATTAAATGCTATGATTTAATCATATCAGAAACATCCTAGTCACGGTTTGACAATAGTAGTTCAATACATAGTTTTTACACCAATGTTTGTAAAGATAGAAGATAAATGTTTTCTTTGGATTTAATAAATTCTATCAGTTCCTCAAACTGCACACACACATACATTTTCAAGGCTAGAGTGCTGGATGTTCTTCTCGACAATCAGGCCTCAAAGAATGTGTAGGGAGTAATTCATGCTTATCTCTTCAGACGGGCTAGGAACATTTAATTGCCTGTGTGTGTGTGTGTGTGTGTGTGTGTGTGAATGAATGGGTCCATTGCCTATTTTTTGAGATAACTAAAAGCTCGTCATGGGAAATTTTGGGGAGTGTATTGCAATATGGCTGTTTCCGCTGAGAGCGAGTTTTTCTTCAATTCCCCTGCATGTGGGTGTGTGTATATGTCCTTGATTTACAGGTGTCGAGATGAGCTCATATTGGGTGCCTAGCGTGGGACCATTGTTCATTGAGCACACTTCGATACAAATAATGAGCTCATTTTCCGGCGTGAGTGTCTGAGGCCTTGAATATGTGCTGTTGTGCACATATGGGCCTTTGTGCAATTCATCCTACCACAGAAGAACATATTCATATTAACACTACATTTTAATATAGTTGGTCCTGCAGTATGATATATAATTGTATATAAATAATGAATAATCTATAATTTGTCACAACAGCACCATCACAAGATGAACACGCATTTGTCAACAGAAGAAAAAAATCATAGCATCAACACACAGGTGGTTTTTGATGCCAACTACAATATTCTTGACATTTTCGCCAAGTGGCCAGGCGCAACACATGACTCCCGGATCCTACAGGAGAGTGGCCTGAGGCTGCTGTTTGAGAGGCATCATGTCCCAGCTGGATGTCACTTGGTGGGGGACAGTGGCTATCCCTGCAGGACGTGGCTCCTCACGCCTTACATCTACCCACAACCGGGACCTCAGCTCACAAAATGTTTGCTTTCCTTTTTAAATTATATTGATCACACAAATACTTTAATTGTAAATAACCACGTAAGATAAAAAAAAATGTATTTGAATATGGCAACATGATACCTTTTTCTACATTATTTCTATGATGAAATCACTGGTCAGAGACCCATCCCCTATCAGCCAATCACTGTGGGCATAGTAAGTAAGCTTGTTCATGAAACATGATATCATCCATAGCAACGAGGTCAACCCCGCCCTTTCTCTTAGCTTAAGATTTCTCCCCATTCTTTAGTAAAAGTTGGTCTCAGCAGCTTTGTGAATAGGTTTTAAGAGGAAACTCTTAGCTAGAAAGATAAAAGATAAAATGTTAAGATAAAATGTTTTGTGAATATGGGCCCTGATAAAGAGCCTGTGAGGGTTCAAAACATACTTAATTTATAGAATAAATATATTTAAATTATAATGGAGAGCTACCACAGTGTGCAAATACTATATATTTACTTCAATGCAGCATAAGAATTTCCAGGGTTACTGAATCCATGGTACATACTGAGAGCATACAAAGCCAGACTACACTTATATTCATACACATTACAGTTTTAATTGATCCGAGTACAAGCGTAGGTGTAATAACAGGGCGTCCTCTTCCACTACAATATCTCCATGGTTTGTGTCTCAGGTTAGAGACTGTCTGTGCATCTTTTGGCCTGTCTGGTATCAGGTGACACCTGGTCGCCAGTGACTTTGTTTATGAGCGAATGGAAAAGCCAGCCTTGTCTCTCCACATTGCTACCCACTGTTTATGGGTCTGTTAGAGAGGCCTTTGGAAACAAGATGTCCAGGTAGAGATGATCAGTGCTGCCCCTCATCATGAAGATGGAGAATACTTGAGAACAGGGCACAATTTTCATTTGAAATACGATGTTGTTTTTTCATTATAAAGGTAAACAAATTTTGTCTGAACTGCACAAACATGTTATCCCAGCAGAGGTGGAAAAAGTACACAGATCCCTTAAGTAAAAGTGCAAATACCCACATAAAAAAAATACTCAGATGAAAGTTAAAGTTCCACTTGAAAATTTATACTTAAGTCAAAGTATATAAGTGCATGCTCTTAAATGTACTTAAGTATCAAAAGTAAAAGTAGTCATCTGAGTCGAGGTTTTACCACCGCGACTCACATTGTGAACAGTAAACAAACATGACTTTTAGACAATTTTAGCTTTTAAAACACTTCAGCTTTCGTTTTTCAGCATGAAATGCTTTTGTATCGGCCAACATACTGATACAGAATGATAAACATGATACAATTAAAATGTTTTAGCTATATTTGCTAGCAAAGCCAAAACTTCCCTGCGAAGGGCGTGCATGACGCCAAGTCCCCAGTTGTGCACCGTGAACACAGTGATGTCAGTAATGACGCGGAAACGACGCGTTTCCCACAATCGACCTCCGACCATAAACAAATGCAGGGTTAGCACAGTCCAGCCTCGTCAGTATGGCAAACTGGTACAAGGAAAAACAGAGTGGAGTGCAAACCCAGCTCCCCATGGCATTTAAGCTGCCTCCACTAATTCAGACCGAGCAAAAGCAATAACAAACGCCATAGCTTTTAAGAAAGAAAGATATGTGCCTTCCTTTGTTCAGGAAATTATGGCCAATTAGCCGCTGTTTACAAGTTTATAACTTCATAATAAATGTTTTGCATTTCTTTTTCCCGCTGTACCGAAAACATACTGAACCATGACTTCAAAACCGAGGTACATACCGAACCGTGACTTTTGTGTATCGTTACACCCCTAATTCTCATTGTGCTATATTGCAAATAATTACAAAAAGAGGGGCAAAAAAAACATTTAACTGATCAAATTAAAGACTGAGGTACATCAATAGGCTCCTAATTGGTGAAATTGTGGACACATGGCAACTACAACTAACCATTTGGTAAATAATAAAGAAAAGACAAAGCAAATGACAACGAGCCAAACCTGCATGCATTGTGTTAATATGTTTAAGGAAAACATTATGAAGAAACGTGTTCAACTACCCAATTAGGAGCCTAGAGATTCACTTCAGTCTTTAATTTGATCAGTTTTTTTTAAATTGTTACGTATTTGCAATATAGCCCAATAAGCACAGTGTAATGGATTTTAGTGGCGGATAATCAAACGCGAAGGTAGGGGGATCAGAAACAAATCACTCACGAGTGAGGGCCAATAAAGGGAATAACAAAATAAATGCAAAAAAGGAAAAGACAGGAAACGAATTCCTGTTTAGCCACGAGGTCGCTAGTAACTGGCTATACCTGGCTCAATGCCATGTTGAATGACAAAAAAGCACTGGGGAAGCGGAACTGAGGAACTTAAATACCCCGCAGGTAGAAGCACAGGTGAAAACAATGATGAGGGAAAGCAATCCCTGGAACGGAACGTGGAAACAATCAGATAGATTCTCAATCGGAAAATAAGGACGATAACCGCAACAGAAAAGAAAATAAAAACCCACGAACCATGACACTGTAGGGACATGGGAATTTTATTTTTCATGGCATGCATAGCTATTTCTGACATGATGTGGCTTAAGATGGTAAATAATCCTTCTAAACATGAATTATGAAAAATTAAGTTTGTTAGAATTTTGGTATTGCAATTGTGGTTGGAAGGAAAACCAGCCTACACAGTGGTTTCCGAAAACCGAGTTTGAGAACCAATGATCTACGTTATCTGGATAGAAAAAAAAAACACCCATAGTGTAGCTAGCTAGCTAATAGCCTAATGTTAGTTAATAAATTACTTTGACGTGTTTTAAGATTCGAAGGCAAATTTTTGAACGATAGGATCTCGTGCTGTTTTGGCAGGCACAAGAAACAGCGTCATCTATAGGAATAGTTTTTTCAACTTTTTTGTACCAAGAATTTCGAACAGTTGACCTAAATAAGGCCATGGATGGTGAATGCTTCATCCATATAAGATTAAATATTTAACTGCACTGGAATGAATGATGATGGTCCCTGTGTGCACTTTTTTCAGCTACAAGAAATTCAGCTATGAGCAGCCTATCAACGGTATTAAAAAATAATAATAATTGGTATGCTGGGTGTATTGGTAGACTTGGTTCCGCTTTCCTTGCATTTAAATAAATGCATGGACGAAAATGTTTTTTGAAAATGCTGTAAGCAAAGAGTAATGACACTGAAATGTAGTAAGTAGAAAATATCGGTTTTTGATTCAAAATGTAGTGGGTAAAAGTGAAAACTCCCATACAAAATAAATACTCAAGTAAAGTACAGATACGTGAAAAACGTACTTAAGTACAGTAACAGAGTATTTGTACTTTTGTACGTTCCACCTCTGTATCCCAGATGCACTGAAGTAAACAGAACTCAGTATCAAATGCCTGATCCTTGTCTTCGCTGACATGCATTTTAATCGCATAAAGCAATCAAACACGGATCAGGATGAATTGTCAAATAAAGCCGAAGCTTTCTGTCTCCCCTGTTTGCAGTTTTCCAGCTGCCACATCAAAGAGGAGATGATTCAATTGTAATGTGCCTTTGGGGTTAATGTTGGAAAAACCTCTCCGACAGACTCCGCAATAGCCAGCTGTAGGCAGAGTCGAGTCGGGTCACTTTTTCCAAAACAAGTTCTCTATCCTTGGCAGTGGACAGCGCCCGGCGAGAATTTCTCAGGTTTACAAACGCTTTCTCTGCCAATTTGTAGTATGGCTGCCATCCACGCCACACCAGCCCTTTGGACGGTCCGCCAGAACGCCGTCTGGACAGAATGGCAGCTCCTGCCCTGTGCTGGAATTCCGCCCCAGCCACAGGTCACATGGTCTGGGCACAGATTCCATAGGCTCACCAGATACTCAACTCTGAATTATTAGAGTTTGAAAGGTCTGCCTCTCTATTTTTAAACCCAAAACATTAAAATTAAAGGACTCATCTTCTGAAAATTAAGGGGTATGGCCAAGGGCAGTAGTGTAGTAATGGGTTCTTCCGTACTATATCACAGCACCAGAAACTCTTGCCGCCACCTATAACCTCCTGTAGTTTAGAAGCGGAGAAGATGGAAGAAACACGGGAGCTGAGTATATGGGGAGTGTAAATAATTTGTGGTGTACGGCTGCTCATGGCTCTGCTTTCGTGAGTCATCCTTCATAGCGGCCTAGCGTTCATGTGTTGTATTCACGTATTCAGCAAGGTATTCAAAGCCCCATAAAGTGGCCACTCCATTGGATGAGGACCCCACCTCAGTAAATTTTTGATGCCTTTACATATTGCAGCCGGTTTGATATCATTGCCCTGGCTACCTGCTCATTTACAGTACTTTCATTTTACGGTTCTCTTGTTTTAAAGGTGACCCACCTGACTACATTTTTTACCTCTCTCTAAACATGAACCCCAACATGACCTCAGATCTGCAGTAGTTACACAGATAAAACACGAAAAGAGTGAACATGCTTTTTCCTATCTGTTCTTTTTTTGTTTGTTTTTTGCCCCTAAGCTATGGAACTACCTCCTACCGCAGATCAGAGAGGCAAAATATATTTAAAATTGTGAAGCTTGACTGAAAATTCACCTCCATAAAAATTTTGAGAACTTCTCTGTTTCATTTTTTATCACTGTTGAATCTTTTATCCTCTATTTTGGCCATTGCATGTTGCATGGTCTTCTGTCTACTGTTCATGTATGTCTTGTTTTTTATAATTAACATTAATAAGTGTTGCGATATCCTTTCTGATCTAGATTTTATTTTAATTTATTGCCGTTCCATTTTTGTTTGGACATGTTAGTATATGGCAGTGGTTAGCACTGTCGCCTTACAGCAAGAAGGTACCGAGTTCGAATCCCGGCCGAGGGCCTTTCTGTGTGGAGTTTGGATGTTCTCCCCGTGTCTGTGTGGGTTTCCTCCGGGTACTCCGGTTTCCTCCCACAGTCCAAAAACATGCAGGTTAGGCTAATTGGAGACTCTAAATTGCCCATAGGTATGAATGAGTGAGTGAATGGTGTGAGTGCTCTGTGATGGATTGGCGGCCTGTCCAGGGTGTATTCCTGCCTCTCGCCCAATGCATGCTGGGATAGGCTCCAGCACCCCCCGTGACCCTGAATAGGAATAAGCGGGTTGATGGATGATGATGATGTTAGTATATGGGACTTAGCGAAGATAATGTGAAATATTGCAACACTGCAATCAGGAATGTGGGTTAACACTTGATATTCTAATTTATTTCATTATTAAAGGCATTAGTACATGGAGATTTGAGTAACTGCTGTGATTGTTGTTGGTGATCCCTGCATCAGATGAGCCTAATGGAGACGTCCAATCACTTTGCAGCATGAGGCCGAACTGTGGTCAGCACAAACTGGCCTCTGTTATCTGGAGTCATATTTGCAACAGGTTAATTAACACGCACACACACACACACACACTTTCTTTCTCTCTCTCTCTCTCACACACACACACACACACACACACACACACACACACGCTCTCTCACACGCTCTCTCACGCACACATAGACACACGCAAACACACAGACACACACACACACACAGTGTGTTTAAGGCATTTTTTGCTGGATACTCATTTTTAATACCTATAACGTTACAGAAATTAACATACAAAATACAAGTAATTTTAATGAAACATCGTAATTATTTCTTTCTCACCATTGCTTTAGTGGTAGGTCGTTTATCCTGGACGGTTTGCATTGGCTTGGCAAACATATATTAAATATTCTCGATCCCCTCAATAAAATTTCATGGCAATCACAAACACTTATGCAGTTAGCGGTTTCTGTACTTATTGCTGTGGTTGGAGACAGAACTGGTGAAGGGAAAATTGCCCTTTCATCAAGTCTGCATAAGTGTGCTGTTTAGACCAGCTCTGGCTTCGAGCCCTATACCTCCTGGAAAAAAATTAAATTATGAGCTTGAGTCTGTTCTCTCTTTATTCTCAGTTTCTGAGAGCGCTGGCAGATCTCTGACCGCAGCCACATCGCCCGTGACCAGGTATTTGCGCCTGCGTCAAGGTGGTGCTGTCTCCCTGTGGATAGCGCGACGAGGAGGAGCACGGTCCATTTGCAGCGTTCGTTCCCGCTGGCGTCCGCGAGTCCTCGGGGCCTGGCTCCCACGCAGGCTGGCGCTGTCTTCTGCAGACGCCCATCGCAACACGGTCGCACCCCTGTTCCTGGAGCAGTGCTCCAGCGCGCTGCCCGCACCGCTGCGCATGCTCGCCGCACGCGCCGCAGTACGGTACGTTCGTGGATATTTGAAAATGTTTTCCGTTTTGATACGCAGCATCAAAACGAATCCCCAAACTAAGCGGTGACTGAGAGACACCTTTGCGGACCCTTACTTACCTTATGTAGTGGTTGTTTGGGTTGCTGATACCATCTGTTTGCTACCTAATTAAAAGTAATTGCCTGTTTTTTTGTGGGAGGCAGCATAGACTTGTAATAAAACAAACCGAATGGATGCTGTGCACCGCCCTGCCTGGTCATTACCCTGTCACGTCCCCCACTGCATTCCCAACATCGAGGAGGACCAGGAGGATGGAGTCATTGGTTTACAGGAAGGCACAGTGGCTCCATGCTCGTATAAATACTTCGCATTCCTCAGTGGACCATGTACTTGTTTTCCGGATTTGAATGTTGACGTCTGGTTTGCAAGGATTGCGTTATTTGAACATTTGTCCCAAGACATCTTGCAGGCCATGTCCCATCACGATATATTATGTTGTTTCTTATATAATACCTTGAAGCATGTTTTTAATATTTTCTGGCTTGGTAATTGATTTGGTACTTTTAACAGCACATTTCCATTGGTTTCCATCAGTAATTGATTAGATAATTCTGTGACTACATGAATGTCGTATTTTGTTCTAATACTGCATTTTCTATGGTATCTTAGTGGTGTAGAAGGAAGACACTGATCCACAGATAAGTCCCTGGAAAGGAACTGGACAGTGCAATCAAAATCCGCATTCTTAACCTCATATGGATGTGAGCAAAACACACATTCTGGTGTATTAAAGGTTGACATTCATAAGGTAAGCTATTTTCTCTGGATAAGTGCTTATGCCAATCAGATAACATGATGATTTACACCCTAAAATCATGTGTCAAGGCACAATATTAACAGGGCTTTGATGCTTTGCATGGTACAGACAAACTAGGGACTTTTCTTCCGACACATTGAAAGAACTCATGGAATTTATGGAAAGGCAATATATGCTGCAATATATTGTAAATGTGGATTTTTAAAATATACATATATATTTTTCAACAATGCATTTTAAACAATGAAATGCAATATCTATGGGTATATTTGGCCAGTTGTGTCTATTTGGCTATATATTGTTAAGTCCATGCTCGTTCTATGGAGCTATATATCTTATATATATTTTATTCTATATATCTTTAGCAGCAGAAATAAAGGTTTTTAGCAGAAGCTCTTACGATAAGGTAAGAAAAGTACTTGAAAAGGTACAAACGCATGTCACTTGGGTTGTACCCTATAGACACATAGAATTGCATCTCTAGCCAGCAATACATAATTAATGTGTACCTTTTATGCTTGAAAAGGTGCTTATTAATACCCACATTGAACATTATTGTACTTTCAGCGCACATTTGGGAAATTTGTTCCTTAGAGAACAAAACTGTACCTCCACTTTATTAGTGTGTATTCAGAGTGAATTAACACAGCTTACATTTGACATACAATCCATTTACACAGAAATGCAGGTTAAGTACCTTGGTCAAGGTACCATTGACTGCAATGTCCCAGGACTGAATCAAACCTGCAACTTCTGAGTTACAAATACAGTTAACCAACCGCTGTACCATACTGCCCAAGTAACAACCTGTGAGGGCCCCCACCCCCCCACCCCCCCGGCTGGCCGCAAGCCTTATTGGAGGTGTGATTTATAAATCAGAACATAGCCGCCGGCACTAATGACAGGCCTCCCCTCCAGCGGTGGGGCTAGCCGGCTGGCCACTCACACCCATCTCCTTGGCTGGTGCCAGCCGGTCTGCCACGCCGTCTGTCCCCGGCTAATGGGACCCAGGCTCTGGCTCGGGTTTCAGCTCCTGCGCCGCGCGGTCCCAGCCAGTCTCCGCAGCGACCGGGCGCAGACGGATCAATAAAACGCAGAGGGCTGCCCCGCTGCCCCGCTGCCCGCGTTTATGATCCAGGAAACCCGGTGATGAATGATCCGCCCACCCTCTGCTTGTTAAAGCAGTTTAATGGAGACGTCGGGGGAAAAGGCTGGTCATATCCACGGCTCGCTCTGCGGAGGCAGCGTTGTGATTATATTAAACCGTTAAGCGCGGCGCAGACGAGGGCTGATCACACACGCGGGGTCACGGCTCTCCCATGACCCCTCTAACGCGCCTTCTATGTAAAGGTCTCCAGCGGCAGCCATATTGTTCCTACATAAACCAAAACAGCTTTGATGGACCAAAATTATGGAGATTGTATTCACTGGGTGATTTAATTCTGTTCCGGCCCTTTGTTTTTATACCAAAAATATGCAGCGGCAATTCCACAGACTTAAGCGTGTGGGAAAATCAACCATTTCTATGGCTCATGATTGTTTTTTTGGCTTGTTGGTACTTTCTGTTGTTCTGTTGTTTACACACAAGCATATGTAAACTGAAATTAATGAAAAATACAAATGAATATACTATATGAATATTTAATAAGTAAACAGGGGGTGTGAGGTACACAAACAGCAGACACAAAAAAATAAAGTTAGCAGGCAGTTTATACAGTATACATTGTTTTCTTGTTTTGGCATTGTGTATGTGTGAGTATAGACTGAATAAAAGTTCCTCTGCTGTACTCCGCTCCTTAGTGACTGAGTATGCTCCTCCGTGGACAGCTTGTGGCGTTCTCTGGACTGAAAATCCACATCTTCATCTTCATCTTCAACTCCCCTCCTGATTACATTTCATTAATGGCTCATCTGCACAGCACAAGCCCCAGTTTAAAGAGTTTGGGTGTCTGCCCTCAAGAATCCTCTAATAAAGACCATGAAGATTAAACCTTGTTAATTACAGCATGCAGGCCTTTGAAATAACTCTGCTTCTCAGGTGATGTGAACTAAGCTACACTACATAAGGCACGCAAGATTTTTATATTCAATAAATGTAATTGCCAGTTGCTCATGTAAATGATTGGCTAATTAAAATATGACCGCTATCTCCAAAAGAAAACCAAATAATTTCAGATTGTCTTGATATTTTTATGATTGACTATATGGATAATATCCAGCAAACATTCAATCAGACTATTTTGCCAAAGGGCCATATTGTTGTGATATGTCGATTGGGTACTGGAAATGATTTATCCTGTATTCCAATGTATTTCAGTCCTGCCATACAGTAGTACATACCTGATTTTTCGTAAAGGTGCGTAACTCAAGATGTCGGAGACGGATCTTATTATAATGGAATCTGTGGGGCCGATGGGAATTCCATTACCTTTTTTTAAAAAAACGCAGTGAAATTAAGATTTACAACGTATTTTCACACAGAACTAAAACAAGTCAAGCGACATGGTGGAAATCACTGCTATTGCTTGAACTACTCAGCATTTGGCTAAAACTGTGACTGATATTCAGTGCGTAATTTTCACATGTGGTGATAAATACCATCTGGCCACATGTTTTAGCAGCCTGAAATAAAACACTGCTCTGGGATCTGTTTGTAATTATATTCCGCAGCAATGCTACTGCAACAAAAATGTGCCGAATCATTTGGACGCAAAACTGTTTACTGTTCACACTGCAATATAGGACCACCGCGGGGGAAAAAAAGAGGTGAAATGCCTGTCAAAACCGCGTGCTTTACGAATTAAAATTCTGCAATTATTTACACATCAATTAAATAATGAAGTGTTAAAGTTTGCTTAATGAGGATGAGCTCTTGATAACGCTATAACACACGATAACACTTGGATGAAAATGGTGTGATATCAAAGTTGTGCATTAATATGGATGAGATATGGATCTGTAAGGGGCTGCTGAGGCACTGTTCCGGTGCTCTTATTTCTCACCATCGCCCCCTGCTGGTCAACTGGGCACCTGCAGTCTGCTTGTTTACGCTGCCTTCTACATTCTGCTCCTGGATAACTTCCACCTCCAGTCATTCTGGCATGACCACACGCCTTCCTTTTAATTGGACCAATTCTACATTTTATATCATTCCAAGTGTCATCAGGGCTTAACACATGCATTTTCAATCATCTTACATAATCATGTATATACTTTACGATTTATATATATATATATATATGGCGGCAGTGTAGTATAATGGTTAAGGAACTGGCCTTGTAACACAAAGGTTGCTGGCTCAAATCCCAGGTAGGACGCTGCTGTTGTACCCTTGAGCATGGTATTTAACCTGAATCGCTTCAGTATATATCCAGCTGTATAAATGGATAATATGTAAAAAAAAAAATTAAAATGCTAAAAAAAATTGTGCAAGTCACTCTGGATAAGAGCATCTGCTAAATGCCTGTAATCTAATGTAATGTTTATTAGAATAATAAAAATAATGACTACATTTAGTTTCACTCTCTGAGATATGTATGCAATACAGTGATGAAAGTATGAATTTTGGCTGTGGCACCAAACTGAAACAAAAGAAGATTGTGTTCTGTGTGGTCAGTGACCTGTCCCATCCTGTAAATCACATACACTTCAAAGTAACTCCAGAGCTATGATGTTTCACACTGTAGAAGCCTCTCCGTAGGTGAATTAGCTTCTCGGAGAGGCAAGCTTTATCGACAAAGATCCTCTTTGTAAGAACACAGCACCTATTCCAACTTAGCAAGCATCAGCAACCCACTTAAAATGTAAAGAACTTTCATTGTCGTAACATTCTTGCATCGTATGATCTTACGTGATCAACGTCTCTTTGACTTCGTTCCATTCACTGCAGCTTTTTCAATTTCCCTAAGTAGTTTTGCTCAGGACTCAATAATGGGTTCAAAAGTAAGATCAAGCACCACACATGGCAGTGGCATGCAACAACTACTTGCAGTTATTTGTGTCAAGTAAATTGTTTATAGCCTGGATCTTTGATGACGGAGGTCTTGAATTTGTTTGCCTAGAAAATGCTCCCATACATGAACTCGCTATATACAGATATGCAGTAGATACGGATGGATCACTTTAAGGGTTGTTTCTCTTGGCTCATTTTTCCAGAGAGTTCAATAGGAAAATAAGTCAGGAGAAACAACCCTTAAAGCGATCCATCCATATCGACTGTATATCTGGCAGTTGAGTGATGGTTTGAGGCTAGTTTGACGACTTACAGCCATTTCGCCAACCATGTGTTCCATACTATTCCCGTGTAATTTACAGTTTAATCTAGTCCCATCCCCCAATTCCCATAGAGATCCATTCAAACGCAGAGAGGTTGTAGTATCGCTTGTAAGAGTACTTGAAAATAAGATATCAATAGAGTCTTTTGATTTTGTTGGGTCACAGACATCAGGAAGTCATGATATGCAAAGGATATGCAACCAATTATTATCACACAGTAATTATTTATTCTATATATAAATGCAGGGGTGCCAATAATTGTGGCACACGTGGTTTTGTTAAAAATAATAATAATAACTTTATTAAAGTTTGGGTTAATTTGTCCAATTAATTTTGGTCCCCTAAAATGGGGGGGGGTGGCTATGTATAAAAATGGCTACAATTGCTACACCGATCCCCCCATATGGATGTAAAAACCCTCAAATTAAAGCTTAAAATTGAACCTCATAGTCACTGTTCCATTTAAAATCCAATGTGCTGAAGTACAGAGCCAAAACAACAAAAATTGTGTCACTGTCCAAATACTTATGGACCTGACTGTATATTTTGAGTGGTTTATTACCAGGCCAGTCGAAGCCAAACTATGAAAGGAAATGAAGATATATGGGGTATATTCTACACACCAATCACTGCCTAATAATGTAAAATGTTCAACGGTTTACTGATTTTTTGAAGGAGGACTAAAGACCCCAATCAAGGTAGGTAGGTAGACTAGTTTAGCAAGCGAGGTCATAGCTTTGCTATTGCTAGCGACCTGTCAAATATGACTCAGCTGTAAGCCAGCATGTGTCCTTCATGCATACGTTAGGTGTGAACTGCAATGTGACACCAAGCTTATGGCTTACAGTCGGTCTGACATTGATAATTTACACATCTAATGATAAGCAGCGGAGTCACAGCAATTTTTGAAGAAAACAAAAGTGCAGTGCCTCAATATCGAGTGCAAGGCAAATTAATCATCCTGTCACTTGCCTTGCTAGCTGATTTCAGCCAGTAGCCAAGTAGCAAGGCTTCTTCCAGTAATGTTACTTCTGTACCTATAGCGTCTAAGTTAATTAGCTAACTGCCTATAGCACTATCTGTCAGAGAACTGAGCTGACAGGAGAATTTTTAATATTTGCTGGTCCATCCTCTTCGGCTCTTTGATGTGATATCAGTGCTAATTTTAGGCTTAGCGGAGAGTCTCCAGCACGGCTTCTTCTCCTTAACTGGGGGGTGACAACATGACTAGGGGAAACCAAACTTAATGTCTCGCTTAATGCCTTTGACTTCTGCTGGGCCAGTGGGAGCTCTCTCTCTCTTTGTGGTTTGAAGGGCGATCCGCATACCCCGCTCGGCAGTGCGTCTAGGCCCCCATGGAGCAGCTGATGAAATTCAACATCTAAGATGGACCAAAGCGTGCAGTTTTTTTTATGATGTGTGACAAGGGCTGGTGACCTTTCATTCTCCCATTAGAATGCACATTACCAGCTCACTGCCCATTGGCTAACCGTGACAGTGAGGTCATGCTGTGTGTGGACTTTGCTTTGTAGAGACGACAGAATACCGGGACGCACCAGTAATGGCAAGGCTCATTAAATCCCCTTATAAATCCCTGTGCTGTGGGTTTTCTCTAAAGGGAGGGACTCAATTTTCTCTCCAAAACAAAAATATACTAGAAAAGGGTGCTTTTTAATACACATAGCCCCTTCTCCTTTCTTTCCTGCCCTGTGCGGGGCTGTAAGTTTCGACTATAGATAAAACAGGAAATATCATGTAATATCTTTTCAACTGGTACCGTGATTAACAATTAGCTCAACATATAGTTGGTACCACAGGGAAAGTCAACTATACGGCATGGTAGCGACAACTGTAAAAGTTATAGTGCCAGTGCCTTCCAAAGCTTGTAAATGACATACGGATGACATAATTTCCTTTAGTAATGAAGATCAGCTGAAGGAGAAAAGCCAGTCTCTCTCTCTCTCCTCTCTCCCTCTCTCTCTCTCTCTCTCTCTCTCTCTCTCTCTCTCTCTCGCTCATGTCGAAACGGGCTGAACTTTGTGGCTTTTCATACGAAGGGTTCTACTTGACCTTTTTTTGACCTCCTGCACATCTTATTAAAGACAGATATTTGGCTACTGGCACTCAAACAGCATGTATACATTGAGAAAAAAAGAAAATGTACAAAACGTCTATAATTCAGACCACAGCATCGCTCATATTGCTGGAGTTTCACAGGTCAGGCAATGTTTAATTTTGGTCTTACGGTCTTCAAAATCAAATCAAGTCAAAATTTATTATACATAGTGCATCTCGCAACAGATTGGTCACAATATACCCCAGCCTAAAGCCCCCTAAAAAAGCAAACAAAAGGTGACAGTGACAATAAGAAACTCTCTATAGGCATATAGGAAGAAAGCTTGGGAGGAATTCAACTCAGTAGGGAAAACATGTCCTCCTCTGTCCAGCTCAGTTATTTTATGTTGAACATAACATTTTCGAACACATTTAAAGCTACATTTTTTTGCTGGAGTAAAATATATTGAGAGAAAATGCCGGCGCTTTACTCCCACAGTATTATCCTCAAACTAATGTAGGTCATGTCAATGCTGGTCTGGGTAAGCCACGCGGAGACAATGGTGATGCCGTTAAAATGAGCCGCCAGAGCAAAATGGGTCCCCATGCAGGTGAATTCCACTGTCTGTTTACTTCAGGGTGTGGTGTGTATACAGGAATAATGTAAGTTTAAAAGGATAATTCTGCCCTCCTCTAAGCAGGCCTCCTGTACAATGCCAGACAGCTAAGCCAGTTTCCAGGTGCCAACATTAAAAAGGGTGTGGCAGAATAGTATTTGGGGTACACAAAGGTCAGAGTATCACACAGTAATTCCAGTCATATAGACTGTACATGAAGTTGACCATAGACCAGGGATACTCAAATCTGGCTCTGGGCTCTGGAATCCATAAGTACTGCTGTTTTTTTTAAAATTATTTCTTTACCAGATAATTTATCAATTGTTAAATGTCAATCATTAGAGATTCCACTCACCTGCTGTCCCAGGTATAAATCAGTCCCTGATTGAAGGGAAAGAATGAATGCCAGCAGTACTACTGGCCTAAAGGGTCAGATTTAAGTATCCATGCCATAGATCATAGACTATAGTCTATAGATCATCTCTTTATTTCCACATAATGAACATGAAGACAAGGGGGGAGGGGTATTGGGGCGCTGGTTGAGTGCAGAGGGCAGAAGAATTGTTGACCTGCATTTTTTATACCAGATACCATCGCATGTTACTACTTTAATTATCTGACTATCTATCCATATTTAAACAATAGGTCCATAATTCTTCACAGGCCCCTTCTTCAAAGCGTGCGCTACTAGTCGCTGCTTCCATTCATTCAGCAGGAGCAGCCGAGTTTCTGCACTGGCGGACTACATTTCATTCACTCCTGACACGGGCAGACCGCAGGGGCCCCGTGTACCAGAGGAGCCACTCTTGTGTGATGGAGAGGGATAATCCTGCGGACTGAAAGCCCTCCCTCCCTGGGCAACACGAGAGGTTATAGGACTGGTTATGCTCTGAAAGCCCTCCCTCCCTGGGCAACACGAGAGGTTATAGAGCTGGTTATGCCCTGAAAGCCCTCCCTCCCTGGGCAACACGAGAGGTTATAGAGCTGGTTATGCCCTGAAAGCCCTCCCTCCCTGGGCAACACGAGAGGTTATAGAGCTGGTTATGCCCTGAAAGCCCTCCCTCCCTGGGCAACACGAGAGGTTATAGAGCTGGTTATGCTCTGAAAGCCCTCCCTCCCTGGGCAACACGAGAGGTTATAGAGCTGGTTATGCCCTGAAAGCCCTCCCTCCCTGGGCAACACGAGAGGTTATAGAGCTGGTTATGCCCAGCCCTGCTGTGCAGCTGCCGGCATTGTCAGTATTCAATACCAGCTCGACACTGACACTGGAAGATGGACCTTTTCAGCCGATGTAAACATGACACAGATGTTCAAAGCATGCAGCTGCAGCACTTACGGGAAGCTGCAAGCATATCGATGTGCTGCCTATTTTTATTATTTTTTTAAATAAATAAAATACAAATTATTTTTATTTTATTTATTTCAAATAAAATACAGCAATTCATAATACAAATAGGACTGTTCATACATTTAAAACGGTATGTCAGAATCTTCTTTTAAACCATATGAATTGATATAGATTTTAAGTGCCGCGCGTCTGCTAAACTATTTACAATACAGTAATGTACTGTGATAATTGTGAATGTCAGGTTTCATAAAAGAGAAACAATCAAAGTTGATCTGCCATCTCGTAGAAACGAAATGTTAAAAAAAGCTGGTGCAAATTCCCTGCTCAGCACGCGCTCTACTGAGTTCTTTGCGTCATCGTCGGGAAACGGTGTTTTAATATGACTCAGCGTCGCTGACATGTGTTGAGTCTACGAGTAGCCTTGTTGGTATTATGTCCCTTGAGTGCTCGGCAAGTAAGACCATCTCCGCAATTGCAGCGTTGGAAAATCTCCATGCCGTGAGCGCCTTTGCGTTTCTGCTTGCTGCAGACCTGTCCGTCAGTCAAAACGGGCTTGCAAATTCTGGACCAAAAATGCCGCGCACAGCAAAGCCCTTGTGCGCAATCTGAGGACCTCAAGCAGCTCTCACCTTCTTGACCTGTGCGATAAAAAAATTACATTTTAATAAATCTACATAGTAGCCACAAAGTAGCCTATTTAACTTTAGTCATATTTATATTTATTTGAACAATCATTTAATTTGTTGTGAGACGTTTTTGGACAGGGTTTCACGCGCAGTCTTCGGTAGCTAAGGGTACACACCTTTGAGCGGTTTCGCCCCTCCCAGTGGAGTTCGTTTAACTGTTCGCTCCAGTGTGCGGTTGGCACTATCATAACTGGGCAAGCACATCCCTGAAAGACAGCAGAAACCCGAAAATGTATTCGGTGAGCATGTGCGTGCGTCGGCCGTCTGTTGGTGTATAACACAAATCAGAGACAGCTACATGTTGCTTCTTTATAGAGACCTGCTCACCTGTGAGGCAGCGATTGCCTGGGCAGCACATTGCGTCTCGAGCACAGCGTTTCCTTGGTTTCCTGCACTTGAGGCACGCGCCTCTCGAGTCGTTACAGAATTCACCAGCACTGCATTCCTCGTCATTCGCACAGTTCAGTGTCTGAATGGGAGAAAGATGTTCGTGAAACACATTTGAATAGACTGTGTGTGTGTGTGTGTGTGTGTGTGTTTTATTTGTGTGTGTAGGCTAATCTTTTGCACCAGAAAAGACCGCTGCAACTTTTGACTTCTACCAAAATACACTGGGGGATGCGTAGCCTACCTGCAAGGTGTCAATCGCGATGTTCTGGCTACCACCCTCAAAAGGTAAACGGCCCGGGCTTGCGGCTTGACTTGGACTGGTAACTCCATCGGGAAGGTTCTTGATGGCGTTTGAGTTTAGTTGAATGGGACCATCGTCAGGAGCATCCATGCAGGCACACAGTGTAAAACACACCGTCGCAAATACAGGCGCTGATACCAAAAACATATTTACTCGACGAGTTAAATGCCGAAGCAATATACAGTTTCTATGAGAGAACTTCAAAGCGGAGCCGTAGTAGTCCTTTGTATAACTCAATTGGATGGAGTCTCCCGTGTTCTCGTAAGATCAAGCTTTTCGGCTGTTAGACTTATACATGTGGAGTTGTTTGCTTTCCCACCCCTTCTCGCGTATAACAGAGGCGGAGACGTAATGTCAAAGAGCTTCACTAGGCAGTTAACCATATACAAGAAAAAAATCTAATCTCGGGGTTTCACAATAATAATGTTTGTATATAATTACCAGAGCGGCTCTGTGTAGTTACACCGACCACGCATAGACTCGGTGACTTTGTTTAACTGCCTATTACTTAAACCACTCATGGTAGGCGACCTATTACAAGGCTTAAGACATTCGCCTTTCTTTCAACACTGATTGTGTTCCCCCGATGTGAGCCTCTACCTCTTTGTTTCATAAGGGTTCTAAAGTAAGTTGGAGCCTATAGCTAAGGGGCAACTGTCAACAGTTAAGTTGATAGCCTCAAGTGGAATTCACATGTTGCTTATACAGTGGTTTTTACTGTACATCCTTATGAAAATAATGTATTATTTATGTACATGTCTGCAAACAAGTCGTCTGACATAAAGCCTGTGTTCAAATTCCAAACTAAACTTTGGATTAATTAGCCCTCCAAACTAAACTTCGAAGTAGGCTAATATACTAAATCTTTGTTTGTTCAATTAAATGAACACATTTGGGCAAATGGGCTTCCTTTGCCTTTTTTTGTGATATCTCAGTTTGACTCCTGAGACAAACAGGAGTCACTTTTGCAAGTAGCCCTAGATAAGAACATCCACTAAATTATGGTGATTGTGATCATGTATCTCTTAGTCGCCATACTGGTAGATGAATGACCAGCAGTCTTACAATCAGTGGCTTTTGCATTCAATTAACCTTTGTCCATACTTTTAAACATTTTCCCATACTTTTAAACCTTTGCCCCATCATTTTAAAATTGTCTAAAGCCATCTTGTCCCTTTTTTTAGTGAGCTGAACACAAGCTTGCCAACCAAGTAAAAAATTAGGCTGTCATCAAGTCTTAGCGTAAGAATGAGTGTAAGCCCATATATTTAGGAACCTAAACTCAGTTCCTCAAGCTATTTTTAAAAGTAAATTAAATGTTACCTTTCTTTAATGTGTCAACATCATGAGCTTAACAGCCACTGGAATTAATGAATGAGTAGTAAGAACAGGAAAGAAAAGCTTGGAAATCGCGAAAAACACACAAAATTAGTGCGCTAAGCACCAGAGACCCATTGCAAGTAAATTGCCTTACTTATGTTTAGAATCCCTTTAAAATAGACAAGAGGATTTATGTGAGGCTCCTCTCTGGGATTTGTTTTGAGGGCACAGATGCCGTTTGTGGCATACAGGGCAGCGCTGGAACAGTTCAGAAAAAGGCTTCTCTGAACAAGTTTTGATACTCTAAAGCAGGGGTCCTCAATCTTATCCAGAAAGGGCCAGTGTGGGTGCAGGTTTTTGTTCCAACCAAGCAGTTACACACCACGATTCTAACTAATCAACACAAAGAGACTTTGCTAGAAAGAGAGTGAGTAGAGGTGTGTTGTTTGTGTGCTGGCTTGGAAAAAAAAAAAGCCACCACCACCACTAACCCATAATAAGATTGAGGACCCCTGCTCTAAAGACATCGCTTAATTTCAAGGGGCACTTTTAGGGCCGTATGTTGGTGCCTTGCTAATTTAATCTGTATAGCTCAAATGGAGTATTTGTTTATTTTGTGCCTCTGCCCTGTTGGTAACCTAGTGGTCTTCAGTAAATACATCTGTATTTAGATTTGGCACGGTAATGTTTCAGTCAAACTGCCACTAGCATGTCAGACCAGCTGGTAAAAAATGCCTTTTGATCTTGAGGAGAAAAATGACAAAAGTAACATGTCTTTATTTGAGCTTTTATAAAGTTTACAACAGGCACTCGTTAAGTTAAACTGCAGTGGTAATGCATAACTGAAAGGACATTAGCATATTGCATGAAGAAATAGGTTCTTCAACATCAATGGATCAAACCAGTAAACAGTGACAGAACATCCAGTCAAACAGGAGAAAGAGGAAGCAGCATATTGTGGAACAGGGTTCATACATTAAGGTACTTTTAAATGTACACTGGACAACTCCACTTCCATTCAATCTTAACCTTGCACCCTCAGTCCACTATGCATGTACAATTTTGTTCGTTGTTTGTTTCAATGACAACAGAACTTATAATGTTGTAGTTGCCTGAACGCAACCCTCCAATAAAAGACATGACTCAGAATGAAGGTGAAAGCGCATTGCAGTTAGATTGGACAGGCCCAAGCCGCAGGCTGCACAGTACACTGAAATAGGTGTTCGTCTCTCCTTGTTGCAGAAGATTTGTAACAATATTGCGCAGAATGATGGGAAATATAAATGATTCTCTCACCCCTACTGAACACATATTACAACATGAGTTTGTACATGAGCGTTGAATCAGTCGGTCGTTCCTTCTGTACTGTGTACAGCCCATCTACAAAAGTTTTATAAAAATCATATATGTTCATTAGATTATATTATATATTTGTATTTGACACATACAATTCTTATAATCTCTCAATGTTTTTCATAGAAAGTATCATGTATGTTAGGGAACTTTTTTGTCTAAAATGTATATGCTAGTGCCTAGTTCTATACCAGATATGTATTTAATCAGTTTTGTATATGACATATGTGTTTTTTATAGGATTTTTACAGACCTTTTGCATATGGGAGCGGGTGTTTTTCCTTTCTAATAGTTTTCTGTCAGAGCCAGCGGGAGGGGGAAAGCGACACATTTGATTCAGAGTCGATTCCCGCTGCGTAATGCCGTTTGCGCACTTTAAGATGATGACAAAATGGATAAGAGCGTTTTTTTGTGACTGTCGGATGTGGTTACCTCGCCGTTTGAATTGAGTTTACCGGGAGCAACTTTGGCTCAGTGCAGCTCAGTGCTCAGTGATGGTACAGCGAGAACTTTTGAGTTTACAATACATTCTTGCTACTCTCCCCACTCATTCTGTGCCACTGAAGCGCTTTACCACATATAACTACTAATAACAATAGGGTTGCATACCCTTTTAGGGAGAGAGATTGAGGTTCCAAATATTTTCTTTCAAATGGACTTGTTTCTATGATTTGTGTACAATCTCAAAGTCTGACAGCGTCCTCGATGAAGTCCCCTTTCCTTCATTTGCCACGGGTAAAGCTAGCTCTGTTGGAGTCTGGCGACTACTGTCCATTTGAACATTCGCGAGTGATGATATGTTTACATTAGTCTTTTGACTTTGCGGCACCTTCTGTTGAACAGAATTAAGGACAACGCAAGAGGGTGCTGATTGACGGATTTTTCCACGTCTCCAAACAAATTACATTTCAGCCAATATACAAGGCCCGCCCAAACGTTCCTCTATTCCCCGATATGTCTCTGGTCATTGCGTAATAGTTTTAAACCTCATTACAACCTCCCAATTTGGCATTCTTTTTTTATCAGAATGGCGAAAACTCGATTGCGCCCATTTTGTACTGTCGCCTGGTTCAACGAGAAAGTTGCCATGGATTTGCTGGTGCCTCCTATTGTAAGTTATAACAATCCGTCACTTACGCGAGCGCTAAAGTGAGCATACCTAAAGTACCTTGCCATTTAATGGGAGCATCTCGATGCAGTCATACTTGCAATAAAACACGCGCGCCCCCGGGAATATGCACCGTCCTGCCATTTGCTAGTTCTTTGTTTCAAATTAATCTATGAAAAAAATAACTTCACATATATGTAATCTATGTAGTATGTAAAGAGGACAGATTAAACACAGGGCTCTGTTCAATGGATCTTCTAACTGTGGTATGTATTGTAAAAAAGGGCTTGGTGTGGAAATGGCTGAAACGAGTTGAAAAGCTGCAAGCACAGAAAGATGAGGATTGGAGGTGCCTGTCAAGTAGTATTCCAGCATATCTGTACCTCATTTTTTTGGGATGCAACTGATTTAAGGCACTTGCAATAATGCCAAATAGCCATGAAGAGAGAAAGAGCACACTATTTTAAATACACTTTTATGAGATCGTTCAAGTTTGATTCAATAAATAAAACCCTAAGACAATGCACAAGGTCCCGCATATTAAATGACACAATAATGATATTATGCTCATTAAAAAAACACATAATATAAAAAAATCAAGTAAAACAAAATGATTTAAATGAGCCTTTATCTGTCATCTGAGCATTTTCTATTTGAGCCCAGCAGTGTCTGTGTGTTTATAGTACTGGAGTATCCTATGTGGCTTTCTGATAGGAAATTACTTAACCGTTATATCTAGTTTAATATTATGTCAGTGGCCAGCTCTGTAAAAGGTATATGTGCCAATACATGTGTGTGTGGTGTGCATATATGCATGTGTGTGTGTGTGGTGTGCATACATGTATGTGTGTGTGTGTGTGTTATGTGTGTGTGTTTGTGTGAATATAAATTATATAATAAACAGAAGGGAAATAGACACATTGAGCCCACCTGTGTCAGTAGACCAGTGTGGAACACAATAAACATCTCTCTGTCAGTACTGAACACGTTGAACACACTGCGGATGTCTGTCAGTACTGAACACATAGAACACGCTGCGGATGTCTGTCAGTACTGAACACATAGAACACGCTGCGGATGTCTGTCAGTACTGAACACATAGAACACGCTGCGGATGTCTGTCAGTACTGAACACATAGAACACGCTGCGGATGTCTGTCAGTACTGAACACATAGAACACGCTGCAGATGTCTGTCAGTACTGAACACATAGAACACGCTGCGGATGTCTGTCAGTACTGAACACATAGAACACACTGCGGATATCTGTCAGTACTGAACACATAGAACACGCTGCGGATGTCTGTCAGTACTGAACACATAGAACACGCTGCGGATATCTGTCAGTACTGAACACATAGAACACGCTGCGGATGTCTGTCAGTACTGAACACATAGAACACGCTGCGGATGTCTGTCAGTACTGAACACATAGAACACACTGCGGATATCTGTCAGTACTGAACACATAGAACACACTGCGGATATCTGTCAGTACTGAACACATAGAACACGCTGCGGATGTCTGTCAGTACTGAACACATAGAACACGCTGCGGATGTCTGTCAGTACTGAACACATAGAACACGCTGCGGATATCTGTCAGTACTGAACACATAGAACACGCTGCGGATATCTGTCAGTACTGAACACATAGAACACACTGCGGATATCTGTCAGTACTGAACACATAGAACACGCTGCGGATATCTGTCAGTACTGAACACATAGAACACGCTGCGGATATCTGTCAGTACTGAACACATAGAACACACTGCGGATATCTGTCAGTACTGAACACATAGAACACACTGCAGATATCTGTCAGTACTGAACACATAGAACATGCTGCAGATATCTGTCAGTACTGAACACATAGAACACGCTGCGGATATCTGTCAGTACTGAACACATAGAACACACTGCGGATATCTGTCAGTACTGAACACATAGAACACACTGCGGATATCTGTCAGTACTGAACACATAGAACACGCTGCGGATATCTGTCAGTACTGAACACATAGAACACGCTACGGATGTCTGTCAGTACTGAACACAGAACACGCTGCGGATATCTGTCAGTACTAAATCAGTGCGACACACTGCCACTGCTACAACCTGAGACATACTCTAAGAGAGCAACAAGGGGGGAAAAAAACGATTTCTCATAAAACGTGTGCATCAGTGGGAATTATAATAATTACACTTCTGTTAGAGCACTGAAGAGACTGAAACAAACCACACAAAAAAGAGCGTGTTGTGAATATGGTGTAATACATGAAATAAAACCAAATAAAATTAAACACAATTAAAAATAATATGTTCTGCCCTTTAGCACTTTTGGACAAACCGGTGATCATTAACTCTTATTGATGCATCTGTGCCTGTGGATCATAACCCTAACAGGAATAAGCTGTATGAATTTCTCAGACTTTTTTTGTGTGCAACTGCCGACGATTTAACGTGCTCTTGTGGTGGCCTGCCCCCTAGTGGTGAAGTGGTGAACCTCTGATTGTGTTGCAGTGTGGTTTTACCTCAACGTTACTGAGGGCGCCTGGGAATTAAATGAATTACGAGCAAATTCAAAACGCAGTGTCACTGAAACGTCATCTTTCATTATGTTTCCAACCGGTTTCTTTGTCCTTTTTTAAGCCCATACACCTGTCACTTGAGTGAAACTAATATTTGATTGGATAGTCATAATTTTGCACTAAGCTTTAAATTCAGGCAATTGGAATGAAGCATTACTTTATCTTGTTATGTCCCATAATCACAAATAAGATGTTATTAGGATTCTCTGCACAATGTAACACCTCCATCTTACCTCCATACTGGAAAATGTACATTGATATTCAACACAGATATGGGAGGATAACTTGCATCTAATGTGTAATTATTTTCCTGCAGAGATAATGATGTCCTGCCAGTAGCTCACATTAATCGCTGGCTTCTTGGTTAACTAGTAATGTTGCTTTGTCTTTTCCTTTCACATTTCTATTTCAAATCCCTTCCAAGTTTAATTTCCAAAAATGGGAAAAAGTATATCCCTCCCAAAAAGCAAATGGTGGCTAAAGACATCTTTTGCAAACACCTTTCATTTGGCAAGTCTTTTAGACCAGTAACCATAGCAAAAGCTATATAAACACAGCTGGAGAGTTTATTTTAAATTTAACGGTCAGATTGAAGTTAAAGAGCTTTCTTTCTATTGCTGGAGATGTTCTTCATCATCCTCAGGTTCATTTAATGTCAAGGCCCATTTTTCATCAGGTAACATTACATCACAGGCATTTAGCAGACACTCTTATCCAGAGTGACTTACACAACTTTTTAGCATTTTCTACATATTATCCATTCATACAGCTGGATATATACTGAAGTGATTCAGGTTAAGTACCTTGCTCAAGGGTACAATGGCAGCGTCCTACCTGGGAATTGAACCTGTAACCTTTCAGTTACAAGGCCAGTTCCTTAACCATTATACTACACTGCCGCCCGTAACTATGGCTCGTAATGAGGAGAAGTGATCCCTTGTAATGCAGAAAGTAAATTTGATTTCAACCATATTCCAATCTTTTTCAGACCTCAAGATGCGCTGCAATTCTAGTGAGTGGAGAAACGGTCTGTTTGCTGTGCAGACTGAAGGCCATCACGGGTTTATGATAATCCGAATTTAAAGTTGTTAAATTCAACCTTTTTAAAAATGTAATTAGGAATAGTTTGCTTTGGGTGTGCCACATAAATTTAGGTAGAATAACACAAACCCAAGTAAAACTCAACATCATCGAACAGCCAAAAAAATAATAATAAATACATAGCTATAAAATGCACTTCTGAGGGATTTGATCCTATATTTATAGAGAATTCAATCACATAATTGTGCTTTGGTAGATAAAAACTGAACACATGGGAGTGTGGGTATATGTAATCATATGCACATGTATTATGTCCCCCTGTCAGTACTGCCATAGCTGAGTGCACGAAGGGCCTAATTTACTAACAGCACACATAAAACTAGTAACACAACCAATGATTGGTGCAAAACAAATACCATGACCAATCATTGGCCATGTTATTGGTTTTGTGTGTGCTAAAAAGTTTTGCGCATGCTAAAGGTCTTAGTAAATCAGGCCCATAGCGTCCCTGTGTCTGTACTGCTGTAGGCTGAATGCACATAATCTCTGTCGATACTAAAGAAGCTGAACACGCTGAACGTTCCCATGTCTGAACTGAGGGAGTAGGAACTGAACACACAGCTGGCGCAATCCACTAAGAGAAGAGCTGAACACAGTGCACACGGTGGGTGGGTCGTCTTGGTTTCAACTGAGACTCAAGAAAAGAAAAGATGAGCGATCGGTTCAAAAAAAAAAGTGACTCTTGCTTAAGGATAAAGTAAAAAAAAGGCTTTGCGCACAGGAGTGACGCTAACACAGGGGAGTAAAGGCCAGGCTAGAGCACTGCAGGAGTCCTGCTGTTTACCGGAAGTCGCCGGAAACATCTGTGAGCGGATCAGCGACGGTGAAGGCACCTTGGTGTCCCCGAGCACCACTGTCTCATCCCCCCCCCCCTCTGTCCCTCCTCTCCCCTCAGTCTCTGTACAGTCTCTCTGCGTTCTCTCTGCGCGCCCCCAGGCCGTGCGGGGAGCATCCGCGGGAGGCGGGGCCTAGAAATCGGCGTCCCATCCCGAGTTGTCGTCTGGAGGCGGGTCTTCGTTGTCCTCTGGGAAGCTGTCGAAGTTGCTCGTGTCCGTCGACGAAGTGACCTGCACCGGGAAACAGACGAGAGGGCCAATCGTCTCCTTTCATAGACGCAGTTCAGAGTTCAGAGTTCTCAGAAAACACATGAGGTGATTCATTAATCAACTGACAAGTCTGTTGTACCTCATTTTACCGTAAAAAAAAATGAAGACATTGAAACAGAACATGGTTGTAATTTCCGTAATGCTCTCAATATCTAAAAAATGTGAGGATATTTCTCTTCAAAAGAAATATAAACACAATACTACGAGCCAGTTTACAAATGCATTTACAAACATGTGACTAATAAATGCAATGATATATCCAATAATAGAGTTACAATTAAGTGCAGTGTAAAATTAAGCACTCACAATCTATTTATTTATTTTTTATTCACAGCGACTCTCTCTGTACCTGCGCTCAGGAACAAGGGGACGTTTGTGGGCAGCTCAGGTGAGATTAGTGGAGGTGATGGGGAGAGCTAATGGGGTTAAGTGCCATTCAGAAAGAGTGATGAAGATCATTAGGCAGTCTGTACTTACACTAGGGATGATTGGAGGGGTCAGCGTTCCTTTATGTAACCCGTCCCAGTTAAAGCCTTCAAACCACCTAAAGAGCATCAAAAAAACAGAAGAGTAAGCCTGCTCTACCGTCATCTTCAACAAACTGCTAAAGCGCTGGAGCTAGCAGAATTATGGAGGGACATCTTGCAAATATGACAATAAAATGCAGAAAAAACCCTCATTATATTCCTCTGCGCTGACTTATTCATCTGAACAAACGTATGAGCGCCAACAGTGAGGCCTCGAGAGTCCTGTTCCTGTGCATAATTATTCCAAACGGAGTAATCCGTACTTTCAACAACGTGTCTAAAATCCGCCTGACATTTCGCGAGGTCTTGTAATAGGCTGCCACCTAGCGGTGGATAAGATCCCTGCACCTCCGAATGTGGTTCTATCCGATGGTTTTATATAGTTCAGTTAAGGTCAGTTAAAGAATTAATGAAATGTCTCAAATGAACTATTTACAATCTTGATAAAAAAAATCTATTAAATGGACAGATTTACTATACCATATCAAAAATGTAAATTTCAAGAAATAATTTGTTGCATAACAAATAAGATAGTGTGCATACGATTATGCACATAATGTGTTTACATTCCCATACGATATAATACATTTAAAAAAGGTGCTTTCTGTTGCACAAAAAAAAAAAATTATGACATAAGAATAAGATAAACTATAAGAACTGATAAGACCTATAAGCACATTATATATATAAATATATTTTTTCCTGATAGTTTGGAATGCCCAATCAGGTTTACTAGCCGTGCTCATGGCTGCAACCTCCGCTATCAATTCTGGAGAGCTGAGCATGTGTTCTCCTCTCAATATGCTGTTCATACCAAAATCTACGAGGCAATCTTGCACAGACACGAGTCAGAGGAAGACCGATCATGTGCAGCTTGAGAAAACAGAGGTCTGATTAGTCAGTGACGAATCTCCCCGGGCGATCCTACAACCAATCATGGGTTGCCATGCAGGGCTGCCTGCCGGCATAGTTCCGAGTTGGACATGATGAACCACACCAATGATATTATTCCAATGTTTCTGTTCATTCATTTATCACTTACTTGTGCTTTTGGATGTCTTTGACGCCATGTTTCAAGTTACCCAGCCTTTCAGAAGGATTGTCCCTGCAAAAAGCGACGCGCACCATCGTCAGGTGTGCAGCGAACATACAGTGACAGGCCTCGTTTTCACCAGGGCGGTCTTGCGTCAACTCACCTGCACAGTTTCTTGATTAAATTGCCGGCGTTTTTGGTGATTTTCTTTGGAAATTCGATCATGTCGACGCCCCTCAGGATGATATTGTACGTCTTCATGGGATCAGGGCCTGAAAATGGAGGGCTGGAAGAGATGTAAGGGGAAAATATGAAATATTAATCCCAAAGCATGTCACATATAGAATTCCCTGTGTAGCGTCCTTTTTAGTGAGATCAATGGATTTAACCTGTGCCATTCCCTCTTGCCTTTGGAGAGCTGGTCGGCAGCTGGGTTTTTTGTTTTCTTTCTATGTTTATATACGTTTGCATTTACCTGCCGGTCAGTAGCTCATACATGAGGATGCCCAGTGACCAGTAGTCTGCGGAGATGTCATGGCCTTTGTTCAAGATGATTTCAGGAGCCACGTACTCCGGCGTTCCACAGAACGTCCACGTTTTCTTTCCAAATCCGATCTTTTTGGCAAAGCCAAAGTCCACCTAGAGAGAGAGGGAGAAAGAGAAAGAGAAAGAGAGAGAGAGAGAGAGAGAGAGTCATGCCAATCAGGTCTTGGGTCTGAACAAGTTGTTGATATGAAGGTGAAAACTAGCATAACACCCTGCAGTTCTCCAAAGGCCAAGCACTGCTGGTCTTCTGAAGACCATCTGGCCAATCAGTGGCACTAATCGTTCAGTGAATTACCTGGGAGAAAAAAAAAACCAGGGCCGGACTTTGATTTGAGGATCCATGGCTGACGTGGTCCGGATATGACGCCAGTTCCTCTCACTCACCAGCTTGGCGTATCCTCTGTGATCCAGGATGAGGTTTTCCGGCTTGAGGTCTCTGTAGATGATCCCTTTGGAATGCAGGTAAGCGAAGGCCTCCACCACACACGCCGTGTAAAACCGCGTGGTCGAGTCTTCAAACGAACCTCTGCAAAAGGGACACACAATCACGTGCACAAACATCAAACTATGGATCCCAAGTTGGGCTCAGTCACAAATGTGCTCTCCAGGATTACAGGCTGGCCATATAATGTTTGACATCACAGATGAGAGAGCCTGTGATTGGCCCACTATCACCACCCTTACAGAAATGGAACATACTGAAAATATTGAAGTAAAATATATTGTCAAGATATTGTAAAGCTTCACAATATATGGGAAAATATATAAATTATTGCTGCTCTCAGATATTACATTAGATTTTACGCAGGTTTTGCTGGTTTTTGGTTACTTACTGATTAAATTAAACCAGCGATTACATGGCTACACGCCTACGATTACGTGGCTACACAAGATTACACACCTTGTTTCTTGGGTGAGAACTGGTGTCTGATTTTAAGATGAAAACAAATACCTGTGATGCTGCAGGCCTGGGTTAGCCACCCCTGGTCCACATGTATAAAACTCTGAGTAAAAGTGCCTAAAATAACGCTCAGGGTGAAAGTCGGAAATCTGCTAAAAAAAGTTTAGCATTTTCTCCCTCTGCCTTTCGGTCACTATGTCGCCATATCACACAGACGCCAAACACTGCGTACATATGGTGTCCAGCGTGTGCAGAGGTACCCAGATTCTCACAGCACGTGTTATTTTATACATCTGAATTTCTGCATGGAAACTCCCTTACACAGCTTTCTGAGGGCATTTTTCTGCTCAGCACTGTTTATACATGTGGCCCCTGACCTAGCAGATTCAGCATAGATAACCGTGAACAAATCCTGAATGCTCTGAGGCATCGTCTCACCTGTCCCTTAGTATAGTCCAGAGCTCTCCTCCAAGGCACGCTTCCATTAGCATGTACAGATACTTGCTGTCCTTGAATGTCCTGTAGAGTCTGAATAGAAAAATTGAAAAGAAACACTAAAAATATGTTTTCTGACTTCCTGTGCAAGAGTAAAACCCAAAGAGCAAGTTACACTTTTTGTTCACAAACTCAGTCTGGAGAGTAGTTTTTTTAATTGAACCTAAATTTCTATTTAAAATATATTTTATTGAATTTGATTGATTGATTGCTTTTGTTTCTGATATTTGATTACTTATTGATATTTCTGAGTCTCGGGTGTGGTGGGCGTGTCTTACCTCACGATGAAATTTGAGTGAGCCTCCTGCATGATCTGTTTCTCCGAGCGGATGTGTTCCTGCTGCCGCGTGTCCACGATGTGCCGTTTCTTCAGGATTTTCATGGCGAACGTCCTGGACTCGTCGCTCTTGAGCTGCACCTGTGCAAACGGCTACATTGAGGTTCTCACTCGCGGGTTGAATGGTCCCCTCTGAGAGAGCGACGGTGTGGATATGGTCCGCCGATGGCCGGAGCACGTCTGCTGTTTGTACGATTGTGTGTCTGTCGTTCTTTTAAGAGTTACAAACTATGTTGAGCTGAATCTGAAATTGGTTCAGGGGAAGCTAGGCTCTGCATACCACGGGTCAGAGGTCATGTGGTCCACACTGCTGTATGGCGACAATGGCGTCCTGAGTGGAAGAATACGTGGTTTTTATTGTCTGCACGCCGGTGCTTAAAATGCACCCATAACAGCCTACCAGAATAGGTTTGGGGAATCCTTCATCTGTGGCTGCTGGAGTTTTAAAGTTTATCGCTATTCCTCTCTATCTCTATTCTTTTCCATGCTATTGTATTTAAAATCTCTTGAAGATTTATTTTTAGTGACGGCTTCTGAGAGCAGTCATTGGAATAGAGAGCTTTCTCTTGATTTAATACTTGAAAAGAGTTTGCACTGTCTATTTTTTTCCCCTCACAGATTATGCCTGCTTGTTAGTCTACAGTAAGAGCCATGTGAGCAGCTTGTTTAAGCCTTCCAGAGTATCAAAATGGGCCGTTTAGCAGACAGGGAAAAACGCAAAGAGCTCCACGCACGCTCAAGGGGAAGGTTTATATACTACAGAAACGCGTTTCAGTTTAGTTGAGTCGTGAAAGGTGCTAAATCCAGTCTGGATACTCTGAGGCAGCAGCAGACTTCAATGGTCATTTCTGCAGTGAGATGTGAAAGGATTTAAGGCATTTCACTTTTAGAGCAGTGAGAGGCTTTTCACCGGCTTCTTTCTCATCATAACAGTGAAAGACTTTCTGCCTCCCTATCACAAACTCATCCTAGAGGCCCGTATTCATAAGTAAAGCCAGGAGTTTTTGTGACTTTACACCGGTAGACTTGCCCTCCAACACCAAAAGTAGATACGAGACTTTCTGGAGCCTGTTATTGTGCAATCGCGGCATTGCGGTAGGCCTACCGTAATCAACTCAATTAACCTTCATTTATCACGGGGGCCATTGGAGATACGGCCTTCCCTGGTGAGGACTTTACTTCTGCGAGGGCTGGAGGATTGAGATATAGTGTATATATAGTGTACATATAGTGTAGATATAGTTCTCTTGGGGAATGGTGGCATGCATGCAAATCTCAAATCGTATTTCTGCTGTGCATAAAATTAACAGCACGGTCGCAATGAATGAGAGGGTGGTGCAGATGGAGAAGACGCTAGTAGAGGCAGCACCTGCACTCGGAGGGACAAAGAGCACTTCTGTGCGATTAACACAAGTGTGCCAATCAGACTCGGGTCCAGTGTGTATAACCCATCTGAAAATGCTTTCATATCCTTGAGTATTCTCAAGGAAACATGAATATTGGTGAAAACAGAGATTTTGTCTAAAATGGTCACTAATGTGCGAGACCTTTACTGGCGTCTAAAGTCTTAGGGCGGCTTGAAGAAGTTTAGCAGGTGAAAAAACTTTTAGCACACACAAAACTAATAACACAACCAATGATTGGACAAATGACCATGACCAATCATTGGCCGTGTTATTGGTGTGCGTGTGCTAAAAGGCTTTGTACGCTCTAAAGGTCTTAGTAAATCGGGCCCTTAGAGTACATCATTATTTGACCCAGGTCTTGTGCTGTTGCAGGAGAAGTTTGCATAAAAAATATCCCCCAGGCTGGATTTATAAATTCCGAATAATGTCCAGTTAGGTTTTGCTCGCTCCATAGACTGTATATAAAGAGAAAAATAGCCTCATGTTAAGTTCATAATGACCGCCTGCCCCGTTGTCTTTTAAAAAATCTAATATATGGTAATTCTATGTTTTCAGCGCTGAAAAACGTTGGTGTTGTTTCAGCCAAATCTGCCCACGCCCCCTTCCCGCCCATTTCTACTTTGTGTGGGCGGGGCATCTGCATGCATTACACGGCAGCAGTGCGTGTGGCTCTCACTTAAAATGGTTCTCACCTTAAGAATAATGCATCTCATTCCTAATGTCACAAATACACTTATGTACACATATACTTTAGCCCACGACAAAGAAAAAGTGCAGAGCTCCGCCCCAAGCAATGATGTCACCTGGGTATGATGTCACTCTTTACTCCATTATGGAGAATGGTTTCAGATGATTTAGTGGAGGCTGGAGGTCAGATGAAACTAAAGCAACACTCCAAACGTTCAGTTATATCTAAATGTTTGCACAAACAATAGAATGTTGCCACTATATGCAGTATTCCACAATTCAAAAAGAGACTTTTTCAGAAAAGGAGGAGTTATATCCCAATGATGGTATTTTCTGGACACAAAGGAGGGATTTGGGTTCTAACACAAGAAGTGCAGTGTAAGAGAGAACATACCAAATTATACATTTTGGTTGAAATTCGTTCAGAAAGACAGGAGAGGTGAACGTTCCTACCAGCTCCACACGGCCGAATCCACCCACTCCCAGAGTGTCGATGATGTTGAAGTCCACCAGGGTCAGGCTGGAGAAGAAGGCATTTTCTGCTTCATACCTGTGTTTTACATGGAGAAGGGGGCATCTCTTAGAGGCATCTCTTAGGGGCATCTCTTAGGGGCATCTCTTAGGGGCATCTCTTAGAGGCATCTCTTAGGGGCATCTCTTAGGGGCATCTCTTAGAGGCATCTCTTAGGGGCATCTCTTAGGGGCATCTCTTAGGGGCATCTCTTAGGGGCATCTCTTAGGGGCATCTCTTAGGGGCATCTCTTAGAGGCATCTCTTAGGGGCATCTCTTAGGGGCATCTCTTAGGGGCATCTCTTAGGGGCATCTCTTAGGGGCATCTCTTATGGGCATCTCTTATGGGCATCTCTTAGGGGCATCTCTTAGGGAAAGGTGACAGGTGGCTGGAGAGTGGGCACATAACGAGAACGATACGCTTCTTTTTTTAATCATTTAATGTATTCTTGCCAATCCCTGCAGAAGGGCAGTTTTAGCTTGAATTTTCAAAAAACAGAGATCACAGTCCAACAGTGAAAAGCCCATAAAATGTCTCTTATTTTTTGCATTTTTTGGAAGGCTTTAAAAAAATAAAAAAAAACCTTTGAAAATATTTTTTTGTGGTTTTGAACACAGCCTCATTTTTGGAAGATTGTCATTGGACTTAAGCGGGTCTGACACCCAGCAAAGCTCCTGGCAAATGTGCTGGGGTGTGTCCCAATATTCCTCACTCCTCATCTCATTTCCTCCACTCATCTCCTACCCGGAAGTATGCAAAACTGCCTCTACATTTCAAGTACAAGTAGTCGCAAGTACAGTATACAATGTACCTGACATTGCGGTTTGTGTCGAGACATTAATATGTAACCATTAATATGTAATTAATATGTAATCAGCAACATTAGATTAGGACACAAAGATCGGTTTCCGGGGCACAGAGGAGAGAAGGTGGTATTGGAGGAAAGGAGGATGCATTTTTCGAGTATTGGGACGCACCCCAGGAGGGATGTCTTCCTGCATGTCGTAATTATTGGTTTGACCAATAGGGGGCCCTCCAGTTACAGTGCAACTGCTTACATCAGTGACATCCATCTGCACAGAGGTCTCAAACACACCCAGCCAAAAGTATACTGCAGCAATCCAGGTAGGGGACCTTGCTCAATGGCAAAGATCCAGTGTCCTATATGGGATTCAAACCTATTGCCATCTGGGTCCCATACCTGGCGCAATGCTATATTTTGACAGGTCAGATGGGTGCTGGATGGGAGGGGGTAGAGTCGCTGTACCGCACTAGTAGCACTTGAGGTATTGTTTTGATGACTAGATGTCAGACACAGAGTTTGGTGTCACACTCATCGTAAATGACACACAGGTCACAGCTGGATTCATATGGGAGCTTGGTGATATTAACTGAGCATGTGCAGAACATTCATATAATACGCCAAGCACTGACTCTTAAGACTGCTTCTGTTACAGATTCTATAGCTAAAATGACTGCAAACTATAACGACCAAATTCTAGACAAAAAAAACGATTGAATTATGACCATGAATGCAATCTGCGCTATAAGCGAACTACAGCGCAGTCCCTGCATTAACACCCATAACCGCTGGTTGTACCTGTAGAGTTGAACACATTACAAGGTTTTAAGAGCAAGAGAGAATGAAAATAAATATTTTGTCTGATGAACGTCCATGCTGTAGCGCTAGGATATACCATCTGTGTTTGTTTGCGCTCACCGTGGTAACTAATCTGCGCTCGAACCCCTGGCAGGTGAATACTATTCCCTGTCTGTCAGTCCGATGGCCTCAGTGGGCAGTGGGCGAAGGGCTGGGTAACATAAACAGGATAGTATGACTGTCACCTCCGTGACAAAAGATCTCCTGCAGAGGGCATGACTAGGTTCCCAGCCTCCATTCGACTTCAAACTCTATCCTTCAAGGGCACGTATTGCTGTTTATGCAGCAGTTCGTTCTGACCGCGCATTGTGATTGGCCGAGACGCATTCCATGAGTGCTCATACACAATATTAGCATCACTCGGACCTCATCACCGGCCGGGATCACTCCGCTTTGTTTATATTATAATTGATACAAGACCGTATCATAGCACTCCCTATCATGTGATATTGTTTAATTCTGACATAACATAGCCTTACCCTCAACAGTCATCCCTCAACAGACCTCACAAGTATTGAATTGAGAGCCGGCTACAATTCATTTTGGAATAATTACCAGCTTACACACAGAACCATGGACCCCAGGACCAAGTTTGAGAACCCCAAAATTCTGAATTGTTCACTGTGTTTGATCTACCACTCTTCAGATGGTTTTCAAGTATCCAGAGCTTTGGGGTTCACGAGGGGCAGTGTGAGCTGTTTGAGATTTGAGCCACGGCGAAAAAGTGATGCATTCTGTACCTCATTATTACAGCAGCTCTATAGTTCAACTCTGACAGTCTGTTTCTGTTCCCACTGACTGCTCCTAGCCGTCTCAACTGTGAAATAACCCTGCTCAACTCCCAACTCTGAGTCTGTTTCTGTTCCCACTGCTGCTCCTAGCCGTCTCAACTGTGAAATAACCCTGCTCAACTCCCAACTCTGAGGAGACATGGATTCTGAGGAAAGACCTTTTCTGTTTTTAACACCAAGACATATCCCTTTCCAGTTTCAACAACAAAATCCTTACTCTTTAACCCTTGAAAAAGAGGCAAAATATAAATATAGGAACACACAAATGCTGTTTTTTTTGTTTTAGTTTTTTTGCTAACGGCTCAACACAACTCAAAGAACCTAACAATGTAGAAGAATGACAGAGAAATATATACTTGTGCAAAACCACACAATGTGTTTGGAGAAGAGAAAAAACCTTTCTATTACTGAACGCTCCCCATTCAACACTGAAGTGCTGATCTTTCAAACACTGCACACACCTGGCTGTCATTAATGCCAAACTGGAAATGATCTGAACCTACCTGCCATGATTACCGGTCACTTCCATGTGCTATTTAAGTCAAGGGCATGTTACGTCCCTTGATGTTCCCTTTAGGGAACACACTCTTGAGCTTAACTCTGTAGAACACACACCATCTGTGTGATTCTCTTTTGTTTTTGCATATCTATCAGTGTTGCCAGCTTTGGCTCTTTCAGCCAAAATGGATGAATATCGACCGTTTTTGAATCCCAGAAGAATCTGACATTTTGGCTTTTTCCCAGAATACCCTGAAGCTCAATAAATAAAAGTACAAAGTTGAGTTTAACAGCATGATGGACTCAAAAGGCCGTATTTGCGTTGCCTTATTGAATAGTTTGTATTAAGAGGCAAGCTTCAGTTGAGTTTTTATCACAGAATGAACGGTGTTGCAGGCATTGGCTTAAATTTTGGTCGAGCGACATCACAGCCTTGGCTTCTCTGGTGGCCAGATTACATTTCTTTGGCTCTGGATTTTCAAATCGGCCTGGAAACGCTGATATGTTCAATGCTTTAAAAATTCTGTGACAGTCTATCCAGGCCAGCTGGGTAACACTCTGGCCAAGGGCCACTGGAAAACAGCACCCTTAATCCTACACAGGTGCAATTCTACTTGGCACCACACAATTTGTGTTTTTCTGGCATCCCGAATCGATACAGTGGCATGTGTTTACTGAGAAGTTTAAAGATTGGGCAGCAGTGCAATATAACAGTTGGGGAACTAGGTTGTAACCCAAAGGTTGCGGGTTTGATTCCCAGGTAAGGCACTGTTTGCTACACCCTTGAGATACTTAACCTGAAATACTTCAATATGTCCAGCTGTATAAATGCATACTATGTAAAAGTAAAAAATAAAACGAATGTATAAGCTGCCCTGGATAGGAGCATCCGTTAAATGCAAAGACACGTAGCCACCACCGCATTCTGTAAACGGCCGTAGCCGTAGCGACGTAGAAATGCAAGCTGCTGGCGACTGATTGTTTTGGCAAGACCTACCCTACCCTAGGGCCGGATATACAAGTGTCATATTCTCTCTGTGTGGCATTTGACATTGAAGCACTGATATCAGATGAGGGTCATAATCAAATTAAATTCTAATACTTGTAAAGAATCCACAGCTTTCATGACACTGTTCCAGAACTATATTGGCCTTGTCAGCGTGCCACAGAGGTTAACCCAACACATTGTCTCTATTTTTAACCCGCTGAAAAGGCTAAATGTAAAAAAATATAAATATCAGGCAGGCTTAAGTCTTTTAATGCTGTTTCTCTTAACTAATATGGAGCAATGGCTTTCAGCATGCGTTGGAATAATAATAACAATAATAATAATTCATATATTTTATTTGTGTAGCGCTTTTCAGGATACTCAAGAGTTATCCCTTAGCACACGTTATAATTGTCCACATACTGTAGTTCTCCATTGATATACAATGCAACATGTGTATCTTGTTTGTTTCCTCCACAGTCTTTGGAAGAAGTTAGTGTTGCACATTGATTGGTGCAGACAGTCCATGCAGAGTTCAATCTGCAGGCCCACGTGGGACAGCTGCAGTGGAGGGGAGCATCAAGGCCATTTATACCTGCTGATCTACAGGAAGTCCTTGGGTTTGGAGGCCTGAGCACCCGTCACAAAACCATGCCGTCCCCCGTCTGTAAATATTACTGTGGGTCACAGATCTGCAGCAGATGTGATTATCTGAAATACTTTAACTCCTTGGATGCCATTAAAACTCCTGGAGATTACTGACAATTTAATCTAAAAACTCAATCTTTACCTTCAAACTGTATATTCTGAATGAAATATTCTTCTTATATTCTCTCTGATCATATTTTCTGGTAATTAACATGTTTCCTTGAAAATCATCAGGGATCTGCATTTAAAAATTTTACCAGTTTATTATTACTTTTTGCCAGAAAGCTCCTATTAGTGCATAAATATTACAAAAGCCTGCTTGAGACATTTTTTCCCATAGGCCTGAGAGCAAAAGCATACTATCACGCTTGAGAACAGTACTGCAAAGATTTTTGCCAACCACCTCTTGAGGCAGTTTAATACAGATTAACCTCCCCCTGTGTTCCGCAACAACTTGAAAAATGACGTGTCAAGTAGCCTATGCTGGCGAGGAATCTTACTGTAAAAGTAATATCCATAACGCTTTAGAATTTGATTAGACGGTTCTTAACTGAACATTCTAATGCTGATGTAACAATCACTGCTGGTAACTGAAAGCAATGGAATTCTAGAACACTGACTTTAGAAAAAAACTGTCCAAAAAACCTACTCTTCAAAGTGATAATAACAGCTTGTAACTATGGAGCTTACTCAGTGGTTCACTGAGGAAATGCTCACTCTCATGATATTTTGACAGAAATGGAAACTCACACACCCCTTGGCCTCTTATCTATCTCCTTATCTGTGGCAACCCAGCACAGACTCCAACTGTGCATTCTCTCTGCAATGAATACCCAGCACTGTGACTGCACATTCTCTCTGCAATGAATACCCAGCACTCTGACTGCACATTCTCTCTGCAATGAATACCCAGCACTCTGACTGCACATTCTCTCTGCAATGAATACCCAGCACTCTGACTGCACATTCTCTCTGCAATGAATACCCAGCACTCTGACTGCACATTCTCTCTGCAATGAATACCCAGCACTCTGACTGCACATTCTCTCTGCATTGAATACCCAGCACTGTGACTGCACATTCTCTCTGCAATGAATACCCAGCACTCTGACTGCACATTCTCTCTGCAATGAATACCCAGCACTCTGACTGCACATTCTCTCTGCAATGAATACCCAGCACTGTGACTGCACATTCTCTCTGCAATGAATACCCAGCACTCTGACTGCACATTCTCTCTGCAATTAATACCCAGCACTCTGACTGCAAATTCTCTCTGCAATGAATACCCAGCACTCTGACTGCACATTCTCTCTGCAATGAATACCCAGCAGTGTGACTGCACATTCTCTCTGCACCCAGCAGACTATGTCGCTCTGCTCCTTCTGGTCTCTGTTTACAATCTACAAACCTTCGCCATGGTAACGACGGGCGGGCGACAAAACTCTTTCTGGACGGGGTCAGTCAGGGGGCACATTGGAAGAAATCGTGGCTGGTTGAATTTACATGACATGTTTATCTAAGCTCACCAAATGGCTGGGACATCTCTCAGTCTGGGCAAGAGCGGAGCTGTTGGAGAGACACATGGCGCTGACACAGAGAACACAGGCTGGCTCTCTTCCCCCTGTGTGTCCTGTTCTGCCTTTTGTCTCTCAGAAAAGGCCTGTTTAATCACCTCGGCACTCCGCTTTCCTAGGTATGCACAGTGCCTGCGGCCTCAAAGGGAACTGATGCACACAGCGTTTCAAAAGCTAGGCTTTAATGAACAAAATAATAAACTACAGCTAGCCTACATTACATGAAGAAGCCAATGGTGAAAACCAAGAGCAATTTAGCGTGACATATTCATTTCATATATTCATCACACTTCAGAGGCTACTGTTCAAAGCTATTTCCCCCAGCAGAAAACGATGCATTTAGTGATTATTAAAAGGTAGCTAGGCAAAAATGTACATGATTAATTTTTATACATTTGATGAGCATGTTAAATTGTTATGCGTACTCGACGGCCTACACCCAGTAGGCCGTCGAGTACGTATAACAATTTAACATGCTCATCAAATGTATAAAAATTACCTCTCTGAGGTAAACCACAAAGCAGACTGTCACTGTCACCACCAGAGGGCGATCTTGTACCACATTTTGAATAATGGCTGGAGATTAAATTCCAACAAAATATTATTGAAAAATTCTGCCTGTAAACATGATTTTCAGGAAACCGAATTGCATTTAAAGTAATTTTTAAAAAAAATCTTTATGCAAAGAGTCTTGGACCCGCTACAAAAAGGTCCCAACCCCCCCATGTTCCTAAAGGGAACATAATAAAAATAATATTTCAGGTGAAACTAGATAAAAACCGGCTTTCAAAGTCTCAGAGCCTCACAGCCATGAGAGAATATTATGAATTCCAAAAAAAAAAACACCACAGGCAGGAACAACGTGCTCTTTGTTAATTACGAGATATGCTGGAGTGTATATCATGCAATCAGTGCTGGTTTTTACTCTACATGCGGCTGATTGAGTGTAGAGGTCGTCCTCTGCAGGGTCCCACAAATGGATTGTGATAATGGCATGTCTGACTTGTCTGATTTTAAGAGCACTCGTACTCTCCATGGGGGAAACATACGCCCGGGGCGGGGCGGCCAAAATGCATGAGCCTAGAGGCCTGTCCGCACCAAGAACGATAACTATAACTACAAATATATCGTTTTAAAAATCGTTCTAACTCAAGCGGATGGCGGAGTCCATACCACAACCATAACGACAATGGCAGTGATGAACGGTATTATCTTTCAGAGCGATTTCACCAACGATAGAAACACTGACAGCCAATAAAAATCTGTCAGAATTTACAGGGCGTCATGTTCAAAGTGCTTGGAGCCACCGCTTACAGAACGTTATCGTTCATCAGTGTGGTTGCTCACATCGTTATAGTTTTCGTTCTTGGTGTGGACGGGCCTTAAGAGTTTAAGAGTTTGTAGCGGCTCACCTTCAACAGCAGAAAGGACCGACACCAGTCTCGACCCAGACTGTCTATATACCCTCCAGAGACCCGGCAGTCATAATACAAGTGTCTTTGATGACAAAAACATGTTGCAGTGAAAATATTTTTTCTATTTTTATAAAATTGTCTCTTGTAGTGTACGTTTCAGCCTAGTTGAATATATGAAAAGGAAGTTAGTTTCCCCAAAAAAACTGCACAAATTTGATTGGTTCTAGCCAGTTGGAGGCCATACCCACGCATGATTGTGATTTGTCTGAAGTGGCTGGACAAAAATTTATTAGGAAAAAAAATCTCTGGAATTTGTGCGGACTTATCTCACATCAGTCAATCTATTCAGACTCATAGTACAGTACGGTTATTACGAAGCTGTTCAGACTCACAGTACTATAAGTAACCTGGTACAGTTCAAAGTATGGTAAGGTTATGAGCTAGCAGGGTCAGGCTCATTGTACTTTAAGGTTATGAGAAGCCTGGTCAGGCTCATAGTACCGTAAAGGTTATGAGAAGCCTGGTCAGGCTCATAGTACCGTAAAGGTTATGAGAAGCCTGGTAAGGCTCATAGTACTTTAAGGTTATGAGAAGCCTGATCAGGCTCATAGTACCGTAAAGGTTATGAGAAGCCTGGTCAGGCTCATAGTACCGTAAAGGTTATGAGAAGCCTGGTCAGGCTCATAGTACTTTAAGGTTATGAGAAGCCTGATCAGGCTCATAGTACCGTAAAGGTTATGAGAAGCCTGGTCAGGCTCATAGTACCGTAAAGGTGATGAGAAGCCTGGTTAGGCTCATAGTGCCTTAAGGTTATGAGCAGCCTGGTCAGGCTCATAGTACCGTAAGGTTATGTGCAACCTGGTCAAACTCATAGTACTTTAAGGTTATAAGCCGACTGGTCAGGCCCATAGAACCATAAAAAAGCAGCAAGACAGCATTTTACAGCCAAGAGATCAGTTCCGTGTCATCATCATCAAGATCAACCTTTAATTTACTAAGAAGTCACACTGAGAGTAAAACCTCTTCCTCTTATTTGAGACTATGGCAAGACAGCAGAGGCAATAAGACAGCAGACAAAATAACTATAACGGCACTGGCACATACCCCAGGTAGTACTGGACATTCGCCATCACCCTGATGGCACCAGCATCCCCGCACATTGGACTAACCCTCGCCCCCCCGTCATCCCCACCCACCGCGCTGCCAACCTCAACAACCTTCGGCCCCTTCCTCCTGCTTCCCCATCCATCTCCCTGGCACTCCTGAACTGTCGCTCCCTCTCCAACAAATCACTTGTCATTTCTGAATTGATACTGGACAATCACATTGATCTTCTCTTCCTCGCTGAAACCTGGCAACAACCCGCTGACTACTACTCCCTCAACCAAGCCACACCCCCCAACTACAGCTTCATTGCGGGGGCCTCGCCATCCTGCACAAACAATCCCTTTCTCTCACTAAACTGGACCTCAACCTCCCACCCTTCACTTCATTTGAATGCCTCGCTGTCTCCCTCCCCAACTCCATAACCGCACTACTCCTCTACCGCCCCCCCAAGCCACACCCCTCCTTTCTGTCTGAACTATCTGAGCTCCTCACCACCGCATCCTCTCTTTCCTCCCGTCTCCTACTCACAGGTGACCTTAACATCCATGTTGACCTGCCCACCTCCCCCCTGACGCCTGACTTTCTCTCCCTCCTGGACTGTTTCCATCTCACTCAGCACATTCATTTCCCCACCCACGTGAAAGGCCACACCCTCGACCTCGTCTGCTCCTCTTCCCTACCCATATCCAACCCCCATCCAGTCCCTTTTCCCCTCTCTGACCATCATTGCATCCTCTTCTCAGCCCCACTCCCTTCCCCCCACAACCCCAAGAAACGCTCCATCTCCTTCCGCAATATAAAATTTGTTGACCCACTCATCCTCTCCCAGTGCATATCCTCCGCCCTCCCCCCTGACCTTGCCCCCTCCTCTCCAGATGACTATGCCAACACTCTCAACTCCACTCTCTCTGACTCCCTTGACTCCCTGGCCCCCTGGAAAACCGCTACTGTGTCCTTCACCACCTCCTCCCCCTGGTACACCCCTCAACTCCGCACCATGAAACAAACCGGCCGTCAACTTGAAAGACTTTACAAGAAAACTCACCTCACCGTCCACGCAGAAGCCTACAAGCACCACCTCTCCTCCTACCGTGATGCACTTCAAGCTGCCAAATCTGCCCACTACTCCTCTCTCATCAATAGCACCAACCCCAACCCCCGTACCCTCTTCTCCACTGTCAAGAACCTTCTCCAGCCCCCGGACAGCAGCCCACCCTCCTCCACTGACCTCTGTAACTCCTTCCTTCTCACTTTCACCAGCAAAATCTCCAAAATCAATACCTCCCTGGCTGCTTCCATCTCGGACCCCTCCGCCCCTCCCCCCCCCTCTGTCACTCTCCCCATCCCCACCCACCCACTGATAGCCTTCTCTCCCGTCACCCCCTCCCTCATCTCTGACATCATTACCGCCTCCAAGACCACCACATGCTCCCTGGATCCGCTCCCCACCATCTTAACTAAGGCCTGCCTCCCTGTTCTCCTCCCCCACCTCACCACCCTCTACAATCAGTCACTGTCCCTCGGCCATGTTCCCTCTGCTTTCAAACTTGCCTCCGATACCCCCATCCTTAAAAAACCCACCCTTGACCCAGCCAACCTCTCCAACTACCGTCCCATATCCAATCTCCCGTTTTTATCCAAAACCCTAGAACGTCTGGTCGCTGCCCAACTTCACTCCCACCTACAGTCCAACCTCCTCTATGAACCCCTCCAGTCTGGTTTCCGCCCCCTCCACAGCACCGAAACAGCCCTGGTTAAAGTCATCAACGACCTCCTCATCTCTGCAGACTCCGGTGCCCTCAGCATCCTGTTGTTACTAGACCTCAGCGCAGCCTTTGACACGGTCAACCATTCCATCCTCCTTCAAAGGCTGCGCCAACTGGGTGTTGAGGGCATCGCACTGGACTGGTTCACCTCCTACCTCACCAACAGACAACAGTTCATCTCTCTCTCCGGCCACACCTCCACCCTCTCCCCTGTCACGCAGGGTGTCCCCCAGGGCTCTGTCCTTGGTCCCCTTCTCTTCATCTGTTACATCTTTCCCCTTGGTTACATCATCCGCAACTTCAACCTAGACTTTCACTTCTATGCTGACGACACCCAATTGTACCTCACCACCAAATCCGTCCACCACCCACCCCTCACCCACATTGAAAACTGCATCTCCGCAATAAGAACCTGGTTAACTCACAACTTTCTCCAACTCAACCCCGATAAGACTGAACTCCTCCTCATCGGCACAAAATCCACTCTTCAAAAAACCGGACCCATCTCTCTCACTGTTGATAGCTCCACCATCACCCCCTCCCCCCTGGCACGGAACCTTGGCTTCATCCTGGACCCCACCCTCTCTTTCGAGCCCCACATCAACTCTGTCATCAAAATCTCATACTTCCACCTCCGCAACATTGCAAAAATCAGACACTGCCTCACCCCCTCTGCTGCTGAAACCCTCATCCACGCTTTCATCTCCTCCCGTTTGGATTATTGCAACTCCCTCCTTACCGGCATCACCTCTCGCTCCCTCCATAGACTCCAGATGGTTCAAAACTCTGCTGCCCGCCTCCTCACCCACACCCGATCCCGTGACCATATCACCCCTGTCCTTCTTAATTTCCACTGGCTCCCCATCAAATTCCGCATTACCTTCAAAGTACTCCTCCTCACTTACAAAGCTCTCCACTCCCTGGCCCCCCCCTATCTGTCCGATCTCCTGATCCTTCACCACCCCACCCGAGCCCTCCGATCTGCTCACACTCTCACCCTCACTGTCCCCCCATCCAGACTGAAAACCTACGGTGACCGAGCATTCTCACGTACAGCACCCCGCCTCTGGAACTCACTCCCCCAGCTCATCAGAGACTCACCCACAGTACAAATCTTCAAATCCCGGTTAAAAACATATCTTTTCTCCCAGGCCTACAACCTCCCCTACCCCTAACCATGCACTTCATCCCCTTACCCCCCTCCCAATTTGTCATCTCTTGCATCCACTCACTACTGCTGTTATTGTTGTACTGTTGTCACCTGCCTGTCTACTGTTGTCCCCCCCTACCTTTGATGCTGTTATGATTTGTTTTCATGTTCTGTTATGTTCTAGTTCCCCACTGTTACTGCCCATATGTTGTTGCTGTGTGATTATGTGATATGTGTTCATTATGTGTTTTTTTTAACCTATGTAATGCGTCTTTGGGTCCTTGAAAAGCGCTATATAAATAAAATGAATTATTATTATTATTATTACAAGAAGAACCAAACCAAGTTTGCAAGGAGAAAATGCAGTTGGATTAAAAGTATTCAGCATACTGTCCAACGCACAGACCTGTCACCATGGAGGGGCCGTGGCGCACACAACGGCCAATCACAGCTCGTGGAGAACCTCAACAGCTGCCAGCTGAGCAGAACTCGTAAACATGCCCGTAAAAAAAACGTAGGCACGGAACGCGTTTAGCTGAAGATCTGTCGCCGCGCGCACTCCACTGTAACCAATTAAAATCTACTTCAGCATCTGCCGCCACTTTGTGCCTTGAGACCAATTTCCGGTCGCGGCTAGTTCTCGAATGACACGTTCCGCTCGGAAAGCAGCCACCAGTCGGTAATGTCTGAGCCGTCTTAATAACTGCAAAAAACAAAGCGGCTTTGAAGTGACAGCTGAGGGAACTTAATCATGTTAGCATTCATGACTAAAGAGGTTTAATGTGACTTGGAGAAGCAAAGGGGGATGCGTTCCTGGAAGAAACACATTATGAACTCCAGGGCTGTCAATACATTTCTTTATCGCGCGTTTCTTTGATCATTTTTGGGGAGGCTTGAGACTTTGTATAGCTGTCGTAGTTTTGTCGGTTGCAGTGTGCAATGACTGTGACAATAACGGACTGGCCTGTACTGTGCTCACAGAGGGAAGAATAGACAGTTAGGTCATGAGCACGCGTCAATCAAACAACATGTCACAAAACGTCCAAACAGCGGCGCTGTGAATTTATCAATCTGTTCAATTTTGTCACCTGTCTTCAGCACAAAAAGTGGGTGTTAATTAGACAGCACTGTAAGACCCCACTAACACGTTCATTAGATATGAAAGTTTCTCGTAAACTGTAATTAAGCTAATATATAAAATATGAGATTGTAATGTCAATTTTGTGCACTAGGCACCGGACAGGCAAGGGACCCAGGGCAATTTTGAGTCCAAAATTGTTGGGTATAGACTGTATTATCTTATCTTGTAATAATTGACATATGAGTTATTTGAAATCCCAGATATGTATAAAATCTAATGTATGTCAGCGCACTGTTCAATGTGTAGCTGTATGGAATATAAATTTTAGGTCCGTCGCATTCAACTCGTGTGAAACTGAAAATATAGTTTTGAAATCCACTTGTCCCATGAGTTTGGACCATCAGAATACAGCCCCTATAGTCTCGCAGTTAGTTTTCACTCAGGTCCATATAAAAACATGGCAAACACACGGGCCAAGCTGTACTGGGATCAGTCAGCCTGGTTCCAGAGCAACAGTACAGAATCTGGACCAGAAGGAATATAATGGCCCAGGTACAGCTGGTATTACAGATTATGTACATTAACATGATCTACCTCAATAAAAAACATATTAAACCAACATTTATATATCTCCAAACAGCAGGAGCTTTCCCTCCAGTTACTGTGTTTAAAACAAGCAAAAATGGCTTCCCAAATTCACGTGACCTTGGGTCACCAAAATACCTCCAATTTCCTAAATAGCTGAACGGGGAAGGCTACTCTCTTCTAGCCCAAAGGCAACCTGTCATGTGAGACAAATGATTTACAATAATGCAACCAAAGCATTATTGAGGGCAGGCATGTTGCATAGAGGACAGACGGTGTGGCCTCCAGTCTGCACCATTTGATAATGTAAGAGAGGATAAATCCAGGAGAGGCTTTTTCAGGGGAGGGTAGACGGTAATGGAAGCTGGCATCCTGATTAAGCAGCCAGGATGTAATTTTGCCAGACAACAGTGGCCCCGGCAAGCAAATAAACACAAGCCTACCGCTGCTGGAGATCTCTGTTATATCCAGTGACAGGTAGAAAAGATTTCATTATAATCATACTACAAGTAGTACACTTACCGATACAACTGATACCACTCATACTTGTATACTTGTAAGCAGATACTCGTGTGTGTGTGTGTGTGTGTGTGCGCGTGCGAGAGACCGAGAAAGAGAGTGAGATGGGAAAAGAGCTGTGCATCACTGTAATTTATCAGTGTCTGAGAAGAGGGCGAGAGAGCTCTGTGTTTATCCCAACCTTCAGATGGAGGTTTGTTGGATTATCATGGCTCAGAGAGAGCAGGAATGCAGGCAGTTAGTTAACCCTCCTCCAGCACCTGGCCGTGGGAACGCCAAGGGTCAGCCGCACCAAAACATGCACGTGCACACGAAGCTGAATGCATGTGCACGTGTATGCACACTGTATGTGCACAACTGTATGTGCACGCACACTGCATGCATGCATGCATGTGAATGTGTGCGTATACAACATGACTGACAGAGGCTCGCACAGACAGACCGCCTGCTCACTGTGCCAGGGAGGAGGGAGGGAGGGAGGAGGGCGGAGGGGGGAAGGAGGAGGGAGGGGGGGGGGCCTCAGAGAGAGAAGGGCAGTAAGGGTCCCAGTCCAGAGCACTTTTATTCCCAGATGGGGTCCTGGCAGCTGAGTGATGAGGGGCCACGCGAGATGGCCGTCTGTCTCAGTTTACCCTATGCTTTGCAGTCATTTTCTACATATACCACAGCTAATACCCCCACTATGCCCACCCACACACACACACCCACACACACACTCACATATTCCACAGCTAATACTCTCAAACCCCCGGATCTCCCTCTGCCCACCCACACACACACCCAGCTCACCCCCTGCCTACCCACACAAACACACACACACACACATTCACATATACCAAAGCTAATACTCGCAACTCGCAAACCCCCATCCAGTCCACACACACACACACACACACACACTCACATATTACACAGCTAATGCTCTCAAACCCCCGGATCTCCCTCGGCCCACACACACACACACACCACACACACACACACACACACACACACACCACAGCTAATACTCTCAAACCCCCACCCAGCCCACCCACACACACACACTCACATATTACACAGCTAATACTCTCAAACCCCCGGATCTCCCTCTGCCCACCCACACACACACCCAGCTCACCCCCTGCCTACCCACACAAACACACACACACACACATTCACATATACCAAAGCTAATACTCGCAAACCCCCACCCAGTCCACACACACACACACACTCACATATTCCACAGCTAATGCTCTCAAACCCCCGGATCTCCCTCGGCCCACACACACATACACACACACACACACACACACACACCACAGCTAATACTCTCAAACCCACACCCAGTCCACACACACACACACACACTCACATATTCCACAGCTAATGCTCTCAAACCCCCGGATCTTCCTCTGCCCACCCACACACACAGACACACACACAAAGACACATACGCACACACACACATGCGCAAACACACACACACGCACACGCACACTAAAGCTGGCCCAATATCCTGGCCGAGGCGCGGGGATTCCGCTGCGGTATTCAAATGGCCATGGCGGCTAACGTTGCACTGCTTCCTCTGGGAGAAGCGTCTGGGCAAGGTTTGATAACGACCTTCAGTCCTCCTCTGAGTGGTTCAAATGCTCAGCCCTTCGTTTACAGAAGCACGTCTCTGAGGTGCCCATGCCAGCAAATTGTGGTAACATGGTGTCACAGAATTACGGCCAATTCCCACCCTCTAATTTATCTAGTATAAAAGACCTTCCAATCTAATTCTAAACAAAGCTTTCCGTTATCTAATTCCTAAATACTTCCCCCCCCCCTTTAGAAGAAGGGGCTTAAGCTCATCAGTGCTGGGCGGTATGTAACCGTAAATTGACTTAATGCTACTGAGCCATCATCTTCACCAAATTAGAAGCGCTACTTTTACCGCGGAGACGAATGTCTTTTGTGTTGACAGCGTCTCCATCCACAGATCACCAACCAAGTAGTCCCCAGGCGGTTTGAAGAGCCTGACAGAGGTGTTATCTTATATGTCGTGGCCTTCTCAGCCACCTAATCTGAACCCAATCAAGCATTAATGGGATATTCTGGAATGACGCTGGAGTCAGCGGTTCCCGACCGGTAACAGCTAAGCGCGAGTGATTGACTTGTTGGAAGAGTGGTATCGTATTCCTGCTGCAGAACCCCGGACACTTCAGACCATGCCAGAGCACATGCGGGCCGGGCCGCACTGGGCCCTCGCGGTGGCCAGACACCATATTCAGTCACTTTACCTGCAGGGAGTACACTACCAAGTAGGATTACTGAGTTAGCTGGATAACTGCACTTTGTAAAACCCGAAACAGCTCTTTTTACTTCAGTCCATGTTCCAGATATGGGAGGGTTCCGGGTTTTACTCTTATCCAGCTAACTCAGGAATCCTGCTTCGATGTATAACTCCCCTGGCGTTTCCATTCATCGTTCCTAGTTCCTGAATATTTCCCTATCTGTAGTTCCTGAAAGTAAACCTCCTGACGGATCAGACGTAACCCGCATGAGTCCGTATGTGGTGTAAACGTTGAGCGTTGAGATTCATAGAGACATAGTGAATAGAGACTTGATACTTGTATGGTGTTCAGTACTCACTTGGCTTTGGCCTCGGCGTCTTCGTAACCTTTGTTCGAGACGTCATCCAGTCCACCAATCAGGTGCTTGAAGGAGCTGAAAAACATCGCAACAAGCAGGACATTAGGAGTCAACTGCTGTCTTTTATACACATTTAGCCATTACAATACAGGTTCTCAACTTCACACAGATGAAACAGAAAAACTACTAAATATATATTCCTTTCAAGACCCTTTGCAAGTATTTTTAATTGCAAATAAAAAAATATTTATTTAGATTATTTAAAGTGTCAATTAAGCCATGCGATAAATGTATGCACTTATTTCTTTTCCAAAATTATAAACAGGAAAATTAATTTTCATGTAGTGTTTCCAGACATGAGTTAGAGGTCTGACGCGGCATGTCCGTTCTCTAATGGATATTTATTTCAAGTTCTCCTCTGACTGGCAGTTGTTACCTTTTCATCGTAATGCTCACAATACATGTTTCCATTATGTGAGCTGTACAAAATTATAATCCACATTCTAACGTCACATAAATGATGTGCTTTTAGCTTTTCATAAACAAAGCGTCATCAAACGAGTTAAGGTAACTGCACTGAACCTAAGATACAGTCATTTGTTTTTTCAATTTCTGAGTTATTACAGGCCACAATCTAATAAATAAATGAACAAAATTAAATAAAAACAGTGCCTGTTCTGCATATTAACACATTTTTTTCCTGTTAATTTATTTGAAAACCGTGATTGCCTGGTAGAGGTCACGTTGTACAAGACTGCACACTGTCACTTTAGATTCAAGACTGGAACGTCTAGTCTAGACTGTTATGAAACTGCCTGGATCAGCAAGAGAATATCCATCCAGCCATTCACCATAATTAGATACACAATAGAAACCATCAGCAATTATCTTGGTTTACTGAAGATAAATATTATATTACAAAACAGCAGAAAATCCCAATCCTAGCAATAGGAGGCAATGTGCTGCGGCTAGAAGTATAAACGCTTTTCCCAACATCAATGCTCCAGAAATAAATTCAGCAAGAAGACGGGCCAGCATCAAACGTATTTTAAAGCTCCCTGGAACGTGGACAAACAGACTTTGCTCTTCTTTGAAATATAAGACTTATTGCAGTTTCAACTCAAGTGAAATATCTACTGGTGGGTCAACTAAAACATATTAAAAACTTATGACATGTATTTATATCTTTAAGTTGCTTTCAAAACTTAAAAAAAAGTTATTGACGCAATAGATTAGTTTGGTGCAAATTCCCCTTATAGCCCAAAAAACTGGCTATGAATTTAGACCTTGGTATTTGCAGCTTAATTACTTAATTGCTGTTCCTATCAGTTTAATGTGTGATAATATGAATATGACTTCTACCCCACCGTCCAACCTTGAGATGAGGTACAGACAGCGTCGCTGTGATTTGTGTCCGACTGCTTTTTTCTCTCTTCTTCTTCTTAGTTGTAAAGTATAATTGGCAAGCCCCTGGGATAGGCCACTTTATGTGTGTTTAAAACGGTCCTGGCTTGCCAAGCATGGAGAAAATGAGAGGTTGTTTTTCCCTCCTCTGGCACACCTCCAGAGATTTCTGCCAGTCTCGGCCCCCCATTTCCCTGAACCCCTGTTCCAATACGTGGTAGAATTGGGACACCGATCCCCCCGACCCCCCCCCCCCGGTAATGAGTGTCACAACGGAGCACGGCGGCCAAGACTACCTCCTGGTAATAAAGATCGGTCATAAACCTTTTAGTTAGACACCAGGATGAAGGGGAATTTCCTGCAAGGGGACGTGTCCCCATTTTGTTTTGATGTGATTTTCATAATTCTAAATGCATACACCTCCCGTAACTCGCATGCACATCTTAAGGGTGCTATGAAAGTGTTAAAAGTGTTAAAAGTGGGAACATGCACGTCAGAGTAAGCATCTACTCCTACTTTGTAAAAACCGACCAAAAAGAAAGTTCATTGTTTACCAAGTAGTATTTTTCTCAAGAGATTTTCTGCATTGTGTAAAAATTACACTGTTAGCTATGGTAGTTATGATAGCTATAACTAACTGTATAGCCATACATGTTGCAATCATCCCTTTTCTCACAGTTGTCATAAAACCAAAATACTGGTAAATAAGAGTACAATGGAGAATAAAAACTAATTTTAAGATAATCACAAAGGAGAATACATGCCAACTAACAGTATGGTCTGCCAAGCCCTTCAAAATTTAATTATCAAGCCTGCCAAATAAAGACATCTAATGTTTAAAACTGTATTTGGATGTCCCCGGGCATGCAAGCACTACAACGCATAACAAGCAGGAATGTGCTTTGGCAACAAACATCTGAATTGAAATTATAGTAGGAGATTCCTAAAATATGAGAATACAGGTGGGACCTACCACACATTTTATTGAGGGATTTGCATTAAAAAGATATACTATAATGTTTGCGCAAATTTCTAAAACTAATAAGCTAGATTTTTAGAACAAAAAAATTATTATGAAAAAGTATTCGTCCTCTTTTTCCAAGACATTTCTTTTTTTTTGGGACTGAAAATATCCGTCCAGACGGGATTTCTAAATTCGTAAAATGTCTTTTTAGGATTTCCTTGTTCCATTGACCATATATAAACAAACAAATAGCCTAGTATTATGTTCATAAAACCCATCTAACCTTGTCCTTTTTTAAAAAAAAATCCAAAATATGGTCACCCTACATGTAATAGAATATACTGCAGGATAAATGAGAGATAAAGATGAGAGCCTTTGAAAACTTAATGTTCAGAGATTGTATAAAAAAAGACATATAGAATTTTGTCACAGATTTTCCCATGGATGCTTAAAAAATATATATTTATGTATCATTAATCAATTTAGCTACATCTAGTATTGCCTCTTCCTGAAACTCAAAACAAGGCAGTGTTAAATAGGCTTGTAGCAGTCAAACATGTCCGATGGTGCTTGCTAGTTTCCTTCAGTTCTTGTTATTTAGTTTTCGCTTAGTTCAATATTTCTTTCTCGATTTCGTATTCACTCAGTTCGATTCTTTTGACTCGGTAGTTGATTGTAGGGCAATGTGGATCAGCTGTTGGTCAGTGTCTTTGAGACTGGCTATTGATTAGTCATTGAGAGCAGCTGTTGATCAGTGTCGAGATTGGCTGCTAATTAGTCATTATGAGCAGCTGTTGTGCATTCTGCTCTTGTCCAATCAGGGTGTGACAACACCCTCCTTTTGGGATTAAAAGAGGCAGGAAATTGCATATCTATCTCTGGCTATGCAATGCTACTAGTTTTATAGCACTTTTATTTGAAACTTTCTTTTAGTTTAGTTGCCAGGCCAACGGAATAGCATGAGTACTGGGAAGCCCAGCTATTCTTTTTTTTTTGTTGTGTTTTTTAAAAACTCCTTTGCTGGGTCATCAGTGCTAGGGGTGGCTATCCACTGCAAATCCACACTGTTTGCTGAAATGATTGCTAGCCCTGCAGGCATTATTATTATTTTATTTTTTATTTTGTATTTGCTGAAGTTGAACCCAAACTCCAAAACCTTCCTATCTACACAATTCCTTTTGTCATTTTCTATTGGATAGAGGAGACAAATGGTAAATTCTAAAGGGAAAGAAAATATTCCACAAAGAAATATTTTAGTATCCTTCTAAACTGAATGAGTGTTTGTTCATTATTGCCTATTGAAGGGGGATTTGTTCGTCAATATGTTGAAGCCATTTGTTTGTTAATACAGAAATGTAATCATTTATTTTCCTGAATAAAACTGTATTCCTGCTTTCCTTTTGTGTGCTTGTAACCGGTACTCTGACCCCTTCCTCCATTAGCTGGGGTATGGGGGAAATGGAGCCTCACTGAAGCAGGAGTCCCACAAGATGTCCCATCGCTACTGAGTGCCATGACAATAGTTCTATACACTGATATGTTGTAAGACGTTTAAACGGCTCAATGGCTGACCAGACGAGCTGTCGCTCAAACCACCACGCCGTGCTTCATTAAAGACTGTGTAGCCTAGCTCAGATTTGCACATGGCTTTGGCTCTATTTGATTCTGAAGGAAACTCAGCTATAACATGCAGCCAAGAGATGTGTGTCTATAACTTAGACCAAAATTTAAAAGATGCCAGCATTCATCAAATGTGGTAATGCCTAGGTGGTGTCACGGAGCAATTAATGCAGCTGTCAAATGTGAATGCACCATAACAGGAAAACATTTAAATGATTGAAAATGACAATTTCCTAAAATCGGTTGATGACTCATGAGATGGTGTACACACATGGTATACTTACTCTCGGTCAATGACCAGACAGGTGACGGCTTCAGCAGCGATAACATTCGCGGTCCTGATATCCTCCCTGCCGATACAAGAAAGGAGACCATAATCAGCACAAGATGTCAGGGCTTTAGTTATGTTGGCCAAGTTTCTGAATCGCATCTTCAAAAAAGGTTTGTTCCACCAATGTAACTCATTAAAAAAAAAAATTAAAAAGTGAGAATAATATTAAAAATAAGTCATGAATGATGTATATTGTAAGTTACAACCATTGAATTCCACTATATACATGTGCACAGAGCCATTACACTATTCACTTCCATTGGGGAATAATATTGAACATTCTGAAGTTTGTCATACTCATAAATGATCAAGCACAATAAAAACTCAGTTTAAAACCTGTTGAAACAACACGTGCAACACCACAAAGCCACAGGGCCTATTACAGCACAACCAACCACAATGTCCGAAATAGGATGCTTCGGGAACTGTACACAGAGTTTTCTTCAAGCACGTGCACCAAGTAAATCAATGTCCTTTTAACTGCATTTTAAATATGTATTTTTACTGGAGCCTTTGCTTCCAAATGAAAGAGCAGGTGACATTACTCAGTGCCGTTCTCTACATCGTCGTCGGAATCGGTTCCTGTACATTCCGAGGAGGAATCCCCCCAGTCACAGGGGTCGGTGTCCGATTCGGAGTCCATCTTCCTCGGTCTGAGTGCTCGGCCAAAGAAACAATCGCGTACCACGCGCCGCGATTCTCCGGTAAAGTCGCCGTTGTCCACGGCAACTGGGAATCCTCGGCGTCGCAATAACAGAAAAACGAGTCCGAACACTCAGCCGAGTGAGAGCTCGTTTTAGACATTGAGCAGTGCACTCTCCCTTGCGGGCCGGTGTGTTCATGTCGTTTGGAGCCCCCGACGCTGCTTCCTGAGTGGAAGACCCTTGCGTATGTCATCGCTCGCGGAAAAAAAATATGACATGCCACATCGGCCGGCTGGTTAGGTGTGAATTGTGACTCGCTGCCAAAAACAGACTGGTTCGTTCCTCTCGCTCCACTGCTTTGGCCGCAGCACACATTTTTCCGGTGGAGCACAAGTGAGGTGTATAGATATGCCGCTGCAAAGTTATCGTATCTCTTTCGTTATCTCACACGTGTTTTTGTTTAGGCTTACTGTTTTTGAGGTTTTTCCTTGACCCAATTCCAAGGGCAGATTTACATGTCATGGATGTTGAAGTTTATTTTTTGTTCATGATTAAATAGGAAAGCTTTCCTTTCCGTTTTGAGTAAATTATGGTACATGAATATTGTAAAAGCTTAAAAAACAAATGTCATCATTAATGTATCCAATTCAACACAACAGCATTAGCTTATTATTATTATTACTGTTAATAAAAAATACATCCAAAAACACTTCATATAAATGTGTGAAGGTATAGCTCTACAGACTTGGCGTATTTACTGAATTACTGGCAACTGCTCTCGAACCTGTTAGGCTAGTCGTTGTGACTCTTTAAAGAAAAATGTGATACAGCTATATGGTCTCATCTTCTTTAAAAGCCTTGACTATAGAGTAGCTACTGGTCTTGGAATTGTGTGGAGTATAAATAGGTGTAGTTATGCAACAACAAAGTAAATCATAGTTTGGGGACTGTGGTGGATTTATTTGTAGAGTTGCTAAGGAGAGCCACTTTCACCTGTTCTCCACTTGTCCCTTAAATGCATGTCAACAGCCCCCCGCTCCTTCTCACTGCCAACCGCATAACCCTTTCTACCATCCTGCTACCTCTGAGTGTGTAGCAGATGTCAGGGTGTTTTAAAAAATATATATTTTATTTTGTTGTTATTGGAATTATAGAATTCACATGTCTAACTGTTTTCACAATAAACAAGAGCCTATGGTTGCAGAAGCTGTAGCCAGGTTAATTTGAGAAAGTCACAGGTAAGATATGGGCAAAAAAAATGCATAATGCAGTACTCATGACATCATTGCAAAATTTCTGTGAGATTTATTTGAATGTTTGTCATCTCTCCAGATGCATTTGTTTTCTAGGACAGTCAGGATGATTCACAGGCAGTGAGAATGTTATTTGTGTGTACAAAAATCCCACAAACTCTAGGCCCTTCCTGCCAGTCATGACTTGGCCCTAGTTGCTAGTTGTAGTACAAATTCAGTTTGTGCCAGAAAGCTGTCAAGCTTAAAGAAACAAAGGTCAGGCCTAGTTTTAGCTAATGTTTTACAGGCTTTCACAAAATTAAATAAAATACAGTAATAAATTACTAAACGGGCACATCGCTGTATGTGAAATCACTTAAAATAACGTCTGTAGCATCATTCCACCAATGTCATGAAATGTTTACTTGTAATATTCATAATGTGTATAATTTAATATTAAATTTTCTCCAGGGAGTTGACAGTTTTCTACACTGACTTGACTCAACAGTTTGACAGCAATCACCAAATTAACCTACCGAACTGTCTTTATGAAGAATTAAAGTAACTCTTGAATTAATTTGTGAAGCAAAGCTCACAACAAATGTTGACTTTCCACATTGCGGTGAGCTCTTGCCACATTGGGGACAAGAAGTCTTACTATGTCCTGTGGGCTGGCTGCTTATTCAGTAAGACACCTCCACGTAGAGATTCCAGCTAACCTAGCGCTTTCAAAATATTAGCAACTTAATGATTTCAAGACTCTCACTCATTTGTGGACACAGCAGAGCGTATAAAGCACAAAGAGTGTTAACCCACAGCGGTTGATGATGAGTCGAGAGTTCTATAGTGCCGTGGTTATCTAACGGCCGTGTGGCTGGGATGCCTTTCTTCACGTCCTTGGGCGTGCAAAACCATCACAACATGATGAGCCAACTGCTGTCGAATCCCAGGCTTGGCTTTTTAGCACTGTGCCAGGGGGACTCGGTGTGTGCTTTCAGGGGAGGGCGTGAACATTACCCCCACTTTTCAGGGCTATCTGTTATCCAACGGATCGAGAGCGGGGGGAGGGGGGGCGGCGAGGGAGTTCCACTTTAATTTGCACCGACGCAACTTCTCTCCGCAAGCGCCCCCACCCCTGTTCTCAAAAATGCACTCTTCTCCCGCATGCACGGTGAACCTGACTGTGCTATAGATGCCCTTAGCTGCACACCCACATGAACTGTGCATACTGATGTATGACTTGAAATCCAATTAAAAATTGCAATGGAATAAAAATATGTGTGAAGCTTAAGCTAACCACAAGACTGGCAACAGTAATGCCATTGTTTGTTGTAGATATCTACACCCGCACACACCTCGGTGTGTGATGTAGCTATCCCTCTCACACACAGTGAGCCCAGGTTGTGCTTGAGATACCTCTCTCTCTCTCATGCATTGTGAGCCTCAGTGTGTTTGGTAGATATCTCCTCTTCTCTCACACATACAGTAGAACCTCAGTGTGTTTGGTAGATATCTCCTCTTCTCTCACACATACAGTAGAACCTCAGTGTGTTTGGTAGATATCTCCTCTTCTCTCACACATACAGTAGAACCTCAGTGTGGTAGATATCTCCTCTTCTCTCACACATACAGTAGAACCTCAGTGTGGTAGATATCTCCTCTTCTCTCACACATACAGTAGAACCTCAGTGTGGTAGATATCTCCTCTTCTCTCACACATACAGTAGAACCTCAGTGTGTTTGGTAGATATCTCCTCTCTCACACATACAGTAGAACCTCAGTGTGGTAGATATCTCCTCTTCTCTCACACATACAGTAGAACCTCAGTGTGGTAGATATCTCCTCTTCTCTCACACATACAGTGGAACCTCAGTGTGGTAGATATCACCTCTTCTCTCACACATACAGTAGAACCTCAGTGTGGTAGATATCTCCTCTTCTCTCACACATACAGTAGAACCTCAGTGTGGTAGATATCACCTCTTCTCTCACACATACAGTAGAACCTCAGTGTGTGGTAGATATGCTCTCCTGCCCAGGCATCACATACAGCTGTCTCCATATTTGCTCCATACCGTCAGATCCCTAATGCATTATATACTGCTATTACTAGCTACTGCCTGCATTGCTCCGTCTCCTCCAGTGTTCCTGCAATACATACATAACATTACTCAAACCCCATTAGAGCTTCATAATGTGCAAATAATACGATGGGAACTAACTTAATTACGAATAACTGGACTTAATTACCATGAACATGGTGTTATCAAAACAGCATGTAGGAAATGGTTGTTATATGCATGGATTGCTATCTATTAACTATGATCTCATTCCCAGGCAAAATGAATATGGAGATCAAGTCAGGCTGATTACTTGTCTGCACTTCTGTCAGAAAGCCAAAATCTTAGGCTCTACTCCAGACAGTCGGTCTATAATTGCTACGAAAACAGGCTCCCTTTGATTTTTTAAAATACTGCGAAATATCAAAGACACTGACTTGAGTGACCAAAGTAGCCTTTGTGACATAACAAACTGATATTCTTCTCTTTATAAACTGAAACCCAGGGCCGAGATGTGAGATCAAAAGGACTGGAATCACAAAAGCTCCTTTTAAAGCTACATAAATTGTGTATCGCAGCTAAATATACCTTTCTATCTCTCTGTACAGAGGTGACCATCAAAGCTGTGTGTAGTAGATCAGCAGCATTTATGAGTCTAAAACAGGACACCTTGATGGTGGTTTAACTCCTGCAATGGAAGAAGGACTGTGTACATTTGCAATAGCCTGTACACTCACTGTGTACAAATGAAGAATGGGTTCAATTAAAGACGTTGGCACTTTGTAATGTCATTAAAAAAAACACACCTGAGAGTCAACACTATTTTTTTTTTCTACCCTGAAAAACATTGTCCATTACAATAAACAATTTGAGTATTGGCAGAAAAGCTGATTAAGGAGTACATGCTGTCATTATTTTATTTTAGAACCCTAGGTTGAATTACACCAAGATCGAAAATCTCCCCCTCCCGCCTCTCTCCCTCAGACATGGAACACGGCTTGTTGTAATGCCTCAGCTCGCCGTGGGACCACCCCAACAAGGAAATAAACAGATGAAATTTCCGCTTGGTAGTTTTCTGGTGGGGGCTGCTTTGCATAGTCTTCACCTTATCGCTATCTCGACAAAAGGAAGATACGGTTTGTGAGATTGGTCTCCTGCAACCTTATTGGTTCTGACACAATTTAGCCAGCCTTATGTTATAGGTTAGCAGCTGCTTTGGTCTGAACTGCCACCTCCAATTGGAGCCCATCCTAACGGAGATTGTGATTTGTCAGACGAGGTAACTGACATTTGATTTGGTACAAAGGGCCAAAGGGCCAAAGGGCCAATTAACGCAGCTGACTACTGAAGAGGAGACTGCGGTTTCACCAAAAGAAAGAAGCGTATGCCGTCAGTCACTCACTGGTTTGAACCATTGGGTTTTGTCAAAGTTGTCGATTGGCTAAAATGTTCTTCTAAAATCCCTCTGAATTGCATATTATACATCTCTTCATTGGACGTCTTACTTGCCAGCTGGTTTAATATCTCAAGACTTTAACCTGCTCCACACATTTGATTAATTGCTGGTGCATCCCTCATCCTCATCCATCAACCCGCTTATTCCTTTTCAGGGTCACGGGGGGTGCTGGAGCCTATCCCAGCATGCATTGGGCGAGAGGCAGGAATACACCCTGGACAGGTCGCCAATCCATCGCAGAGCACTAACACCGTTCACTCACTCATTCATACCTATGGGCAATTTAGAGTCTCCAATTAGCCTAACCTGCATGTTTTTGGACTGTGGGAGGAAACCGGAGTACCCGGAGGAAACCCACGCTGACACGGGGAGAACATGCAAACTCCACACAGAAAGGCCCTCGACCGGGATTCGAACTCGGTACCTTCTTGCTGTAAGGCGACAGTGCTAACCACTGCACCACCGTGCCGCCTTGGGGTGCATCCCTCATTACATTATGTTACCATCCATTCCACCTTTAGTTAAACCGGGCCGGCCCACGGAGGATGGGCTCCCCCTCTCCTTTAGTTAAACCAGGCCAGCCAGCGGAGGATGGGCTCCCCCTCTCCTTTAGTTAAACCAGGCCAGCCAGCGGAGGATGGGCTCCCCCTCTCCTTTAGTTAAACCAGGCCAGCCAGCGGAGGATGGGCTCCCCCTCTCCTTTAGTTAACCCGGGCCGGCCAGCGGTGGATGGGCTCCCCCTCTCCTTTAGTTAAACCGGGCCGGCCAGCGGAGGATGGGCTCCCCCTCTCCTTTAGTTAAACCGGGCCGGCCAGCGGAGGATGGGCTCCCCCTCTCTCGCAAGGTTCCTCCCGAGGTTTCTTCCCATTAGGGAGTTTTTTCTCGCCACCATTTCAATGTTTTTCTTCCCGCTGGGGAGTTTTTACCTTGTTTTCTTTTTGGGGGTTCAGGCCTGGTTTGTGCTTCTGTTTCTCTGTACAGCGTCTTTGAGACGGTTCTCTGTAAAAAGCGCTGTACAAATAAAATCAAATTAAAAGCTCAGTGATTGACAGCTTTTAGATCATAAAACCCCGCTCTCCCATCACTGCTGCTGACTCCGGAAATAAGGAACATTCATCATAGAGTTTGCGCTCCTGTACAAGTCGATGACATCATCTATGACGTTCCCTGGCCTCCAGTATTGCCTGTGCCCATAGCCACTTTCTTTTGCTTTCTCGAGAGGCCCAATGGGAGGTAATGAGAGAGACTGGAACCCAACCTCTTCCGTCCAACTGCCCCTGTGCCTGCAGCCGTCTCTATCCCCCTGCCCGAGACATCAATAACAGGAAAGTTTAATTTCCCTCATCGATTAAAAATCTGCAAAACCTGCCCCTGCACATGACAGAGTGTCCACAGTAACTGGTATCCCTTGAGGGAAGCTTTGATGGTCACCTTCAGATAAAGGTAAACCGTCTGTCTGAATTCCTAGCTGGCCATGTCAGGGATATTAGTGTCGTGATCAAAAACACAATGTAGGGGTGAGTGGGAAGTCACTGGTTGTTTGATGTGCAAAATTAGTTCGTAAAAAGAATTTCACCAAAGACAAAATGCACTGCAGGTTGTGACTCATTTATTGAGTTATTTTGTTCCATAACGCCATGCAATGGCCATTCCTCATGTGTCCACAAGAGGTCGCTGCATCCCTTAAACCAGTTTGTCTGTCAGGTTCCTCTTTAATGTCAGCCTTTGAAATGCTTCCCTGCAGTTTTGCAGAAATACCGTGTGGTTATTTTTGCACTAAAACAGTTTGCTGTTGCAAAGGGCTGTAAAAGATTTGTAAGCCAATGCATAAACACATGCAGGTGAAAGACAAAGATGGGAAGTCACATGACTGGGAGGATAAGAGACTAAAATAAGGCCCAACTGGAGCCCCCACCTACCTGCATAATTATAATTCATCAGAAGAAGACTTATCACACATCTGAGTGTTATCCTGTTCCAAATGGTTGTACTGTAAGGCTATGAGCAACCTGGTCAGGCTCACAGTACTGTAAGATTATATGCAGCCAGGTCAGTTTCACAGAACCTCAAGGTTATGTGCAGCATTATCAGGCTCATAGTATAGCAAGGTTATGAGTGCCATGGTCAGGCTCATTGTACCGCAAGATTATGAACCTGGTCAGGGTAGAACTATGTTATGAGCAACCTCATCGGGCTCATAAAACCACACGGCTATGAGCAAGTCCGGACAGGCTCGCAGTAACATAAAGGTTATGAACAGTCTGGTCAGGTTGAGAGCCTGACGGGTGAGGATAGGGTAGACTTACCCCTGCAGGGCCTTCTCTCCAAACCACTCCCCCTTCCCCAGAATGCGCAGGTAGGCCGGTTCCTCGCTGGGCCAGTCTTCCCTTGTAACATTCACCTGTCGGGACAGCACACCAGGTCACAAACACTTCAGTGCCTCATGTTTTAATGGAGTTATCACAGTAGGGCACTAATACACAAACGTGCTGGCAATACAAGTTGCATAGGGATTCAAGGGTGATAAAACGATGTGTCGTGACTCGTAAAGGCAGTAAATTCTCTTTTATGGGCTTGCTTTCGTCTAATCCATGTTTCAAACTGAAATGCATTCCAGGTGGTTCCGTCTCATTCGTCACGCTTTGCAGGGAAATGGCATAAAGTAATCCACGTTTGTACAGCCTGATCATAAAATTGTCATGGGATAAGGAAACTGTTATCCTTTATTAATTGTAGACATTAATATTTGATTACAAACGTGGCAATTCACCACATAAATAATTGGGGATTTGGGATTCAGGATTTCTGGGTAAAGACGGAGTCTCTTTGCTCAGGGTAAAACTACACACGTATAGTATTTTTTATATCTGCACTGCCATAGTAATTATCTCATTTGTGATCTGACGATCAGAAAGCAAGGCAAAACAGAATAGAGAGAGATAAAAAAGGGGAGAGAGCGAGGGGGCGAGAGAGAGACTCTTATCGTGTCTGTTTAAGGTGAGATGAGTTTGTGCGTGTGGGGAGGAAAGGGGGGGAGAGAGAGAGGGAGGAGAGAGAGAGAGAGGGAGAAAAGAGGGGGAGAGAAAGAGAGGGAGGAAAGGGCAGGAGAAAGAGGGAGAGAGAGAGGGAGGGAAGGGGGGAGAAAGAGGGGGAGGAAGGGGGGGAGAAAGAGGGGGAGAAAGAGGGGGAGAGAGGAAAGAGAGAGGGAGGAAAGAGGGGGAGAGAGAGAGGGGGACAGAGGGGAGAAGGAAAGAGGGGAGAAGGAAAGAGGGGAGAAGGAAAGAGGGGGGAAGGAAAGAGGGGGGGGAGAGGGAGGAAAGAGAGAGAGGGCACACGTAGATGGAGAGGGGCTCAGAAAGAAACACAAAGCAGGACAGAGACAGACAGAATGAAAAGGCAAAGAGAGAGTGACAGGATGTTCCACCCTGCCCAAACGGGAATATGAAACACATGAGCCCCCCTCTCCAAGGGGAGGTGGCAGTGTGTCTGTTTGTCTTTAATAAGGGCCCCGCTTGGACCAGCTGCAGCCTCACCTTCCCCTTGCTGATGATGAAGAAGGTATCTCCTCTGGCTCCCTGTCGAATGATGTACTCTCCGTTCTCATAGTGGGTCTGTAGAGAGGGAAAGAGAACCAACCACGTCACCCCATCCTTCTTCTGGGGCCTCAAACCTATCCTCAGGGTGTCCGTCCCAAACCTAACCTCAGGACCCACGTCGGGGTGTCCGTCCCAAACCAAACCTCGGGACCCACGTCGGGGTGTCCGTCCCAAACCTACCCAAAAGGCCAAAGCCTCCCCCCAGCGAGCGCTGTATTACTCCCATCTGGCTCTGGGGAGAGTGGCACGGTTCCCAACCTTTTTAATATCCGCCCATAACACAAGCTTGAAATGCCCGGTCACCGAGGTGTCAATCCAGCCAGCGCGGCAGGGTACCGCCACTTTCTTTACAACATCGCCGCGAGGTAGTGACAAACAACAGTGCAGTCGCAATAAAGGAGGTGGCGGAAAGGTCGCCAAATATTTTGACTGCCATACAACTCCACCCAACACACTGAGAACAATGGTCCACAACCTAATTCGTTTTTTTAAAATGTTATATATTGTTTGGCTGGATGGGATGTCAAAAATAGGCCTGTAAAAGCAGAACTGGCCCACCCATCTTCCCACCGAAAAGAAAATCACTATTGGACAGAATATTGGATCATTAAGATATGTATCTACGACAGTTTATTCAATTACTTGGATAACCTTGTAGATTGTTAATGGAGGGTAATTTTTTTCAGTTCTAAGTATTATCCATGTAAGAAAATCTGGCCCAAAATAAGATAAAATGAAAGGTTCTTTCATACAGCAAGTCATTATTTGAACAGGAAAGATTTGAGGTTTTTTTCTGAGAAAATGGTTCTGGCAGAAGTTGATATGAGAAGATTATTGATGCATTAATCATAATAATAACTAGCATTCTACCTTTACTTTCTTATTCAAAATACAGAACCCTTCCCTGACTAAAATGAGAATGGCATTAAGAACAGCCCCACACATTCATTGTGAAGATGAGAGATTGGATAAAAAGCAGAAAGTGTGTGTGTGTGTGTGTGTGTGTGTGTGTGTGTGTGTGTGTGGCATGCCCCATGGGCCATAATATGAATACAAAAACTACTGAAAACGATGAGAGAATCTGGAGATTAGTTCCAGCAACTCACAAATAATATCAATCGGTTACTGCATGGATTACAAAAGCTGCATGTCGATCACAACCTCACTGATAATTGGATAGGAATACATTTATTATCACATAGGAATGCACATGCGTATATGAACAGATATGACTGCTGCTAATATTCACTCAGGGGACCATGTTACTCCATTTTTTAACCACTTGAAGGTGCAGTAGGCAAGATTTTTTTCGATACAATTTTGGTGAAATTACTAAATTTGCTCATTACATTCCAACAGCTATCAATAAATTAAGTGTTCTGAGAAACATTCTGGTTTCTGTGAGTGTCCTGGGCTCTGTACTAGGCTTTCAAAAAATCTCAAGCCGGTCTTCCAAAAACCAACCAATCAGGGCAACTATCTACAAGCAAAAGATCCTCCCAGTAGAATAAACCCCTCCCTGTCTGCCTGTCTCCGCACGTGCACTGGAGCATAATTTGGTGGGAGGGGCTTAGGAAAGAGATAGAAGGGAGGTGTGCAAAAGGGGGAAGTCTTTTTGCTATGTATACTTTCAAACTTGCCTACTGCAGCTTTAATCCAAATTAGGGTTGTAGAGGCGACAGGGAAAGCAGAGTAGCCCAGACATCCCTCACCCCAGCGACTTCCTCCGACTCCTCCTGGTGAATCCCTGGGCGATAAGGTCCCCGCTCAGGGTCATATTAATACTCATACAGAACCACTCTAATATTCACTCTGGACATTGATACTCAGTCATACTCAATCAGGTCTGTGCAAATAGGTCAGATTGGATCAGATTAATAATCACTGGAGATGAATCGCATACTGTAGAAACACAGCCGTAACCAGCACTAAATCCCATCAGCAGTGTGTAAAGACTACCAGCGTTTTCCCATTACACCCTCCTTCAGATTGCTAATGATGACATTCGGCTAATAACAGAAATCCTCTATGAAATCAATCAGTCAATCTTCTGAGACCAGCTGAACCCCACCGAGGAAGTCTTTTCAACATTTCCCAGGCTGGCGAGTGGCTTGCACGGTGTCACCTATCGCACCTGTTATAGTCTGTGAAAAATTAATTAACTTTACACTGGAAAATTCGGAGAGACACACAAGCTATCGTGAGTGATGTCTGTTGTCAGATATATACAGTAATTTTCAATGCTTATCTGTCTCTCAGCCCTTATCTTTGACGGGTATGTTCCTAATACTGACAGGAAAACACTGATGCACAGAGCTGATTGTCAGGTCCTTGGACTGTCCTCCTTCATAAGGAATGCTATTGTCACTTGACTGGCCCGTGATGGAGTCAAAAAAGGCAGCAAATAGGACTCTGTAAAGTTCAGTCCTCAAAAATGTAGCTGACAACTATAAATAGCTTTCAATTCAAAATTGAAAATTTGAAATTGATGGAATGCAACTTCTTAGAACTATTATTTCATATTCCTGTTCTCTTGTATTGTTGCTAGCCAGCTATGCAATGACTTGGTTAATGTTCTTTTATAGCGAGACTGACAGTCTGACTCAATCAGACTGACAGTTTCTTCATGAAGGAGTCTAACTTGGAACACAAATTTAAATTGAAATATGTCTACGTTCTATGAGGAATTTTCAGGTCACAAACTAATTTTGTGTCATTCAGTTTTTTTTTGTAAACTGACCCCAATTCTGGTTCACAGATTCTATAGCTCTCCTCTGACAGACGCTTTCAGAAGTACACTATCCCACAATGCAATGCTCTGAGAAACCACAGGCCTGCTTTTCAGGAAGACTGAATGAAACCCGATCCAAACCACACATGTCCAAAGTGCTGAGTGTCGTGTAGACAGGAAGCCCCCTGTCGTTTGTCTGACCTCTAGACAAACAGAATAGTGAAGGATTACAGCCCAGATGACTCTAACCAAGGGGCCAGCTTTCGGCTCTCAACCTCAGCACCGGATATAATGTTGCTATAATCTATAATTGTGCTCAAAAAGCCAGATTCCCCATTGGGCTGCATAAATTTTTTGACAGCAAAAATACATTACTTCCACTCATATATTAAAGTTAACGCTGCATTAAATTCTTTTTTTTAATTGCTTATTATTTTTCCATGGTATTTTTTTTTTCTTACCACACAGACAAAGATATACATTTTTTCATGATTATTTTTTGAAAAATTGAGTCCCACAATGAGAATTAATTAAAAAATATATGGCAGATCCTAATTCCTAGACATTAGCCACAAAGGCTAATAGTAAAAATAACCATAAAGTGTTAAGTCTTGGACTTGCCGTATGGCAACATAAAATGACGAAGACGGAAGTATTGCCGTCGAAACATGTCAGGTAGGAAAACATAACTTGTGTCTGATATAAAAGAAAACTATGATCTAAGTAAATATAGACACTATGAACTTATTTGAACTATAACATAAAATGCAGTTAGCATGCATACTGTACATACATGTACCGTACGCTTGAACACAGCATCTCCAGGTCCGTATGATACGAAAGAGCAAAGATGCCATCTAAGGACACGTCTGGGTTGCTTTCTTGTTTTAAATGTCAGAAAGATGCCGGCCATCAGTAAATGTTTTGTGTGGGAAGGACAAAAGACGCCTACATACAAATTTCAATCAGCCGTTCGCAATTAGCATAATAAAACCTAAGGGCTTTCAATGATCGCAATTATCATAAACGGTGTGGGACTTTCAGTAATATCACGCGCGTATGTCTCCGTCACTCTTTTTGTGAAAATGGCCGCTTTTCTCTCAATGGTCCCTTTCCCACAGCAGTGCGCAGTATCTTCAGTGCCAGCTGTTCCTCATTCTGGTCTTAAATAACACACAGCTGAGCTGTTAGGATTGTGTAGACGGCCTAACGCTCGCAGTCAAGAGGTTTGCCGACGTCACACACCCCCCCCCCCCGAAACACTAACAATGAAAAAATGACCAAGTTTTATGGATGTCTTCAAGAAGGGGAATGTGAACAAACGTTCGCTCTTGGACGGAGTCCCAAAACCTGACGTTGGCTGGTGATTGAGAGGAAGCGGCAGACACTGCGGCTCTTCAGTTTAATGCTGTGCGCTAATGGATACGTGGAATTCTTTTTTTGATTAATCCCTTCCTGCTTATGTGTTGATCTTTCATTCTTGAATCTCATCAAATTTAGTTGTGATGTAGATTTCCGTTCTGAGTGACTTGTGTATAGAGAAACAAACTTCTGGACAATTTGTACCAAAGCCCCCCCCCCCAAAAAAATAATTCCAAACACTCACAGCCGGCATTAATTATTTGCCTTCCACTTCAACCTATGGTTTCCGTAGGTATCAAACCGTATGCTAAACATTAGACAGGAAATTGAATCTGCGTCCGCTCAAAAAACTGAACTGAATTCTCTGCCTGGAGCTGCATGTCCGTCATCACAATCTGTTTGTACTCTTATCAATCTGCAATATGCACTCACAGTTAAATATGTGTAACTAACATTTTTGCCACTTATTGCAGAAAACAAAGTTATTCCAGAAAAGTGTTCTACGCTGTCCAATGGGGCTTTTAAATTACTCAGATTTTCAATTTCTTTTATTTTCTATTTATCTTTTATTATACCTCTGTGCCATTCACAAAAGGTGTACCACAGCTGAGTGGCATGGGCTCTTCAGAGATACTCACATGTGAGGCAGTGACTTTCTAAACCCTACCGATTTGGTGTTTATTGGTGAAGAGGTGGAGCAGCTGGTGGCTAGTGGGTGCCTGACTGTACCGTTAACCCGAGGAACCCTGACCAACACAAATACAGCAGATCCAGCTTACCCCAGTCTGGATGAGGCTAAATGTGTACCGCTGCTATGCTCACTTCTCATATCGGAGTGTAAACCTGGTCAGGTTCATAGTACCATAAGGTTGATAGCAAACTGGTCAGGCTCATAATACTGTAAGATTTTGAACATGACTATGGTCAGGTTCATAGCACTGTAAAGTTATGAGCAGCCTGTAAGGCTCATAGTACCGTACCTGGTCAGCCTCGTGAATAGCATGAGGTTATGAGCAACCTTTAAGGCTCATAGTACCATACCTGGTCAGCCTCGTGAATAGCATGAGGTTATGAGCAACCTTTAAGGCTCATAGTACCGTACCTGGTCAGCCTCGTAAATAGCATGAGGTTATGAGCAACCTTTAAGGCTCATAGTACCATACCTGGTCAGCCTCATGAATAGCATGAGGTTATGAGTAACCTTTAAGGCTCATAGTACCGTACCTGGTCAGCCTCGTAAATAGCATGAGGTTATGAACAACCTTTAAGGCTCATAGTACCGTACCTGGTCAGCCTCGTAAATAGCATGAGGTTATGAGCAACCTTTAAGGCTCATAGTACCGTACCTGGTCAGCCTCGTAAATAGCATGAGGTTATAAGCAACCTGTACGGCTCATGGTACCATTAGGTTGTGAGACGCTTCATAAAGCTCATAGTACCATGAGGCCCTGAGCAACTTGGGTCTGGTTAATGGTGCCACACAGTTATGAGCAGCCTGGTCAACCTCATTGTAGCATAAATGTGGCTAGCATTCGGCTAATGACATAGCCCAGCCCTACGGCTGAGACGGTGAAGCCATAGGACCCAGACGGCACTCTTGGTGAGCTTTGCGCACACTTCTTCCCTGTAGCCTTCTCAGGACAGTAACTGCATGGGGACCTCTATCACACGCCAGGCAGTGCAGATACATATGGGGACAATAGAGATATATCGGTGTTTGGTGTTTGACCGACCAGCATGGAGAAACCAAATCCAGGAGGGTGTGAAAACAGTAGAGTCACCAGTGCCATGATGAAAAGACAGCAGCATAAATCTTCCAAGAAAAGACCTTCACCTCAGAGGTCCTCTTTCTCCTTAACCTGTCCAGTGTGCCACAGAGAATTCCTGCCTCAGATTGGTCTCTTCAGCAATATGCGCCAGTGGCGGATTTAGGTATAGGCGACATGGAGGGGTTCGCTCAGGGCGCCGTACAAGCTAGAACCGCCACTGATCCGCGCACCCACAAAAACCCAAAACCAACACAGTGAGACACGCCTTGGTCATCATCAACTATGATGGACGAACATAGATGTATAGAACATAGATGTATAGAACATAGATGTATAGAACACGTACTCCACAACGACAGTTGATCATATCTTTGTTCCCAGTGCCTGTGTAGCTAAGCACATTCTGACAGGATTAAAATGCTGACACTCTTGGTATTAAAAAAATGGAATGCCAATCAAATTGAAGGTCCTGAACTTTGAAATGGCTACCAGGTGATGAAGTGTGTATGTGTGTGTGTGTGTGTGTGTGTGTGTGTGTCCTACTGCCTGTTGTGTTAATGTGCTACTTGGAGTTATAATTGTATGACTTAAAGTAGTTATTCAAAATTTAAATAAGCTAAATAAATATAACAATATAATAAATAGTCCAAATAACAAAACTTCAAGCCCTGGTATTTTAGTGGTTTTGAAGAAGGCCAACATTTTAACCCTTTAACATGGAAAACAGACTGTTGCAATGACACATTCTTTAAATCTTTTTTGAGCCCATAATTATCTTATTAACCTTATATTCTAATTACCTTTGACATGGGATTTTGATATGGGTGAAAGCCTTTCCTCCCTCATTTATCTTTCATTTTACGTGTTTAAATTTAATCTTAGCAGAAAGCGCAACCCGTATTAACAAGGTAGGCTGGCATATCACTGAATATTCTAGAAGTACTATCTGGCAGCAATAAAATAACGAACAAGAAGACATGTTTACTCTTTGGAACATTGTGTCTCACAGGATGTCCTGTATGTTATTAATAAAATGGCCGATGTGTGTTCTAAGCCCCGGATCTGGGAGGTTCCTGTATAACGATCTGACTGGAGAAAAAGGAGACCTTTTAGTGTGACCTTACCAAAGTTAAAGTCATTTAAACCCTGCTTCTGCAGATTCTTACATAAGCAGCAAGTGGAACTGCAAAATAAGAATCAATGATGCCTATCTGCTAATGGTATATAGAAATGTTTCTATACAGCCTCATGAAGGCAATTTCTGAATCCAGGGGAATCACTAAATTCACGTCACGAAAGGGTAAAGGTACAGAAAATGTGACTGTCTGAAAATATTGCATATTGAGTCAATATTGATTAGGTTGTTAAAGCACAAGTTGATCTCCAGATCAGATTTATGGTACATTTGTTGAATATACAAGTCAAACGTTCATGTTCAAATATGTGTAGTTCATGCAGATTCAAAAAATAAATAAAATAATTATAACAATACATTAATGGTGGTGTTAAGGTCTTTTCAAATTTGGAGAAAACTGTGTGACTATTTAAATGCATTTTATACTGCATATAAAAACATTGGAATTTTTAACCTCTTTTCTTGTCTCTATTTTTCCCTGATAATTTAATATTAGCGTACTATAATCTGGGGTTCTTTTCTGGTTTATTTTGTAGAAAATGCAAGACCTTTGTAAATATTTGCCTATTGATTATAATGACGCTAATAATATTTGTGTTTACAAAATACCCACTTAGCCCTATACTTAAATTTAGCCTTGTTCTGTCCTTGTATACTGTACAATATATGCAACAATCAAATATTTACAGTTTTATTTGCCGTATTACACATTTTAATGCAACCATGTACTGTTAGTCCGGTCATATACATAAATTATAGATTAGTTACAGAAATCAAATGGCCTTATTAAACAGCTGTGCTATTAAATACTGTAGGTGTGGAATTTAATAATCAAGTAATAAACACCTGTTGAGCACAACCTGGGGATGTAGCATAGGGAGTATATCAGTGGGGTTTAATGGCATCCCTTCTCAGCTTCCAAAGGGTTTTTACCTGTTATGTACTGAAGGCTAACTACACCTTATTTACCACCATTGCTGTTCTTTGGCTTGATCGTCACACTTAAACTATGAAAGGACACTCCTGTCCCCTCAATCAATGTGTTCCTTTTGTATAATCAAAACAGTGCATTATCTTGTAACGGCACCGTGCATCGCCTCCATCTCTCTATCTATCACTCTCTCTTCGGCACTCTATTGAACTGCATTGTGTCAGAAAAAATATAAATATGAAGGTCTGGAGAAAAACATCATCCCGGCCTCACCTCCTCAAGGACGTCTGCCAGCTTGCTTACAATTTCCTCTGAAAGGACCTGGAATGTCGGAACGCTGTGAAAGAGAGGGTGGGTGGGTTTGTGGGAGGGGTGGGGGAGGGTAGAGAAAAGAGAAATTTGTATCATTTGTGCACCTTATTAATTTCTTATTTTGATCAAGTTCAGAATTCAGATTCTGTGTGAATATCCGCATGTATTGATGGTTGAATCTCAAGCCAATGGTCATATCTTGGTTAGAAAAAAAGTATACAACCAAATCACAAAAACACAGAATACAATGTTGCAGACCTGCGTGAAATATGTATTTGAAATCTTTTAGATGCCAGTGAATTTTGTAAAATCTGAGAATCTTCTATGAAACACAAATTACCAAAACCTGCAATCATATGATGGTTTAAATAGAAAGAATAGAATATACCGGTAGATTTTTCTTTTAAGATTGTCAATGAGCAGGATTTTCAGTTTTTCTAAATTTAGGAGAGCTTGTAAATAATTTGGCACAGATCTTTAGGTGGAAATATATTTAACAAGCTTCATATAATCACATAACCATGTATTTATCCTCTGAATAATCAAAGTAATAGTCATACTAATAAGCAATTTATAAAATATGAACAACTTTTAACTTATAACTATTGGGATCACCTCTTTAAAAACAGACAGCAAAACCATAGACAGAATCATTACAGACACATTTCCTGTTTGTATATTTTCCTATATACTGTGAAGTGTTGCAACCATATTTGCAGTTTATTCCCTTTCTGTAAGGGAAATCTTCCCAGTTGTATGTGTAATATCAGACTGGCAGTGCAGTATAGAAGGAAATTGAATTCCCGTGTGGGGTACTCTTGTTCTACCATTGAGTGATGTACTTAACCTCGCTAGCTTCAGTAAAATATACAGCTACCCAAATGGACAGAACATAAAAATTGCAAGCAGTTTCGTTCTGGATAAGAGCACCTGCTAAAGACCTAGATGCAATATAATATAATTTATGCTGCTCTGGGAACCGGCTTTATAAGGACCTCTGCTGTTAGGTCTATGTTCCGTTTTGTGATTGGAGGCGCATGGGAGAACAGACTGTCTCTCGTAACTTCGGCACAAATGGCACCTCTAGGCCGCTGAGGTTTCCGTTCCGTCAAACTAAAGCGGGAACAGCTTGAAGGACTCTTCTCCTGACGGTTGATCTTCTCAGTGAAAAGCCTTTCTAAAGTGCAGAGATTACAAGCAATTTTCTGCTAATAACAGGCAGTGACAATTTTCCGTCGAGGGAAATTTATCTGCGCAGCCATCTGGCGCAAGGCTGTGCTCTGCTTTTGTGGGTGCTGGAATAGACCCTCAACCGCTTCCCACAACTACAGTTACGGTTTCCATAACTACAGGACACGTTACTCCAATATTACATCCACTACAGTGGGATTAAAGGCATTCTATAATCCACATGTCCTGTTGTAACATCCTTAAAATAATCTATATTGTAAAGGTAAGAAGTTAAATATAGAGAAAAGATTGGCTGCAACACTGCTATCTTGCAACAGAGAGAACTTTAATACTGACGTTTCAGTCAGAGACTTTCATCGGAGCAAAAAATAAAAAGGTAAGAAGTTAAAAAGCAAACGATAAATTCACACATAATTTCATGATATCTCAGGCTAAAACAGCATAGAAATGCTGCTGCACATTAAAGGTACAATACACAGTATATTAAACTACAAAAGTTTATACAGAACATTCTAGCAAAACTGATTTCGATGCAAGTCCTCAGGCATCAGCAGTCACTCCAACGTCTCCTCGGCCTTACTTGACAGACTCACAATTTTACAGCACAATGAGCCCGATCAGTTTAATACTCTGGTTTAAGAAGCCCATAAACCTTCTGGATATGTAATGATAATAAAAAATGGAGTCTACTACTTCAGCAGTGATTCCTTCAAAGAAATTGAATACACATGAACATATATTGGGATTAAGTATGTATATTATCAACATATTGCAACACAGCACAATATTCGCAAATACAAATGATTGCTGCCTTAAGATACTGCAATATATTACACTGTTGTGGTGTATATCATCATTACATTGTCCATTGAGTCCACATATTTCCAATATATTGGAGTAAATTCCATTTCCACAGGGGTATAAACCAACTCAACCACTAACCAATAAAATGCTGGATAAGACCTGCTAGATCCAATCAGATTATAGGGCACTCACAAACAGTGAAAGAGTAGGGTAACTTAACGTTACTATAATAGTGAGTTACATTTTTACTGTTAGATGTGTTGATGTCCAGGTAGGCCTGTCTGAGAGAAAGCTTGACAAATAAATACATTAATAAACATGTTTTCACTAATTATACTGTCTCTGATTAAATCCCACAGAAATCAGACATGGTTTGAAAACAAAAGGTCTGTGCATTCATTACAAACTAATGTGATAAAGGTAGGAATGTATCAACCTTTGAGGAGGCGGTCATCAATATCTTGTCCACAAAAAAGCCTTTTAAAAACATTTGTTTCACTAAAGATTCCTCCCCGATTTAAAAAGTGGTTCCAGTATTGAACAGCTTTTCTTGAGCAAATGTCAAAAGATTGATTTCAGATGGCGAGGGACAGAATTGAATGTCAGTCTCCTCATGGTCATTATTTTTCACTCGGATGTTTATGACCAACTTACTCATCGGCGTATTCAGGGGTGAGAATTTGCTGACCTCCCAAAAAATAAAATAAATAAATAAAAGTGTTTTGAAGGCTGTCTGAAGACTGACTGTCCAGCATTTTTCTGATCTTCCCTATAATTTACGCACTGTGACATTTTCTAAGTTAATGTTTTTAAACACCTTCGACCTGGGCGATAAACTGTGTCTGCTGGTTTTTGTACTGCTTTCTATTTAATCAGCTTTAAGCAAGCCGCTAACTCAATACCGTTCTGTTCTTACAATAAAGTCCTCTTGATAGGTAATCGTAATCGGTACTGAACGTAGGAGACATGATGTCGGAGGTATGTTTGTGCTAATAATAAAATACTGTTAACGGTTTTCTCAATGTTTCTTGGACCATCTGCCCATCAAACAAACCTGGAGCAGCTGTTTCCGTGCTGCTTAATGTGTCAGTTAATTGTTGTAAGCTTTAAACACTGTTAATGAAATATTTAATCTAATCAAAGTCCATTGATTTGAATATAAATTGGTTGAATAACTTGTTTACTGTGCATAAATGAGCAAAAATAGACTAAGGCCATTACATATACACAGAAGCATAGTTGCAGGAGCAGGTTGAGTGCAATATAAATCCACTATGGATGGGGTTGAGTATAAATATGCACCTTTTTTAATGTATGCATATCTCGGTACATGATATGACTAATAAAATTATTAAATATTATCATACTGCTGTGAATTAGGCTTTTGAATTAGTACATTGTATCAACTCATTTTAATGGCTTAAAAATATGTGGGTATATACCAATGCTTATATAGCAGGGGTGGCCCTGGAAACCTGCAGGTGGTGAGTAGGTTGATCAATTAAAGCAGTTTATTCCATAGTGAGCTCACATCACCTGGGCTGTATCCGAATCAGAGCCCCATCGACTGAGTCCTGTTTACTGTGTACTAGCATACTGTATACTGCTTACTGCATACTGTATACTGCTTACTGCATACTGTTTAGTGACATGCAGTATGCTGAAAATATTCTCCATACTATTATCAAAAAAAACCTGGAAATTTGTATATCATCCGTGGATATTAAGAACACTCAATTTTCAGAATTGACGCGTACTTAACAGTTAAAAATAATAATAAGAATAATAATAATTTAAAAATTTTAATATAATAAAAAAGTGTACTCAACTGGCTTACTCAGTAGTAGTAGGCAAGTGTGCTGATTCGGACACGGCCCTGGGCTGAATGTAGATCCGAAATGTATGCTTTCTTCCTGTCGTTCCCTTTCCTTGCTTCAAGGGGGAATCGTCAAAATGCCAGGATGAAATATGGCAGCCACACCAAGTGGGATTCAGCTCGAATTTAAGAAAGGGGAAGGAGAAATGATATTCCCTCACTCCCCTCGTTTATCCTCTCTTCCACCAAGGGTATAAAATGCAAGCTTCCAGCAAGAAGGGAATCCCACAATGCAATGCTCCACGGGGAAAAAGTGGGCGGTCACATTTTGAACTCAATGTGGTTGCACTTTCTATGAAAGTTTGGCTATTCAGTTCCGTTTTGATTCTATCTTCCCGTGCAGAGCACCGGTTAAGTTTGCTTGCTGCACGTCACAAATTTTGCCACAAAATGGCTCACTCAAGGGAAGAAAGCAAGGAAAGGGGATGTGTTAAATTGGATCTGAATGCAGCCCTGGTTCCATGGGTTTTCAGACCCTATGGGGCTCTGGTACAAAGGCCACTAGACCCTTTTTACATGGTTGGCCTCATGTTGGTACAATCATAATAAGACAATCCTCCATTAAAGCAAATTAAGAGCTAAATTAATTAGACTTGGGATTAAGGGCCATAGTCCTTCTGTTGTACTTTTGAACACTCAGTAATGTATAGAATATATTAACTACAGATTTGAATCATGCACATGCATTCAGCTGACAGACTCGTTTTGTTCTAGTTGTATACCATTATAGAGCACCAAGAAATGCATGCATAATGCAATATATCATGCATCTTTGATGATTTTTTCTTCTTCTCAGTGTTTCAGCATAACAAGGTCGGCGTCCATCTTTAATATTTAAAATGGATTATGGGACTGTAAGAGTGCATAATGGATGGTGAAATGCACATCAATCTGAAGAAGAAGATGAAGACAATTCTGAGAGTGCATGTGCACGCACGCACACTCATACGCACGCACGCACGCACACACTCATACGCACACACGCATGCACACGCGCGCACACACGGCAGTAACTACAGGCCAAGGCCATATACAGAGCCATTAGACGTGCAGAAGAACAGTTCCCACCTTTTTAAAAACTCCATGTACTCTGAATGCTTGATCAGCCCCGTGCGCATCATGATGGTCTGGAAGCACTGTCGGTCGATGGCCCAGAGCTTCACGTTGGTCAGCGCTAGGAGAAGGAACACGGTCTGCATCAACGGTTAAACCACGGTCCACAGAAAAACAAGGCCAGAGTCACTCACAAATTACAAATCCCAAAACTGTCCTCACAATGTAAATTCTCTAATCGGTGCCTATGGACTGTATTGCATACACTATGGACGAAAGCGATCTGGAACGTTGAGCATGTATGCATAGATCAAATGTACCGCTGCGATGGGTAATTTGTGTATTTACTTAAGGATAGGATAGGATAGGATAGGATAAACTTTATTGATCCCCAAAGGGGAAACTGGTTTGCTACCATAACAAAGACATAGACACAATATACGTACACAATAAATACATAATGACATCAGGCAGAATCATTGAAGGGTAAGTGCATAATTCCATTGCAACAACAATTAAAAAAACATTACATCAACGTTCATTAAAAAACCTGATTGCTGCAGGAACAAAAGATTTCCTGAACCTTTCAGTTGAGCATTTTGGCAATAGGAGCCGATTGCTCCTACTGCCCTTAAAAGTGCTGTACAAGGGATGATCGTCCCGTGACAGAACACTCCTAAGCTTCCTTCTGGTTCTCTGCTCTGTAATGGCCTCCAGAGAATCTGGGGTCAGGCCAATAATAGATCCTGCCTTCTTGATCAACTTATTGATCCTATTCCTATCCTCAACTGTTAGGCTGCCACCCCAGCAGACAACAGCATAAAAAAGAACACTTGCCACAATACCTTGATAAAAGACATTTAAAAGAGACCTGCTGACCTCAAATGACCTGAGCTTCCTGAGGAAGAACAATCTGGACTGGGCCCGCTTAAAAATGACTCTGGTGTTCTCCTTCCAGTCCAGCTTGTTATCCACATAAACACCCAGGTATTTGTATGAGGGGACCACCTCGACTGCCTGTCCTTTAATCAGGACGGGGGTTACCTCTGCTTTTTTCTTCCTAAAATCAACAATGAGCTCCTTAGTCTTATCTAAATTAAGAATAAGGTGGGCTCCCTCACACCATCTGACAAAACTGTCCACTTCCTCTTGGTAAGCTAAGTTATCATCATTTAAAATGTAGCCAACGAGGGCAGAATCATCAGAGAATTTTTGTAAGTGGCAAGATTCATTGCTATGCCTGCAGTCAGATGTGTACAGTGTAAATAAAAATGGAGATAAAACTGTGCCTTGCGGCGCCCCGGTGTTGGTAGTGATGGTGTCAGACACAGTGCCATGGATCCTCACATACTGAGGTCTGCATGTTAGGTAATCCATGACCCATGCGACTGTGGACCTATTCAGGTTAAAATTTAAAAGCTTGTTGGCTAAAATATGTGGCTGTATTGTATTAAAAGCGCTAGAGAAGTCAAAGAACATTATTCTAGCAGATGCACCGGCTAACTCCAGATGGCTGTATATTCTGTGTACCATGTAGAGGAGGGCATCATCCACTCCTACTCCCTTCCTGTATGCAAATTGCAGCGGGTCCTGGTAGGCACCAACCTGCCTACTGAAATGCCCCAGGACTGCCCTTTCAAAGGATTTCATTATATGTGAGGTGAGAGCAATAGGCCTAAGGTCTTTAAGAGCCTTGGCATTTGCTCTTTTAGGCACAGGCACAATACATGAAGTTTTCCACTTGACTGGAATCTTGGACTGGGACAAAGACAGAAAAAATAAATAGTGAAGCACTGTGCATAGCTGATCTGCACACACTTTGAGAGCACGTGGAAGGACCCCATCCGGGCCAGGGGCCTTATTTGCATTAAGCCTTCTTAGCTGGGTGCGTACCTCATTAACTGTAATGCTTATAGGGGGGCAAAGAGTAGAACTGCCTTCCAACCCCCTCAAGGAGAGGGTTGAATAGGCCGAATCATGCTCTGCTAGGAGGTCATTGGTGTCAAATCTAGCAAAGAACTGGTTAGCCTCATCAGGAGTAAAAATACCTTCCTGCAGGTTAGAGCTGGCAGGGCCATAGCCTGTTATTGACTTTAAGCCCTTCCATAGGCCCTTTGTGTCACACTCCTGTAATTTACTTTCTACTTTCTCTTTATAATTCCTCTTTCCCTGCCTTATAGCCTGTTTAAGTTTTTTCTGTGCAGATTTGATCAAATCCTTGTCTCTACTAGTGAAAGCTACCTTCTTATTATTAATAGCAATCTTTATCTCCTTAGTGACCCAGGGCTTATTGTTAGAAAACAGTTTAATGGTTTTACATGGGATTATCATATCAACACAGAAGTTTACATAATCAGTAACACGGTCAGCCACACCATCAACCTCTGTGTTATTGTTGTCCACATCATAAAAGACAGACCAATCTGTGCATTCAAAGCAGGCCCTTAACTCCTCACATGCCTCCTCAGACCACACACGCACAGATTTAGTGGAGATGGGCTGTTTACGAACCAGGGGGGTGTATTTGGTTGACAGCAGCACCAGGTTATGGTCTGAGCTGCCCAGGGGTGGCATAGCAGTGGAATAATAACTGTCCTTGACATTAGCATAAAACAAGTCAATGGTCTTATTATTCCTCGTAGGGCAGGTAATGCACTGCATTCAAGTTCAGCTCTAATTTGGCTCATTTCATTGAAAATACAGTTTCTTTGTATTGTTTTGTGAGGCACAGTAATCAATACAGCGTATATTAATGAATTAATATAAAGGAAAGAGATCCTCACGCATTAGGAAATGATTACTTTTGCATCTGAAGACAAGAAACAAGTACTCAATATGACAAGTTTTTCTGTGTGTGTGTGTGTGTGTGTGTGTGTGTGTGTGGCTCAAAATATCATGATTAAATCACTTGAGGAGATCCATCTCCCTCAGGTTTACATTGATATAGTTAAGAACATAAAGACTCTTTTATCCAAGTGATCTGCGGTAAACGGCTCACAGGCCCAATTCCTCTCCAAATGGGCATTAAAACAGGCTGCCCATGGAGGGCAGTAAACTTTGTGTTGGCAATTACTCGATGGCTACAGTGGATGTGCCAATGTGCCCCCCCCCAATGTTTATTCTCTGAACCCCGTGCAAGGTTATGCAGACGACGTACTGATATCTTCCCGTCAAGAGGAAGTTATAAAGAACGTGCTCTCCAAAACCAACTCCTTTTTGGAGTGGGCTGGATTAGAAGTGAAAGAATCCGAATGTGCTGTGGAGTGGGGGGAACCGCTGGCACCATGCTAAATTCAATATCGCTGGTGAGTGAAAAGTGCCAGTGGACACAATTATAGAAGAATACATGTCTAGGCTCGACCTAATAGACTCATCTCCCTTGCCACTGGCTATGAAGTTGGAAGCTACGTGGCGCTATCCAAAGTACAATACCTTTTCCCCAACTTCACTTACCAAAGAAGGTCCTTCGCGACCTGAACAACAGGACTGTGCAGCAGGTAAGACTGGTTTGGCCTGAGCACTCACACAACCCGTGACATCATATTCCACAAACAACGCGAGGGGGGGTTAGGGGTGCCAGACTCTGAATGGACGTACAGTACACATCCCCACGACTCGCTCATTTATTAAATCTGCTCAACAGTGACGACAAAACAGTCAGGGCGCTCACCAGAGCCTCTTTCCTCCTTGACCTAGAAAAATGGCCCAAAGGTCCCAAAAGTGAAGGGGCTGTCCTCCATTTTCCTCGGTTAAAAAAAACAAAACCTAGTGGTAAAATTGGATACCAACGTACCCGGTTTCAGCATGAATTCTGACTGGCCGGATCTGAACGATCTTTGTAACTGGACTGGTGTTTCTCTTGAATGGATATGACCTGACTCTAACATTGTGAAATGTCTCTGAGACTGTGATCACAGACCCGACCATTTCCGTGAGTCGAGACGGAACTTCAAAGCGCACTCCCAATCATTACATTACATTACATTACATTATAGGCATTTAGCAGACGCTCTTATCCAGAGCGACTTACACAGCATTTCTTTTGCATTTATACATAGTATCCATTAATACAGCTGGATATATACTGAAGCAATGCAGGTGAAGTACCTTGCTCAAGGGTACAACGGCAGTGTCCGACCTGGGAATCGAACCTGCAACCTTTCGGTTACAAACCCAGTTCCTTAACCATTATACCACACTGCCGCCCCACAGGCGCGCGCTCATCTCCTAGCGCACTCCCAATCACAGGCGCGCGCGCTCATCTCCTAGCGCACTCCCAATCACAGGCGCGCGCTCATCTCCTAGCGCTTAAACAGCAGCAGCGGCTCGCCTGCCTCCCTTCGGCCGATCATTCTGTGTCCCGTTCAATTTTAAAAAATGCAACGATTGCTGAGGAAATCCTCATTTTCACTGTAAAGGCCCGCCTCCGAGCGTTGCAGACCAAACTCAATCTATCCATCTGGTATCCCAATAAGCATAACTCTTCATATAATCTATGTCGCAACAGGTCATATAATCTATGTCTCACATAATAAATGGTTGTTACTTCCACAAAGGGCGGTTCATAGCCAGACATGACAGAATTGTGGACATTATAACTAAAGATGTATCTTCCATCCTCCATCCTTCTGTTGTATTACTGTAAGACTGAAAAAGGCATTATCAGTCATAAACCCTTGGAGCTGGTGGTGACTTCCTTGAGGGTGCAATAAAACAATTTACCAGGTGGCCTGAGAATCCTTTTCCTCTGACCTCTCATGGCCTCCTGTAGGAGGTTTGATCCTCATAATGAGTAACCCAGGTTTTTCACAGGATCAAAGGCTCTTGAACTGAATGGCTTTTTGGACTATTGACTAAAACAAAGCTGTATATGTATATTGAATCATATGTATGTGCATGTAAATTAGTAATTGTGGATAATGTGATAAATGTGGTGAACCTGGATAATACTAATTGAAGTGTGTGGTATGTGAAAGTATAGGAGGGGGAGAAATAAAGAATGTGGAAGGAGGATTGTATAAGTTATCAGGGATGTGCTTGTCCATATAAATATCTGGAACCTAGAGTGGCCATCACCGGGACCTCACCTGATATCTAGATATGATAGAGAAGATCATAAGATCACGCGCCGTCGTTCAAAGAGTCTTATTACTGTCACTAGATTGGGAGGGGTAGCTCTTTCTCTCCCTGGAGGGGGGTCCCTGGGTGGTGAAACTTCTCTTCCTGCCAGACCTTATTTGGACAAACAAATGGACTTGTGGAGTTGGGAAAGCCTGCATTTAAGGGAAACCCAAAGGGATATTCGAGGAGAATCTGCTTAACAGTTCTCCTGGTACCATAGTCACACCGTACGGAATCACTTGGTGATATACTTTGTTAGTGAACTTGTTCATGTTTATGTGTCTTAGCAGCATGTTATCCTGTGTTTAGCTATAGGCATTGAATGTGTTCGTGTTTGCTCTCACAGTTTTAACCAGTGATTATTTGTCATTAATAAATTACCATGTTTTCACATCAACTGCATCTTTCTTTTAAACCTTTTTTCCAGCTTCAATCGCCTGCATGATCTGAGCTGCAGCGTTCCAAGCCCTGTGGTGTGTATGCTTGAGTCTCAGAGTCAGAACTCCTGCGTCTCACTCAGGGCTAATTCTAAGCTAATGACCTCCCTGCCTGTTATTCAATTATTTTTATATTTAACGTGCGTGGTCTCCATGACTCTCATCCATCTTATACCTTTTACAGCCTAAATTACGACTGAAGACTCAGGGGGACAATTCTGACCAAGGACCGACTGATCAGCGGCCTGGTATAGAAAGTGGCGTTCTCAAGTTGGAAAAGGCAGTCAAGTTCTGCCCGCAAAACAGGGTTGGTAGTGCATGGTTCTGGTGATTTGATGTGAAGAGAATCCATGGGCGTTCTACGCCGGTTCTTGTCAAATCTGCCTTAAGCACTCAGACCTGGGCTCGCAACTATCTATGATAAATATAATGCATGTATTGTGTTGGCTAGACCCCCAACCTCTGCGTTCTCCACCGAACTGAGCTTCAGCAATAATGCTGATTCCGGCAAGCATATATTGAAGTAATGATGGTACCTAAGGACGAGTTGAGTGTAACCACTCCGAGCTCCACGCATGTTTAACCAAAATTCTAAATTATAATTATAAATGGAGTCAGATACACGAGTAAATAAAATAATATTATTTCTAAATAACTTTTACCTTTTCCCACAGCAATAGTGGAATACATCACGCTTAAACCTTCGCTCCGAGCTATTCCCTCATTGGTCTAGTAATTGCGGATTCTACATTTGGTGACCCCGACTTGATTTCAGTGGCTGTTTCCAAGTTTTACAATTTGGAGAACCCGACATGATTTCAGTTGCTGTTTCCAGATTCTACATTACATAAGAACTCTGCTGTGAGACCACAAATGTTTCAGTGCAATGACGACCCACATCTATTTTCAAGTGTATTTGCAAACAAACCCGATATAATTGTGATTGATGAGGACCACAGAGAGGTGTTCGTATTTTGGAAGTAGGCTGTGCCTTTTATTCTAGTTTGGAATAAGCCTATCTTACTAAACAACTAAAGTACCAGCCGTTACTCCAAGCCATTACACAGCTTGGTTACAAGTGTCAGCTCCTAGTCTTTATTTTTGGTAGTCTTGGCCATGTCCACAGGCTAGTGGTCAGAGGCCTAAGGATAATGGGGGCATGTCCACAGGCTAGTGGTCAGAGGCCTAAGGATAATGGGGGCATGTCCACAGGCTAGTGGTCAGAGGCCTAAGGATAATGGGGGCATGTCCACAGGCTAGTGGTCAGAGGCCTAAGGATAATGGGGGCATGTCCACAGGCTAGTGGTCAGAGGCCTAAGGATAATGGGGGCATGTCCACAGGCTAGTGGTCAGAGGCCTAAGGATAATGGGGGCATGTCCACAGGCTAGTGGTCAGAGGCCTAAGGATAATGGGGGCATGTCCACAGGCTAGTGGTCAGAGGCCTAAGGATAATGGGGGCATGTCCACAGGCTAGTGGTCAGAGGCCTAAGGATAATGGGGGCATGTCCACAGGCTAGTGGTCAGAGGCCTAAGGATAATGGGGGCATGTCCACAGGCTAGTGGTCAGAGGCCTAAGGATAATGGGGGCATGTCCACAGGCTAGTGGTCAGAGGCCTAAGGATAATGGGGGCATGTCCACAGGCTAGTGGTCAGAGGCCTAAGGATAATGGGGGCATGTCCACAGGCTAGTGGTCAGAGGCCTAAGGATAATGGGGGCATGTCCACAGGCTAGTGGTCAGAGGCCTAAGGATAATGGGGGCATGTCCACAGGCTAGTGGTCAGAGGCCTAAGGATAATGGGGGCATGTCCACAGGCTAGTGGTCAGAGGCCTAAGGATAATGGGGCCATGTCCACAGGCTAGTGGTCAGAGGCCTAAGGATAATGGGGGCATGTCCACAGGCTAGTGGTCAGAGGCCTAAGGATAATGGGGGCATGTCCACAGGCTAGTGGTCAGAGGCCTAAGGATAATGGGGCCATGTCCACAGGCTAGTGGTCAGAGGCCTAAGGATAATGGGGGCATGTCCACAGGCTAGTGGTCAGAGGCCTAAGGATAATGGGGGCATGTCCACAGGCTAGTGGTCAGAGGCCTAAGGATAATGGGGGCATGTCCACAGGCTAGTGGTCAGAGGCCTAAGGATAATGGGGGCATGTCCACAGGCTAGTGGTCAGAGGCCTAAGGATAATGGGGGCATGTCCACAGGCTAGTGGTCAGAGGCCTAAGGATAATGGGGGCATGTCCACAGGCTAGTGGTCAGAGGCCTAAGGATAATGGGGGCATGTCCACAGGCTAGTGGTCAGAGGCCTAAGGATAATGGGGGCATGTCCACAGGCTAGTGGTCAGAGGCCTAAGGATAATGGGGGCATGTCCACAGGCTAGTGGTCAGAGGCCTAAGGATAATGGGGGCATGTCCACAGGCTAGTGGTCAGAGGCCTAAGGATAATGGGGGCATGTCCACAGGCTAGTGGTCAGAGGCCTAAGGATAATGGGGGCATGTCCACAGGCTAGTGGTCAGAGGCCTAAGGATAATGGGGGCATGTCCACAGGCTAGTGGTCAGAGGCCTAAGGATAATGGGGCCATGTCCACAGGCTAGTGGTCAGAGGCCTAAGGATAATGGGGGCATGTCCACAGGCTAGTGGTCAGAGGCCTAAGGATAATGGGGGCATGTCCACAGGCTAGTGGTCAGAGGCCTAAGGATAATGGGGGCATGTCCACAGGCTAGTGGTCAGAGGCCTAAGGATAATGGGGCCATGTCCACAGGCTAGTGGTCAGAGGCCTAAGGATAATGGGGGCATGTCCACAGGCTAGTGGTCAGAGGCCTAAGGATAATGGGGGCATGTCCACAGGCTAGTGGTCAGAGGCCTAAGGATAATGGGGCCATGTCCACAGGCTAGTGGTCAGAGGCCTAAGGATAATGGGGGCATGTCCACAGGCTAGTGGTCAGAGGCCTAAGGATAATGGGGGCATGTCCACAGGCTAGTGGTCAGAGGCCTAAGGATAATGGGGGCATGTCCACAGGCTAGTGGTCAGAGGCCTAAGGATAATGGGGGCATGTCCACAGGCTAGTGGTCAGAGGCCTAAGGATAATGGGGGCATGTCCACAGGCTAGTGGTCAGAGGTCTAAGGATAATGGGGGCATGTCCACAGGCTAGTGGTCAGAGGTCTAAGGATAATGGGGGCATGTCCACAGGCTAGTGGTCAGAGGTCTAAGGATAATGGGGGCATGTCCACAGGCTAGTGGTCAGAGGCCTAAGGATAATGGGGGCATGTCCACAGGCTAGTGGTCAGAGGCCTAAGGATAATGGGGGCATGTCCACAGGCTAGTGGTCAGAGGCCTAAGGATAATGGGGGCATGTCCACAGGCTAGTGGTCAGAGGCCTAAGGATAATGGGGGCATGTCCACAGGCTAGTGGTCAGAGGCCTAAGGATAATGGGGGCATGTCCACAGGCTAGTGGTCAGAGGTCTAAGGATAATGGGGCTGGCTAAATGTAAAGCAAAGCAACTTGCCAAAGTTTCCTCCATTATTGACAGTCGCTGTATATGGAGGAGAAGATGTTACTTGTATCCATAACTCTGTGCTAGTCTGTGTCTATATTGATAACGCTCTGTGCTAGTCTGTGTCTATATTGATAACTCTCTGTACTAGGCTGTCTATATTAGTTTATTTATTACATCTGTTCTACTGCTACACAAGCCAATGACATCAAATTGCAAATGAAATATATTTGGGCCCTTATAATGTATTTTATAAATGTGGACCTAAAAAATGTATTCATATGTGCGTGCTTGCGTGCGTGCGTGCTTGCGTGCGTGCGTGCGTGCGTGCGTGCATGCTTGCGTGCGTCCTGTAACAGCTGGTGTGGGGGGAGGGAGTCTCTTATCAGTATCATAATTGCATTTGCTATTTTGATATTATGTTCTCTCAAAAATGGATTAAAGTGTCCAAAAAGAAGCACTTCACTTAATGAGTATTGCAGACATTGAAATTAAATGGTAAACACTATGTTTTGAGGTTAGCAAAAAAAAGGTCGAATTTGCAGGATATAATGGAATGAGATATGCTCTGACTGTGGACTATGTGTGACATTACTGGGGAAATATTGAAATTTTGAAGTATCGTCTTTTTCTTTAAACATACAACAAACATGCATCCCTGTTAAAATTTTCTAAATATTAAAAAGCCTGTATTTTTATAGCAAGTTTCTGCCAGAAATGATTAAATTCACTTGCCAATGCATTGCGGCTGTATGTTGGTCTTTGAAAGTTGCTTCTGACACTTTCTTGAATGTTTTTTGACAGTCTTGGCCAAATTTCTTGTATTTCCATAATTTGATTTCAAATTGATTTGATATTTGTGTTGAAACATACAACCCATTCTTCCAACAGGACATTTACTGAAGCAAGTTAAGTGTTAAGCACCTTGCTCAAAGACACAAGGGCAAAGCCCCACCTCAGAATCAAAACTCAGCTTTAGAACCACAATCCCAGATCCCCAACATTTGCTACACTTTAGCCTTTGGTGTCAAATGCAATATTGTTGGAAGGAAGGTGATGAAGTGGTTTGGTGGCAGTCACCAAATGACAGCAGTGACTAAGTTACCAAGAGCTTCCACAAGAACCCATGCAGCAATCTATTGGAACTACTGAGAAACATTTTATTTATTTACGAACAAAGTGCGCATAGCAAGTTCTGTCAGAAAACTCTTGCTGCAGCCGACCATCGCACAGCTAGCATCCACGCGTCCCCTAACCCTCCCTGTGCCGCTCACTGCCCCCCTAACCCTCCCTGTGCCGCTCACTGCCCCCCTAACCCTCCCTGTGCCGCTCACTGCCCCCCTAACCCTCCCTGTGCCGCTCACTGCCCCCCTAACCCTCCCTGTGCCGCTCACTGCCCCCCTAACCCTCCCTGTGCCGCTCACTGCCCCCCTAAGCCGCTCACTGCCCCCCTAACCCTCCCTGTGCCGCTCACTGCCCCCCTAACCCTCCCTGTGCCGCTCACTGCCCCCCTAACCCTCCCTGTGCCGCTCACTGCCCCCCTAACCCTCCCTGTGCCGCTCACTGCCCCCCTAACCCTCCCTGTGCCGCTCACTGCCCCCCTAACCCTCCCTGTGCCGCTCACTGCCCCCCTAACCCTCCCTGTGCCGCTCACTGCCCCCCTAACCCTCCCTGTGCCGCTCACTAACCCTCCCTGTGCCGCTCACTGCTCCCCTAACCCTCCCTGTGCCGCTCACTGCTCCCCTAACCCTCCCTGTGCCGCTCACTGCTCCCCTAACCCTCCCTGTGCCGCTCACTGCTCCCCTAACCCTCCCTGTGCCGCTCACTGCTCCCCTAACCCTCCCTGTGCCGCTCACTGCTCCCCTAACCCTCCCTGTGCCGCTCACTGCTCCCCTAACCCTCCCTGTGCCGCTCACTGCTCCCCTAACCCTCCCTGTGCCGCTCACTGCTCCCCTAACCCTCCCTGTGCCGCTCACTGCTCCCCTAACCCTCCCTGTGCCGCTCACTGCTCCCCTAACCCTCCCTGTGCCGCTCACTGCTCCCCTAACCCTCCCTGTGCCGCTCACTGCTCCCCTAACCCTCCCTGTGCCGCTCACTGCTCCCCTAACCCTCCCTGTGCCGCTCACTGCTCCCCTAACCCTCCCTGTGCCGCTCACTGCTCCCCTAACCCTCCCTGTGCCGCTCACTGCTCCCCTAACCCTCCCTGTACCGCTCACTGCTCCCCTAACCCTCCCTGTGCCGCTCACTGCCCCCCTAACCCTCCCTGTGCCGCTCACTGCCCCCCTAACCCTCCCTGTGCCGCTCACCGCCCCCCTAACCCGCCCAGTGCCGCTCACTGCTCCCCTAACCCTCCCTGTGCCGCTCACCGCCCCCCTAACCCTCCCTGTGCCGCTCACCGCCCCCCTAACCCTCCCTGTGCCGCTCACCGCCCCCCTAACCCTCCCTGTGCCGCTCACTGCCCCCCTAACCCTCCCTGTGCCGCTCACTGCCCCCCTAACCCTCCCTGTGCCGCTCACTGCTCCCCTAACCCTCCCTGTGCCGCTCACCGCTCCCCTAACCCTCCCTGTGCCGCTCACTGCCCCCCTAACCCTCCCTGTGCCGCTCACCGCCCCCCTAACCCTCCCTGTGCCGCTCACCGCCCCCCTAACCCTCCCTGTGCCGCTCACCGCCCCCCTAACCCTCCCTGTGCCGCTCACCGCCCCCCTACCCCTCCCTGTGCCGCTCACCGCCCCCCTAACCCTCCCTGTGCCGCTCACCGCCCCCCTAACCCTCCCTGTGCCGCTCACCGCCCCCCTAACCCTCCCTGTGCCGCTCACCGCCCCCCTAACCCTCCCTGTGCCGCTCACCGCTCCCCTAACCCTCCCTGTGCCGCTCACTGCGCCCCCTAACCCTCCCTGTGCCGCTCACTGCCCCCCTAACCCTCCCTGTGCCGCTCACTGCTCCCCTAACCCTCCCTGTGCCGCTCACTGCTCCCCTAACCCTCCCTTCCACCTGTTCATCGGGGAGATGCTCAGGCTCCAGAGTAGTACCTAAAGCACATCCATTCAGCAGCAAACAGCACATTCATTAAAACATGGCATTTAAATACTTGAGTTGTCCTGACAACAACACAACGTGCTGTACAGTAACACTAAACAAATAAAATCAAACGTGATATGAACGTGAAACAAACTCAAACGGTCGCACCAGCGAAGACCTGCCGTTGAGTAGAACCCTTTGCCAGAGGAGAAGGCTACACTGAAAAAATACACCGCCATTTATTTTTCCATCCATCCTTTCATGTATCAGTGGGATACCCAAGTAAGCCGCTTTAACAAAGTGCTGCAAAAACACGTTGGTTTGGACCCTGCAGTGCTCGGGCCTTTCACATTTAGCATGCCTCCTTTCAACACTCGGATTTAACAAACACAACAACCAGTCAGGGGCTAAGTGCCTATTAAATTCAGCTTTTTACTAAAATAATTTATCAGAGCTCTCCTTCCCAAGAAAAAAATGAGCACATAAAACACACAGCCTCATATAGAAGATACATGAGTGCTTTTGTATATCCAGCCTATTATTGTGAATAGACTAGAGAGCTTTTATCTATGTATTCCTTTGTTTATTTGGCAGGCACAGTGCACATATTCTTAGCAGTGCCAGAGTTGGCTACAAACTCGCATCTGTAGTGTCTGCGTGGATCACAAGAAAGAAAAACATAATCAATTTCATCTTATTATACTCAATATTAAAATGTTGTACATGGGCAAGTGCTGTATATTACACACAGTGCATTGAACTCTCAAAATACAAAATTAGTACAACATTAGTTCTCAATCACTTGCCAATTTCAAAGTGCAACTGCTGAAAAGCTGTTATTTGTCTGAATGTTTAGCTTGAGCTTTTCAATTTTGTTTCTTTGAAGGGCCGCCTATCAGTAAAATCTCCATGCTGATGTTCTTTGAAGGGCCGCCTATCAGTAAAATCTCCATGCTGTGTGGGGGATCTCTGTGTCAGAGACACGGAGAAAATATTGGAAGTCCAGATGCGATAGCTGGGCAATCTATAAGTGTTCGAAAGAACACCACTGAGACGGACAATAATCCGTAGTAGAATAGAAGAAAATAAAAGAACACAAATAACCTCGCGATAAGAACGAGGAACTCGATCTCCGAGCAAAAAACAAAGAAATAAGCTGTACGCTTATCTAACTCCTGTTAGTGGAGCGAAACAAAAAAAGGAAACACAGAGAGCTCAACAGACCCCAAACACTTTGGGTAAGAGCACTCTTCGATCAGAATGGAAAACCAAAAGAAACGAGAAAGCCTCTGCTCTGAACTCAGAGCGAAAAAGAGACTTGCTTTCTTTCTAAACTTCCTAACCCTTTCTTTTTAAACTAGCTTTCTAACTAATCTCCTATACCTCTTTTACCGGCTCGAATGTTACGTGGAATAACATGGAAGCAACGAGAGAGGCAGGAAGCGGGGTATAAATAGCCAGAGGAAATGAATGACAGGTGAATTCACTAATGACGAGGCGAAAGCAAAACCCCGTAACGGAACAAAGGAAAATCCGATAGATTACCGGTAACGACAAAAAAGAATAAAGAGAACGCGGAGAAGAGAGAAGGAAGGCACGATCCATGACATGCTGATGTTCTTTGAATATTTTAGAATCTTCTGGTAACTCACCTATCATTTTCTTTTGATACTTTGGTTTCTCTTCATCTTTATGCAGAAAATAACCCTGCTCCACCACACGCGGTTCACTAACATTATACACTACAAACAAAGCAATCATCCTGACTCGCCTTGACCAGGCTTAATCAAAGCTATCACAACATTTATGAAATATCCAAATGACAAGGCTCGAGGACTTTTTAATTAATCGGATTCATTTGAATTAATCAAGTGATCATGTGCTGGAGACACTCAGCGTTTCACTCAGCATTTCACCCAGCATTTCACCATTCATAGTATTCATCCAGCACATGGGGGGGAACAGAAACGCCACTGGCACTCCAGGACTAGGGTGGTCTACCCCCTGCTCTAACAACCTTTCACCTTTCACCTTTTATATATCATGTTTTAAATGTATCCATTTCCATACATGAACTGTAATGCTCTTTATTTTGATTAACCCCCTCATTTGATTATTATTACTTTTTTAAAATTGTATTATTGTGATACAAAAACTACCCCAAACAATGTGATGATTCTGAAAGACATGTTGATTTTGAGGTCTTTTCTCACTAGTGTGGAGTAGAGGTGGGTAGAGTGGATTTTTTTCTGTACTTCATGAACGTCAAAACAGGTCGGCCTCATTAGTTTCTAGTTTAAATACCCGAGAAAGATTTTTGAAATTCTTTGGAAATATCTAGTGAAAGACTAATCCTTCATCCCAATAGTTATTAATATCTGCTGCATTCATAGATATTTCCAGCAAAAGGTATACAGAGGAAAGATGTGCTACTGGGATAAAACCCTGAGAATTAGCACCAGCACAGTAGATCTCAAATGCAAACAAACCCAGCTGGCTAGCAGGTTGAAAAGACGTCCAAGTGTGCAAAGAGATTTCTCCCAGCCAACATGCAAACACCACTACTGTCTGAACCACAAAAATGACACTATGTTCTTTCTTAAAATCATCTTTCTATTAAGGACGGTGTTACTCGGTTTTTGAATTTGATATATTCTGTGGCTACTCGGATAATGTACAAATAATCAAAACTCACTTTTTTTTTCTAAAAACCAAAGTGTGAATAATGTTGTTAATGATGTACTCCAAAGCCTTCTGGCCACCCATGCACCACCGTTTGGTCCCTCAACCAACTGAGCACCCAGCAGCCTCCAATGTTGGCATCTTAAGATCCTGTTCATTGCTTGATTTTTTTATGGTGAAGAAGCAGTCAAATCCTGATCCTTATATCAGTCTTGCAAGCGCATGGTAAAATATTCAACTAAGCACTTGGTCACACCCCTGCACCTTTACAGAATCCTCAGGCACTGCTAAAATATAATTATCTTTCGGCCATCAAAAAAAAGCAATCTCCTTTTAAATAACATTTTTAAAAAGTCACTTGTATTCAGACATTTCCCCCACCGGATGTGAGAGTGAATACAGTTTTGCCACAAGAATCAACTTATATTTACAACACAGCTGTGAGCCGTTTAGAAATTTGGTTGACTTTATTTGAGAGGGCAGTCTTGGGGAAATAATCTTCAAATGACTTGAGCGTAAAATTTGTCAAACACAGGTTCAAGGGCGAAGTACACTAGGATGAGCTCGTTTACAGGCCCTTAGTTTGAGCTTGTCCCTTTTATCAGTGTATATGATTTATGCATGATTTATGGTCTCAGGCATACCTGCAATTTCTGGCTGACTGCACCAAGAAGGACTACAGTGAAACTAAGTCTTAATACCACATGCTACCCTTGATCATATATAATTGCAGCCATAGTGTACAGAATGCGTTCAGGGATATGCGATTATATTTATATTGTATTTTGGTCACCAGATAAATTCAAATCAATCAGTTATTCGGTCACTTTACCTATGACTGAACTCTGTCCTCATGTACACAGTGTCAAAGCTAGTCACCACATTTGTTCAGTATACTTTGTCTCCCCACAAAATGAGGGTGCAGTCTGTAGTGTGCAGGTTGCTGAAGCAGCCACAAAGCGCATATTCACAGTTGTCTGGATGTATGGCACGGTATAGTCAATATTCACCAACAAGCACTGACACAGTTGAGTCTTACACAATACATATGTTCCCTATTCCACCCACTCAAAGGCAGAGGTCATAGCATAGCTTTCTTGAATTGGCTTTCGACTTCATATAATAGAATGGGGCCCATTCAAACAGTAACGCTGCCTTTCAAAAGGATAAATTCAGACTTATCCTTCAATGTTTTATTTTTCATCACAGTAAACAATAATTTCATATACAAAATAATCCATATCTTTTTAAATGTATTTTTTTAATGGGTACAACAAAATTGCAAGACTGAAATTTTTGCTTTTATTTCTAAATGTTTCCATTAACGCGAAAGGCCATTAATTGCCCTCAGTCAGGTCTCATCTTGTCACTGACTGTGTTTAATTCTATTCATGACTGAGGGGGGATGGCTTTCTCGCAAAACTGCATCTCGGCTATGCGGTACTGGCATCAACACTAACAATGTCATTTCATTTGCACACATTTTCTTTTTCATTTTTAAATTAAGTTGTCTTCTTTTTTAGGGAGATTCATTACTTTATCAAATTCCAATTCAATACTCATATCTCCTGCTCTTGTAGCATCTAACTTCTGAGCCCAAATTAATAGTTTGAAATAACCTTAACTAATCCATATTCTCTGAAATGAAACGTATGATATCCAGACTGGGAGATCAAAGTGGGGACAGGTATATGGAAAATCGTTGCCAGGATGAAGATGAATCCACACCAAATGGGGATTTTTGTAGGGTTTAAATTATGCATCATTTCACTCCATAAGTCCATAATTTCACTTATGGTACATGATGCTTACCACACCACACACAATATCACTGCACAACCTTTACGGCTTTGATTCCAGCCAAATTTTTCATATACTCTCTGCAAACAATATTCACAAGCCATAACAAATATATAATCTTATGTAAACTTATTACGTTTTCTATTATCATATCTGTTGTTTGTATTATGGTTCTAGGTTGGTTTTCTTTGTATATTTCATACTCATATGAAGGCACTTATGCAATATTGCAAGCCACTCTGAATATGAATTTCTGCTCAATGAATAATGTATAACAATGTAATGAATAAGAACATCTGTTTTTGTACGAGAAAATAATGTTGATTTGCACAAAATATTGTTGTTCAGCTTACAAGCCATTCAGGGACTGTAGTGCTTCTCATGTCCAATGATCTATGTAGCCATTCACAGGGAAAATGACCCAATTTCAAGTTGTTTACAATCTCCAACTAATGTTGAAAGGCATCTCTTTCACTCATGCAAGATGAAGGCTATCAGAAGATGGCAAAAATCTAAGAACAGGGGAGATTAGACAGTGACCAACATAGGCCAAATGATGAACAATGCTGGCTAACGCAGGGGAAACGCAATGTAAGACTGAACCATAACTAGTTATAATAGTTACAAAGTACAAAGACAATGCATTCTCACAACCACACTTCCTAGAAGAAAGGGTTCCAAAAGGCTCTTTTGTGTCTCTATGGAGGAACCCTATCTAGTTTAGATGGTTGTGTGTCAGGAAAAATGGTTAAATCTGAGAGCATTCACACAATCCACACCTACCATAGAGGGTTCCGAACTATAAAGGGGTTTTCTATGGAGACAAACCAAAAAACCCTTTCAGATCTTTCTTTTTTCTCTAAGGGTGCATCACCCTTATGGAAATGTAATATACTGCAGTGTATTGTAAATGTATCACAATTATTGTCACAATATATTTAAAATATACTGCAGTATATTACATTTCCAAACTAAGAACGAACTAATGAGATGCAGGCCCCTCTGATCTACTGTTAGACTGTCAAGTTTGAATTCCAGAGGCTGTTAGTCTTGTCTCTGAATGTCAACTCTAACTGGTAGTGCCTCTCTTGCCTGCCTCCTGGTTTCTGTTTGCAAAACTCCCTTTAAAGATCTTAAAATAAATCAAATTTAAATCTACCTTCTTCATCTAGTCAGTTCTAGATATCTCCACCTTTAATACGCAAAACTACAGGGGTCGGATAAAATAAAGAAAGCGCCACACAAAAAAAGACTTTGAAGTAACTGTATGTGTATGTGTGTCAGGTATAAGAGGTCTGATACTCACTTTTATACGCGTTTCCAAAGCAACAGGAGGCAGCTAATAGGGTTTCAAAGAGGCCAAATGGTTGGTGCCAAAATTTAAAGTGAATCTGTCACAAAAACTGCAAAATAAATTGTTGGCAATCACATTAAAACTCTTATCACATTAAATCTGACAATATGTGCCAAATATGAACAAACTACAAACAGCAAAGATGAACCGTGATCACAAGTCAAAGCTATAAAGACTGGCACTGATAAATGCAGTTGCATTCGCTTCAAAAGTTTAGTATCAAACCAAACAAAACGTTACCCTCAAATATCACATTCGAAAGGCTGGATTGAAGCGCTTGTGTGGGATCAGTCAAAAAATCTTCTGAGGAGTTTGCTTTCTATTCTGCAACGATTTCTCAATCTTAGTTTTTCTCAATCATAGCTTTGTTTTTTCGTAAAGCTGATAATGTTTATCACGTCTTAATCTGATCCTTCTGACGATTTCCTCCTAGATGCACGAATATTAAACTGCATCAAGATGACTCTTGAACATTAGTCTGCTTCCAAATTAATGTTTCAATGTTTCAATTTGAATCAAAGCAATTAACTTTCTTTCGCTCCAGGGTTTGTTGACAATATCCTGTTTATATGGGAGGGGGGGTCAAAGGTTGATTAATAACACTGCAATCAAAACATGCGCCACTGTGATTCAGAAATACAAAACGGGTGCTCTGTACCATGAACATGTTGACTGAAAGAAACGTGCCTCACCAGGAAAACAAACTCACACTTAGGATGTGTCCCAATATTTTTCACGCCCCACCTCCTTTCCTCCACTCCTCTCCTCCCCGGAAATATGCAAAACTGTACGTTTCAAGTAGAAGCAGTTGCATGTAAAGTACACAACATACCTGACATTGCGATTTGCGTTGAGACACACAGATCTGTTTCCAGGGCATGGAGGAGAGGAGGTGGTAGAGGAGGAAAGGAGGGTGTATTTTTTGAGTATTGGAATAGTGGTGGACAATTCCATTAGTGGAGAGCTAATGTGTATGTATTGCTTCTGCTAATTACCCTGGATCAGTTGGTTAATTAGCTCTATACTACTCATTTATTTATGCACTGACTACAAACCTAATTTTCCAAATAAAGTGACCTGAACTTGTAGACTACACCACAGTAAAACATGTTTTATAGGGATGCGGGCGCAGTAGGCAGCTATGATTCATAGGCTAATCGGTAAACTCAGCAAAAATGATGGGACATATAAATACACTGAGCTAATTTTGAGCCCATGTTTGTGAGGGGAGGAAAGTAACACTTGCTTTTATTTTCAAATCGGCATTAACAGCAACCGTTGAAGTTGTCTGGTGGGATATGTTGAACTGGGTACGACAAATCACCATGTGAAGATGCCATTCCAGTCAATCTGTACCTTTTATTTTGGGCTCAACTGGGCTGTTTGTTCAAATGTTTAAAAGCTGTGTTTGAGTGCCATTTGGCTTCTGGTTAGAATTTTTTCATTCCTCTCTTTGCTCAACACGCTAATATTCACTCTGAAGTCATATCATACAACACCAAAAGGCATTTGATTGGGTGGAATTCAAATATCTGTATAGCAAGTAGCCAGCCAAATGGTATGTACAATTGGGTGAGCTATTTATTCATTTGGAAAAGTGGAATATACCAGTACCTGTTCAAAGGATACAACATAAAATGGCATTTCTTAATATTTTGTCCCTGGAAACTACATGTACCAGTAAGGCTGTCCACCTTTTCCTCTTGTATTTGTTCTATCACTGGAGCAACACCAAAATCGTTAAACACAGACGCGTGTTTCCAATGCTAGATTCACATCGCTGTCTCTTCAGGCTTGAATTTCCATTACAAAAATGAGCAAACCACCTCACGTTCTGTGTTCATTGCCTGCAGTAGTGCAGGACAAGCTTCATAGAATAAAAACACATTTGTGTATATTTGAAATAATAAGTGTTCTAGTATAAACTTTTCAGCAATAAAATAAGTTTTTTTGGAGTATTGGTATTTCCCAACCTGAAATTCTCCTGTTTGGACTATGTCCAATTGTGGTGTAGGTGTGAATGAGGCTGCAAAAACATGCTTATTGATAATGAAAGGCTTGTACAGACCTTTTGGCCATTATTTATGAATGGGGAAAAATGAATGGGAATCATAAAAAAGGCCGTTAAATGGAACATCTTTTGGCAGAGCAAGAATCTGGCTTTAAGGAAGCCCTAATATAAGAGAGCCCAATGAAATTGTGTTCAGAATTAATTGAATGCTTTGAAAGTGTTTTTCTTTTCTCTTTTTATTTGCTTTTGTTTTTACGGTTTTGTTTTAGAGCTTTTGGCTATACCATTTATATATGGTTTCTCTGGCCAGTTTGGTTTGGTTGTCCTGGTGTTGGTTGTTGTCACCGCCGCACTACCACCATAATGGGAAACTTTATTTAAATTAACATGTTGCATTTCCTGTGTTTTTCAGTGCCTAGGTGAGGCCAAAGACAAATTTACAAACCTGGTTGGACAATAAAGTTATATTCTATTCTATATCCCAATACAATCTGAGCTATCATGACTGATCACACTTTGACAGAATGATTCTGTAAGCAAACTTGACAGACAAACTGCATGCAGAATATGGGTGGAAATGTGCAAAAAAAAAATGCATTTTTATGTTTTCAGTTTCTTGTGTATTTAACCAAATGTCCTGTCCAAAGTTGGAGCCCCATTTTTTTTTTTTCAGTTTGTTTTTTGTCACAAGCCCACGTAAATGCATGATTTATTTTTTCCATTTACTTTACAGCATCCAACTTCACACTCCAGACCGATCCTGTCCTTTGCCGAGGCTGAGATATTGTTCCGTTCTTTCGTCACCTTCCTTTTCCCATTTAGGATTAATGGGAATGCCCCATGGTCCGATTATTGAAGTCAGACTGTGCCAGTGCTGACTGGCTGTCAGACTGCAGGGCGGTGTTTAATTGGTCGTAGAGTAGCCCAGGGATCAAAGTGGATTCCGTCTGCCAGGATGACGGTTTCATTGCTCACTAGCGCCCACTGCTGAAACCGCACGAGATGTCTTCCTGCAATGTCTGCAAGCTGAACTTGTGCGATTTCAACTTTACAACCGACTGACCACAAGTGCATCTTAACAACCTGGCTGATTGCTTTTATATTTACTTTATTCAGTTATGTTCTACTTGTCGCTGTTCTATAGTAATAGTTCAACCATCTTGCCTGTTTCACATGTAAAATGAACTTCCCTGGATGAGAAGAGATTCTTTTACTGAGTCAAAAACTGCAACTATTCAACAGAACATCTTATGTCGGCAACTACTTTTTGAAAAGGGCCGAATCCGAAACGTGCATTTGAGAAACATCTTTTGTTTGACATCGTTGCCTGGCAGGTCTGTGAAATGTACATGTACTTTTTTTTTTTAATTTTCAAGTGAGGCAGGGGCGGAATAGGGGGGTCACTTTCGTCACGACACGGACAATTGTACATCTCTGACTTCAGCCATGTATTTTTGTCTAACATTCCTCTGTGTGACAGCCAACAGAGCACTCCGTTTCCTTGGTGACATCACAGGATGTCCGCTAATAGAGCAGTACTGTGTGGCATTTCCATATGAATGTAACCACAGCCTTCCTCGACTGATCCGGAGACAAACTCCAGGCAGGCTCGACATGGGGCCGCTTTCGTTTGACGCATTTTTCACAAAACCGCCTTCAGTAACCCCATCGTCCATTTTATACTTTCTCAGTTGAAATGGAGAGTCCAGTGGACATTTATTTGGTAATCCCTATACAGTATTCACTGTTCACTAATGTGGTTGGGTAGGTGACTATCGCTGTTGTAAATACTGTTCAAAAACTTCAAGAAAACCATTGGCTACTATGCAATTTCTTTTACACTAATGAGCGTCGCAAATAAAGTTTGCAGAGCAAGTTCTGTAAGGAAACTCTTGCTGTGCCTGACCAATGCTTGGCCTCAGAAAACGCATGTTCTCATACTCAACCAATCACATGCACACATCCCAAGTTGCTTCTCCCCCTCTCCCACCCAAGCCTCCACCCGTTTGGATCCGCTTCTATGAACTGGGGGATTTTTGGTATATCTCCTGTTCAGTAGGGGAGATGTGTTGTGCTCCCTGTTTGATAGGTAGAAATACATAGAGCAGATCCATTCAGTGCCAAACCGAAATAATGATATAGTTCTGACAGAAATAGTGATGGGTTGCATAGAGACTCAATTTCACAGCAGTTCATAAAGGGTTAAAAAGCACAGAAGTCACGGCTCTAAACAATGGCCAAAATTAGAACGTTTTATTCCTGCAAGTCAAGAATGGAGATCAGCTACTTTTAATTGTTCATTAAACATGTTGTGCATGTCCTGTTGCATTCAATATATCGAAAACATATTAAATATAATAGATTGGTTGATAAATTATTCCTCAATAATTATTGTATTACATGAACATACAGACTGGTGACAATGCTGTGGAGGGCATTTTCCTGGCATGGTTCGGGTCCACTTGTCCCCTTAGAGGGAAGGGTCACTGCAAGTAAATACAAAGTTATTCTGAGTGATCACCTTTATCCTATGATGAAATATTTCTATCCTGATGGGAGTGGTCTCTTCCAGGATGACAATGCCCCCATCCACAGGGCACGAGGGGTCATTGAATGGTTTGAGTATTACCATTATTTGAATCATATGCTATTGACCTTCGCAGTCACCAGATCTCAGTTCAATTGAACACCTATGGGAGATTTTGGACAGACGTGTTAGACAGCGCTCTCCATCATCATCATCAAAACACCAAATGAGGGAATATCTTTTGAAGAATGGTGTTCCAGACACTAGCATTTATGCTAGACTAGAGGTAGAATCTATGCCAAGGCGAATTGAAGCTGTTCTGACGGCTCGTGGTGGCCCAACACCTTACTTTTTCCTTTAATTTGTCAACCGTCTGTATTTCAGATGGTTTCATACCATGATTCCGCACGGCTCCCATAATTTCATTAATGTCATTTATATTTCCAGAAGGGATGAAATTACTATTTTGTTGGCCATGAAAAGCTGAAGAAACGCATTAAGTTCTGTGTCTGATGTATTCAGTCCAAAGATGCAGGGATGCTGATCAAACTCGGATGACAGGACATCTATCACCGGTAACTAATGTGACAAGCCGAGGATTTGGACAGGGGTAGGCAAGCCTCATGTTGGGGTGCCGGGGACCTTTCTGGGGTTTTTTTTTCCATCTGAACTTGATCACAAGAGTTTGATGGATGATTAAAAGACTGAGACTGAATATTCTGAATGGTGAAACGCTGAGTGCCTCCAGCACATGGCCACCTGCATCCATTAAACCTATCTGCAGCAAGATAAGATCTCCAATACAGCTCACCATTGCTGTCATCACATTGACGGTGGTGTTAAAATGTAAAGGACGATTCACAAATGAGGTGCAGTCTCACTAGCTGAAAATGTCGAGCACTAAAGTTAGCTTGCCTCACTGGAGTGTACGTATAAACATTTGAGGTGCAGATCTTATTCATGACTGATATGGTAGAAACAGAAATGATTGGAATACCTGTGGGGGGGGTTGCCAATCTTCTCACATGCGGGTCCTATTCTTAAACTGCATGATTATTAAACCCTTAGACTATGCACGACAAACAGACAAACACAATGTTTGACAACAAATACAAGCCTGAAACACTGAATGGGTGTGGCGACCCTCTAGGCCCTTGTTATTCAAATCACAGTCCTCGAGGGCCGAGAACTGCTGGTTTTCCACTCTCCCTTTACTTGGGAGAAGAATCGGTATTATTCCGTTAATTTCCTGGGAGAGAAAACCAGGGCCGGATTTGGATTCCAAGGCAAGAATGGCATATCCATTCTCTAGGCCAGGGATAGGCAACCCTGGTCCTGGAGTGCCAGTGATGGCCCAGGTCTTTGCTCCATCCAAACCTAAAACTACATAACTGGATTCACTTTAATAAATCAGGTTTAATAAATGCAGGCACTCACTGTTTCACCATATCAGTATAGGATCAGACTTTTAATCATCCATCAAACAAAACATTGAAACCTCAAGCCATTTGCCCGGTGAAGTCATTCATAAAAACCAGGCACTCGTTTGTCCTCAAACTGTCACCGTGGTGCTCTTACGTATACTTCATAAACGCAGTAATAACTTCACACCGTTCGGTTACAAAACGGTTTCTCATTGACTTTATCCTCAGCTTATAGTGAACCCGAAAGTGATCTATGCACAGCTGATCATGCGTAGACCAACCCATAGGCTGATGGTTCGGGCCCACAGGAACACTGGGAAATGTAGTGGTCAAACACACAACATGTCGGAGGGCTGAACGGAGAGTAACATGCATAAGGAGGGGTCACCATCTGCAGGTGAGGAGATACCGAGGGCAGGAACGGCATTTCCCTCTGCCTCTCTGAAAAGTACAGTCCACTTTACTGATCTAAAGATTCTCTGATCTGGAACAGAATCCATTATCACTGTGCTCCATTATCACTGTGCTACTTCTCCTTGTATATATCATTTCCTTTGGATCCATATACTGATTCAGCCACAATACATTTCCGTACAGATGATGCTGGTAGTAAAATGACATGAAAACAAGACTGAGCAGAATGTATAATTTACCGTGGCTTATTGCATTGATCCTGTAATTCTTCAGAGGCAAAAAGTTTATTCATTTTAATGGTGAGGGTGACAACTATTATTTATTTAATCATTAATTTTATTAATATTTATTTAGAAAAAAACTACATGAAACAGAGGAAGAAAGAGCGGGACCAATTTTATATTTTTAAATGCTTTCCTCCTCTCCATTTCCTCTCTAATTTGGAATGCCCAATCATACAGTCACACTCATCTTGCAGTCTCTCCATATGACTGACACTGTTTTGTCCTGCTAAGGCAAAATGAGCGGGAAAAAATTGCTTTTTCGAATACTGTGAGACAGGCATGTTTTTTTTAAGGGTTACCAGCAAGCCGGTTCCTACTACTACATTGACGTGATCGTCCTTGCTATGTGTCACAGTATCAATGGTGGTTTATTTTCACATTTGCATATCAATGAATCTAAATCATAATGTACAGTTCATTGAAAGCTCTATGATCCTTTTAGGTGATACTTGATAAGGGACTTGTGTGTTCCTATTTGGACCCCACCAAGATGAGCTGTTTAAACCTGAGCGCTGATCCAAACCTGTTCTCCAGATCATTCCCCACCTCTGAAGTTTCTCATGGTTCCATAGGTGAATATGATGTGATGTCCCCTTACAGGAGTATTCATGGAGTATAAAACCAATTACACAATTCCAACAGTGACTCGCAGTGAGTATTGTCAGAAAGTATCCACCAATCACCACTGACATTGTTCCATTGGTTTTCTGTTAGCGTACTCTGTGATTGGAGGAGCTCTGCTTAATTGTCTACTGGTAAGGTGATGACTGTCATTCACTACTTTATTATTAGTAATATATATGTAATATATATGTGCAAGTGAAAACAGGAGTGTGGCATCTTTAATGTGCTTTCCCCCCCAGTCCATAACTCTCAGCTGAGGTTTCACACATTTTCTTTTTTCCCACAATACATTTTATGGCTCCTGAGAAATGTTTCTTCAGAAAGTTGGCATAGTCTTCAGTCTACCTTGCTATTTTAAGGAGGCATGCATGGATGCGTCGCCTTATGTCTTAAGCCTTGACAGTTCTATTACAATACACCGTCATCATGAGAAAGAAAATGAAAACTTCAAAGACATAGACACCCACAAGTCCCACATGCCAGATTATGACAGATTATGTATACGCGGGAGGCAATGATCGGTCTTGGTGGGCAAATGTCATCGCTTTTGTTGAGTGGCCATTTTACTCTGACTGATGAGCCTTCCTGCACCACAGGAAAGCTGAAATTGCCCAAAAGGCTCTGGAAAGAAGACTGAATAAGAACAGAACTGGGGAACGATATACCCTCCCCCTCCTCCCCCCATTGACCATCTGTTGTGCTCTTGTTTTTCCTAACAAAACTAAATGGATGGGAGAAGGTGTGGCTAGATTTTAGATCCCCGGCATTTAATGAACAAAAAAAAAAGCAGTTTAAAACTAGAAATAACCGCCTTGCGGTTGTATGCCTCCGCCAACAAGTCAAGCTGCGTCATTCTACAGAAACCAAAGTAACTGACAGTAGTCCTGCAGAGGGCAAGAGTGGCGAGCTAGAAATATGTAAGCAGATGAGCTATAGGTAACAAAATAAATGGGTTTGCTAAACCAGCCCTGGGATTGCTGTATGCGCCACTGTCTAGTAAACATGAATATTAATCCAATATACCCTGGCTTCCATGTGGAATATTAATCCAATATACCCTGGCTTCCATGTGGAATATTAATCCAATATACCCTGGCTTCCATGTGGAATATTAATCCAATATACCCTAATATTAATCCAATATACCCTGGCTTCCATGTGGAATATTAATCCAATATACCCTGGCTTCCATGTGGAATATTAATCCAATATACCCTGGCTTCCATGTGGAATATTAATCCAATATACCCTGGCTTCCATGTGGAATATTAATCCAATATACCCTGGCTTCCATGTGGAATATTAAATAAGATCTGAGCTTGCTTGAGGTCAAATGTTCTCACACCAATCCCTATGCAATATTCTGGTACGGAGAAAAGTCTTCACGTCCAATAAATAGTACAGCACATAAAATTAAATGACACAGAAAAAAAACACATTTTTGGAAGAACAAGGCACAGTGCCTTACAATTAACCTGATCCTTTAGGCTTACGTTCCACCGATAAATAATCTAAAAATAAACAAAGCAAGCCTGTCTATGCTCATAACGTAAACTAAACTTATTCTAGCCAACAAAGTTAGTCGTAGAGATCTTTCAACACTGTTGTGTGCTCTGTGTATTGACTGGTTTCCAGATGGCCCAGCTTCTGAAAAAGGAGCCGTTATCGTTACCGTTACCGTTATTGTTATCGTTATCGCCGTTCTTTGCTTCTCACTGCTTTGCACCCCGGCTATTTCCCTAAAACAATTGTGCAAAGAAACAGCTCGTCCTCCTCCCCGGTGACGCGTGCGTGTGCTTTCAATGGCACATCGGTTTCCTTGCTTAAGTACCGGTAACGCGCTCCACCCCTCTCGGGCGCGGGTCGCACATGACGTACAGGCCGCATCTGCATTCCTTTTAGCGCATACAGAACTAATAACGCAACCAATGATTGGTGCAAGACAAATACCATGACCAATCATAGGTCATGTTATTGGTTTTGAGTGTGCTAGAGGTCTTAGTAAATCAGGCCCCAGGTTGGGTAGCTACTGATAAACAGCTGTTCATTATTGGAGTTCTCAGCCTTTGAGAAAAATCAGGAAAGCCTTAAAAAAAGCTTAAAATATCCTTTAGAGTTATATATTCTTTATTCCGAAAACCAAAAAGAAGCCTGGAATTAAAGTAAACATGGTGATTCCAGGCTTTACACACAAAGTACATTTTATAATGACTTTTATATACTCACTGCCGGCTCATAAAATCTCAGAGGCAGAGGGCATTGCAGATCGAGATGATAGCAGCACTGAAATGAGAGCATTTCATCCGCTATTACACAGAGTTTAGGAGGTTAAGAGTTTCTCCTCTTGTTCTCTCGACAGAGACTTTTTAACTGCTTGTTTTCATATCGCACCATATAAGTTTCTGACAGCTTCACTGCTGTGATCATAAAAACTCACATGGATAGATACAGTATATACCCATTATATTATTTTACATTGTATTATAATATTATATTTCCTTTCAACTAGCCTACCCGAATACTGTCATCCAAGCTGGAAAAAACAAGACCATTTAAATACCCCCCCCCCACCCCCACATAAAAAACACATGAAATGGATGGTGAAAATCTGCCAAATTAAGACAAATGTTTATTTCACTGGAAACATCTACATTGTGTGTGTGAGTGTGTGTATTTTATGAAAACCCTTTAAAAAAACAACCTATTACCACCTGTAACATTCTTTCAAGGTGTCTATTTAGCCTGGACAATTTTAGATCTTTTTCAGATGCCTGGTTTTTAAATAATCCACAAATTGGCACCCCCATATCTGAGGATGTTCCATTGAACCTTGCAGAAAAAAATTAACAACATAAAAAATTTGTGAGTTTGCATGCACATTATTTTGGACGAAGGCAGAACCCTATTTCTTTTTAAACATATCTTCATGAGCTAATCCCATTTGGCTATAAAGATCTTTCTTAACTACAGATTAGTAATCAGATTGTGCAATTTTATAAACATGTATTGGCTCATTTCAAAATAGAACACCAATTTCTCATGTACTGATTATGCTTTGAGTTCTGGAAAATGGCCATGTCCATATACCATACTAAACAACCAACCTTATTTTGTGGAGGCTGTGGCTGGCCTTGTGTATGCTTAAGCTTTTTCCAGACAAAAGTAAATTTTTATGAGTTATGGTTAATAACATTAACCAAGTGGAATATAATAAAGAGCATGATTATGGCATTTGGGGGGTGGGTTCAAAAAGATGGCACATGCCAGCTTTACCCTACATCTCCTTTTTCTGGAGTCAAACAACACAAGGTCAGAGAGAAGTCATGAACTCACTGGCCTTTGGTCACTGCTAGGGATCAGTTTATCTATATTTATCTGTTAAACACACTGCACTGTGTTTGTTCTTTGAATTGAGTCCATAAACGGCTGAAGGGCCACGACATACAATGTACTGTATAATAAAGGCAAAAATTTATATCATACATAGTATTTAGAATTATAATATGAAGATATACACAAAAGCCAAGATGTTAATTTAGATCTTGTTTATCTAGTGGGTGTAATCGTGCATAGATTATTCACTGAGGTCTTCTCAAAGACTGAAAGAATTAGACCATTGTTGTGTCCCTCTTCCAGGTGCAAGTTTACACAAAAAACATTTTCATGCTGAACTTGCCCTGGAGAAGGTACTGAGTTTGAATCCCAGCTGAGGGTCTTTCCGTGTGGAGTTTGCATGTTCTCCCCGTGTCCACGTGGGTTTCCTCCCACAGTCCAAAAACATGCAGGTTAATCGCAGACTCTGAATTGCCTGTAGGTATGGGGTAATGGTGTGCGTGCCCTGCGATGGATTGGCGACCCATTCAGGGGGTATTCCTGCCTCTCGCCCAAAGCATGCTGAGATAGGCTCCAGCCACCCCACGACCAAGAACAATCGGGACGGATGGATGGAACTTTCTCTGGATATTAACTCCAATGACATGGTTCATAATGAGCACAGCCCTCAAAATTCAATACGGGTTGCTCTACTGTAGGATAACCGATGAAAGAAGAACCAACCTGGCACTGCAACTGAGAGGACATTAAGACATACATACATACATGGTCTCAAATCCTCTCTCCTTCATGTGAAAACTATGAAAAGAGAAAAACATTGAAACAAAGAGAAGGGGGAAGGGGGCGGGTTTTGGACACATTTAAAAAACCTTTGGTTTTCAAATGACAGCATTTCACTGCACTTATCCATAGTTCTGAGTTTAAACCGCAAAAACACCAATGACTTTGCTTCTGTGCCTAAAGATTGCAGACATCTATAGGCGCTTAATATAGACTTTAGCAAATTCAGTATAAAGCTTGATGGACCTCATTTTTATAATCCACTTCCAGTTTAGCATATTCATCCTTAAAACATGCTTGTATGAGGAAAATAAAGTATATACAGATAATGGATGAGCACAGTGACTGCTTATTTCATTTGACTCCTATTGTGTGAAAACCGACACAAATACCCTCTTATCATAGATGGAAGGTACAGCTCTCAGGACGAAACTGTCCTGCCAATCCACTTTAATTACATGAGAGGAGGACTGCAGAAACCTTTAATGATAGAATTACGCTCCCCGACTCCATCTCTCACGCCAGCTCTGATGGAGCGGAGAGAAATTAAGCGAAGAGGAATTCTGGGTCACGTTTTCCATAAGCTGAAGAATGAATGAAGTCCTCGCCCAAGCTGTGATGGTTAAAGCATTAATTTGAGTGCGATGAAGTAGGATTCGGCAGTGTTTGTAATTTTCAGTCAGTCTGACGTGAGGAGAAAGAGGGCAGCATAACATCTCTCTCTCTCTCTCCACTGTTGGAACCACAGGGGAGCTTCTATTGTCGTAACTGGGGCTCACACTAATGAGGTAATTTGTAACACTTTTAAAAGCCCTTGCATGTCAATCTCTCTCTCTCGTTCTCTCTCTCTCTCTCTCTCTCTCTCAGCTGCTGGTAGTTTTGGGGGGCTTTGAAACTTCTGACAAGAAGCAGAGCGAGCACTGTGGGGGACCCTCTCTGTGTTCATCGGGGCAGGGGAGTGCATTCGTTTTCTTGCTGAGAGAGCTTTGTGGGAAGATTAGAGTTCCTATAGATACGGGCGTCTTTATTCTGTACAAAACAAGTCAACTTTTCATTTATTGATTTTATTTTATTTTTTGTTTGTTTTTGTTTGAAGAAGCAAGACTGTCAGTCAGTATTACTGGGTGAAATATGACTGTGAGAGGCCTAAGGGAGGTCTAGTGACAGATACTTTGTTGAGATTTAGGTGGATTGTCTCTTGGTGTCTTAGGATAGAGTACGCATACTAAACTGAGAAATCTCCCTCTCTCTCTCTGTCTCTCTCTCTTTTGCTGTGTGTGTGTGTGTGTGTGTGTGTGTGTGTGTGTGTGTGTGTGTGCACGCGCAACAGCCTGTGTTCTGCTGAAGTAGAGGGGGCAGCTCTACAGTAGCACGACAAAATCATAATTCATATCCTCAGGCCTCTACCCGTTTGGCTTCAGTGACTTCATTATGAAAGCAAATTACAAATGACAAAATGTCACATTTGGAACAGTCATCAGACACTACGTGCATTTTTAGAAAATGTAATAAAAATTTAATAAAAACTACTCCATATTATTCCTCTTAAATGGCCACAGATCCTCTGTTTCTATTTCAAACACGATGTATAATCTGGATCATGCACTATTATCAGCATCCCGCTGTGAGGCACATCTTACCTGTTATATCACCTGACAGCGCCTCTCTTTATTGGCGAGACCTCCCACCCTGCACTGGTGGTGCGGCCATTTTGTGCCAGAACACCCGCTGCAAATCAATTGACAGGCCAGGCTTCTCTTTGTGAAGTTCATAAAAAGTTTTTAAACTTCTGTGAAGAAGCAGTCGGTTTCCAGCTGGAAGCTAAGTATACACACAGGGCATCCCCAGAAGAGAGATTCATTTTAATATTTCTAAAGCCTCAGGTGCAGTCAAATCTTATGTTGGATGGGTTTCCTCAGAAAGAGAAACCTTCGCGCTGGAAGCCTGCATACAAACAACACGCACAGTACCTGCAGTTACAACAGGCTTTTTAAAATGTAGATTAATAACACATCAGAGATCCTGTCACTATCTTGTAAGCTTTAAACTGCCTTTGAGCTGACAGCTAGTGCACTATAGCAATGATACACTGGAAAGAAGGACATCAGTACTTCTTGCTCTTTCATTTTGTCATGTGTAAAGTCGGTTAAAAACACGATGAACAAAGAGTCAGTCATTGTGGAAGAACACATTCAACAGACTCGCATGTTTAAGTGGGGTTATAATGGAAGATAAATTTAGCAACAACACAATAACAAACCAAACAGGGAGTGTTTCTGACCAATTACAACCAGCACATGCTAGATACGAGTGTTGGACATTCCACATACAAAACGGCACCAACTGTTCTCGAGGTAACAAATTACTTTTTTTCCCCCTATACTTTTTACTGTTTTTAAAATATACATTTGGTGGACAATGTGGGGCTGAGCATTTATGCTGCAAACCCCCCTGCCGATTCAGGAGAGAGTAGCCATCCATGGTTCTCCTCAAGAACATGTGGTGTCGCCAGCAGCTTGTTATCACATGGAGGAATACAGCTAAGCTTAACACAGAGTGTGTGGAAGGAAGGCCATTCATATGCAGTCAATGGGCACCTGATCGACCAGGGTGCGGATCCCTAACCGACCGGACCCTCCCATAACTTGATGAATACCTTTTTTTGGAGTGAAATTACCCATTTAAGTGGACCAGTCTAGAGCAGGTAGCTCATAACTTAATGAACCGGCCATTCAGCCCAACAATGTTCGCCATCTTCCTACCACAGGATACCTAGCGCCCCCCAACAAACTAGATGTGCCCAGCACCATATCAAGCCTGGTCTTGAAAACGCCCAGAGTTTCTGCCTCTACTACATGACCTGGCAAGCTATTCCACACAGCAAAACAATTGGTGTAATTCTAACACTGTTGGTGTAACTTTAACGCCCTAGGGTGTACATGTAACACCCTAGAGTGTTTATCTGAGACCATGGTCTCAAATGTACACCAAGATTTTTGCTGTGCACACGGTGACTACTCTCTGTGTGAAGAAGTACTTCCAAATGTCTGTGCGGAATTTACCTTTTGCTAATTTCCATCTATGCCCCCTCGCTCTACTAACAGAACTCAAACGGAAGAATATCCTGTAGTTCACTTTATTAATCCCTTTTATGAATCCCCAATGCCAATTCAGGTGCTGCAGTAAGAAAGACGCACGCGAGAGAACCAACAGTGCAGATGCCCGGTTACCACAGAGAGGGAAGTCTTCTCAGACTGAGGTAAAAATAATAATTCAGGGCCATCGGAGATGTCTAAGAGTGATGTGCCACTGCAACATTTACAGTACACCCTTCTGTTTATGTGCAGGCTTCATGGACACTTAGCTGTGGCCTTTGAGTCAGCTCCTGGAATACAGTAGTAATTTAAATTTAACTGACGTACTTACAGTGGGTGATGGCCTTTTTTTTCCGCCCCCACCCCCCCCCCTGCTGTGAAAATACATCTTCCAAAATTCATCCTTACCCTGACAATCATTTGCGCTCATTCATATCTCAAGTTTGACATACATTATACAGCTGAGGACATTGAGACAGGCAGAGAGCGAGACGAATGTTGGCAACGAATACGAAAAATAATAATTTTATTCTGTTATATAAGCGGTTTCAATTTACTTTGCAACATATTTGGCAGTTTTGTTTTTTTAAGAAGCCCGTGTTCGTTTCGTATTTATTCATGTTGCCTTATTCAGACAGGTAGAAAGCAATGAGGGCAACAGCTGAGTGTCGCCACAAACCCAAAATAAAACCCTTTGTTGTCGCTTCTGCAGGACAACATTTCTGACTCGCGTTGTTCAAAAGGCAATATGTCACCATGTTTTAAGTAGAATTGCAATTAAAAATAAAGTTGACCTCCAAAGAAGGAGGGGGAGGGTAAGGTGGTAGTGGAAATAAAATATATTTTTAAAAAAGAAAGGCCGTATTCCACATGTGCCTTCTGTAGCTTCGTAACCGGAACTGAGCTAGCTAGCTACCATCTACTTAGCTCGAATGAGCAAGGTGTAAAATGAAAAGCGGTGGATTTTTTAAATAAAATTCAAAAAATACAAACAAAAAAAAGGCCCCACATGGAGTCCTAACCTAACTATCTACACTTGAGCACAAACAGGCGTACTCACTTGGTTATGGAAACATGAAAACGGTCAGAAAACAGTTGTTCCACATTCTGCTCCATTGAATAACTTGCACGTACTGGTACTAGCTGGTCTGGCTTATTCTCTGGCATTTCCAATAGCAGTATAGACTAATGGAGAAAAAGCAGGGAAAGATCAATACAAAAAGAAAAAATGACTGTGCATCAAAATATTCTAATCTTATTAACGAAAACAACCTATTACTCCAAACTAATTAACAATCATAAATGAATGGCATAAACTAAATGACATCATATAAATTATAGTATTAGCTCAAGATTCAATTACTGATAAGTGATAACCATACATTATGCAAATAAGGCACAATAAAGATCCTAATCCCGAAGTACACTAAGGCTCTCGCAGTGAGGATGGAACCTTTGCCTGCGTGTGGGGTACTCGCGTACAGCTCGAGAGTCGGCCGCCTCGCGGGCTGCGACACACTTCTCACCAATCCCGCCGTTTTTTTGTTTTTTTTCAATAAGTTTTCTAGATTGTTTAGAATCGTCCCCTGTTTACAGAAAGAGGATCCTCCACTGCTCTGTACCCTGGTGAGTACTTAATCAGCAATGAAGAAGAGGAGGAGGAGGAGGAGGAGGAGGAGTGGGGGGGGGCTGGGGACTGCCTGTACACAGACACACTGACCCAAGTTACTGACAAGTCTTTTACCAGAGTAGTATTACTGGGGCTGTGTCCCATTTCTGCTGAGGGCCCACCTGAGGGAGCAGCAGAGAAGCCACGTTTCCCCCGAGGTTTAGTACAAATATTCGGAATGGATCTGTCTCTATGGCAACCACCATGATACTCAGCGAGTATGCCAGTGAATTGATAAGGTAACAAACCGACTTACAGCGCGGAGGCCTATCTCTGCTGATATTCTCCCAGCAGTGACTCAGCAGGACTTCTAATGTAAAAATCATGAGCCTGTTCATTGGTAAAGCCAGACAACTAATTAGTACAATGGAAAATAACAGCCTAGTTCCCCGAAACCGTCTACCCGGCAGCAGCTGTATTTCTGGTTATGTTCCCACAATACAGCATGCGCCCGTAACATCCCGCTGGATAACCTCATTGCCCGCAAAGGACTTCACCAACCATGCACGGTTCGAATAAACTTAGCTTGGGCAAGTTGATCAATCTGCGAAAATGTACTTGCCGGGTTGTTTGAATAGAACACCTGCATTTATCTGTAAGTCCGAGTTAAGGGCGAATGTTGATTGAATCTCGTCCATATATAGTCTCAATACTCTATATAGATCCAGGTTGGGTGAACCTTTGCACAGATTTGTGTTCAGTAGGTAGTAAATGACTGTGCCATCTTGGCCATGCAAAACTCATGATATTCCGGTATCAGTTGCATCTCTGCTAATACTGTTTTTTATTTTTTATTATTATACAGCAGCACATTGAAGGAATTACACTTACACCAATATTACAGGCATTACTTTTGCATTGTATTGTTCAATAATTTTAAGTGGGTGTCTGCACACCTGGCAAATTCACCTACAGTTGCGAGGATTTTAACACACTGTGTATTTTGCGAGTTTTGCTTATTTATTGACACATTGTAAAAGTGCTAACATTTCACTCGACCAAAATGTTCACACTTTACAATGTGGCAATAAATAAGCAAAACTTGCAAGATGGTGTGCAGGAGTTAGGTTTTTTAAAATATATATTATCTAGAATATCTACCAATTTATTTTTATAAATGTCCACTGAAGCTGACATTTTCTTAGATGTTTATTTGGTTAAATATTTGATTAATAAATCAAAGGCTTCAGCTACGACACGGAGACTGTTCTCCACCGTTTCATCCCACGCGCTGTAACAGGTGCTGACATTCTCAAACAAAATGGCTCCTTGGAATTAAGTCACATTTCATTTGTTTTTGTTTACATTTTCGCACCGTTTCCACTGCCAGCGTCTACGTTGCCTCTGGAGTGAAGATCATGAAAAAGCACAAATATGCCGTTTATGTAATACGTACCAGGTGGTACTGAAGAAAATGTTCTCTCGCAGGAAATGCATCCGCACTGGAGCATTCTGACCTTGACAAAGCAACAATAATCCCTGGACACTGGAGCGCGGAGTAATACCACAGTGAATAATTTATCATTATGTACCTCTCCTGTGACTCTGTAATAAGTCATCAGGTGACATTTTTTAAATATTTTTTTATTGATTGGCTTTGAGACAAGGGAATCAAAGTAAGTGGACACCCAGAAAGAAAGTAAGGCATATTAACAGAATGCCATTAGGCCACACCCTCACCTAAACTCCACCCCCTTGTACCGTAATGCATACCCCTCATTAGCATAACGTTCCAGGTGCCACATGTATAAACAGTGCTGAGCAGAAAAATTCCCTCAGAAAACTGCGTAAGTAGTTTCCAGGCAGAAATTCAGATGTATAAAATAAGAGAACCTGCGTACCTCTGCACACGCTGGACACCATACGTACACAATGTTTGGAGTCAGTGTGATATGGCGACACTGTGACCAAAAGGCAGAGGGAGAAAATGCAAAACTTTGCAAAAGCAGTAGCAGGCTTTCTCCCTGAGTGTTCTTTTAGGCATTATTTTACTCAGTTTTATACACGTGGCCCCAGAAGTTCTGCTTGATCTGCTTAAAGGGATCTGAAATAATTCCGCAGATTTTACCCAAATTTGCTCAATCAGGGGGTTTATTTTTTATTCCCCGTGAAAATTTTATTTTGTGAGGTTCCATGTGACAAAGCATGTCACAAAGCAAATGGGAAATTCATACACATTAGACAATTTTCTTCTTCTTCAGACATTTCAGGAAATGGTTCAGCTCATTCGGTGAGAAATACTAATGGAACATTTGTGAATACTTTTCAGTTTATCAACTGAATGTCGGTTCATTTGGCTGAACTGAATTTGCCCCAAAACTGGCAGAGGGTTTGGGGATTGTGCTTGCACCACTGAGGGTGCTGGTACCATAGAATGAAAGCAAGGTATTTAAGCTGAATTGCTTCAGCAAATATCCAGCTGAATATGTGGATTTTTGTTTTCGTGTAAAGATGTGCAAATCAGATTGGACCTTCTGATTCATTCCTTAATGTAATGTCTGCAAATGGCACTGTAATAAAAATTTTAAAAGACTGATTTATTTAATGAGTGATTTGGGGGAAGCTTGCGTTTGGAGACTTACTCTTGACCGTGGCGGTCCTGGTGCAGTTGTAGAGGATGGCCAGCTCCCCGAAGACCTTTCCAGGCCCCATGGTGCACAGCTTCATGCTCTCCTTTGTCACTTCCACTTTCCCATCTGAAAACAACAGAAATGATTCGTTCATGTACCCAAAGATTTGCCACGGCAACAAGTCTCTAGTCCGAAACGACCTTTCACAGTCGCGCCGTTCTTCACAATCGGGAAGCATTGCAGTGGTTAAGTCCCGTCTCTTTACGGCGAAATGAATTTGACGGTCTCGGGCTCGCCAGGAAAGGTGTACCATTCATCCAGCAAAAAGCGTCTTGAGGGATAATTTTCACGAGTGAGGAGTCGGACGTGATTGGCCGCGGACGTGTCGGACCCGTGGAGAAGAAGAAGGCTCGACGGGTGGGACTGAGTCACGGTGCCAAAAAATTTCAGGTCTTCGAAAATTACAAAGGGGATCCAAAAAAACGAGCGCCGTGCCACTGACGAGGCCGGCTGTGTCTGAGACGCTCACGCCCACACAGACGACCAATCACAAACAAGTTAAGGCTTCTATGTGCCTGCAGCATGACATGGCATCAGGTAAATTATTCTTTCAATGACAAATTTTTCACTCTACCTTTAAAATGAGTTTATACCTAAAATATCATTATTCTTTACTGCTGGGAAAAAAATAAGTTAATTTAAAAAAATAAAAATACTAAATTATAATAAAATTGCATTTAATAATATTTTGTATATGTTTATTTCATATTGCTTTGTTTTTTGCCCCCCCCCTCCCTGCCCCTTTCCTCTGAAAGAAGAAACTATTAACATTAATATCCTTCAAAAAAGGTTCATCTTTTTGGTTTTCTTTTTTTTTTTTTTTTAATCTGGAAAAGCTAGATTTGGAGACTGGTGAGTGAGAAATGATTTTAGAAAGCTGTTCTCCTTGGGTGTTTGTCTGCACTCAAAATAGCTTTAAAGCATAAATTCTTCACTGCCAATATGAAACTCCTGTTTTGTTGTATGGGAGCAAGAAATGCAATTGCCAACAGAAACCCATATGACTCAAAAATATGCATATTGCCAAAAACATACATCACCTTGGAACATGGTATTGTTTCCTGGCTTTTAACTTTTCTAATTTAAATGGAGTGCGCTTTACTTGCTTGCATTGGCATAGTATTTTTCCAGGCCTGGGAGTAGGACCTGCTTGTCTGTAACAGAGGGTCTCAAACTCAGTTCAGGGGTCCCTCTATGTATGCTGGTTTCTGTGACTGCCAATCTCTTGACCAATTAAAGAGGTTGACAACATGTTCTTAAGCTTGCATAATGCATTCATTAAACTTAATACAACTCGGATTTGACTCATTTCCATTTTCTTCGCTTTGGCTTTCAGCTCTTCATTTTAGATTCAAGAAACATACCGGGCGGGTGTCAACACTTTCAGCAGCGAGAACCCCCACTGATTTCGCCTGCCAATCTATAATTTAATCAATTAAAAACAGTCACTACTTTCATCTGGAATCATGTACCATGTACCATATTAAACGAAGGCATCGGGTGATCTGACTGATTAAAAGCCCTGTGATGTGAATATGGGACATTTATCCACAGCATGCACAGCAGCTTCTGACATAACATGTCTTAAGGGTTCTCATCGGACATAGAAGGTGTCTAAATGAGAAGCTCTGGCTTAAAGTTGTGAGCTTACACGGGGCTTGTACAAGACGGAGTTTGAGAACCAATGTTGTCAAAGGAAAGACAAAAGCACGGAGGCCTACACTTGTTTGCCAGGGTTCACACGCCATTTTATATTTGATGGGGTTTATCATGGCACAGGAAGAAGGGAGCGCAAGAGTCAGTGGCGATGACTCGGGACGCAGGGCGGCGATGGCTCCATGATGCTTCCTCCACGCGGGCTGGACGGCGCACCCCCACCCCCCCACCCCCGACAGCCAGCCGCCAAACGTAACCCCCAGGGGAGGGCGAGGAGCTGTAGACAAGAGGCATCTGGAGGTACAAAGAGAAAGCTCAATATGTCTTTGTGGCACTGTCCTCACCGCCACGATAACGGAGCTTGTTCGTATCTTCCCTGAGGGGCAAGCGTCCCCGCCGAGCGCACTGAGGGTAGTTACACAGTGAGCAAAAGGGGGAAAAACCCATGAACGTATACGGTTGAGAAAAGTACAAGCTAATTAAAAATCTGCACTGACTTTGGTGAGCGCTGTGTGTGGTTTGCAGTTGAATAACTATTGAGTTGCTATTCATCTGATATTCTCTCAGTAATTATTTCCATGGAAACTGTTAATATTTTTCATTAGAGTTATGTACCAACGCAGCTCTCCATGACTGTAATTCTGATGCAGCAGCACTCTAGATTATTGTTTCAAATGATCACATATATTCCAACTCAAACATTACATTACATTACAGTCATTTAGCAGACGCTTTTATCCAAAGCGACATACAGTAAGTGCATACAGAAAGGTCATCGAAATAACTACAGAACAGATAGGAAAGCACATTCTTCCCATACAGTAGCAGCTATCCCTAGTAATGAACACTGAATGCAGTTCACAGTACACTGGGTAAATCAGCTCTCCTACAATTTTATTCTAAATACTATAAACTTGAATACACAGTTCAACAAGAACAAATACCATGAGAGGTTCTAGATAAGTATCAGTCCAGGTGGAGTCTGAAAAGGTGTGTTTTCAGGCCACGATGGAAAGCAGGCAGGGTTGGCAAAGAACGCAGGGGAATGGGAAGTTTGTTCCACCACTGGGGAGCTAGGGTGGAAAAGCTCCGCAGTCGTGACGAGCGAGCGCCGTTGACACGGAGGGGGGGAAGTGCGAGTCGCCCTGCTGTAGAGGAGCGAAGTGGTCGAGCAGGAACATACTTCTGGATCAAGTCCTGCGGGTAGACAGGGCCTGTCCTATTGGCTGCAGTGTAGGCCAGGGTCAGAACTTTGAAAAAGTAAACTGTGAGAAAGTAACTCCACGAACGTCAGCGGCGCACACACACATTCTAACGTGCTTAAAATGGCGGCAGGCCCAGCCTCTTTTAGAATGCGTCCTTAACTTTGATTCGCTTTTTTAAAAAGCATTAATTTTTCATTTCTGAAGTTGCGCGAGTTTGGCGAGAGTTTTGTTCCGTGCAGGAGCCCCCCTCCTGGTTGATTGGCTGCTGGCAGTCTGCCTCTGCCAATCAGGGCGTGAAGTACCTCCGCTAACATAAAGACTGCAGTTTACCTGATGGCCTACAAAGTGGAGAAAGTGGCACCCTTTGTGACACTTTGAGAGATCACGGTTGTCTATGTTCTTCAAAAACTGACAAAGCACGTTTCTGTTGGTTTTTATTTATGTTTTGTTTTACCAAGAAGTCTCTTTGAGGTCTCTTTGAGGTCTCTTTGAGGTCTCTTTTTCAAGGGAGACCTGAGCAAGACTGCAGTTGTGTGAACGCACGTTTTTAATTAGAAACACTGTAGCAACACAACAATGCATACTAATACAAAGACAAAATGTTGGGGAAAATGCTTTAGAAATCATAAAAACAACGGCTTCTTAGCAGTTACAAGAGACTGTGTACCAGTGGCGGTGGCTGAGCTGAAAACTGAAGAGGCAGAAATCTTCCCATTAAACTGATTATTAGTCTCAATCATTTTTCAATCATTTTCCTTGATTAACAAGTGAGCCAACGATCTGAATAATCCATTTGCAGGTGAATTATGTTAGGAAGATTAAACAGAAAAGCACACTTTACGAAAAAAGCACAGCCTTCAATAAAAATAATCTAACAAAAGCTGAGCTTTAAAATCGTTTTATTTCCATGAATATTCTCGGGATTTGAGTGCGGAGAACAAAGAGCACATGTATCCACAATTAAAATGTTGATTAAAATGTGCACAATTTTGCGATGTAAATTAAAAAAAATGTCATTACTTGCCTAATAGTCTAATTGAGGACAACTGGCTACATTTGATGGCAATGAGTAATTTGTGAATTAAACGTTGCAGTCTATTGTTAATCAAAGAAAATGAATGAAAAATTATTGAGATAATATAAGTTTAAGGGAATAATCAGTTTAAGGGGAAGTTTTCAGCCTCTTCAATTTTCAGCTCAGCAACCACCACTGCTGTGTGCAATAGCTTTAAAAAAAACCCAGGGATACAATGGTACTTAGTTTAAGCTGAGTCTGTAAATCTTTTTTTTAAAAAGCTGCTTTAGCTAGGTCTCTGCAAACTCTGGGAATATTACAGCCGTTTGGTGTAGTGAAAATGCAGTGATGAGTCACTCCTCTGAATAAGACTGGGAGGAGCCGAAGATATCAAAAATTTGGAAAGTTGAATGCCAGAAATGTGAAAGAGACAAACTGATTTTTTTTGGAGGGACACATCATTATATTTGTCCACGAGATATTTCTGTTCTGTGCGGGATGTAGAACTCTTTTTTTCATTTTCTTTCATCCCTGCAAGTGTGCGACTGTGTTTATTCCCCCGAGACGCGGACCAGTGCCATCATGCTCGCTTGGCTTGCTGTAACCTTGAATTCGAGATTTTTCGTGCGTGTTCAGTTTCTAAATTTGATCTTGACATTTGGTGCCCAACAGTACCGCAGAATGGGGGCTCGGGGTCACTTGCTAGCTTGTCCATGTTTATTTTGTGCATTGCATGAGGTAAGTAATCTCAGGGTGCCCCTGCTCCTGGGCTGTTAAGCTTCTTACGAACCACTCTGAACAGGACACCTGTCCCAGCTGGCAACCTCCGCTCCATTAGGCTGTAAGTGCATCCTGCCCTGACAGGAATACAGTGCGGATGCCCCTCTCCAGTCAATCTTTCAGTCTTTTGCCCTTTATCAGTGCATGCCTGACTCCCCTGTCATGACTCCATTTTGCAGATAGAAGTGTCTGCGTTAAAACGTGAAACAGGTTTATACTCAAGCATCTGAAAAACATTGTATCTCGATTTTTAAGCTTGATGTAAAAAAAGAAAAATAAAAAATAAAAAAAATAAAAATAAAACCTTGCATCATCCTTGTATTTGAGGTACTATCACTTTAAATGAGATGGGCATCTTTCATTATGGTGATGTCACCACTGCACTACTGCACTTACGGTAAGGGTAAGCCTATGGGGCAGAGCATTAATGGACAACACAGAGGCCAGTCACAAACGAGCAGCCTCCATAATCTCAGTGGTACTCGGGATGTTTTTATGCAGACTGCGTTATACCGCAGGTCGCGTATGCTAGCACGTTAGCCCAGGCTGCAACAATAAACAGTGGAGTTAGTAGACCGGCAATCTGTCCCTGTTCTTGCTATGCTTCCTCTCCACATCTGTTTAGCTGGCTAGACCTGCATGTGCCCCGAGCAGAGTGTTACACTGTATGTGGTTTGCTGCTCTGTGACTAATAAAGTTTAATCAGAATACCATGTGACATAATGCAACTAAATGAAAACTGTTTTTAACTTTTTACGGGAAAGGTTGCCTTATTGGCGCTACAAGGATTTTTTTTTTTAAGACGCTGGCATGCAGCAAACTCAACTGACATGTTAATTTTAAGAGCAAATTGCGTACGATACTACCTCTACTCTACCTTCTGACGTAATTCCAAATGGTTGCTTTCATATTTCATATTCTTGAACAGAAGATGACGGGTGAATGTGTTAACTTGCCGAGGCAGAGAGCCTTCTGACCTTTTCTGTAAAAGTAATGGTTCTTCTCAGAGGTAAATGACAATGGCTGGGCACTTTGTCAGGGAATTAGACTCAACTGACCTTGAAGGAGTAAGCCATTTTGTCGAATTTAATTGCAATAATGGGTTATTATTATCTATCTGCTTACCCCAGGTGACTTGCTCAGCTTACATCCGCTGTATTGTCCAGTCATGCGGGTGGATATGTGCCGAGCCATATCAGGTTAAATACCTTTCGCTCAACCGATGCAACAGCAGTGTCCCACCCAGGAGTTCAACATGCCTCAATCTTCTGATTACAAATCTGCATCTCGTACCGCAGGGCCACAGGACGGCGTTTCTGCGGCTCCCGGTCGCAACGTGATTATCAAAAATAAAACAATCTTTACATATGTGTCACTAAGAGTTTGTCCATGTTAGTCTTAGTTTACTCGCTGATAAACACTGAGGGAGGTGAGCACAAGGATCAGGCAGGTAGATCTTAAAAAATTATTTAAAAAATTATTTAACCTATGGCTATTACAGGGACCTGGAACCTGTTTTTTTAAGAAAGAGACCAGGGGGGTATACTACACTGCCTGGCCAAAAAATATATATTTGTTGGACCGTAGCTTTGATTATGGCGCGCATTCGTCGTGGCATTGTTTCGACAACCTTATGCAATGTCACAACATTTATTTCTCATTTGCATTCATTTTTAGCCAAGATCTCCCGACGGGAGAGTCGAACCACTCCATAAAGTCTTCTCCAGCACATCCCAAAGACTTTCAATGGGGTTAAGGTCAGGACTCTGGTGGCCAATTCATATGTGAAAATTATTCTTCATGCTCCCTGAACCAGTCTTTCACAATTTGAGCCCGAAGAATCTTAGCATTGTCGTCTTAGAATATGCCAATTGATGGAATAACCTGGTCATTCAGTACATTCAGGTGCTCAGCTGACTTAATTTTATTGCTGCATAACGTTGCTGAGCCTAGACCTGACCAATTGAAGCAACCCCAGATCACAACACTGCCTCCAGAGGCTTGTACAGTGGGCACTATGCATGACGGGTGTATAACACTGCCTCCAGAGGCTTGTACAGTGGGCACTATGCATGACGGGTGCAACGGCGACTTTTCTTTCGGCCAGGCAGTGTACGAAGCAGGATTACTTAGTTAGCTGGATAACTGCGCTGAGTAAAACCCGGAACCCTCCCAAATCTGGAACACAAACTGAAGTAAAAAAAACTGTACCGGGTTTTTGCAGTTATCCAGCTAACTAAGTAATCCTGCTTCGTAGTATGCTCCCCATGGGGGGGTATATCACAAAGCAGTGAGTTAGCTGGATAACTGCACTGAGTAAAACCCGGAACAGCCCTTTTTACATAGTCAAGATTCTGGACGGTTCCAGCTTTTACTCAGCGCAGTTATCCAGCTAACACAGTAATCCTGCTTTGTGAAATACCCCCCAGCATAGCTTGTTTCTATTGGCTTACTGCTGCAGTTTGGGTCTCTGACCTGCAGCCTGGGCAATGGCGAGGTCATTAGAGAGAGGTTTCTGGTTTCAGAAAACATTCCTCTCCTGTGTTTCCATGGTGGCTTTTTCAGTATTACATTTCTTTCATGGTGACTTTCAATGCCTCGACTTCTTCCCTTTGAATGGCATGCCTCCATTATTATGTACCTCATTGAGATCCCTACCTGGGCAATGAATCTATTCAGTACAGGCTTGCTGTGTCCACTTGCAAAGCCCTTGCCTCTCCAGGACCTCTAATTAAGTGGACAGTTTTATGCCGTTCCACCACAAGGGACTTTATTGATATGCCTAAAGGCAAGGTCTCTTTCACACAGAACACTAATTTGTCCTTCAGGTTTGTCTCCAATAAGAGAATACTGTATGTGCATGTCAAAGAACTTGGTTATCCCACATCTTGGTCCAGGCTCTTGTATTATCATGTGTGCTAATGTAACGTCCAGTGACCTACCTATACCACCAGGGAGGGGGTATACTACGAAGCAGGTTTACGGAGTTAGCTGGATAACTGCACCGAGTAAAACCCGGAACTGCTCCTTCCTTCAGTCCATGTTCCAGAGGGTTCCGGGTTTTACTCAGCGCAGTTATCCAGCTAACTCAGTAATCCTGCTTTGTGCTATACTGCTGGTGTTCAGCCTGTATGTATGCCTGTGTCTGACCTCTCCCCTTCTTCATTCACTCATTTACATTTTCAACTCACGTCTTAATAAAAATTTAATCCTGGTTCCGGCCTATCGGGTTGTCAAGGCACACGGATCCTTCCTACATTCCACCTATAATGAGATGTTTAACCCTTAATAAGCTCTGTACTCTGTAATCTATGGTCTTCTGGCAGCTCCTCGTCCCAATGGCCTAGACATCTGTCAGCTTTCATAAACAAAAATTATAGAAAAATAGCAAAAATAGGTCCCCTTTTCCTCTCAATCTAGGTCCAAGCAGCATAAAGCCTCCCACCTTGCCAAACTATGCATTCAGTATAAATGGCCATGAATTATTCTGGAAACATCAAACTGTCATGGTTATTTGCTGCCGCTGCGGTTCCTCTTTTTGGTTTCATTTTTGGGCGTCCTCTCGACGCTATATCGGATTTTTTCCGCCTCCGTTCCGGTGTTTGCTTCCTCGGCCCGACAATTATCTCCTACACCTGTGCTGTGTTTCCGCCGGTTATAAATGCTTAGGACTTCCGCGTTTCCTCACTTCGATATTGTCGCTTGCTATGTTTACAACGAAGTCGGTGAAGGTTTAGGAAATTCGGTCGCTGCAGTTTTAGTTTGTTAAAATAGAGAACGCAGCAAGTCCGGTTAGATATTTAGAGAAAGTATGGTTTTTTCTTTTCCAACCTATCCGTTTCTCCGTTCTATCTGTTTCGGCTGCCTGGTATCGTGTGGTTTTAAAATATTTTCGCATTTCCATTCTTTCCTTTTCCGTTTTCTTCAGGTCTTTATTTTTTCATTCTATTTACCTCTTGTCTACGCCTACTAGTTAGTGCGTGAGGTTTCTTTTTTGTTGGTTTATTATTCTCGCTGTTTATTCGAGATTCACCTACTTTTGAGGTTGTTTTTGATTTTGGCTCGTGCCAGGGAGGTTTTGTTCCCGATCTTTTGTTTAACTCCTCCCCCCTGCGATTAGTTTCCATTTCTGTGGCGAGTCTGTATTAGACTCGCTTTCTGATTCCCTGTCAGTCGCATTTGGTTATCCAAACCTACACTCCAATCATTACACAAACCTGTTAGTTTCAATTAATTTAATCAGTAAACGTAACCCTTTTGCCCCCCTAATAATGCCTAATTGTAGATTCTTACACTTCCCACAACACCGTGCCCAGACCAGAAACATCAACCTCTCTCACTGCTGCTCTTTGTATTCAGTCACATTAAGATAACTAATTCAATCCTATTTTAGCAATTAAAAGTTAGTTATCTGGTCATTAACTGCCTTTGTGACCTTTCAGAAGCAATACATGCATCACCAGACCATTGCAAACTCCCTGTAATAAGCATCTCATCCATCAGGAACCGCACTACAATCCTGCCTGGTTTCTAAATCCACTGAGGTACATGTAACAGGATAAAAATGTTAGTCACCTCAGTATGTACATTAATTGCTTTTTTATATTCTTATCAATCTTTTCAAAGGTGAAAATGGCTTTTCATCTCTTAAATGAAGCCTCTTTCTGGCTTTTGGCTTTTTTTTTTCCATCCATTTGGTCCACATGCCTTTTCATCTCCAGACTGTGTGGGTCTCAAATGAAAAGATTCACATATATTCAGCTTTGGAAAAAAACACACGGTGTGGTGGTGAAAAAAAATGAACAAGAAAAGAAAAGAACAATGTTATTTTAACGTAGGCGTTTTCATGATGTCAATATTCTCTGGCTGAAGACCTGTTACTTCAGGCACCGTTTTTATCTGTTCAGTGCATTTTGTGACCTTAATTGACTGGCCAGTAGATTACTAATGACTACTTAATGTATACTGCAAACAGGGCTGAAGTCTTGTGCTGGCTGTTATTTAGAATGGCTTGGTATCCATAGTGCCATTACAGCCCATAAATTACAGAAGAGGGGGATCTTTAAATATCGGATTATTACCGGCACAATATTTTATCGCTTCTGTTGGATGGTCAATCAGTCACTTTTTATGAATAGCACATTTTTACAAAAAACGACTTCTTCGCTTCACAGTATACCCTGGCCCAAGCCCCCACAAAGCAAACCCAGGGTGATGGTGGCAAGGGAAAAACTCCCTGGCTGACAGAGAAAGAAACTTTGGGAGGAACTAGACTCAAATGGGGGAGTCCATCCTATGATTCTCCTGTGGCGCAGGGTGTGGGATCATAAGGACCAACTAAGTAAAGTCCATTTTCAGACCGTCTAATCAGTTCCGCATTGGTTGTCACTTCAGAATGATCATTAAGAAATTTAACATGAAAAGGAATTCAATACTGAAAAAAATAAAGAAATCTTATCATAAATATTGGAAATGCTAGAAATAGTTAAAGAAAACACTGAAGTATATTCCCATTCATATTTAACTATTTTAAGACCCGTGTCTTTAGGAACTGCTATGTAGAAATTCTCAACTTCCTGTTTCACTGGGGTATAAATATGAAGTAACACTCAAGCAAAACCCTAGGGTGCGTCCCAATATTCTTCACTCCTCAACTTCATTCCTCCACTCGTCTCCTACCCGGAAGTATGCAAAACTGTCTGTATGTTTCATGTGCAAGTAGTTGCATGGGCAGTTTATATGGTTTGCATCAAGACATAAATTCATATGTAATATGTAATCAGCAACATTAGATTAGGACATAAAAATCGGTTTCCGGGGCATGGAGGAGACGAGGTGGTAGTGGAGGAAAGGAGGATGCATTTTTCAAGCATTGGGACGCACCCTTAGTCATCCATCAACATGGGGACGATCATCATCTTGGCAAAGGGATGGTGCAACAGGATTAAATACAGGGATGCCAATAATTGTGACACGCACCTTCAAAATAAAAAGTATTTTGCATTAAAAAAAAAACTTTCCTCTGATCAATGGTATCACAGTTAAACTGTGTGTCTGTCCATGAATTTAGGGGTTCAATGCCAAGCACGTTATGATTGATTGGATTAATGATTAAACTGGATCAGGTATGAAGGGGAAATATGCAACATATCCAAAGATCAAGAGGCTGAACGAACACAGAATTTACCACAGTACAAAATCGCACTCGTATTACTGATAATTACATGTAGGTTGCATGGACATAGAAGAGATGCATTTGCCACAAAGGGCTTTGTCTTTTCGCCTGCTCTTGAGAAATCTCAGCAAAGCAATGAAAATGCTAATGTGGAGTTTAATATGCTGCTTTTAATCTTTTGTCAAATCACCGTGGAGGAACAATTGCACTGTGGCGAATTCTCATTACAAAGGTTGATTTGGGCTTACAATTTTAGTCTATGTCTCTCACAAATGCCCAAGCACAGGGAAAAAGTGAGACGAATGTATAACGTATAAATTCTTAATTGCTCGTACAGGAAAAAAAAAACCTGTTGCCATACAGAGTTTGAATATGAAACTGACACGGCTTCTTATCCCAAGGTTTTCTTAAATAAGGAATCTTATCCAAAAAGCAAGACAAATGCATAACATATGCATTCTTAATTGTTAAAAACATGTTCAAACATTTAAAACGTGTGCCTCTGTCTTGTGTTTTCCCCATTCAGAGTGAATTGCATGATTGGCCTAATTCACTGATTGGCGTCACCTGGGCCCACGCCTTTAAAAAACTGGTTTGCCCCGCCGCAGGTTTTGCCGTTTCTTTCTTTAGTTTGCTTCCGAGTCGAGTTTTTTTTTTTTTTCCGTTTCACACCCCCCATCATTTTTTCTGTTTTGGTTTTTTTCGTATTTGTTCTTTTTTTTGTTTTTTTTTTTTTTTTCATATACCTGCCTGCATTCACACATCCATACGCTCCCTATCCCTTTTCTACATACACACACGCATATACACATATACCTATCTGCATTCCCGCATCTGTACGCTCCCTATCCCTTTTCCCTTAATTTAATAAACATATTTTCTTAAATTGCAACTCGATGTCTCTGTGCCTTTTTATGTTGCGGTCATTCAGGGAGTGAATGACCGCAAATAATAAAAAAATGTAAAAATCCTGTTGAATCTGAGTTTGAATATGATACTCATCCCAAGGTTTTCTTAAATAAGAAAAGCGCAATAATACGGTTTTAGTACGAGTGCGGTCCATGACAGATCTAACATTGTTTAAGCGTGAAAGCTCATTCAAGCTCAACGCCATGTGTACAGATACCTCAGGATTCCACTTATCTAACCCGAGTTAAGTGCCAAAAACAGAAGGACGTATTTTAGCGTGTGCATAAAGCCAGGTAATTGCACATTAAAAAGAAAGATGCTGCCTGCACACTGCAGAAATAAAACACTAAGGCCTAGCAAAGATAATTTGTTTATCAACTCATGTGCAGATAGCGCTCAAGTGAATAAGTGAAATTGAAAAAAGCAAGACGGAAGCGAACCTTTCCTTGTTGAGGTTTCATCAGTGCCATTATCACAACAACAAATTTTAATAGTCCTGTATAATCTTCTTAAGGAAATTAATGACCGGTAAGTAGATTGGTCTACATAAACGGCAAGCAATTCATAAACAAAACATGCAACAAAGCGCAACGATCATCGTTGGCTACTGAATGAAGGGCATCGGTAGAAATGGCAAAACGATCAACATATCAATAGATGACACAGGACTCGGACAACAAACCGTTCACCAGAGTCAAACTGGCTATACAGGTGCAGCTCAAAAAATGAGAATATCGTGAAAAAGTTCTATATTTTTTGTCTCTCATGTCAGAAAGTGAAACTCATATATTATATAGATTCATTACACATAGTGAAATATTTCAAACCTTTATTTCTTGTAATTTTGATGATTATGGCTTACAGCTAATGAAAACCCAAATTCAGTGTCTCAGAAAATTTGAATATTACATAAGATCAATAAAAAAGGATATTTTAAACATAAATTAATAAAATTAATATTTTAGACAGACTTCTGAAAAGTATGTTAATTTCTATGCACTCAATACTTGGTTGGGGCTCCTTTTGCATGAATTACTGCATCAATACGGCGTGGCATGGAGGCGATCAGCCTGTGGCACTGCTGAGATGTAATGGAAGCCCAGGTTGCTTTGATAGCGGCCTTCAGGTCGTCTGCATTGTTGGGTCTGGTGTCTCATCTTCCTCTTGACAATACCCCATAGATTCTCTAAGGGGTTCAGGTCAGGTGAGTTTGCTGGCAAATCAAGCACAGTAATACCATGGTCATTGAACCAGCTTTTGGTATTTTTGGCAGTGTGGGCAGGTGCCAAGTCTTGCTGGAAAATGAAATCAGCATCTCCATAAAACTTGTCAGCAAAAGGAAGCATGAAGTGCTCTAAAATTTCCTGGTAGATGGCTGCGTTGACTGTGGACTTCAGAAAACACAGTGGACCAACACCAGCAGATGACATGGCACCCCAAATCATCACTGACTGTGGAAACTTCACAATGGACTTCAAGCAATGTGGATTCTGTGCCTCTCCACTCTTCCTCCAGACTCTGGGACCTTGATTTCCAAATGAAATGCAAATTTTACTTTCATCTGAAAAGAGGACTTTGGACCACTGAGCAACAGTCCAGTTCTTTTTCTCCTTAGCCCAGGTAAGACGCTTCTGACGTTGTCTCTGGTTCAGGAGTGGCTTGACATGAGGAATGCGACATGTGTAGCCCATGTCCTGGATTCGTCTGTGCGCGGTGGCTCTTGATGCACTGACTCCAGCCTCAGTCCACTCGTTGTGAAGCTCTTCCAAATTCTTGAATGGATTTTGCTTGACAATCCTCTCAAGGCTGCAGTTATCCCTGTTGCTTGTGCACCTTTTCCTACCACACTTTTTCCTTCCACTCAACTTTCTATGAATATGCTTGGATACAGCACTCTGTGAACAACCAGCTTCTTTAGCAATTACCTTTTGTGGCTTACTCTCCTTGTGGAGGGTGTCAATGACTGTCTTCTGGACATCTGTCAAGTCAGCAGTCTTCCCCATGATTGTGTAGCCTACTGAATCAGACTGAGAGACCATTTAAAGGCTCAGGAAACCTTTGCAGGTGTTTTGAGTTAATTAGCTGATTAGAGTGTGACACCATGAGTTTCCAATATTAAACTTCTTCACAATATTGTAATTTTCTGAGACACTGAATTTTGGGTTTCATTAGCTGTAAGCCATAATCATCAAAATTACAAGAAATAAAGGCTTGAAATATTTCACTCTGTGTAATGAATCTATATAATATATGAGTTTCACTTTCTGAAATGAGTGACAAAAAATATTGAACTTTTTTACGATATTGGGTTAATTGATGCTTCAGTCTTGAGAATAAATTTTTTCCATAATGTATGTTTTTTTCAGCTTTTGAATGGGTTTAGCTTTCAGTCTTCTAAGCAAGATTTGGCAATGTCTTTGTGGTGCGAGGATAATCTACATAAAAGCCAAGCTGGAAATTGCACTGCATTCACAATTATTTAAAACAAAGGCTGCCAATGGAGGTGACGACCAAGCGTCATGTAATCTCATTTTAAACCTTCAAAATTTCATCAGAAATTTTATGTACAGACTCAAACCCCCCACCTGTCAGTGGCCTTTTACCCTCTACTAGGCTAAATGGAATTTTCATGGCATCACGCTGATGTCGCCTATGGAGGTACCACATAAATCCATTTCAGTGTTGAAGCCTATGCATGCCTAACACGTGCTGTTAATTACCACAGCGTTCCCTGAGCCTGAACACAAACCTCTGTCAGACACAAGCAACAGAATTTCTCCTTGCTCATGTTTCACTGTTTTTATTAGAGGAAATTCAATCCTGCCACTAAGTGGGTAGCCAAGATTCGAAGGACGCAGTTAGAAAAAGTCTAAATGTTTTACGTGTGTCAAATTAACTTGTTCCTTACTGAAGGTTATTGCACTTCCCTACGGCACCGAGTCACAGATGCCAGGACAGACCTGAGGTGTGGGTACATACAGACAGAGGACAGAACTGAGGTGTGGGTACATACAGACAGAGGACAGAACTGAGGTGTGGGTACATACAGACAGAGGACAGAACTGAGGTGTGGGTACATACAGACAGAGGACAGAACTGAGGTGTGGGTACATACAGACAGAGGACAGAACTGAGGTGTGGGTACATACAGACAGAGGACAGAACTGAGGTGTGGGTACATACAGACAGAGGACAGAACTGAGGTGTGGGTACATACAGAGGACAGAACTGAGGTGTGGGTACACACAGACAGAGGACAGAACTGAGGTGTGGGTACATACAGACAGAGGACAGAACTGAGGTGTGGGTACATACAGAGGACAGAACTGAGGTGTGGGTACATACAGACAGAGGACAGAACTGAGGTGTGGGTACATACAGACAGAGGACAGAACTGAGGTGTGGGTACATACAGAGGACAGAACTGAGGTGTGGGTACATACAGACAGAGGACAGAACTGAGGTGTGGGTACATACAGACAGAGGACAGAACTGAGGTGTGGGTACACACAGACAGAGGACAGAACTGAGGTGTGGGTACATACAGACAGAGGACAGAACTGAGGTGTGGGTACATACAGACAGAGGACAGAACTGAGGTGTGGGTACATACAGACAGAGGACAGAACTGAGGTGTGGGTACATACAGACAGAGGACAGAACTGAGGTGTGGGTACACACAGACAGAGGACAGAACTGAGGTGTGGGTACATACAGACAGAGGACAGAACTGAGGTGTGGGTACATACAGACAGAGGACAGAACTGAGGTGTGGGTACACACAGACAGAGGACAGAACTGAGGTGTGGGTACATACAGACAGAGGACAGAACTGAGGTGTGGGTACATACAGACAGAGGACAGAACTGAGGTGTGGGTACACACAGACAGAGGACAGAACTGAGGTGTGGGTACATACAGACAGAGGACAGAACTGAGGTGTGGGTACATACAGACAGAGGACAGAACTGAGGTGTGGGTACATACAGACAGAGGACAGAACTGAGGTGTGGGTACATACAGACAGAGGACAGAACTGAGGTGTGGGTACATACAGACAGAGGACAGAACTGAGGTGTGGGTACATACAGACAGAGGACAGAACTGAGGTGTGGGTACATACAGACAGAGGACAGAACTGAGGTGTGGGTACATACAGACAGAGGACAGAACTGAGGTGTGGGTACATACAGACAGAGGACAGAACTGAGGTGTGGGTACATACAGACAGAGGACAGAACTGAGGTGTGGGTACATACAGACAGAGGACAGAACTGAGGTGTGGGTACACACAGACATAGGACAGAACTGAGGTGTGGGTACATACAGACAGAGGACAGAACTGAGGTGTGGGTACATACAGACAGAGGACAGAACTGAGGTGTGGGTACACACAGACAGAGGACAGAACTGAGGTGTGGGTACATACAGACAGAGGACAGAACTGAGGTGTGGGTACATACAGAGGACAGAACTGAGGTGTGGGTACATACAGACAGAGGACAGAACTGAGGTGTGGGTACATACAGACAGAGGACAGAACTGAGGTGTGGGTACATACAGACAGAGGACAGAACTGAGGTGTGGGTACATACAGACAGAGGACAGAACTGAGGTGTGGGTACACACAGACAGAGGACAGAACTGAGGTGTGGGTACACACAGACAGAGGACAGAACTGAGGTGTGGGTACATACAGACAGAGGACAGAACTGAGGTGTGGGTACACACAGACAGAGGACAGAACTGAGGTGTGGGTACATACAGACAGAGGACAGAACTGAGGTGTGGGTACATACAGACAGAGGACAGAACTGAGGTGTGGGTACATACAGAGGACAGAACTGAGGTGTGGGTACATACAGACAGAGGACAGAACTGAGGTGTGGGTACATACAGACAGAGGACAGAACTGAGGTGTGGGTACATACAGACAGAGGACAGAACTGAGGTGTGGGTACATACAGACAGAGGACAGAACTGAGGTGTGGGTACATACAGACAGAGGACAGAACTGAGGTGTGGGTACATACAGAGGACAGAACTGAGGTGTGGGTACATACAGACAGAGGACAGAACTGAGGTGTGGGTACATACAGACAGAGGACAGAACTGAGGTGTGGGTACATACAGAGGACAGAACTGAGGTGTGGGTACATACAGAACTGAGGTGTGGGTACATACAGAACTGAGGTGTGGGTACATACAGAACTGAGGTGTGGGTACATACAGAACTGAGGTGTGGGTACATACAGACAGAGGACAGAACTGAGGTGTGGGTACATACAGACAGAGGACAGAACTGAGGTGTGGGTACATACAGACAGAGGACAGAACTGAGGTGTGGGTACATACAGACAGAGGACAGAACTGAGGTGTGGGTACATACAGACAGAGGACAGAACTGAGGTGTGGGTACATACAACAGAGGACAGAACTGAGGTGTGGGTACATACAGACAGAGGACAGAACTGAGGTGTGGGTACATACAGACAGAGGACAGAACTGAGGTGTGGGTACATACAGACAGAGGACAGAACTGAGGTGTGGGTACATACAGACAGAGGACAGAACTGAGGTGTGGGTACATACAGAACTGAGGTGTGGGTACATACAGAACTGAGGTGTGGGTACATACAGAACTGAGGTGTGGGTACATACAGAACTGAGGTGTGGGTACATACAGACAGAGGACAGAACTGAGGTGTGGGTACATACAGACAGAGGACAGAACTGAGGTGTGGGTACATACAGACAGAGGACAGAACTGAGGTGTGGGTACATACAGAGGACAGAACTGAGGTGTGGGTACATACAGACAGAGGACAGAACTGAGGTGTGGGTACATACAGACAGAGGACAGAACTGAGGTGTGGGTACATACAGACAGAGGACAGAACTGAGGTGTGGGTACACACCGACAGAGGACAGAACTGAGGTGTGGGTACATACAGAGGACAGAACTGAGGTGTGGGTACACACAGACAGAGGACAGAACTGAGGTGTGGGTACATACAGACAGAGGACAGAACTGAGGTGTGGGTACATACAGACAGAGGACAGAACTGAGGTGTGGGTACATACAGACAGAGGACAGAACTGAGGTGTGGGTACACACAGACAGAGGACAGAACTGAGGTGTGGGTACATACAGACAGAGGACAGAACTGAGGTGTGGGTACATACAGACAGAGGACAGAACTGAGGTGAGATGTGACCAGACAGAAGGAGGGGTTAAAGGTCACAGATGCTGCCCTTAGTCCCGCCCACACTCAGGTATGTACACGGCGGTTCATTTGTGAGCGCTCGGGATTGGCTGCTCGCTGAGGCTGGGGAGATTTCCCTCAGCTCTATCTCAGACGCCCACGCACAACCTCTGAATACAGTTGCTAGGGAAATGAGCTTATCCAGCTACAGCAGGCCCTTCCATGCGGCCCAAAGCCCCTGAACCGCTTCGTCTCGGGGACTCCTTTCCCTCCCACACAGGCCCCAGAGTAAAACCTTCTGAAATATCTAACAAAGTCTACACTAGTTTAACCTGCCCACAGAATATAAATAAATATTGACTTGTCTAACAGACATGTTTCTTGCACGCTAATAACGGAGACATTCTCCGTGTTATTCTCATAGTGAGAACTACGGAAAAAATAAAATTATTAAAGAATATGATTAGTTTTCTTTGCACACCTGCGAGGCATTAGCTGATGAATGGCGTCTCCTCGAGACGTGCGAGGGGTTTATATGGCTTTATTACCCTTTTTAGTGTGAAGATAAACTTTACATTAAGAATGGGTTCAATAACTCTTCAAGCAAATCATTTAGCGCAATATTACTTTCACTTTTCCACCACGTAAATTCAACATTGATAAGCCAGCGGAGTATGGCGACTGGTGGAAGGCTTGCTGAGAAAATGGCCCTCAAAACGCTGGCTGGAAGATAAGAAGTTACCGGATACCATTCTCACTCCAACAACCACCCTCTCTCCTCTCCCTCTCTCCTCTCCCCCTCTCCTCTCAGACATTTTAATGGAGTGCAAATTGGGGACAGCCACCTGCACCAATATCTGAAGTCTGAAGGTCATGTGCAAATTTTTTTTGATTTTTTTTTTGGGGGATATTGGATTTTTGCCAATTCACATTTGAATCCATTTAGGTTTTTTGGTCTATCTAGTCGCTGAGAGAATTAGCATTTACATTTGACTCATTTTGCAGAGTTGAAACTTTTTTTATTTATTGCGGGCAGCCACTCTCCCGCCATCCTTGCACTTGCATGACGGAAAATGAAAGGGTGATGTAAGCATTGCATGTGCCTTTTTTTCTCTCTAATAAATGCACTTGTAAATGTCCAATAGGGTTCAATTAAAAACTTTTAAATGCAAATAATCAAACACTGTATTTCCACACTTCACAGGCACAATGGCACAATAAGACAGAGAATCGTTTCTGAAGCACACCTATTTGGAGAAATACAGGATAGAATCTTCTGAGCCATTCTAGTATACTGGCCTGGCGGTAAACTGAGAGGAACCCCACCAATTGCAAGGTAGTAGCAACCCATCGATCTGTGCTGATTGGTGGATACTTTTTTGATGTACTTCCACATTCCCGGTTGACGATAAAAAGCCAGAAAGTATCCACCAATCACCACTATGGGTTGTTACCAATGTACCTTGTGATTGGTGGGATTCCTCTCTGGCGCTGTTCTACTGGTGGTTACCAACATACTCTGATGGAGCTCCCTGTCTGTTTTCGACATGCTAGGTGATTTAAAGACATTATATTTTACTGTATTAATCCTTCAAGGGTGTGACCACTGCAGTGCATTGTGGGAAATCTGACAGCCTCTAAATGTTACAGCTGGAAAAGCTGAGTGCGTGTGGTTTGGCCATCGTTAAATACAGCCCGTAATATCTCCCTTCCTTTGGCACTTTCAGACTGTGCCAGGGCACTTCAGAGGAGAATCAGAGACACGCCCTGCAACCGGTCGCATAAATTCAAATCCCACAATGAAGCCCCGTAGAGCTTGCATTGGCCTCATCCGTTTGATAGGGGTCAAATGGAGCTGTGGAAGTACTTAAAAGGTCTGTGTCACTCACTGTCCCGCCCACGCACGCATCGCATCACGCTCTCCTTTGAGCCCCAGAGAGTTTCATTCAAACTGCATTTAATTGAGGAGCTCCCTCTCAGCACCACTTTATGGGTCCGGTCGACGGTGACACATTCCGCTCTCCCGGATATGACTGAATGAAACCTGCCTATCGCTTCAGTGTGCTTTGGCGAAAGAGACGTCGTTACCGTAGCAATAAATGTGAAACGATCAATTGTGTGTTTATGAATCTGCCAAACCCTTGTCATTTTTGTAGCCATGCACCAATAAATCATTTGACGTGTTGCTAAGGAACACCAACTGTTTTCTGACTGACGTTTTCATGTATGACTGTTATACTATTCCTTACGTACAGACACTCAACGCTGCTTTTCTTTTTTGGTGACTGTAAACTAGAACCAATATCTCTATCAAAAATGTAATGTCATAAAGCTACAAAGGTTAGGGAATCATAGCCTCTCTCTATGATCAATACATGGGATTATGTTAGCTGTTACATTACATGATTAATTCACTTAGATTTTTTTTGAGTTATTCAGCTTATAAAGGGCGAGACCGTACATATTTAATGCATGGCAGCTAATTATTAGCGAGATATAGGGGTTACCTATAGGACTTAATGCATCCTTGAAAAATGCAGATGTGCAATGATAATATAATGGCAAATAACTAGCCTACAGAAACATTCTAATAATTGAATGCATAATCACATTAACTGGATTACTTATAATTTGACTAATTTGTCAGAATTAAGGATGGTTCGTAAAAAATAACCGTTAAAAGTCTGAGTATACTGAAGTCCCAAAAGCATCTCCACCCAAAGAAAAGGCAGTTATTTAGTTATTCTGCTTATAAAGGGCGATATCATATATAGTTTATGCTTGTCAGCTCATTATTCGCTAGATACAGAAGATACAGAATTTCATGCATCCTTCGAAAATGCTGTTGTTTTCAATACTATAATAGTGATATAATACAAATTTTAACTACCCTATAAAAAATAATTTTTTTAATATTTGAATTTAAAATATCAAAAACTTAATTGACTATGTAAGCACAAACTGAATCATTGATCATTTGCTATGAGCATATTGATAGTAATTTAGCACAATGAATGGTTTGAAAAAAAACCCCTTAGAAATCTGAACAAAAGAAAAGCATTGATGAGCATCTCTGAGTTTACATGAAGCATGCAACAGTATTATTTATGCAGTGCTCATCAATTTTAGGAAAGGTGGTATAAGCACGAAAGGCAACGGGTTCTTTTCATGAAATTAGCTTTAATGCGCTTTCCTCTTGGCTAAACCCATTTTTTTAAAAGTGGACACATTCCGCGCTTTTTTTTCTAGTCTTTCTCATTAGAATTGCACGTTTTCTAAAAGCGGCGATCACAAGGTAGAGGAGAACTCCAATGCAAAGTGGGGAAGACTTCCGAAGGCAATCCGTTTCTCTGCCCCTGCAGGTCCAATTACCCCCGGCTCCGTATAGTATCGAAAGAGATTCCACGAGCCACACGGACGTTCCTGATCACCCTCTTAGGCAGCCGTGCTGAGATTTGTCTTACTTAGTTGAAATCGGTGAGTAAGTGCTTCTTGGTGACGGCTCTGGTACAGTCTTCACAGGACACCATGAATGTGACAAGGGGGAGGGACAGGGATACCAAATTATCAACAGCTTCTTGTGTATTTCCTGCTATTCTATAGCATACGCTTGTGAGAATGTGTGTGTGTGTGTGTGTGTGTATATGTGCATGTATGTGCAAAGATGGGTGGTATTCCTTAAAAAAAAATTCAAAAAACCCTATTATAGTTCAAGGTCGTCCGAGCGCTTGTTGACTCTCCTACTCCACTCTAGGTCTAAGTTATGGGCGAATTAGGGAGAAAGATGGTGGAGGACACTGGAGGGAAACAAGGGGTTTTATGAAAAGGCTGGCAGGGTGGCGCAGTCCTGCCTTTCTTATCCCTCAGGAGGCGTTGCCAGCCAAACAGCATTGTCACGCACGCACGCACACACACACACACACACACCCTGAAGAAAAGCAGTGGATTTTCAACACCTGGTGAGGCAGACCCCTCTCTCTATGCCTAGCGAGACGCTGTGATGCTGTGGATTCTGGTTACTCTTGTTATAGATTTCAAGCAATGACTGCATGCATAGTATTACTGTATATTGTTGTTATTGCAAATAGATGCTTCATAGCTCCATGTATTATTATGGGCACTTTTTCCCAATTACTAGTCAAATTACAGACTAGTCATTTACAACTGTAAACACGTGCATATATGACTATAGAGCATGGATATTCAAATCTGGACCTCGAATCTAAATCTGGCCCTGGTTTTCTTTCTCCCAGGTAATTAACTAAACAATTAGTGCTACTGATTGGCCAGATTTGGTGATTTGAATACCAGGGCTATAGAGCATAGGTGGGGGTCAATTAAAGGTAGGTTCCTCTCTGATGTCTTGGTAATGTGTGGGACAACTTATCAGGTGATGTAATACAGGTAGAGCCCCCCTTAGGGTTGTCAAGGTGCAAGGTAAGGATGCAAGGTAAGGATACTCTTTACACTATGGCTGTGTCCGAATCAGAGCCCTATCTACTGCGTCCTGTTTAATGTGTACTAGAATACTGTATATTGCATACTGTTTACTGATATGCAGTATGTTAAAAATATCCTCCATACTATTATCAGCGAAAACCTGGAAATAAGTATATCATCCAGGGATATTATGAACACTCAATTTTCAGTATTGTCGCATACTTAACAGCTGTTTTTTAAGTATACTCAACTGGCATACTCAATAGTGTAAGTGCACTGATTTACACAGCCTATGTAAATGACAAGCCTAGAAGGGCTGATTGGCCTATTCTGGTGAGGGAATTCACCAAAATAATTATGTAAATGTATTTTACTACCTGGAGACAATAATGATACATGTGGAGTGCACTGCTTGAATAAAACATTTTGTCTCTAAAACATTTCTTATGACAAACTGTTCCTGACAAAGGTGGGAAGAACTTATAGGTGGGTACTTATCCTGTCAGCCAAGCAATCTGTGTGTCAATATGATGGCCCAATCTTTTCAACTTTATCCTGAAAGAGTTTACACAGCCATGTCTTTGTTTCCCTTGCCTCAAGCTCCCATAGTTCATCGCAAAGAGTTTGTCTGTGATGTCAATGGGACGCTGATGAGATCGGCTTCATGGGAATTACATTAACATGCCAAATCTCAAGTCTGGTTTTGCCGAATACAACGGCAGCCAAAGACAGTACATTTCATAATTTACTAAAATGAATCCCGTTATATATTGGTTAGATTACTACCACAATAAACATAGGTAGCAAAATACTGATTGAACAATATGTGTATTGACATATTGTATGACTTTGTACCAAAGGGTCACCATTCAGGTGGAGCAAGGAGAGGCGTCACAGTCAGTCTGATGACTCCAGTAGTTTTCAAGCTGCAGTTTCAAGAATAATGCGACTCCCACAGGATATGGATTTGGAATACAGGACACAGGCATTGAGTGAAAGGCTAAAAAAAGGCAACCTTTGATGTCTTCATGGGTCTTGAGTCTTCATATAAAAATAAGAGTTTTTGCTTCTCGCAGGAACTGGTGAAGCTCATTCCAAAACTTGGGATGCCCCGAAGCTAAAAAAGCTCTCCTGCCAGTTTAAGGCTTTGTAATTTTCCGCACCGTGAGATTGCTCGTATCTTGTGATTGTAGGGTCCTAACTTGGCACGGTTACCTTGAATTCAGGGTTTTTAGCGAGGCTGCACATACACTTGATGGTCTGGAAATGTTGTGAGCCAAGTCTGGCTGTGTTCCCCTTATTACTCACTTATGAAAGTCGGTCTGGCAAAGAGCAGCTGCTAAATTAATTTAATGCAAATGTAATACTTGGGTCATGCGGATATCAGCAATGATATCATCAAAGTGTGCTTTCCCAAACTCATGTAATGCTTTATAGATTAGCAGCGAGAAAAAAACAATGTATCCACCAGGTATAAGGGACAATAATGTACGTGATATAAAGGGCATTTGATAAAGGGCATATATGCTGTGTGCTGCAAAGTCAATTCATAATGTGTTCAGTGTATATGAACGATGCACGTGTCTTCCAAGGTCTTTTAATGACTGCCGTGCATGTGGCTTTGGCTTATATTGTGCTGTTTGCTGTTGCAAAATGGATTTCCATGGAAACAGACAATAAAGGTATTATATTCTATGAGGGCATGTACAGAACAGTGGCTCTAGCCGTGCAGTATAACAAAGGCGACTGGAAGCCTCTCTTCTCGGTAAACAGTTCATCATAAAACAGGAATATTTTCTATTAATGAAGAGAACACATCGTTAAATGTACGAAACAGTCCAATATATTAGACAAACACTCCAGCACACCCGATTTCCAATGCTTGATCTTCCCTGTGCTGGCTGGCTTTCTCCATATCAGTCTGTGCTCCCCCGTGAAGCTGTCAGTTCTCTCCGTATCATTGATGTTCACTGCATCAATGTCTAGCACTACACTACACTTTTTTTTTTTTTCCAGATTTTTCCCCTTCTTCTCTCAATTTGGTAGCCAATTGTACCCGATGCAATTCAATTCCCCCTGTGTAGCAACCGCTAGAGAATCGCCGTTACAACCCCTTTGTGTGGTGGCAAGAAGGAGGGCGCCACGTCCTCTTCAGGGCACGACTCCTCAAGCTCCTAACCGTGATTCCAGCTCGCCCAGGGCTGTCTATGTGCGACGATTCTCTCTGAGTCCCTCCCCCCACCCCGGGAGCAGCCGCCAATTGCCACTTCCACAAGGCACCAGCCATGCTCGGATCTGGCAGGACCGGGGATCGAACCCCCGATCCTCGGGGCGCAAGCGCACAGACAGACAGTCTGCGCCTGTGTCCGCTACACCACCGCGGTGCCCAAACACTAGCACTTTTTAAAGTGATTTCAGAGTTCCGGTACCTTTAGAAATGATGGACTGTAGATTGCACAAGTCTTATCTTGCCTCCAAATAAGTTTTGGTTGTACTCATTTATAATTACGCTGGTGTGTCGGCATTAAACTAAGAACACTCATTTACAGAAGGAAATGGAGTATTGATGATTTCTACGGGAGAACTGCTGTGCAGATAGCTGTTAGAACATGCCCCTGTTTTCATGGCAAGGATAATGCCATTACTGGCTCAAGGTTCTTCAACTCTCATCAATGCTGACCAGACAGCCATTTTTTTACAAGGATGATTGAGCTCTAGTGGAAATCTACAGGGGACTGAATTAAAATAAATGAGACAGTCACGTTCTGCCGTTCACATTACTGTGAACAGAAAGTTCTCAAACCGCTGTATCTGTAAGGCCCTGCTACATTATTCTGGGCATTTAGACACAGCTCAGCCTCGATTTTTACCCAAAATAATTCTGAGAACTCCTACTCTCGTACGGCTGCTTCATATTCCGCACCTCATGTTCCCCTGCTGTGAAAACGAAGAACAACTCCAAAGAAGACCGTGTTCTCTATTGTGGATGGATATACAGCTGAAAAAATAATAGTGCTCTGTGTGGTGTATCTGAACAGCACAGTGGTGTATGTGTGATGTTTACAGTATGTACACCAGTGGTGTATTTGTATGTCAGACTGGTGTATGTGTGAACAGGCTAGTGGTGTGTCTGTACAGCACAGTGGTGTATGTGTGATGTTTACAGTATGTACACCAGTGGTGTATTTGTATATCAGACTGGTGTGTGTGTGAACAGGCTAGTGGTGTGTCTGTACAGCACAGTGGTGTATGTGTGATGTTTACAGTATGTACACCAGTGGTGTATTTGTATATCAGACTGGTGTGTGTGTGAACAGGCTAGTGGTGTGTCTGTACAGCACAGTGGTGTATGTGTGATGTTTACAGTATGTACACCAGTGGTGTATTTGTATAGCAGTTTGGTGTATGTATGAACAGGCTAGTGGTGTACAGTATGTGTAGATGTATAAAAATAACTAATGGGTAAATGTTTAGTTCCAAAATTTTTATTATTCCCCAGTTTTGAATGATGACAGCAACCGTAAGCCAATCCAATCTCTCTGACAACTGACCAAGACGGCTATCCTCTTATACGCACCGAACCAGCCACCCTTTTTCGGGCCCCACGGCCTATCCACCCGCCACCCTTTCTCAGGCCGTGCAGCCTGTCCACCCGCTGTGAAGCCGTTATGGCGGAGACATCTTACGCAGGCAGATCACAGGGCACCCAAATAGGCCGAAGGGGCAGAATAGCCTTTGCCTCAGTGATGCTGTGGTTGCTTATATAATTCCCAGTTATACAGTCGGCACTGCCGCAGCCAGACTGTGTGAACATCAGCGCTTTGTGCGTGCTGTGCTGTGCTGGGCTGTGCTGTGCCTCACGCTATGATAGGGTCTCCACATCAGCGCGCTAGCTCCATAGAACAGCCACCGTCACAACAAACCTGTATATCTTCTGGTTTCTCTCAAGTCAGAGAAAAGATTGTCATTTTATTTGTCATGTGTTTTTGGCAAAGGCGCTTGAGTGCTTATCTTCTCCACGCCTGTGTTCGCTGTGACTTATGATTGGCAAATATTGCCTCTCCTTCCAAATCCAGTTCGAATTCCATTTTGGTAATGCGATTATTTTATATTGATTTCATGTTTTGTGCACACAATTCCAATATCTCCCATTTTGACCCCAGGCATATGTACAGTATGTCTTCAATTTGACATAAATTTTCTTTCGTTTAAAAAAGAAAGCGAAATTGTAACATACCTTCCAAGACATAGACCAATGACCCCACGTCACCCTCTTTTATAATGCAGCTGTCTTTGCCATATTCAACTGGATACATGCAGTCCACAATCTCCTGGATTTGGGATAACTCCAGGTTCTTCATGAAGTCATTGTCCAGAATAGACCCCTTGATTAAGTCCTTGGACCTGTGAATTAATATGAATATGGAGAAACACTGATCACAATCTATTCAGCATACTATTTTATATGGCTGATCACAGACCAGCCTGGGGCCACATGTATAAACAGTGCTGAGCAGAAAAATGCCCTCAGAAAGCCGCGTAAGGGAGTTTCCATGCAGAAATTCAGATGTATAAAATAACATGTGCTGTGAGAATCTGGGTACCTCTGCACACGCTGGACATCATATGTACGCAGTGTTTGGCGTCAGTGTGATATGGCAACATAGTGACCGAAAGGCAGAGGTAGAAAATGCAAAACTTTTTTTAAGCAGCGTTCTTTTAGGCATTCTTTTACTCAGAGTTTTATACATGTGGCCCCTGGAGTATACATGTGGCCCCTGGAGTTGTAAAACATTCCCACAGCTCCTATGCACAACATGCAATTCTAGATATGTCTTCAATTTTAGCATGCTCAGTTCCACATGCTCATCAAATTAGCTCACTGTGTTAAACAGCACACCTGAATCTCACGCTTCTTGGGCTACGCTGATACTAACGTATACGTTTCTTTCTTATCCTCTATGGTGTACTTGTGCTCTCATGTTTCCTGTTTCGAATGCAATTATACGCTTTTGCTTTGCGGGTTGCCAGGATAAGAGCATCCCATTAAACAAACGCAATGCAATCTAATCTAATGAGCACCCAAAACCCAACGTGCCAAAACAACCCAAAGGGTTCATCTTCATTACCTCTAGACCAGTATTCTCTGGAGTGAAGAGAGTCTCAGAAGTCTCTTCATAAAATAAACTACAGAGACGTATTCTATCCAGCCCCCGAAGGCTTCCGAGCTCTTTTTGTATATTATTTTTTTGTATATTGTACAGTAATTGCGATGCAGAACAGCACTTATGTCATTCAAAAATTATTATAATGGCTCCGCAATTACAAAGCTTCACTCTCCAAGCAACACTTCAGTATGAATGCATGTTAGCGTTCTATTAATAGAAACAAGGAAGGGACATCTGTTTTTGGACAAATATGCCAAACGCATGGCTGAATACATTTCTATTTGGGTAATTGTTCATCATGTAAAGGGAACATTGAGGAGTATACTTTAAGTGTTTCATTTGAATGATTAATTAGCTTGACGGTAGCAGAATAGTTTTGAGAGCACACGTGACTGACAAATAAAGTGCCAGTGAACCATAAGCGTTAAAGGCCATCAGGTCATGTGACAGCCAGGTGTGCTTTAACCAGTGCACGTCTGCTTTTAACGAGCGCTGCCGTTCTTGGAAAGTAATGAAAGCAACTGTCTACGTCAACTGTCAACTGTCTACAAGCAACTGTAAACAACCCTATAATCACTTCTCCTTTTCTAATAGAAAACCCATTTTAAATGATGGCGCCGTTCTGAATGTTACCGCCCATATAAAATGGCGTTCATCATTACATGAACCCAGACGAGTCTGTCTGATTCATTTAATCGGTGTGTGTCTTATTCTTTTGTTCAATGGAGAAACAACCAGCTGTATTATTCCACATCTTTTAGTAAACGCCAGAAAATTCTAAAAGTCCTTCACAGCCTGACCCTATTTTTTTTGTCAGAGCAGGTATTACCCATTCTACTATAATGAGAGTGATGACTCTGCAGATATGCGATCAAGGAGCTGTCGAGGAAAACAACTGACAAAAAGAAATGACAACCCGTGAGATCCATGGAGAATGACAAACCCCCCCCAAAAAAAAACTAACTGCTGATGTTATCCACTGGCTAAATGCCCAGCCTGCATCACTTTGAACACATACATCATTCTACACAAATCATTACTATCAAAACAATGGATGCTGTATTTCGATTTCCCTCCCGAATATGAATAACACAAATGTCAATCAAAATGAAAACTGAAAACTGAAACTTTTGCCAACTGAAAGCAATTTAAAAACAATAATCCTTGGCACCTTTAAGTTGGAACTTCCTCGTCATTTCTGTCCATATGTGGAGAACCACATCATATGTTTATACCTGCAGTGAAGAGGTAAAGTAAGCTTGCTGGTCAAGTATTTAAATTTCTCATATTTGACTGGATGAAAACTGACAGTTATATTTCTCTGTTTTGCATTTAATTTTCATCTATTTTGAAAGTCACGTTCACACGCCGTGCAAAGGTGAACTTCTTCAATATTAAGGTAACTGCCAATGTTGCTGGCTTCGACATAAATTACACGCATAGTTTGTGACCACATAAGGAAACTGTCCTATTACCCTGTTAAAAATCTCTTCCTTATACCACAATATCCAAACTCAATTCAAAATTATTTCTGTGAGATACTTCACTTTCTGGATTTTTTTTTTTTGTATTTCAGTTGTAGTGTATGTTTTGGATTGGCCCAGACAGTTTTGTGTAATGAAAGATATTTAAAATATATACAGAGGCTTCTGTTGCCTTGCAGGTCTTACAATAGCAGGTAGGCCTATAGGGCATTCAGGGGGTTTGTGATCTAAAGCAGGAAAATACACTGTAAGTAACAACAAAACGGCTTGAACAACTCATTCCTTTCGAAAAAAATACCAAAAGGTCAATCCAATATCAATGTGTCCTGTTTTTAAAAAATAAAGCTTCTGTCCTTCTTTCTGATACAGGCCCAAAAAGAAAAAGCGCTTTGTGTTGGGCAGAATGTGTTATAATTCACAGCTAAAACCTCCCACTGTTGGAATCCCATTACGGTGATGGAATATCAACAGTACGAGTCTGCTGCAGACTATAACGAACACATAGTAAAATGTTCAGTGTTTTTACACAATAAGTTGTATTTAGAGTCAAGCTAGTCGCTAGGTTTTCTGCGGAAAAACAACATTTAGTAAAGCAGTCTTGCAGTAAAATATACTAGTTGATTTAACGGCGGCCATTTCCTGTGTTCTGGAGATTCTCCGAGAAAATTCTCCTTTATTGCTCCTCATCCTCAGTTCGTGCTTCCTCTATGGCGGAGACCGGAGGTCCCGGAGGTCCTGCAAGGTGTGCTGGTTGTCTTTGTCACACATGAATTTTCAATTAAAGCAGCCGATTACATGGCTATCTTACCTCACCTGCTTCCTTGGGTGTAAATAAGCTGCTGACTGCTAATGTTAAAAACAGAAACCAGCAGACCTGACGGCCCTCACGATCATCCCTGATCCATGGCGAGAGCTCACAAAAGAAGAGCCCGGCCTAATTTATTTGGTTAGGGGACAACCTTATCCACAGTCACTTTCACAGCATATATATTTGAAATATTATCAATTCCTGCAGCTGGATATGGGCGAAAGAGATTTAAATGAAGCACTTTACTCAAGGGCACAACTGCATTACTGTGTGACTTGTTGCTGCTTGGGATTTGACCCTGAAACCTTTGTCACTAGCCCAAATATTATATTTGTCAGCATGAAAATATAGCTGCTGTATAGTTAGTTAAAAATAAATGCAGCGAGTCTTTTTAGGTTTACAGTAGCACATGGGTACGTGGCTTTGTTTATTGTTCATGATTAGTCAACATTAGTGGCCTGTATTCATAAATCATGTCATTGTCGTGAATAAGTACTGATCGAGGGTCATGATTCTCCTGTCTATATCCTAACATTATCCATTGTGAGCTAAAAATGCTAAACTGATCCTGGGTCAGCGCTCCCATTAGTTGGCCTCGACCAATGACATTGCCTTCTTTCCCCTCCTCGCGGGTATTTCAGTACCGCCGTACAGGCCAGGGCGCTGATCCCACACCATTTCCCATAAAAAGTGAAAACATTCTCCTTTAAGAGCGACCGTAATGGACACATTCCACAGGACTTTACGTGTGACGAGGGAAAGAACACGCCGCGGTCGCCGCGACGACGAGCAACTTAATAAGGCCGCCGCCGAAGCACGACGTCAACAAGACACAAGATATAGGCTACACGAGACTGCGGCGTAATAAACTGTTAAAATGGATGCCGTTCTTTTCCCAACTCTTATCTAATATTTTCGCTTTTAACCAGACGCATGACCCACACACCTCGTACCTCGTGCTGCCCGAGGGTCTAAGCTAATAAGCAGAGGGGGAGGGGGGATCACAACACATGGAAATGAAATGAAAACATGACCTCAGACGTTTAATGAATCTAATGAAAGGGCAGGGAGACACTAGGACGTCAGCTTCCTCAGTACAAACTACTCCACTAGACCACTTTCTTACTGGGAGATGTACAAAAAGCTTCTCTACGTGATATTATCTTCCAGACAAAACGCTATGTTTTAAGTCATTGTAAGTGTTTACTTAAAGCCATAGGGAAGTTCATGTTAGAGCAGCAGGGCACTATAACATGGCCTGTTATGACACTGTTTCCAACCCGCACTCTTTTCTGAAAACGGTGGGCTACTATAGCCTATCGTATGTGACTTCGTCTTAGACAAAATGCTCACACCACTCAGCAGGTCAGTAAGATGGTTTTCTGAGGGTTGATGTGGTTGAACGTGTGTGTGTGTGTTTGTGTGTCTGTGTGTTTTAAGTCCCATTGTCCTTAGTTGTGCGACGGAGCTTGTTAACAACTGTTGTGATTAGCATGATAGCTCGCTATTGGAATGAGGAAATGGCAGCAGAGACTATTATTGGTATGGTTGGTTCCAATTTTCAAAACTTTTCCAAAATGAATGGGGCATTTGAATTTGAATGTGTAACTGTGAAAATCTCTTCTCGCACTGTTCCCCATTTTACTATATTACTGAAGTAATACAGGCGGCACGGTGGTGCAGTGGTTTAGCACTGTCGCCTTACAGCAAGAAGGTACCGAGTTTGAATCCCGGCCGAGGGCCTTTCTGTGTGGAGTTTGCATGTTCTCCCCGTGTCAGCGTGGGTTTCCTCCGGGTACTCCGGTTTTCTCCCACAGTCCAAAAACATGCAGGTTAGGCTAATTGGAGACTCTAAATTGCCCATAGGTATGAATGAGTGAGTGAATGGTGTGAGTGCTCTGTGATGGATTGGCGGCCTGTCCAGGGTGTATTCCTGCCTCTCGCCCAATGCATGCTGGGATAGGCTCCAGCACCCCCCGTACCCTGAATAGGAATAAGCGGGTTGATGATGGATGATGATGACTGAAGTAATAATCACAATATTTAAGACACAAGTTAGGGTTTTAAGTCTTGTTTCACTTCCATTTGATCTGCAGCCTCCCCTAAATGAGGGTTTCAATTGTTTTGGGGGTGTGGCTCATTATTTTTATTTTTATTGTGAGTTAAATGTTATATTTGACACATGAACATTAACGACGAGATACATGTTATGGGGAGGACCAACATATTATGATATTTGGCTAGAATTCCCTTTACTGAGCAAGTGAATAGTGCCATAATCTGCAGAGTCTACATTATCTCAGAAGAAAAAAAAAGGAAGAAGCAACTAGAGCCACGTTTTGTTTTGACACTTTCCAGCTGAATTTGAGTTTTGAACCCAAACTGTACACTGACTGATAAAAGTGACTGGGCAACTCCAGTCCACTTGATGTGTATTATCATTCTTAATCAAAATAAAACATTTTACGTCTTTTTCTGGAATAGAATACAATTAAGGTAATACATGTTTGTATTGTTAATGGGTCAAACTGTAGAAATGGTGACACAATAGAACTGAATTCACACATCTTTTAGAATTGATAACACAAAATCAAATGCTTCATGTTTTTCCCAAGTTTTTAAATGAGTTCATTTGAACTCATTACAAAACTAACCAAATGTTTATTTGAACTGTGCATTAGTCCTTACATAAAACCTATCAAATGTTATTAGATTGATTCGTTCTCTTGCAGCAGTACAACAGTCATTTTCAAAATCATTTTCAGCCAACAGCTCACAGTTCTGTGTGTCTTCGAATGTGGAAGAGTGCAGGCTTGGCAGAGAAACCCCAGAGTCTGGATCCATGGTTTAAAACACACAGATTCAGATACAGGGCCTTTCTGTTTTTTTACAAGCAGACAAGAGGAAGCCAGCCAGTGGATTAGAAGAGCGTTCTGTGGCATGGCCAAAGCGCGCTGGCAGCTAGAGCAGTGATGACCAGCTTTTGTCAATCGGTCGGCACACCACACATGTTGGCTTTCATAAAACCATCGGAGCATTTGGCACAGCTGAAACGCCTGATAAGTCGCATCTGAATGCGCAGATGTGGTAGCTCAACTCTTCTTTTTGCTGAAAAAGTTTTGAAAGAGTCCCTGGAATTAAACTATATCTGTAAGGCGTGAAAGGTGAGACACAAGCTAACTGACTATAGTGCAGAGTGGTCAGCCCTAGCGCTATCTCCCCCGGTTTATATACATTTCTCAATGAGAGGTATTCAATCTATGACTAAAACAAAAGCAGAGCTCAGAAAGACGACAGACTGATTTAACCTTGGATGGATTCACTGTAGGCTACAGACTGCAACATGACAGTAAAAACAATACAAGTAGCTAGTGATCAATTTTTCAACGTGACCAGCCGAAGAGCACAACGAAACATCACCATCTCTGCAAACACACATACCGCTGGCCAACAATCTGTTGTTTATAATAATAATAATAATGGTATTTCAGTGTACTTCACAGAACTGAAACTATAAAATTATATGACGCACGTCTGACTGTAAATACAAATTTACCCCCCGTGGCTAGCATACTTTGCCACCACGTTTAATCAGACAGATAGTTTTACTAAACAAATATTTCCAGCCGAACGTCAGTTTAGTTCCCTCGAGGACATGACGGTAGCCTATAGCGCCTTAGTCTGAATCGTTCTACACAATGTTACCTTGACACTTTGTCAACAATAGCATAGGCCACGCTGTTTTTCAGATGCAACAACACGAGGAGGAGTAGCCTACTAATGTTTTGTCGAGAACCTATAATCCCAGAATATGATGGGCTACTCGAGAACTCCACAGGTAGTCGGTTACAAACTGTAACAAGAATTGTAGACTTTTAATATCTTAAATTCCCTAAATGGGATTCAGGGTGCATGAGGATGGATTAAACGGACCACCCAAGCAAATCAAACATCACTTATAAATCACACTTCGAAAATGTTTCGAAATATGTAGACCTACTGTGCACTCTTGGAATAGAAAGGCAAGGTAACGTGGCTGAGCTCCTGGATGTCAAAAGCAGTGGGCTCGCCTGAAATAGCCTGTCTTTTGGTCCTTTGCTGTTCGTGCAAGACGCTCCGCTTGTGGACCTGTTGGGTAGCCGGTTTAATGACAGAGCGGTATTTATCCAATTCATTCTGCAATTTCTGGATCAGTTCGTCCTTCTGATCGAGTTCCAGCTCGAGCTCATCAATAAGTGCATCTCGCTGTCTCAATTCCTCAATCTTCTCTTGTAGCGCGTATTGAAGATCGCGCAATGTGCCCATAGTTGTAGAAAACGAAGGCTTCGAAAAACGGCTGGAAACTTCACAAAACTTATCCTGGTAGTCGATACCGTCTCCCAAAAATATTCTATGGCTGCCTGGCGGCAGGTATAACGGTTAAAAAATTGGCAAAGAATAAATATGAACGCTTCCAGCACTGTCGCGCTCACCAATATTTATCTCCCTCGAAAACGCGTCGGCGGCTCCAGTCCTGCGAGCTCGCGAGTCGCCCGCAGCATGCCGAAACACGACGCTTTGGCTGCAAGTATGAGGGTCTCCTCGTCCTCAACGCAGCGACTAAACGATGGGTGCTCTGCCACACGCAGACGTGTCTTACCGGCAGCGCGAGTCCGTATAATGACACCTGCATGCGTAGTATCCTTACTTGTCAGCCAAATGATACTGTACAGTGGTGAGCGGTGAGTATAATGACAGTTCTGTTTTATTGGCAAGTATTTTCTGGAATAGCTACAATATTAGGCTACAGGATGAAAAATATCTATATAATCGGGTGTTTTAGAGAACCCAAGTAGGCCTACACGGTCTGTCAACTCTGGATGTCTCCAATCGCCAGCATTGCTTTTACATTAGTATTCTTTAAATGAGCATACACCGGTGACCTCACTGAACTTGCATTTTAGTGAAAATGTCTCGGTATGCCAGCGTCGCCTGATGCTATCCCATAGCCTGTGTCGCGCGCTACTTTCAGGTTGTCTTCATTTATAGCCTTTCCCCTTTTCTTCTTACGTTCCCCTGTTACTCTTAAAAACAATGTTTCTTCGGGCATAATGAGATTGCCGAAATTCCAGTGATATCGTAGGCTATGCTGTTGTGCTACTGCTTCCCAAAAAAGTAGTTGCAACAGTTCGGCATGTAGCACTATCACAGTGACTCACTTAGTCTAAATAAATAAATAAATTATTTTTGTCTAGAGTAGACCATGCACTGGAGCGTTTGCTTTGATATAAGAAAGGTTTATTTCTTTGCTTGACAAATATAGAGACGTCATTTGTGAGGTTTCATTAAACATTCATGAAATGCATATTTGATACATGTATAAGATTTTAATAGTTCTACTTATCAGATTTCATTAGATTTCATTAATACACTGATATTCACCTTTATTTTTTTGTGCGTAAAGTTCATCTTGATGTGAACTTTCTACATTTTCCTTGAGCTCTGCAGGCTCAGAAACGGCAGTTAAACTGCTTTACACCACACGTTTAATAATCCCGCAGTTTCTACCCTGACCAGCATTATATTTCAGAAATGCTACCGCCGTAGGGTGGAAAATGTGACTCCAGCTCGACACTTCTCCATTTTCTACCGTTTAATGTCAGCGGGACTTGGAATGTTGTGGAAGTTAAGAAACTGGACAATCCGGAGGTTTCTGATTGGATTCCTTGGATTGGGTAGCTATAGCTGTTGTAATACAGCTGGATATACAGAGAGAGAAAAATTACTTGATAAGGGTATCTGTTGATAATAAAATACTGGACAATAACGTGTTCATAGTTAGTGTCGGTGTACGGGATTTAAGTTTAAAATGTGAGGGAAATCATAGTGGAATTTAAGATGGTAGTGTCCTGCTTTCCACATCTGTGAAATTTGCATAAGTTATGGGTAAACTCACAAAGGTCCACAGACTTCTTTGTTATTGATTAATATTCGTGACTTGGCATTTTCCAATGCATTTCCACTCCGTAAGAGCACACTTAGGGATAAAAATAAAATGTACATCATGTACCATTTTGAACAGGCCCTGACTGTCACAAGAACAGGTGAGAACGAGTGCATACAATAAAATTGCTTTGATCACAGCCAAAATTCCCAAGTAGGTAGTTCACAGGCGCCCCCTTGTGATTGCATTTATAGCAGAGATTTTATAGTAGGCCAACAGCCCTCTCTGGCTGCGTCCCAATATTCTTCACTCCCCACCTCCTTTCCTCCACTCCCCCACTACCACTCCTCTCCTGCCCGGAAGTATGCAAAACTGCCTGAACGTTTCAAGTACAAGTATTTGCATGTACAACATACAATGTACTTAACATTGCAGTTTGCGTCGAGACATTAATTAATATGTAACCATTAATACGTAATTAAGATGTAATCAGCAACATTGGATTAAAACACAAAGATCCGTTTTCGGGGCATAGAGGAGAGGAGGTGGTAGTGGAGGAAAGGAGGGTGCATTTTTCTAGTATTGGGACGCACCCACAATGTGCTTTCATTTAAAGTGATTCCTTAATAATCCAACACTCTGTGTGGCGGTTGAAAGACCAGTATCTAACTTTATCCCGACTAACTCGTCTAATAAATCAAACAGATCTTCACAGAAGGAAACAATAGCCTACTCCAATCTTTTAAAAAAGTTAATTCAGAAGAAAATGCTAATTGGGTCATACAATTTCCGGCGATATTATAATTCAAAGCGCGAGATTATTTTAATAAACTACGTATTGATTAATATTCCACTTAAGAAGTACTCTGAGATCCGTTTTTTAAAAAAAGCACCGCTGCGATTGTGCTAATTTAGCCCTATAATCAGTTCTAGCTGACACTAGATCAAAGCTCCCAAAAGACTGGCTGCGTAAAGAGGTATGCTAATGCCTGCGTTGTGCCCGTTTCTGACGGGAAAGGGGAAGGGAGGTTGCCAACACGAGCTCCTTGTGCGTGTCCGTCCGATCGGGATCTCGCGCCCTTGGTTCTGAAGTGCGTCTGAAGGGGATGGATGCCGACTCAGAGAGTTTTGTGGAATTGGTTTCGGAGAATACGCGCTATCCTGAATGGCAAATTTCTCAGTGATTCATTCACTGCCAGTTTTATGAGCGTAACAGGGAGAAAATGTACTCTCTTCGAGCTAAAAATACTACATCGATGTTGATTTTACGCTGACCATTTTTGCTATGTGCTCAGGTATACTTTTGTTCTGCACATGATTACAAACTTAAAGATTCTGTCTCTGTATCATTCGTTGGATTTCTTCCAAACTAGTAAAAAATATATATATAAACATTTCACTTTCACAGTGCTGAAAATCTGAATTAATTCACAGAAGAGTCTGCAGGTAGCAAAATCTGTTTATTTTTTTGGGACAACTGCAGTCTCGATGGAAGCGTCTCCATTGTCTGGAGAGGAAAGTTAGTGTGAAATTATTATTATTATTATTTTTTCAATATTAGTTTCAATGAGCTTCAGTTGTTATGTTACAGTTCAATGGTTGAGTTGGCTTGAATTGGCTATGTCGAACCTTATGATTCGGTAAGCCAGACAAGAGAGGCTAGCCTATATATGCACTGCAAAAAGATGGAATAATAGAAAATAAATGAATACATGTTTTAATCAAACTCAGAGTGCTTTCTGGACACCCAGAATAATATTCCACTACAATTCCTTATCGACCTGCTCTATAAAACAATAGTACAGTGCAGTCACTATACTGAAATTACAGAAAAAATATTGACAAATGGGTTCTGTAAATATCATGCCATACGAGGAAAAACAACAAATAAATTATTCTGATGCATATTATTATCTTTTTGTCCTTGACATATCAAGTTATTTATGTTAATAATAAAATGTTACTTTGGTATACTGGCCTCCCCCAACTTAACTGCTCAATAGCGCCCTCGTGTGGTCAAATTAGTTAATGCAATTGCCGTTTATGAGTTGTGTCCTCCGCAATAACTGCGGAAGCGCAGCTGTTGGATTTGTAGAGTGATTGAATGCATCCCATTCGATAGTGCACGAGTAGGCAACCCTGGTCCTGGAGTGCCAGAGACGGTCCTGGTTTTTGCTCCATCCAAACCTTTATCTACGTAACTGGATTAATTTTAATTAATCGGGTTTAATGAATGCAGGTGGCCATGTGCTGGAGACACTCAGCTTTTCACCATTCAGAATATTTTGGCTCAGACTCTTAATCATCCATCAAACTCTTGTGATCAGCTCAGATGGAACAAAAACCAGAAACGTCACCGGCACTCCAGGACCAGGGTTGCCTGCCTCTAAAGTGTGAAGCCTACTTGGCATCTTAACAGAGGACACTGTAGCAATGAGACCGAAAAGGGAATCTGGGAGAAAGATAGGGGGACTTTCTAACTTTTTCTTTTCTTTTTCTTTGAGTGACCTTTTGAAATGTGTTACGTTCTTTTGAAATTAATTTGTGTTCCCAGGCCTTCTTGTTTGCTTTTTTCGCAGAGACTATTTAGAGGACTAATTGCGGAAGATCGACACCTGCGACGTACAATAAATAAGCGCGCCTTGCTTCCAGGAGGTGTCTTTTGAGCAGCGCACTAGTGCGAGCGGCAACAATCAACCAGACGCGCCAGGAGTTTAGCACAATTATTGAGGCCGTCTGGGATCTGTTTTTGTTTTGCTCGTGACAAGTGCAAGTGTAGGTTAAACAGGACCGTCTTGGCCCTTTTCTCCCCGGTAATTGGTCAGGTTAGATCCTGAAATTACTCGGTGACCGTTCATTTTCGATTCTGTGGTGTTTCAGTATGTAACAAGAGTTTCCCCGAGAGGATAGCAAAAAGCTCAATCTGATCCGAATAGGAGGTACCATTTATTTGGTTCCCTGTGACAAAGGGGCGTTTGGGGTCGTGATAGTATGTAATAGACAGCTGGCATATGCTATTCTGCTATTATTTAGAAGTATTAAATGTGTGTGAAACCAGAGCAGCCAGTTTGTGATGTCATAGAAAGCTATGCCATCTGAAATGTATCTTAAAGATGACACTAGAGGACACCAGTTTTGTCTAGTTTGACCATATAATTATCCTAGAGCTCTTTGCCCGGGCATTTAACAAAATTAATGTCGGCCAGTTAGCATACGGTCAGGAAGAAAGCATTCAAATGTCCACTACTATACTCAACCTTATTTTGAAGGCAAAATTTGTCCACTTAAAATACTTACCACTGAATAATTGTGATTCTTGCAATTACAATCTTTAGGCTTATTAGGGAAAATGAGTAAAAAACTGTCTGTCTTAGTTTTTGTTTTCCACATTAAACAACAATCTGTTTCTCTTGATCTGCCCCCCCCCCCTATTCCAAGTGCCCTTCAAAAATCCTTTCTATATAAGCAGGGTTTAAATTTCACTTTGATAAACTTCCTGCCCTGCCCTTTCCTATCCAGATCAATAGAAACCTGATCCATAGCTCAATAGCAGGGTAATCCGATGAATTAGACTCTGCACTCTGGTGCCTCACACAAACACTAATGGAGCCTTTTCTCCTAGCCTAGCCCACAGCGAGAGAAACGAGTCTGGCAGAACAGAGACTCTGAAATATTCTCAATTTCCTTGAGGAAGGCTATATCTACCTCAGCAGTCAGCACAGGATTTGGGCTGCCACCACACCAGATGTCCAGCTTTCACTCAAACGTGAAAGAATTCTGCTTTTCAATTCCTCGACTCGATAATGAATCATATTTTCAGGCCTCCAGCATGCACATTTCAGAGTGAATTCTGGGAAGTAGTTCTGTGGCCAAATCATCCGCTTCTTTTTTGTTGTTGTTTTTTTAAAAATGGCGATTGAAGTTGTCCTTTTAAGCATTATTTCTGCAAGACTACGTATGTGGAATAATTATAGAACAGAGATATGCTGCCACCCTGTGGTTATGTGCGGGACTGATTTGTGAACAACACAGACGTATTCTTCAAATGTGCCCTTGTATATATGGACAGTATGATGCCGTCATTGGGAATCTGTTTAATAGCTTTAAAGTGTGCAATGGTATAATTCATGTTACTGCTTGAAGGGCTAAGTAGTTAGATGCTTCATTAGTTAAATACCAGGCATTAGTGACTCCGTTATGTTTAGGGGTACTGTGGTGCAATTTATTTATAAGCAGACAAGATACAGTCAATTAATAAAAAGTTTTGAGATAACTTACTTGCCCATGACCAAAGAATCATTTTATTAGCTGTCACAACTTGGCTCCTCAATGTCCTTTTTACCTAAACCCTCAGTCTGTTCTAAATAGTTTTGCTTGATTAGCAACAAATTATTCATCTTATAATATGGAACCTTCGATTACACATTCCTTGTTATTCTGTGGTAATGTTATTCTGTGGTAATGCATCACAGAAGTTGTGCAATGTTCGCCTCACATATAATTTGTTCTATGTGGAAGGGCTTTCTGTTCATTTTCTGAAAAAAACTGAAAAACTCCTACTTTATCTCATGGAGTTTGTACACTACTCTCTGTTGCACATCCATATCGCAATATGCTATAAATGGGAAGATTTTCCCATTTTTAATGTGCTGCCATTTTTTATTATTAAATCTACTCCTCAACAGTAAAGCCTTACTGTCATATTTCAGTTGTGTAATGTGGCATGCAGTGCTTCTAGATACAAGGACATTACCTGCCAGTGGATGCAGATTATTCAAATAATTGGCAACATTGTTAAGGACAAGAAATGAAAATGAGGCGAAAGCTACATAGGCTACAAATCAGTTTTCATTACATTACAGGCATTTAGCAGACACTCTTATCCAGGGCGACTTACACAACTTTCAGCATTTTTACACAGTATCCATTTATACAGCTGGATAGATACTGAAGCAATTCAGGTTAAGTACCTTGCTCAAGGGTACAACGGCAGTGTCCTACCTGGGAATCAAACCTGCAACCTTTGGGTTACATGTCCAGTTCTCTACCCATTATACTACACTGCCTGCCACAATTAAGTTAGATTTATGCCTCTATTTCGATGCCAGACTGGTAGGCAGTACTCACTTGTAATTACATTTTAACTACATTACAACAACAAATAATGAACGCATACTGTCACAGGTGAGAGACTCATGTTGAATCCCTCAACTCTTGACATTTCAACAGTCTTAACCCCTTCCTTGTAAAGACACAGTAGATACGTAGCAGTAACATATCTACAGTGCTTAGTTCTTTTTTAATGTAGCCGTGATTATAATTTAATTCAAGCTTGACAAAAGCTTTGAGTAAACATTTGTATCCCTAAAAGTCTCCTGAAAGGGCATTACTTCACATTGGGGGGGGGGAAGATGTTGTTTACAGGATCGTAAAGGTCTGATGTATGTATTGATATCCACTTAGGGTAAAGGTAATAATTTGATTGCAGGATGTCAAAGGTCATGGTAAAATGTCAAATTAATTCCATCTATTTTCTCAAGAAGTCATCTCGTTGCTCACCCATCAATTATTGAGAAGTCTCAGACCAGAGAGACATGCCGTACTGGTAGCGGGAAGGAGGACGATCAATCTCTTTAATTACATTCCGCTGACAGACAGCTAAGATTTTCATGGCATGACATCCTCTCTGAGTTATTCATAATAAGGGAGACAAACTGTCCTTTCCGCTGCACACTTGTGTCATCTGTTGCCACAAATAATAAGTCTCATTTGTAGCACATTCTTTGTTGTTCAATTCAGAATGAATATACTTTTGGATGATCTTGGATCATAAATTATTTCAAGAAAAAGGCAGGTGTGAACATTAAAAACTCATCGCTTCCACTTAATTATATTATAATATCATTGCAGGTTGCAACACCTAAAGTAGCACTAAAGTGTCTCTTTTTCACTCACCCATGTAAGTAAACTGCCAAGTTTGCAAGATGCATTAACTATGGAGACCCACCAGCTCACCTGAGCTCAAAGGTGGTGAAACGTAACACAATTTAGGCAATTGCCTAGAAACTAGCTTACTAAATATGGCAGCTTGCTATCGCTTTTAGTTTCAGTTTTTTTTGACAATTTGGTGCAAATTAAAAATAAAGTTGAATATATTTCATGTTTTAGCAAACAAGATTTACCACACCAGATTCTAGACTGAGTCTGCCTTATCGCAGTAGCTGTAACTGAATATCTACTCCACTTGTTAAATGAGCGAGGGACCTTCCTCAGTAATATTTTCCTAACTATTTACTATTACCATTACTAATTATTTACTATTATTTAACTATTACTGTATTATCACCAGTTATAAACAGGCTCTGAAAGCTTGTCCTTTAATGTATTGGCATGCTGAAAAAATGAAAGAAAGCAATAGCCCGGCTGAAAAAGACACTTTGTATAAACTGCTGTGACGTGATTTGTGACACCCCAACACGCTGGTGCGAGTATGACAGTCTGTTTCAAGCAGGTTCAAACTTGTTTTTATCGTTGATATTAGACCAGCACTTTGCTGTAAAACTCCAACATTAAACAAGTGGCACAAAGGTTCACCCACTTGTCTTTAAAAATATGTAGGCTACACTGAGGCACGTGTCACTCCACATCCATGATGGGGACGGCCTAAGTCGAGGCCCTCAATGTTGTCTATTCCATGAATGAAAACCAAATCTATCTTGGAGCTAAGCAGAATGTCGTTTGTGTTGCATTAATCCTAGGTGTAATTTCAGCCTTCCAGTGGTTCGCAAAAACACTCCTATTTGCTTAAATACCTCTCCACTAGAATTATATTGAACAAAACAAACGCTTTGTCTAGAGCTAACATATGTAGGATATGCTTTTCATTCTGAAGAATTTCGTAAGTGATACACATTTGCATCGTTGTTTAATATACAAGGTAATTTAACATGGCACAAATCTAAAGACTATTTCCCGACACACATAGAAGCACCTTAATTTACGCGGCTCTGTTTTAGTTCAACTGACGCTTCGTTTAATGTGATGATTTGCATGCACGGGACAACCGTTCTTTAGTGCAGTTGACGTATCTAATAAATGGGGTACATCTCAGAAGTGTCATTCACCAATATTCAGTTTCTGATATCTCCATGGACACTGTATGTCCCAGATTATTTAAAACCGCTGTTTTCACAACCCACATTGTTCAGATTATTCTATATAACTACAGAATTCACCAGATGAGCTAAAGAAAATCTCAAGCGACAGGAAAAAAAGCCGGGTGCGCGGGAACAAAGGCGTATGCAACGGGCACACAGAGCCTTTCTTAATGGAGTATTAAATATCATCAGGCATGCATTTCAGCTCTAAGCGTCCAGCTACTTAAAACCCATAAATGTCTTGTACTTCCTCCTCCCCATTTCCTCTGGGATTGTTATAATGGACCGGATCAATGAAACTCACTGATGTTTCGTTATTTTCGCCTCCGCTTCAACGTCGATTTAGAAAGAGATTGCCAGCCAACTGATGCACGCGTCTATGTGGGATTTTTGCAGTCAGTGCAGTAGGCTACCTACACAGGAGTCTCTCGTGCACTGCACGAGTCGCGCGGTTTGTGATTAAGTAAGTTTAAACTTGTTTGCAGGGAATAAAGCAAGTTACCCACTTCAAATATTCACAGTTCGCGGCACAAATAAAAATGCATAATAATGGTTTCATTGCACAGACTTATAAAGAGGAAATATTATGATAAAATGAAAGCAAAGACCCTACCGGTCAGATTTAGCGTATTTCCGAAAGGCTTGTCTAATCAGGTCTTGGTATGTTTGGGGCTCCGCCGAAATGCCTTGGGCTCGCCTGGTCCTCGGTCCAATGAGCTGCGCGCTCGGCAAAACAGACTGGCATTTGTGCAGTTTCCTCTTCAGTTCATGAACCTCGTCTTCCTTTTCAGCCAGACGTCTCTCTAGGTCTTTTATCCTGTCTTCCTTTATCACAAGAAGCTTGGCGAAGTCTTCTTCTAGGTCACTCATTTTTGAAACTGTTCAAACTTTACCCCAGCTTGCTAAGAAATCCAGCGTAGAAATCCGAAGAGTCGTGGACAAGCCCCCTTGTTTCCGAGGGAATACCTGGCACCAGTGGGCGGCGTGGGAATTGTCCGACCCACCTACTTATTTGCGAATTCGCTGGACGGACAATACCGAAAGGGCATGTAAAATGGCAAACGACTTGTTTAATGACCGCTAATCCTTGGATCCAACGGGCAGCTGGTGATTATCTTTCATTGAGAAACCAATTAGAACTGCTACTCTTCGACCGAAACACTGTCACTTTGTGCTGGCGCAAGAGTGAGCAGTCTCACAGCTGGGCGGCATCCCGTGTGCCGCTGCAGCGCGTGCAGCGCATCAGCATAAATGCATAGCAAAAAAAACGTGACTCCTGTCATAATTCAACCCAAGACCGGATGCGTACAGTAGCAGCGATCACTTGTGAATGGAGGGCTCAGCAGTGCCTCCCCGAAAACGATAATCTCGATCTTACTTTTAACCACATTATTTATTTAATTCGTTTATTTGATCTCGCTCTTTTATGATGTATGACATTTCATTCGGATACAAGTGTTTTAACTTCCGGAGAAGTACTTTGGCATTGATGGTAGAACAGTAAAACTATTGGCATTAAATTGCCTTTTAATGTGTGTAACATTTATTCAACTCTCTACAGTGGACAATAGTTCTATCTGCTAAATACCTAAAACAAAAATAGTAATGAGAGGTAAATTATTAAATTAGCTTTCAAGTTCGGGGGATGGCAATCCCATTATTTCTGTAATTTGCTGTCTTTTTTTCTTCGCTCGTGTAAATCACGGTGACATTTTCTGATGAAACTTCGGATGATTATGCAGACAAGTTGGCTCCTGGCCACGCCCAGTATGCTATACCGTTATTTTTGCTCTACCAGAGAAGCGTAACTTCCTTAGAAGAAGATGCGCTGGAGGATAAGAATTGCTATCGATAATGGCAGGGCCCATGCTGAATTAATTATATACTATAGGCTACCATTGTTCAAGCGATGTGATGGCCATTCGCTATTTAGGGAATATGCATGGGTAGCCTATCTCTTTCCCTTATTTTACAAAATGCAACTGCGGAAGAATAGGCGCCATATGTCATTGTGTATGGAGGTCATGCCCATGCATCGAAGGCCACGGAGAATTTACTGACAGAAGTTTACACGTCGAAAACTAGACTATAAATTAGACTTTATAGCCTACCCATTTAAGCGTTTATGCCCATTTTATTATCATGCAGTGTTAATATACATACTAATATGTACTTATGTTGGTTTATTTATTGTGTACAAACATATCAGCTCTGCATGCTTATAAGACGCTTGCACGTTTTTATCATGTAATCATATTATACAGAATTATGAATTATTATACATATGACCATTGCTCAAGGTTAGAATTCCGAGTCCATATTGATGAAAACTCATTTTTATGCATTAATGGTGCCTTGTTTATAAACTCGATGGGTTTGGTTAACCAGGAGTGGTCTCCGTTGTTAAGTTCGGAATTATGGTCTTGACAACATAAAAATAACCAATAATAGATCACCATGATTCTGACTATATGGGGAGTCCCAGGAGCCTAAACATCTACCTATTCCCACGATAGACTACCTGACCACATAAACAAACTCTAGAGGGTTTTCCTCTTGAGAAGAAACCACTCTTCAGGCTCAGTATGGTTTAGTATTCGGGAACAGGCCACAGGAGGAGGAATTCACTGGTTAAACCCCCGCAAGCAAGAGTTCAGAGCCGGAATGGCTGCCCTCGCTCATTTTCCAGGTGCATGTACATTATACCCATGGCATGTACAAGTGACCTTCACTGCCGTTCACTCTCTTTCTAGTTTATTCAAATAGTGTTTTTAGGTATTTTACCCCCACTTTGTTTGGAGAGATTTAACACAATTGATTTTGTTGCTATTACCTGTGGAACAACCTGACCATTGTTGCTAATCACTGCTTTATTACTAACATTTTTATACATTGTAATGCTCTGTTGAGCAAAATCTGGGAGCTACAAACATTTCAAAGCTTAAGGACCCAATCAAAATATAATTGATTCTTCAGCACGACCAGTTCTATGTTTATTATTTCAAATTAGTACATCACACCTTAATGAAAGGTCATAACTATCTCCCTATAGTTTTTTTGTGTGAATTGACCATGTGCAGCTTTAAAGAAATTACATTTTAGAAAGAATGGGGAGAATTCCATTCCTGCAACATTGTTACAGCAATAACAACAATAGCCGGGCTCCTTTCCAGATGTGCATTGTAACTGACAGATTGAAGCTTCATCCACTAGAGATTACGTATAAAATAAACTGGCGCGTATGTTTGTGCATGCATGCATGTGTGTGTTTGTGAGTATTTGCGCATGCATGCATGTGTGTGTTTGTGAGTGTTTGCGCATGCATGTGTGTGTTTGTGCATGCATGTGTGTGTTTGTGAGTGTTTGCGCATGCATGTGTGTGTGTGTGTGTGTGAGTGTTTGCGCATGCATGCATGTGTGTGTGTTTGTGCCTGCATGTGTGTGTTTGTGCATGCATGCATGTGTGTGTTTGTGAGTGTTTGCGCATGCATGCATGTGTGTGTTTGTGCATGCATGCATGCATGTGTGTTTGCGAGTGTTTGCACATGCGTGCATGTGTGTGTTTGTGCATGCATGCATGAGTGTGTTTGTGCATGCATGCATGAGTGTGTTTGTGCATGCATGTTTGTGAGTGTTTGTGCATGCGTGCATGCCTCTGTATCATGTTGAGTAATACACATTTAAAAAGGTCTATCATACCATTTTTGACACTGGAAAATAAATCTGTCAAAAACAATAAAAAGTGCTGCTGTATTTGTTCCTGGCAGAGCAGATATTAATAAAATATTCTCAATATCCTCACGCATGGCACATTTCAGCGGAATGCAAAACATTTTTAAAAATGTTACATCACAGAAGACTCAAACACTGAAATTGAACCCGTATACAGTTACTTTTATACTTACTATATGAAAGTCAACATAACAACAAAGAGTATATTATCTGTAGTAAATACGCGGTCATTTCCTTTGAAGAACCTAAAGTCTAAAGTAACATTTTAAGTGGCGAGGACTTTAACCAGGTGGATGCAATGCTAAAGGCAACATTTAGGCTAAAGAATCTGCACAGCGCGGTGATCGGGGGACAAAGGCTGAGAGATCTGACCACTTACTTCATTCCCTTTCCCCAGTACCATTCCATTAATTTAACCCCTGTGACTCTATGGCTTTTTGTATAAGTGGCTCTTTAGTGATATTCTTGCTATCTATGTGTTACAAGTGCTTTCCTCTTAAAAGTTCTGTTTTAGTATTCAATTTGGAGAGATGTCTATCCAGGGCAACCAGATGAATGTACATTCATAAAATAATCCATAATAGGGCCTCTATTATTAGAGGGTGGGTTTAACCTTGTTTAAAAATCACAGATATATGGACAGGCATTAGAAATTAAACAAAAACAAAACCAGGCATGCATTTCTTAGACAAAAAAGCAGCATACTTATTCATACCATTATTTCAAATAATATGAGCTGAAATATTATCCATTAATTAATAGCTTTCCAGTAATGTATTTTCCCCCAAGCAGGAAGTTTCAAGTATAATTGAGCAGGTGTTTGTGGTCGTGGCCTTTGTGTGGACAGGATGACTATGCAGCTAAAACTATGCACACAATCACACATACTTAGTTCCATGCCATTTTAATACAATGATTGTTGGGTCATTGTGGATGTTTTAGCACTGCATAGTCAAAAAGTATGAGAAACCATTAAAGGGGAATCAGTCCACTCACACAGTACGGCATGGTGGGTATGTGTTAGAATGAATGAAACCTTGAACCTATTTCTGTTGGAGCAAAAGTGAAGGTAAAATATTCTCTAATTTTGGACAACTTCATGAGGACAGAACTTTAAAAATTATTTAAAATTTCACTTCAGCCTCTTGCCATGAGGTCCCAGATTTAGAAAACCTGGAAATATAAATAAACATTGACGGCTTGATAAAGAATAATGTGTCCCAAAGCCTTTATGATGCCTGCAAATATAACTGCATTCGATCCCTGAAATGTGCTTGATTTTCTGTCTGCCTGCGGACAATCAATCAAATTCAAAGACAAGCTTGCTCACTGTAGGCTTAGATTCCTCCATCCTGGACCTGTCTTACCAGGGCAGGAGTTGGCAGGAGAAGAATTGAATCCCGGAAACGTCTCATGAGCACGGCAGTCTTGCAGAGCAGGGTTTGAGTGTGGAGGGCTCTGGCCTTTGTCAATGAGGGGCTGATACTGTCTAAGTGCATCTTGACCACAAACAAGATATCTTTGTCTGTCTGGTGATCTCACCTCGGCCCAGTAGTGCACTCAAAGGGATAATTATAGTAACTCTCTTTCACACATTCATTAAACCTCAAAATCTCACAAAGGCTCACGGTGTCTTACAGCTTACTGGGGAACACTGTAAGTCTTATTAAAAATTAGTTTGTCCATAATTTTTTGCACTAACTATCTGTATGTACCGCAATAGGCCTTTGTAATGATTAGTTCAGACATCTGCAAAAAGGTTGTTGGAAATACGTTGTATGCACTTTATGATGTTCATGGAGTCTATCTCTAGGCACAGCACAGAGAGCTTATACTCGCTGATATTGATTTTCCACAATACAGCAGTTATGGCATCAAAAAATATTGGACAGTTAAACATAATGTAGAATAAAGTAATAATTTTTTTATATTTGGTCATATATCCTTTGCATGCCATGACTTCCTGATGTCTGTGACCCAACAATATCAAAAAACTCTTGATATTTTATTTTCTGGTACTCCTACAAGCGATACTATAACCTCTCTGCATTTGAATGGATCTCTATGGGAATTGGGGGGTGGGACTAGATTTAACTGTAAATTATGCTGGAACAGTATGGAATACATGGTTGGCGAAACAGCTGTAAGTCATCAAGGGTCTGAGGTATCAAACTGAGGGGCAATTGATAGACTGGCATATCCTAAAATATGCTGGCAAGCTGGAAACTGGGTTTTGGCTGCACCTTAGAAGGTAGAAAGACAAGAAATGGTTCATCGCCAGAGGAAACCTCCCTAGAGAATGTGGGGAGGAAAAACAGCACGTACACATTGCAGAGCAAATACTCTGGAGTCTCATAGAGCTGGCTTGTGACTCTCACTGAAGCTGATTTGATTACACAAGAGGCTGCAGCTGTTTCCCTGGATGATACGCTACAGGTGTGCCCTGCTGCACTGGCAGGCAGCTGTCCATGGTGCTGAAATCTTCAGCTCTCGCTGTAGAGAGGTACGGACAGCTGCCCGTTACTGCTAATGCTGTAAGGCAGAGGATTGCCAGCTCAGCTCCTGGAAAGCCACACGGTCTCCTGCCTTTTCTTTTTAATTAAAATTATCAGCAACCAATTTAGACCCTTGAACGCATGCAGGTGAGTTGACTAAGCTCCTTTGACTAATCAATTAAACTTGCCAGATACAAACACAGATTGCCTCTGAAAAAAAGCAACATACAGACTAAAGGATTAATCTTTACTGGACATTAACACTTGTCAAGCTTCTGCATAAACTAAATAAATAAAAAGTTATTCTATTATATTATATTCTAAAGAGGGGGGATGTGGGCATTGACTAATTCCATTTTTTGCATTCTAAAATAAACCCTTAGCTAAGCTAATGTGCAGATATGCTAACATCTAACGATACTTCACTACATATCTGAAAATGAAGAAAGAAACTAGAATAGCTTTCACTTCACATTTACTGAATTGAAAGTCAGAATGCCAGTGCTGCTGAGGTAAGATATCGCTTGAAAAATGGCTGCTGTGCGATAGCGCTTGAAAAAGGGCTTTTATACGTTGCTGTTGAGTGGAAGACAGGAGACCGTAAAGAGTTTTACAATCTTTGCTCGTGATAACATCTGCTTATTGTAACCAGGAACGATGCAGTTATGTATTAAACTATTAGGTTTCTCATAAATGTTGAATCGGTAGCAGCAGTCGTCTCCCTTGGCTGAGTTTGACTTCAGTTAATTTGCCAATGTACAGTGTCCCAAGGTTTACATAGACAGTAAAAGATCATTTAATGGCCTTAATTAGGGGTGGCCAAGCCTGGTTCTTGGACTGGAGCGACAAGGTCTACTTGTTTTTTTGTTTTTTTTCAGGTGGGTGGGGGTGTTGCTATGGGACCCTGAGTGGTCTGGTGGTCCGTGGCACAGATTGCCAGTATGGTGAGACCTGCCTGGGGCATTCCAGTCCAATTATCTGCATTGTGCAAAGTGTCATTTTTGGGGCGTGGCTGCGAGATGAGCGTGAATCTCAGAGGATGCACCAGATCACTGAGGCTTGCATCTATTAGCATATAGAGGGAGCCGCTGTCCCAGCAGCGTGATTCTCATCAGATTCATCTTCAGACACTGTGTGTGTGTGTGTGTGTGTGTGTGTGTGTTACTCAGAATCAATGACATCACCAAGCCACTGGTAGACCTGGTAAGTAGCCCTCGCTGTTCCAGAAATAATTCAGGACCAGGGCAGCTTTTTATTGTTATTTGCTTGATTAGTACACACTGTTTTCCAAAGCGACTTAGACAGCTTGCATTTCTACCTATCTACCTACAATCCAGTTATACAGCTGGACAGTTATTGAGGTAGTTCAGCTGAGGTTCCCTGCTCAGTGGTGCAGTGACAGTTCCTTGCCTGCAGATCGAATTTGAAACTTGAATTACACATGCATTTCCCAAACCATTAAGCTACACTGTAGAGGTCAGGTGACAGGAAGTGAGGTGACTGAAGCCTTGTCCGAATCAGCACTCTTCCACACTATTGAGTAGCCTAGCCTTGGTGAGTTGATAGGGTGAGAAGGTTGTTGAGTAGGCGAAAAAAAATTCAAATTGCAGTATACTTCAAAAACCCAGATGACACACTTACTTCCGGGGTTTCGCTGAGTACATTCGGGTACATTTTCAAGAAGTACACAAACATTTGGTCACATAAATATGACGTGAAGCTTCGTTTAAAAAAAATGAGGCGCAGCTTCGTAGACGTTTTCCTTCAAATACAACAAAAACAACACGTGACATGGCAGCGCAAGGTGGGACGTCTTATGATCTGCTTAGCATGGCGGATATTTTTCGTGGAATGCTAAACAGTGCACATTAAACAGCACACTTCGTCAGTGCACTGTACGCAGGAGACAGGGGGCAGTAGATAGGGCTCTGATTCGGACACAGCCTGAGTCTGAGTGAGCCAGACACATCTAGCATTCTCGCTGCACCGGATCGCGCTTTGTCTTTCATGTCATGTGTTGACTACACAAATCACTCAAAGTTTCTCAGATGGAAACGAGACTGAAAGACGAGTCCCACTGCATCACGTCGCACAGTAGTGGCTCCCTCCCTCAATCTCATTTCAGTAATAATATTCTGCGCGACAGAACAGGCACTTCGCTGTAATTACAAAATAGAATTACATTTCCGCGATTCGCGTGACAGACACACGGCTGATTGATGCGAGCAGAGTTGACGCTAACGTTTATACATCTCCGCTTCGGACGTCCCTATCATTGTGTGCCTGAAAACCATCACGGAGCACAAGAGGAAATCGCCCACAATCACAGACCTGTCCCTCAGGTCTGGCAGGAAGCAATTTATCACTGACGCCATTCAGGACAAGAGGACTGAATGAGGCAAGACACAGTATGATGAGGGGTTTTTTGGTACTCCTTCTGTGAGGGGTTTCTCAAACGCAGTCCTGGAGACCACCTGTGTGTGGGTTTCTCAAACTCAATTCTGGGGACCCCCTATGTGTGGGTTTCTCAAACACAGTCCCTTTTTTTTTGTACGGTAAACCACTTGATAAAATGTTTTTAAGTTATTTCATTAAAAAATTTTTTGCCTTAGACTTATCTTAATTGAATGCAGGCTTGGCTTACTGCCATTTGCTTTTTGAACATTTTCCACAGATGGTTTAGTTTTAGCGACCAGGTGTCCATACTGTTAGCAATTCAGACCCCATTCATTTAATCAGTTAAAATATGTGACCCATAAATAATTAGTTTGCCATAAAGTTTTACTTTCAGAAAGGAAATAAAAGGTTGGGGTAAATCATTCATCAATAGACAAGTAACAACTTGTTCACATTAAGAGGTGCGCTTGGCTGGAAAGGAAACTGGCATACAGAGTGGGTCACCGGGTTTCAGCCTGAGAACCCCTGTTTTACATCTCGCCTGCTTGCCTTTTTTACAAGGCAGATTCATTTTCTCAGAATAGATAATGCTGTGCTTTGGTAATTACTGGCCTTCATGACAGGTGTACAGGGTACTGCCGTGCACAGCAAACAGCCCGGTGCACTAAAACTGCCTCAGCGCTCCCATGATCCTGTGCGCCTTGAATACCTTGAAAGCTGGTTCAGCCAATAGACCAGAGGCTGTATTCATAAAGCTTTTTGGAGTAGGAGGGCTGATCTAGGATCAGTTTAGCCTTTTGGCTCATAATGAAAAAGGTCAGGATAGGAACAGGGGAAACCTGATCCAGCATCAGTACTCCTTATTCTGACAATCAGCTCTCATTAGTCACTCCCTCTCTGCTATAAGCCTGGTACCAGAGCAAAAACCCCAAACATATTATAGTATGGTAATATGCCTTGGTAAACTTGGACTGCAATGTAATTACTCTACTGGAGATGGTAGACACAAAAAAGAAACCTCAGTATAATCGTCAAAAACGGGTTGTAAATAAAGTATCTTTACAGAAATGTTCTTCTCCTGACCTTCTCAAAATGACTAAAATAATGAAAGGAAAGACATTAATATGTAGACGGGAACACCGGTAAAAGACTCAAAATTGGAGCCCTGGAGATGTCAATGGATGCATCTCACTATAAAGCAACCTGCAGAAAGGGAGAGAGAGAGAGTGAGAGAGGGAGATACAAATCTAGGATCAGTTTTGCCTGTCAGCTCTTAATCAGAGGCGTACAAATCCAGGTTCAGACAGTAAAAGTCCTCCCCAGTATTTAGTTCCAATCACCTGGATTTGCTAATTAGCACAATTCTTCAGTCAGGAGGTAGGACTAATTAGTGAAATCAGCTGGCTGTGTTCTTGGGTGAAAGGAACACAGGCCAGGGCTTTTACTTTCTGACCCCTGGACTTTCCTCCGCTACTCTTATTGGATAAGGCTGGGACATAGACAGGGGAAACCTAGTCCTGGATCAGAACTCCTACGCAGAGACACTTTATGGATACAGGCCCAGGTCCCACTGGTGAATCCCTCTGTCGTAACCTGGGTCCATTCCCAAGCAAACAATCAGCCAAATAACTCCAGTAGTGCACCCTTGAAAATCCCCCCCTCCCACCCAAAATAGAACATACTGGGCGTTTTCCCAGACTAAGTATGGTATTGGAACTGAATATAGCCCGTCCTCTGGGAACCGTAGTTCTGTGAGCAGTTTATCTTCAGTTGTACCGTGAGAGGACTACACCGAGCGGTAACTGAGGCCACTGCTGCACATCTGGAGTATGATGACACATTTATTTATTTTTTTTGTTATTTGAGCTGATTTCAGAAATAGTTTTCGAAAATAAAATTTAGCCAACAGTTCCATGTGCAACCAAAACCCGACTTCTATACAGTATGTTCATATACAATTAGTGAAAACTGCAAATGGCTTATTTTATTTAAAAAAACAATCAAAAAAGCGACAACAAAAAAAAGTCTGGCTAGCAACACAGGCAGCAACAGGGGTCAAAGTTGAATTTATTTTATGTCTCATCAACATCTTCAGCGACCATCGCAGCTACCACAGGACGACGGTCGCCCGAAGTATAAACCAAATGTCGCTGCAACCGGCGACATCCACGGCACATCGTCAGTCGCAGCCACACTGCCGCTGGACTATAAACTGGCCTAAACAGGCCGTATGCTCCCAGTTCCTTCATAGCGGTCCTGCATTGGGTCACTGCATTAGATAACGCATTGAAATATATGGTAAACAATACCAAAAATACTTGAAATGGCTGCTTTTACGATGGATTTTTAGTACAGATTTAATAAAACTAATTTCATAATTAATGCAACTTTAAAATGACAATTTTTTGTCTGTTTGAACAAAATAAATGGCCATTATGCCAATGCTGATTCACTTCATCACAGGCACATAAAAAAAGCATAAAATTCAACATCTTAAACTGAACTTATAATGATATTGTGTACTTCTAAACATGTGTTCACCAAGTCACTTTAAGGTAAAAATGCACCTTTGTTTATGTTCCACATGCTCAAACAGAGTATGAAAGGGTGAAAAACTTTGGATTTTATTTTAATGAGGATTTGAAACTGTTCAAGTCTGTTTAAAAAAAAAAAGAACTACTGCCATCTTCAGGCTTATTATGTAAAGGCAAAAGAGGAATGAAAGATGATATAATATTGATATAATAAGGGATCCCAGTTCTTTTCACACTCTTCTGCCATATAAATCTTAATGAGAGCCGAACTGATCATGTATTATTAGTTATGCTAAATAGTTGTATAATGCATTATCCTCAATACAAAATTAATTGCATTATCCTCTCAATGAACTGTACAGAGGGGCTGCTAAAGAGTGTATAAATTCCACTGTAGTTCATGCAAGCAATATATAAAAAACTAATCACGTGAGAGGCCTCTTTCAGTCTGAATAATGACATCACCTGAAGTAGACAGAAGTATTTCTCTCGTTTTCCGGGTGCTTTCAGTTTTAATTGGACCCGAGCGCTTGTGGGGGTCTTAAGTGGCTGTGACTACACAAAAAACATGAGTATTTCCCCCTCTCTCTCTACCGTGCCTGAACCTATTTTCCATTCTTCATTCGGGAGGCCGGTGAAATGGAAACCACTTACGAAGCCGGAGCAGTGCCCAGAGCTGACCGCAAATAGCACAGTCGTAGCGCGCCCCTGTAGGAACCCGTTCAGAGCGGGGTTTGCAACACTAATTGAAGTGGCGGTAATGATCCGGTGGTGGTTTGTTCCGGAACACCAGCGGCGCTTTATGAACGTTCGTGGCTAATGGCTGCGGCGGAGCTCCAGAGGCCTTGAGAACGAGTTGACTGACGGCGCTGCCTCTCTCATCCGGATGCCGTCAAACATCAAAGCGGGACGTGCCGAGAAAGCGTGACACTGCGCCCCCTTGTGGCCGTGCCCGCAGTGGGATAAAGCAGAGCCACGGCCAGCACCATTTCAAAGGCTGAAGGCAGATTCTATTGATAACACTGTCATGAGGCACTGCAGTCAAAACTCAGCATTCACAATCTCTCCTCTCCTCTCTCATACGTGCTCTGCTTAATACTGAAATGCACTAAAAATCCTGCTCCTTTAAAATATTTTTATCCAAATTTCAATCTCAATTTTGTGATGCACAATTGTAATTTGCAGGCCTAGCCCATTGCTGTGGCTACATCCATGTCACAATAAGAATAGTGTGGGCTAATGCATGTCCAACAGAGATTGGATCGACCAGAAGGTTGTTCTTCCACACTGATACGGGAAACACCCTGCTGGCGACAGCTCTCCCTCCCTGCTCACAGTCGTGGCTAATCTCCCACCACCTTGTGCCAACCTGACCATACCAGGGCTGTACAGCAACTACATTCATGGAGACTGAGAGTGGACGCTGGCTTTAGATCCAAAAAATTCCGGCTTAACCTTGGGACCAGGTGTATACACGAATGTTTGTCCACCGGATAGCTGACCACAGTAAAACATTTTGGCTAAAAATACTTGTGCGGTCTGCAGCTATCACTTAAGACTTAAAAAAAAAAAAATGTCAGATCATATAAATGAAGGTCTAATTGAATAATTAAGAGTGTAAACTGGCAAGAAAGAGTATTGCATTATCTCTCTCACACACACACACACACACAAATCCTTCAATATCAATGTAAAATATAAAATAAGTGAGCTGGAAGACTCAGTGTGGAGGTGGTGTACAGAGTAGGGAAAGTATGACCCTTTTGTTCCACTGACCCAAAGAGAGCGTCCAATGTTCCCTTCGCTGAATGGAGTGGACACAAGGAGACCAGAGGAAGTAGTTGAAGCACAGAGTGTTCTGACCTTATAGATGAATGTACTGAGTGCTTGCAATGCACTTGGAGAACTTGGCCGAAACCTGCTGACCCCAGATCTGCCCTAACCACACACTTTTATGCAACACAGCAAACAGAACGGCGAACTCAGCATAGTGAGCAGTCAGTGCAGTGAACACAAATATAGCAAACACAGCACTGTGCTGTGTGCACAGGCAGACACAATCAACACAGCAAACAGTATAGCGAACTCAACCAGCAGAGTGAAGACCATCCATAATGAACTCATTGACTACACGGACGGACTGAAGCCAGTGCATATACTTGAGCGAGATACTGTATATACGTATGTGTGTGTGTGTGTGTGTGTGCGTGCGTGTGTGTGTGTGAGGGCACAGCAATTAACATGAAAACTATATGAATCTACTGCCAAACTCTTCTAAAGCTACAAATAAAAAAATCCATTGCATTTCAGGGTTAAGGTCCACAGAAGCGTGGGTATTTATCTTTGTTCCCAATGACAAAAGGGAACAGAACGCTGTACCCGTGTGGAACACGCGGGGGACTGTTCAAAGCGTAACGCGGTGCAAAACCAAGTCGCGCCAGACGAGAGCGTCAGCGGAGCCCATCAACAATGAGAAGATGAGAGAGACGTGGGGATCCAAGGGAGTGTGGACCAGGCTGAAAATCAAACGCAGCCAGCAAGCGAACGAACGGGGACCTGTGGGCGTTCAAACCGCACAAGTGGTCCATTTTAAAACAGCCACAGATTAGTTTTTCCACTTGGTTGTTTATGGTGTTTTTCTTGCGAACACCTAAAATCCAGTGCCACAGACAGCACCAGCCTCACCCACAGGTGCATACAACACAATACTGTACATAATGACAGCCCGTCTAGACTAGTCACTTACCTACAGACTACAACCAGCATTGCATCAACCATGAACTCCCAACGCCTCAAAGGGTCTGTGTCAAGATTACATGTCCCGGAATGTAGAGGTAGCAGTCGAAAAATCTAACTTTGCACAGGATTCAGGAGTGTCATAAATACTGAGTCAAGAGGGCACAGGAGTGTCACACATACAGAACCAGGAGAGATCAGTGCACAGGAGAGCCACACATACTGAGTCAGGGGAGATCAGTGCTCAGGAGAGTCAAACATACTGAGTCAGAAGAGATCAGTCCACAGAAGAGTCAAACATACTGAGTCAGGGGAAATCAGTGCATAGGATTCAGGAGTCGCACATACTGAGTCAGGAAAGATCAATGCACAGGAGAGCCACACATACTGAGTCAGCAGAGATCAGTGCACAGGAGAGTCAAACATACTGAGTCAGAAGAGATTAGTCCACAGAAGAGTCAAACATACTGAGTCAGGGGAAATCAGTGCATAGGATTCAGGAGAGTCGCACATACTTAGTCAGGAAAGATCAATGCACAGGAGAGTCACACATACTGAGTCAGGAAAGATCAGTTCTCAGGAGAGTCACACATACTGAGTCAGGAAAGATCAGTTCTCAGGAGAGTCACACATACTGAGTCAGGAAAGATCAGTTCTCAGGAGAGTCACACAATACTGAGTCAGGAAAGATCAGTTCTCAGGAGAGTCACACAATACTGAGTCAGGAAAGATCAGTTCTCAGGAGAGTCACACAATACTGAGTCAGGAAAGATCAGTTCTCAGGAGAGTCACACAATACTGAGTCAGGAAAGATCAGTTCTCAGGAGAGTCACACAATACTGAGTCAGGAAAGATCAGTTCTCAGGAGAGACATACTGAGTCAGGAAAGATCAGTTCTCAGGAGAGTCACACAATACTGAGTCAGGAAAGATCAGTTCTCAGGAGAGTCACACAATACTGAGTCAGGAAAGATCAGTTCTCAGGAGAGTCACACATACTGAGTCAGGAAAGATCAGTTCTCAGGAGAGTCACACATACTGAGTCAGGAAAGATCAGTTCTCAGGAGAGTCACACAATACTGAGTCAGGAAAGATCAGTTCTCAGGAGAGTCACACATACTGAGTCAGGAAAGATCAGTTCTCAGGAGAGTCACACATACTGAGTCAGGAAAGATCAGTTCTCAGGAGAGTCACACATACTTTCAAGAGGTGAAATCATGTAGCATTGAACATAGAATATTATATTGTGATTATTAAAAAATCAGTACTTACTTTGTATTTGACAGTAATCATCCGATGCTTAGAAAGTTTTATATTTTTTTTATGTCCGTAATGTTGGGGGTTTCATAAGATAGACTGCTGATCCAAGACTCAATATAGAAATGTAAATATATAAAACACACATACGGTTTTGCTTCACACAGACCAACTGGGACCCCCTCAACAGCACCAACACCTGGACATGGAATAATAAAATTGCTTTATTCAAAAGCCTCTCAATCTCGTCCCTATTCATCCCATATATTTACCATACAAACATAACCTGATGAAAGCACACAAAACAAAATCTACTAAAAATGGAACATTGATTCACATAAAATACAGAATTATAAATACTTCCATAATTGAAAACAAACCTTTTTTAAATACATAGATAAAGTGGCAATAATGGACAGCCTTAAGTTATATAATTGGCAGGATCAAAACATGTAAACCTTCATGCATAAAATTCACAATTTTCACGAAACTCAAGGATTGAAATGGTTCTTGGCTCCGATTTGAACCCCACTGGCCACCCTACTCTCAAACCACAAAAAAAAAAACATTTTGAAAAGACTTAACTGTTCCACAAAATTCAGTGGTTCATTGCTTCAAAGCATTTCTTTATTTTGGTCATGCCTTGCGATATCATTATCCAATGAGGGATTAAGACAAACACATTGATTTCATGGTTGTGTGCTCAATTGTACAATTTATCATTCTTGTTACACGAGTACATTTCTGTATTGCTTTTCTTTGGACAACACTGTGAAGACAGCAGAATAATTTTGCCAATAAAAATATATTTTTAAAAAAGACCACAGACACAAACAGCCAATAAAAGCAGCAGTAATATATGTAAACTGTAAAATGTTATGGTTTTGCGTGTCATGACTGTTCTGACCAATCGCATTCTTGCTAAGGACAGTATACATTCTCTATTTGTCACATAAGCAACAGAGCTCTAGTAATGGTTGAAAAAAATGTAAGGGCCTACTCAACAGGTGTCAGGTCGGCAGAGCAAATCGAACATATTGTACAAGCAACACTTTATGCATTACATGCACCTCTCGTAATGAGCCGTTACTCAGTATCGTATGATTAAGATTTGGACATCGTGACTGCTGGCACCATTAAGCTTGGGCTGGGACTGGGGCGGGGGCTGGGGCTGGGGCTGGGGCTGGGACGGGGGCAGGGGCTAGGATTTTTTTTACCTAACATTTTCGACTTGTCCACAATGGCGCAGGCGTGCGCGTACAGCTTTGGCATGCAGGTCAGATTAAACTGAACCTGTGAGCAGCTGGCCAGCCTCCCCTCTTAAAGGGAGGAGCCAGAGGGCAGAGACTGTGCGCACAGGCACCCAAACTCACCGCCCGACCAACCTGGGACAGCACGGACCTCCCCCAAACAGCACTGACCCTCCAACAGCACGGACCTCCCCCAAACAGCACTGACCCTCCAACAGCACAGACCTCTGCCTAACAGCACTGACCCACCAACAGCACTGACCACCAAGAGCACGGGCCGCCCCCTAACAGCACTGACCCAACAGCACTGACCACCAAGAGCACGGGCCGCCCCCTAACAGCACTGACCCACCAACAGCACAGACCTCCCCCTAACAGCACTGACTCACCAAGAGCACAGACCTCTGCCTAACAGCACTGAACCTCCAACAGCACTGACCACCAAGATCACGAACCGCCCCCTAACAGCACTGACCCACCAACAGCACAGACCTCTCCCTAACAGCACTGACCCACTAACAGCACAGACCTCAAACAGCACAGACCCTCCAACAGCACTGACCTCCCCCTAACAGCACTGACTCTCCAACAGCACTGACCACCAACAGCACTGAAGATTAGTGGCACATATTCATTCAGCCTCTGATTTTAGTTATGCATCAAAAGGCAAAAAAAATAAAATAAAATGGCAATAAGTCCATTTGTTTTTGTCGGGTTTTTACAATGATTATCGGATGCTTTCCAGACAAAGCTGGACCAGAGCACAGCACAGCACTACTGATGTAGAGCGTTTTTCCAGAGTCCCTGGAGAGGCAGAACCAGAGCAATGTGGAAATGAATGGATCTGACAGCAGGTTCATGCAGGGTTGGCCTGTAAGAGACGCTCTTTTACAGAAGGTTTCTACTCTAGAATCTTCTGTATCTTCTTCTGCTTTGGTCACCAGAAAAAGTATCTGCCAATTGGGACCTGACCATTTATGAAGTTCTGACTCTTGCAATTCTCTACCCATAACATTACATGTAAAAATGGTGATCTAATTTGGAATAATAATAATAATAATAATAATAATAATATCAGTCTGGTGTAACCAATAGAATTACAGTACATTTTAAAGGCGAGTCCACACCTTTGACTGGCACCTCTTTTTAAAGGCGCCCCAGGCTGCAGGTACGCAGGTAAAAGTGCAGAGTACTCCACCCAAAAGGAGCAGGTCCACACACCTGAAACGCACACTCGTACAGAACCTACGCGGTATGCGGACAGCGTCGGCTTAACGAATCCTTACAGCTGTTAAGTCCAGGGCTGAAGGTCGCCTTGTGGCTGTTAACCGGTCCGTTTGAGGTTTAGATTCTGGTAGAGAAGGTCAAAGTTCAAACCTCCTGTCAGGTTACAAGAAAGACCACCGTCATCCAGGGGACAACGAAACAGAGAACACTGTCTTGATGTCATCTTACCGGTAGAAATTAGAGAGGCACTCCAACAAACAATGCTGATTGGTGGATACTACTTCCTGCTAATAGCCTGGCGGTATAGCCAGAAAGCATCTACCAATCACCGTTGGCGTAGTTTGTTTCCGAATGTATTCTGTGCTTGGCCGAGCTCCTCTCGCGTCGTGAACATCTTCTCTGTTTCACTACCCTCGCTGTGACCTCAACAATAACGGCGCGGTCGCCAGATCATGTGTCTGCTGGTCTGACCCTGCAAAGCCAAAATGCCACAAAACTACTTCCCATATGTGATTATGGACACAAAGATTACATTTCATAATCGGGACATCTTCCGGCTAAATGCTACAATAAATACATGTAATGAACAAAATAACATGCAAATGATTTCTTTTTTTCTCTCTAGGTTTTTGGCGTGGGAAGACACACACCTAATAAGGCTAACGATACATACATTCAAATACATGGACAAAGCTAGTTGGTTGACGCAACCTGAAATCAGCTTCACGTGACTGCTTTCACCTTGATTTGGCATTTCCTGGTTCAAGCCATAATAAAGGCGCACTTTTGCATTGCAATTAAAATACAAAAAGAATACATGGACGCACACCTACAGACTGCGCAGACCGGCAAGATGAGAAAGGCACTAGAAAACACCAAATAACTGTTTAGATTTTCTGTTCGCTTTCTTTTCAAAATGTAAAAATCTAAAAGTTTCTTTTTGATCATCATCATTCATTTGAAAAATAAACTTGTGAAATACTTACAAAAATCTTTTTGCACCTTTGCCATGTTTAGTGAGACGTTATAAAAATCATAACCTTTAAAAAAATGGGGGGGATACTTCGTGCTTTTAAAAGTTCTCTAGACTGGTCATAAGCGTCTTTAGAATTAACGCCACCAAAATTACAACATTTTCACAGGGAGTAATAAGTCTGTAGAAAATCCTTTAGTTTTAAATCCAGACATTTTCAGATGAGACAATCTTACTTGTGGAAAAAGTTGAAATGCTTGCAAGGTGTACCGTGAAGCACTTTCCAATGGTCCAACAAACTCGGAAGGGGAAATAATAATTATTTTTTAAAATGCTTTCGAAAAGGATAAGTCACAGTGCTGACCAGTCATCACTGGCATGTGCCCGAAAAAAGTTCTTTCATAGAGGAAGGAGCTTTAAGACTCGGCTGTGTTGTGTCGCAGAGGTCAGCCGGGGCTGAGCGAACGTCTTCCCAGTCAATCCAAGGAGTCCACCCTGGTGTATACCAGCCGGCTGCCCGCTACCGCCCGCCAGGAGAACGGCGGCTGAAAGTTCCGAGGCACCACGCCATGGACGTTTTCCTCAAAGTACTGGAACAGTCTGTACCACCACACCCTGGAGACAGGGTTGCTCTGCGATGTCTCTTTTAGCACCTGGATGAAGAGACGACGAAAACAGTTTTTAGCTGCATTTCATCTAATACAGCTAAAAGTCATACATTTAGGCATTACAATTCATATTCAGCAGAAGTCAGGGTTCATATGACAGCATTTAATCTAAAAGAGTGAAGGCAAATGCTAAGCAATACTCATTAAATGTCATCATTAGTCACCAGTTATCACCAACTTGTTATATCTTGAGTACACAGTTAAAAACGAAGAGAATCTGCCAGCAAATCTTTATTGAAACAGTCATTAATCTCTTAATCCTGTGGCAGGGCTTGGTCAGGGAGAGGAGATCAGGGCAATTGGAGGCCACACCTACTGGTTCAGTAAGCTCACACACCTGGGCAGCTCAAGGGTTTAAAAGTGTGCTCTCTTGAAAGTTTACACCCTCGTGGAAAAGTATACCACCCTTCCCTCTTTTCTTATTTATTTATTTATTTTATTTAAATGTAGAATTTTGAGTCATAATCCTGTGTGGGAGAAGGGTGGTGAAGGTTTTTGTTTTATTCATTTACATTGCCAAAACTGGACTATATAGAAATATCAGAATCCCTTTTATTGACATTGTAAAAATGAACCGAGCCACAGGTTCCAGACATTTCACAGGCTATTTCCAGTTCAGATCAAAACTTTGACGAGACCATAGCAAGTGTTTATCAAGAATATTTTTTTATATTTTATATTTTAGAGTCGGAAAATGGTCAATATAAAAGCGACTTCCAGATAAAATTGTTGCTTAAATGTTTCCATAGCAATGAGATCAGAGTTGGTTGAGGGAATGGATGCTCTCTTTAGCTCTGGAGCCAAGGTTGGACATGTTGAATCTTGGAGACTACATGAGCTGTCATCAGACGTCCTAAAACTTGGAAGTTCGCACTGGATATTGTTTCTTCTACAAGCCTTCTAATGTAGTCTCATTGGCCGATGGCTTCTTCAGACCCAACCTTAAAAGCACCAATCAGATTCAGACTTACTTGCTGGTTAGCCAAAGTGTGGTACCACCAGAACAGCCGTGTAGTGATGTAGTAAGCTACCACTACATCCACAGTGTAGTGGTCGTGGGCCAGTAGAATGCAGAAGATTCCTACAGCGCTCAACGTCCAGCAGAACCAGTGGTACAACCAGAATCTTTTTGGAGAATCTAGAAATTATGGATTATTATTATGATTATTATTATTATTCCATGCAATATCCACCAGGTGTCACTATAGCATCAACAAAGTTCCCAGTAAATTATAATTCCTGGAAAAAAATGATATACTTTATATAATAAAGTTTTCCCCCCCTTTCCAAGAGAGAGGTACTCACACTCTTTGATAAAGAGATAAGTGAGGGTTAGCACTACGGTGTGGGTGCTGTTAGCGCAGGAGAGAGGTACTCACACTCTTTGATAAAGAGATAAGTGAGTGTTAGCATGACAGTGTGGGTGCTGTTAGCGCAGGAGAGAGGTACTCACACTCTTTGATAAAGAGGTAAGTGACGGTTAGCACTACGGTGTGGGTGCTGTGTTAGCGCAGGAGAGAGGTACTCACACTCTTTGATAAAGAGGTAAGTGAGGGTTAGCACTACGGTGTGGGTGCTGTGTTAGCGCAGGATAGAGGTACTCACACTCTTTGATAAAGAGATAAGTGAGTGTTAGCATGACGGTGTGGGTGCTGTGTTAGCGCAGGAGAGAGGTACTCACACTCTTTGATAAAGAGGTAAGTGAGGGTTAGCACTACGGTGTGGGTGCTGTGTTAGCGCAGGAGAGAGGTACTCACACTCTTTGATAAAGAGGTAAGTGAGGGTTAGCACTACGGTGTGGGTGCTGTTAGCGCAGGAGAGAGGTACTCACACTCTTTGATAAAGAGGTAAGTGAGGGTTAGCACTACGGTGTGGGTGCTGTGTTAGCGCAGGAGAGAGGTACTCACACTCTTTGATAAAGAGGTAAGTGAGGGTTAGCACTACGGTGTGGGTGCTGTGTTAGCGCAGGAGAGAGGTACTCACACTCTTTGATAAAAAGATAAGTGAGCGTTAGCATGACGGTGTGGCCGCTGTACAGGTAGTCCCCACACATGCTGTGAGAGCCGGTGATGGAAAGGCCTCCTCCTGCGATTAGCTTCACCACCCTGCGCATCTGAGCCTCCCAGTCGCCAAAGAGCTAAATCAGAACAAAAATGCACAACAAAAACTAAACAATGACGGCTGGTTTCCCAGACACGGATTACGCCTGGTCGTAGACTAAAAACCTTTTTTCAAACACTTTCATAAAATCTAGGCTTAATGCGTGTCTGGGAAAGCGGCCCTGAATCTTATTTGAGCAGTTTTTTTTACATGCAGGTTAAAGCAGGGCAAAATAGTCAGTTAGATCATCGGTCAACTGAAAATGATTCAAAATCAGATTAAATTCCTTTCCAGAACGTCTCGCCCGAAGAGAATGAAAGCCTCCATTTGGCCTCTAAGAGAAAACCGGTTACAAACCAGTTAAATGCAAACTAGTTTAAGTATAGATATCATTTTCATTTACGCAGTCAACTGCTAGAAACAAGTAACTGGCCAAAGACTGTAGCAATGGGAGACAGTTGCCTCATACTTGTAAATTCAAATCGCACTTGGGAATGTGAGAAATGTGACTAGTTACGGGTATAGTGGATGCATTTCTATAGGGAACAATGCCAGTGAAATTACAAGTTTCTGCAAAGTAACATTCCTGAAATACACATCATGACAATGTGTCAATCACACACCACAATACACACAGTCCTGCATTTTACATGTGTGCTTATATGCCAATTTTATACACTTATAAAAAAATACTATAAAATTCTTGTGGTTTTGTCGTTTATTTGGAAAGCGCTTTGAACAAAGTGTGGAAAACTTGAAATAATTGTGATCATAGTACACAGTATATACAGCTGTGACTGCTCGAATGTCACACCCATGGGTGTGCTGTGCTGGACGCAAATATGTGAAGATGTTGGGGTGTGTCCGAGCCGGATGTTAAAGGAGGAGGGCGTCGTGCGGTAATTCAGTTGCGAAGGACAGGAAATACAATGTTCTCATCTGTCTGTGTTGAGCAACCACTTCCCCTGACCTTGGAGAGAGGGGCCCCACCCTGACCCCACAGAGTGCGGGGGGGGGGGTTTCCATGGCAATGTGCAAACACAGCGTTCTCAGAGGAAACGGTGCTAATGTACTTTGTCCTCGTTTCATCACTCCATGCTAAATTTGCTGGCCCTTTAGCACTTATTTCATACCCTCGTGTTCACGATTCCAGATATACGAACCGAAATGACCGTAAATATTTTCACAGATACAAAAAAAGGAAGGAAAGCTGATGCAAGGGTTATCCCCGGCTTCCTATAAAAAAAAACTTTATAATTACAGCGCTCGAAAGCTTCTCTGCATCTTAGTTTACTTACAGCTTTAAGCTCAGATCAAATCATACAGTCAAAAATCAAGTGAAAGTGAGACATTTGCCTGAAGGAGATTACTCCATGAATAAAATATTTTGCCATTATTCATATTGGCATAAGACTGCTCAACTTGTAGCAAATATGCAAATGCTTTTGCTTGCCTATATATGCAATATGGTTTTAATAAAAGAAAGCCGAAAAAATGCATTTCCCAATAAAAACTTCCATTGTTGTTCCATTCCAACAATCTAGTTTAACACACGTTCACCTGGTTTCGTCATTAGACATACCAAGCTGAATGACTGAATGTCACAGTCCAAAAGTAGAGTCACTAGCTTGATGCAGATGAGACTATTCAGTGTGACAATAGCAGATTCTTAAAACTCGAAACGATTGCAAACTGTGGTCTCTGCTTGTGTGTGTACGAGTTCGGGGACTTACCTTGGGAGAACACTTGAAGTGCATTCCGGGCACAGGGAGGGTTGTGATGTACATGGTGACACACCTGTACAGGTAGAGTGTCCCCACGATGAAGAAGAACCGTCGCCCAATGATAGACCTAGGAGGCAGTGTGTGGGACAAGGTCATTATAGTTAACTAAAATTAAACTAAAAACTGAAACTAGGTGTGAAAAAACATTTTCGTTAACTGAAATAAAAATAAAAACTAGACTTTAGAAAAAACGAAAACTAACTGAAACGATATTGTGTACTTACAAACCTAACTAAAATAAAATACAGAAAACGTCTTTAGTTTTAGTCTGTAAATTTGGTCAAATTAGTCAACACAACGAGCATGAGGAGGCATTGGTCATGTTTATTGAGACTGGCATGTCTACACCTTCACAAAGTGTTGTGTCTGTATTGTAATACCCATTCTGAACTTCTTAAATCTTGCCCCTGACAAATACCCCCCATGTTATAATAAAAAACTAAAACTAATAAAAACTAAACTGAAATGAGCAAACCCACTCTGGAAACTAACTGAAACTAAACTGAATGGAAAACAAAAATTAAAAACAAAATGATAATTAAAATTAATGATGAATACAAAACTATAATAACTCAGGTGTGGGATAATTAAACGTGTAGTATAACGGGAAAGGAACTGGGCTTGTAACCTAAAGGTTGCAGGTTCTATTCCCAGGTAGGACACTGCCATTGTACCCTTGAGCAAGGTGCTTAACAAAAATTTCTTCAATATATATCCAGCTGTGCAAATGGATACTATTTTATAAAAAAAACAAAAAACTGTATAGGTCGCTCTGGCTAACAGTCTACTAAATGGCAGTGATGTAATTTAATGGAATAGAGCCCCTGAAACTCTGCCTGGGGGACCCTGCGTATGCTCGGTCTTATTCCAGCCAGAGCTAACTGCAAAACTGTGACTGAGTAAGCCATTAATTGCTCAGCATTTTCAGAGATCTTAAGGCCAAAGAATGTTATATGAATAATAGAAATGCATGCCAAGATGAATACATGTCCCATATTCACATCCCAGGGCTTAATCAGACAGATGCACTTAATGCTATCACTTTCAGTAATATGCTGTATGGCAAATGATTCCTTTGGAAAAAGGTTTTACTTTGTGAGATTGTGGACTAACAAGGTGAAATCAGTAAGTCCCTAACTGCTGAAAGCGTGCTTGCTTGGTCGCTGGAACTAAACTGTTTGTGGAAAACCAGAGTTGAAAAACAGCAAATCGCAAAGAACAAAACCTGCATCATGTTAAAATAGGTTAAAATGTGAAAAAAATGAAAAAAATAAACAATATGAACGATCTTAACCTTAATAAAAATATCGGCTGTAGCAAAAACATGCGTTCCCCATGGTCTTACAGGACAAAGTTTCACATTTCAAAACTAGGAATGCCGTAAGCGAGCCGTTGGTTAGCGCACATTTGGTCCACGGTTTACATTTTTTAGTTTTACCTGTACAAATCGCAAAGAACCAAACCTTGTACCATGTTAAAATAGGTATAATGTGGAAAAAAAAAATATATATATATTGGCTGTACCAAAAACCAGTGCGCCCCAGGGTCTTACAGGTCAACGTTTCAAATTTCAAAAATATGTACGCTGTAAGCGAGCCGTTAGTTAGCGCACATTTGCCATCTGCTTTTACCTGTATTTACCTGTATTTCAGTAAAGTCCACTGCAGCAGCCAGAGGCCGACCAGCAGCATCCCGTTAATCTCGCATATGGAGAAGGCCCACTCCACCCTGTTGAAGACGTCAAAGAATTTGTCGGGCAGGGGCGGGGTGTGCTCCTTGGGGGGCACGCGCTCGTGCACCACGGAGATGACGATGGTGGTGGAGACGAAGCAGCAGACGGCGTAGGCGAAGGCGGCCGCCGTCTTGCCCCACTCGGCGGGGTAGGGCGAGCGCTCTGGCTCGGGCACGGCGATGCGCACCATGTCCTTGAGGAAGCCGTTGGGCCCGTGCCCGTTGGCGTGGCCGTTCTTGTGCACCTCCATGTGGCGCTCGATCCTCAGCGTCTCCACGCGCTCCAGCAGCTGCCGGCCGCTGTCCGACGACACCAGGGACAGCGGCGGCCTCTGGAAGTCGGGCGGGGCCAGGCTCAGGAGCTCTCGGCCGCTCATCCGCGCCGCGGGCCCGCAGTACTCCTGCATGCCCTCCTCCGCCAGCCAGTGCACCACCTCCTCGGCCGTCCACAGCGCCACCTCCTTCATCTCTGCCCCGCTACTGAGCGCAGGGGACTCCCCGGGTCCTCACCGCCACCATTCAAGGACATCGGTCACGGGCGCTTGGAAGGGGGGGGGCGGGGCTTGGGAACAAACGGATCCGGGTTCGAGTGAATGATCAGACGGGGTCTTGTCACGCCTGCTGCAGATTACTCCATCATGTTTGGATGTTTGGGATGTTTTTGCTTCTTTCCTGCGGAGACACAAGCCAATATAAAAACATACATATTAAGATATGAATAGAAAATACTCTAATTTCCATAATCACTCAATATTGATAACATCTTGCGAATGCAGGTCATACATTATCAGGTTTTGAAAACGGCAAAATAACCAATAACGTTCAAACATATAATCCACTGATAAACCATAAAACGTGTGCACCGTGGGGGGGGGGGGAGGCGATGTGGAACTGGTGAACACTGCGTAGAAATTGCGACATGCAACGGACGAGGCGACCGCTGGGAACTGCCATGCCTTTCTAATCTGTTATCCAAATCAAACAACCCAAATATTCAGGGGCTGCTTTTATCCAAATGATCGTCCGCACTCGCGGTTACGCTCGGCTTTGTTTTTCATCAAAAGGTTGTGGGAAGAAAATGAGGCCGTTCCGTTCCAGGAACACAGAGGCCAGGGAGGTCTCGTGTGTGTGAATGTGTACTGTACAGCCGCACAGGGAGGTCTCGTATGTGTGTGACTGTGTACTGTACAGCCGCACAGGGAGGCTGAGTTCTTCCCCTCGGTTACTAATGAGACGTCTAAATTTGTCTGCGTATAATCGCAAAAATGTAATTTTGAGGAGATCATGTTAGCAGTCTTGGATAAATAACACAAAACGTTTGCTGATTCTTGTGATCTGCAGAAAGGATAAACTCACATTTAGAGCAAGCACAGTCTGACGGCGCTGGTAACACCAGTAGATCAGCGTGCTCAGACTAGGAGAGGTAATGAGAGGCCGATCCCCATTCTCCTCTCCTCACAAACCTGCTCTACGATAGCTTGGATATCGGCAGGGTAGGGCGGCAATGTAGTATAATGGTTAAGGAACTGGACTTGTAACCGAAAGGTTGTAGGTTCGATTCCCAGGTAGGACACTGCCGTTGTACCCTTGAGCAAGGTACTTAACCTGAATTGCTTCAGTATATATCCAGCTGTATGAATGGATAAATGTAATAAGAAGTTGTGTAAGTCGCTCTGGATAAGAGCGTCTGCTAAATGCCTGTAATGTAATGTAATATGCGTTTGATGAATACGTCTCTGTTCTGTGTGTAATGTAAGACTCAAACAAGGTCACAACATAGTGATTCGTAAATAATGTAATTTACAGGGGGATTTTACTCGTACTCCACTGCTTCATTTGTCCTTGACGTACGGCGAAATGCAACGGTACATGCTGTACTATGAATGCAACATGTACAGACAGAGGAAAGATGGATCAGTTTGCCTTTTGGGTGAGTCTAGTTTTTAACTTCAGCAAAACCTTACACCATCCTCAGATCTCATATAGACCTCTGGGGATAAAGTGTCCGTAAGGACCAGCGTACCATCGGCTTACCCTCCTTCACCCTTATCCCTATCCTCTGAGTGACCATGGCAACCTAGAGCGAGGACTTATAGAGCTCCGTAGTCCCACCCCCTCCTATCCCTGGCTGGTCCCGGAAGACTGCCGGAAGCCATTACCTGCCCCCTCTTCGGGATCTTTCAGTCACCCTTATGATGATATTATGGCATTGTATGGACCAAACTTTGAAATATATGTGATACAAAGTCCATTATATACTCACCACCGCGTTTAAATATAATTTGAATCATATAATTAACAGACTTTGAGAAAAAATAACTATACTACCCAGAATCCCTGGTCGTACATCGCCGGGTCCCGCTTTTGCTAGTACGCAGTAGCTACCAGCTGCTCTGCTAGCGAAAATGGCTATCACTTTGTCTTATTATGGAATTGAAACTTAGAGTATCACCAAGTGCGCGAATCACTATCAGTCTGGCCATGTAGAAAGTGTCAGCTTTATGGCTTTCACGCCAGCAGTTGGATGTTGTAGTTATTTTAGTTATTTATTTATTTTTTAAACGTGTTTGTATTTGTTGGAAATAATGCCAAATTACCAATTTTATAAATTATTTTAAAATGTGACAACCCCTCTCTTGGGTATTTTGAACGTCGAGCTGCCTGAATGTAGAAAAAAAAAATTCAGTCCATTGACTCCCATTATATCTTTTCCGAAAAATGGCACCAGACGTTCGTCACCAAAGTGAGCGGGACTACGAAGCTCTATGGGAACTCTCATTTCTTTCCCACTCCATCTCCCCTCCAGGTTCAGCCAATCAGAGAGAGCGGAGAGGTGCTCGCTTTCGGAAACGCAGTTGGACTCTAAAAAAACGACTGCCATCAGGCTGCAGGCGATATGAAGGATTCATCGTTGCCCCAGTAACGAGCTTAGCTAACCGAAATGTGCGCCGACTGGTTCACGATTTCGCAGGAACACTCCTGAGAGACCAGCTGCACCGCGCCCTCAGTGCAGGGGGGCAGCTTAAGGTGAGGGCAAAGTGTGTGTAAAGGAACAGCTGTCAGAGAAAAACTACGTATTTAAAAAAAATACGTGGAGCAGGGCAAAACGACAAAAAACACCTTCAGGTGAATAACAGAGAGAGAATGTGGGCGCATCCCGAACGTCACCTATGAACTCGCTGGACGTCAGTGTGGCTCTCTGTGGTTATTTTTGTACGGACTGCACGGTATCCAGGTCAATAATTAGTCATCAGAAAAGGCAAAAATTAAGGAGTCAAACCTACAGTGCATTCCAAAAGTGTTAGGACCATGACACATATTTTGTCGTTTTGCCTCTGTACTCCAGCACATTGGATTTGAAATGGAACAGTGACCATGAGGTTAAAGTGCAGACTTTCAGCTTTAATTTGAGGGGTTTTAAATCCATATCGGGTGAACCGTGTAGCAATCATCTTTTTGTTTTGTTTTTTTACACATCGTCGCCCCCCTAAAAAGCACTAAACAAAGTCGTCATATTTAATATTTGGTTGCATATCCTTTGCATGCCATGACTTCCTGATGTCTGTGACCCAACAACATCAAAAGACTCGTCATCTTATTTTCCATTTCAAATCTAATGTGAAATTTGAAAGTAGAGCCAAAACAACAAAACATGTGTCACTGTCCTAACAATTTTGGAATGCACTGTACAGTCAAGCTGGAAGGTCTGCACACCCCTTTCACCTTCTCCACGTTGTATTATGTTACAGACTTATACTACAATGGATTGAGTTCATTTTTTGCCTCAAACATCTACACACAATAGCCAATAATGACGAAGTGAAAACAGGTTTTTAGAAAATATTCAATTTTATTTTACTGACAAAAATAGGTTATTTAGGGGTTACATATCTGTACACACCCTTAGCCTAATACTTAGTTGCTGCACCTTTGGCAGCGATTACAGCTTCAAGGCGTCTTGGGAAAGAAGCTACAAGCTTGGCACTTGTTTCTGGACATTTTTGCCCATTCCTCTTGGCATATCCTTGCAAGCTCTGTCAGGTTGGATGGGGAGCGTCGGTACACAGCCATTTTCAGCTCTTTCCACAGATGTTCAATTGGATTCAGGTCTGGGCTCTGGCTGGGCCACTCAAGGACATGCAGACTTTCTCTGAAGCCACTCCTTTGTTCTCTTGGCTGTGTGCTTCGGGTCGTTGTCATGTTGGAAGGTAAACCTTCGCCCCAGTCTGAGGTCCAGAGCGCTCTGGAGCAGGTTTTCTTCAAGGACCTCGGTGTACTTAGCTGTATTCATCTTTCCCTCTATCAGGACTAGTCGCCCCGTTCCCGCTGCTGAAAAACATCCCCACATCATGATGCTGCCACCGCCATGCTTCACTGTAGGGACGGTATTACCCAGGTGATGAGCGGTGCCTGGTTTCCTCCAGACGTGACGCTTGGTATTCAGGCCAAAAAGTTCAATTTTGGTTTCATCAGACCAGAGAATCTTGATTCCTGCTCACCTCCCTGGCTAAGGCCCGTCTTCCCCGATTGCTCAGTCTGGCCGGGCGGTTAGGTCTAGGAAGATTCTTGGTGGTTCCAAACTTCTTCCATTTACGAATGATGGTGGCCACTGTGCTCTTTGGGACCTGTAAAGCTGCAGAGATTTTTCCGTATCCTTCTCCAGATCTATGCCTTGACACAATCCTGTTTCTGAGGTCTGCATATAATTCCTTTGACCCCATGGCTTGGAGTTTGGCTTGGCTTGGACATGCACTGTCAACTGTGGGACCTTATATAGGCAGGTGTTGGAAATCTCCAATCACGTCCAATCAATTGAATTTATCACAGGTGGACTCCAATTAAGTTGTAGAAACATCTCGAGCAGTATGAGTGGAAACAAAATGCACCTCAGCTCACTTTTTGGTGTCATATCAAAGGGTGTGCACACTTGTGTACATATGATATTTTACATTTTGATTTGATTTTAATAAATTAGCACAAATGTCTAAAAACTGTTTTCACTTTGTCATTATGGGCTATTTTGTGTAGAATTTTGAGACAAAAAATCTACTCAATCTATTGTAGAATATGTCTGTAACGTAATAAAACGTGGAGAAGGTGAAAGGGTTGTGCAGACTTTCCGGCTTGACTGTATATACCAACATGTAAAATGATGCAATCATGAAATTATCATATACTGTATGTACAAGATTATATAATATCCTCACAGTATCACTGTGACATCAGAGGAAGTACAGAATACTGAAGAAAAGGGGGCCGTACATGCACTCCGACCTGACGATTGAGTGTACATATCCGACCTCTCCGACCTCTCCATGCTGGGTTTACATATCCACAAACAGCGCCAGCTCTAGCCCCTGCTTTTCAAAGGTCATAGCATTTCCATTGTGCGAAGAGTACACTTCCAGAACAGTTTGTTAATCTGAGAAACCCCCCCCCCCCCGGACCCCCGTTATGCGTTATGTTAAGGGCGGAAGGGCGTTGGTACCAGATATCATAATCCACTAGAAACATTCATAATGGAAAATTTCAAGCATTATGATTCATTAGTTGATCTCACATGACTCTGTGGGATGTTAGCGCTGACAGTATACACACACAATCCCTTCGGGAATTCTGGCCGTGCATTTTTCCAATAATAACTATAAATCTTCACTATGTTAACTAAATCTTAACTTTCAATCAGTATTTCAACATTTATTTAGACTGGAGTTGTATTTATTCTACAATGCTCCAAGTACAAGTCACAACTTCTAAATTTAGCATCAGCACTGATTGATGGCCACATGACGGCTAGTCCTTGGCAGTGTAAACGCAAAGCATTTCCAGTCATCCAACATTACAGTGGCTGATACCCATAAAATCGCTCACGGGACAGTAGCTTACTGATTATCCTCAGAACAGGCAGATAAAGTTAAGCATTTACATTTTATTTTATTTATTTTTTATTCAAGTGTCTTGGATGACAATTGTATTGTATTTTCATTGAATGTCCCTTGTAGTATAGGTTTCAGTTTAGTAGAATATATGGTTATTGAGATTAAGACCAGACTCGTGTCCACTACAGGGGGCAGAAATGAATTGCCGTGTCTTAGGAGGTTATTTGCACATGAGCGAAGACGAGCGGCGTATGATGAAATGGTCATACAGTCGCGTTCTCTGAAGCTAACCTTGTTTAACCTTTAATAAAAGGAAGCGCTTTGTCATCCGAGTGAGGTCCATCACATTTCCTTTGTGCCAGGGAAACAGGATTCTGCTTCCTGAGGATGGTCTGTACTCAAAATACTGACAAAATACAGCTTTCCTCCTCAGCGGGCTTCAAAAGCCCTTCTTACGCCAGCCGCTATCCTGCCAGGCACACGGTGTGCTCCATTATACTGGCTGGTTAAAGGTCCAACGGTCGGTCAAGGCCAGACCGTTACGTAACCGTGCTTTAAGAAGCCGGGTGCCGTCTGCAAGCCGATTGGCCCCCTCGTGATAGGACCGACCTGACTGTGGGACCCGCCCACGGCTGAGATGGGTGCGTTTCACAATTTAGGAACTGACAGGAGACCAAGGCTTTCCTAGAACTGCGGCAACAAAATGGGGGTTTTTCTCCACGCTTTTAATTGCCCCCCTTCTCTATCTGAAATGCCTACTCATATTTATTGGCTCACTCCATTGATTTAAAAACTAGCTTTAAAATGGCAGGTGTCTAAAATCTAATGTGGAATGATAAAGACCAGAGAGAACAGTAGTTTACTCTGCCTTCTGCACTACCACAACAATTTATCGAACTGCATAATGGTATATGAACCACAATGAATATCTCATAAAATCATCTTGTCTTAAGTATAACTGGAGAAAATTTTTTAAATAAGAAACCACATACCAATAAGTGAAAATAAATGAAGAACTATAGCCTACATTTTTATTTAAAAAAAGAACCCAGTTCTCACCCTTAGATTCTAGTGTCATTTCAATGAAGAAAAGTACATAATTTTCAGTGAGAGAAGTGCCTGGTTTACTGGTTTAGATTAATGAGAAGTGCACTGGTTTAGATTAATCCCATTCTTCTTCTGTTGAGAGCATTAGAACGTTTCAACCCTTCTCTTACCGATTTGTAGAGAAGTAGAACGTCTCAAACATAAGCCCTCCAATGACCCATGATGCTTTGCAATGATGTTTTCTTCATTTAGAGATTTAATAACAATCCTGAGATACCTCCATGAACTTGGACAGGATTTTGTCATTAGGGTTCAAGAAAGAGTCCAAACGATTACAGCACGGCGATGGAGAAAGATTAACAGGCTGAGTCAGCTAAAGTGCGCTCGAACTTTGTCCTCCGTTTCGAAATGGACTGCAGCCAGCACGCCACAATTACGCTCACAGGAACGAGGAAAGAGGCGAGCAACAATTCAAAGCATGCCGTCTGGGGGCCTGTATCTGGGAGAGCGCGATTGACGATCGGAGCCCGTTCAAGTTCTGCCAAACGGGTCCGGCAAGTGTGCTTACACTTGTGCCAAACGTTACTAGAGAAATGGCGCAAGTTACATGCTTGCTTTCTTTTTCAGCGATTGCTCAAGGCGGCGCTCTCTGAGAAAACCCGCAAGCATTAGGCAACTGCTCCTTCGGATGTTATCAGGCATGTTTACGTTACCTTTACCACAGGCATTTTTGACAGGTGTCAGGGTTGGGGTCTATTTCGCTAATTCAATTGCCAGTCCCTTTCAAATTATATCAAGTCAATGTCCAAACCAATTCTCTATACTCTTTCAGTTCAATTCATCTCAATTCCAAACGTAGCTCAATTCAGTAAACTCAAATCAAATTCAATATTCCATCGACACATATTCCTTCAATTCAGTTGTCTCCTTAAATCAACTGAAATTCCCTGAATTCAATTCACACTACAGTGTAGAGCATGCAGTGACATTTACACTAAGAAGAAGTGGCCTGTCGTTTGGTTCAGCCAATACAAACCCAACAAGCCTGGTAAATTCCCTCTCTTGACTGTGAGCAGAAAATAAATACTACACTGGATTCAGGTCTTGTATTTAGGTCATGTGCTTTAATTAACGCTAGACCACCGCTTCAGTACCCTACCGCCGGTCTGTTCAATTCGCTGCTCTCGTCTCTTTCACGAACACAGACACGGACACCTTACATTACAAGAGAACAAGACTCACAGCTTTATATTAAGCCCCAAATGAAGTTACGTCACAAATTCACAAGCAACTCGATGATAGGAAGAATACAGGATACGACAATTTAACCCCAAAGTGGTTTCCGCGAGGAGACGACAGCAAAAGAAGACATCTTATACTTGGATGGAAATGAGGTCACAAACATGTGCTGACGCTGTGTGTTCCTAACTGTAGTGACGTGCACCAACTCCACATCTGTTCAAATAAATAAAGTGGAACAGATGGTGGCCTAGACTACTGGAGGGAATTTAATTGTCTAAGGACCCGTGAAAAGCACTAGGCCTCTATAGTTACCACAGCCTTAGGGCATTCAAAGCTCATCGGAACTGCAAAGCGGTTCCTGTTTTTATTGTCCAAAACATTAACATGGAAGTTACTAGAAAGATACGTGCACTTGGGAGGAAAAGCAGCCCCCGGCCCTGGCCCCCACCTCCCCACTTATATAAAGTATCCTACTGAGCTCCATCTTGGATTTAAAATTGTGACACTCCAGCGTATACATAGAAGTACTTACTTAAAAGCGCAAACCGCAAAAGTCTTTCTTTTGTAAAGTAGGTTTGAGCACAAGCTTGATTTAAAAAGTTTGCCATCGTGTTAAAGAAAGTGAGTGTTTTTTCAGTTTAACGCCAAGTCCCCTCTATTCAAACAATGGAAAATTAGCGTGGAATTTTAATTCTGGTTCACTTATAGGCCTATTTCATAAGCTTATGAAACATATGGACGCACAATTATCAGTAAACCAAACAAAAACATGGTCTGCAGACATAATATTGAAGTCGTTTAATGAATTAAATGACTTGATTCAAAACTCTGGACATAACCAGATGATAAAAATACATCATCAACAAGTAAAACTTTGGGCCTTTTAAAAGTTCAGAAATCGTATCTCAGTATCAAAACAAATTAAAATATAGGCTAAGTTATTAACTAAGCTGTGCACTGTTATGGATGGTAAACTAGAAAATATACACTCTTCACACAATCTGAAGGATCAAATGGTAAGACTAAAGTTGTGTCCACTCTGACAAAATAAAAGCTAGGCCATGTGTTTTCCAAGTGTATAAATCTAAGTCAATAACAGTCAGGTCAGAATATGGCAGGAGTCATTTAAACAAAATCTCGCTTTAATTAGCTTACCCATTTTATTTGAAGATTTCAGAAGTGCTTCAAAATGTGTTCATGTCAAGGACTTGGTAATTCAAGTACTCCTGTGACACAGCCATTATAAATGAAGGACTAACAACCCACTCGGCACCTTGGTCAATGAGATACGCTGCCATGCTAATTTCTCCAACTAGTTTCTCAGGGACTGAAAAGCCTGTCCATTACACCGTTTGTCCCAAATGAACCTCATTGCCCTTGAGTAGTATTCAATGGTAGGAACCGCTATGTGGCTATGTAGTGTAGTCATTTCCAATGCTCTCAAGCTGTAGGACAGACACGCTTCGCTTTATTAATCATTGCTAACGGTGGCTAATTCTGTACGTGGAGTTGCACCCCCATGCAGTCGCTGTGTATCGTCTGGGGATTCGGTAATGGGGTTCATTAGAAATCTCATCGCTGTATATAGAACGACTGTGTCGAACACAAAGGAGATTTAGCAAAAAAGGCTCGGTGGCACATTTCACACAATCAAGGCCAATCTAAAGCCAGCTAGACCGGTTTATCTAGAGGGAACATACCTACAGGCTCATGTGTCAGCACTGCATACGCTCCCAGTCTCCACCTCTGCACATGCTTCTCTCTTTCCTTTTCAAACACACAAAAGGTCCACAGAAAGGTTGAAATAACATCGAGCCTACCTCATGACCATATGTACTCCTTCTCTTAAGACTCCGAGTTAAAAATAGCCTCACCCGAGTATTATATAGTGTTGGCAGAGGTTTCATGAAGCCAAAAATAGGCAAAACGACAATTTTCAGATACTAAGTTGAACCAATCCTTTTTGTTCTGTAGAGAGCAAAACTTTCTGATTGATTCAAGGACCACAATGGAAATAAGCCATTTGCGCTTTGTGTTTTTAATCCTCAGTGGCTTTCCATGTAGTTATGTGAAAAAGTACACCCTCAAACGGAAGTCAGTACTTGGGAAGGGAAACATCTGTTGGAGGTAAAAGACTGCATTTAAAATGGCTCCCGACAGCCAGTATGTTAAATCAGGCAGGACGAAACCGTGTACTTACATATACTGTAAACACAATCATTCACTCTTAAAACCGGTGTCAGTTGTGGATAGTAAATGCAATTCTTATATAAACACCGTACTCCTCTCTGGGTGACGGGAGACTCGCAGAACCAGTCAGGCCCGCGTAGAAGCGCTATCAGACGTGACCTGTACTGCAGGGAGCTGCATATAGTGAATGAGACTCATTAACGACTTTACTTACGATAATTACTACACTTTCATTGACATTCGCAAATTTAAACAGTTCATAGGTTTTAGATAAGCCGAGCGCTTGCTGCTTTCACCCTGTTAAAAATAAATATATAAATATATAATAAATAAAGAAAAAATCCAATGAGCTAATCAGCAAGACATGTTTGCCAAGGACACCCTGCCACTGAGTTTCACTGAAGGGCCATTTTTCTAGTCATTTTAATCAGAGGGGCCCCATCTAGTTTAAATAGGCCTGCTCACCAGCATTGGCTATTAACATGGCCCACGTAAAAATGGGATGTTATTGGGTTCATTCTGGCAGACCCCGAAATGCAATCACGTTAAACAGGAGAAAGGAAACGGATGAGACCAGCGGCCAGGTCCCCTCGCTGAAACGCGATTAACCTTACAGAGGGGAGCCAGGGACATTAGCACACTATTAGCACAAATTATTTCAACAATAAAACTTTAGTAGAACAAGCCAAGTTACTGCTCCTGACACGCAGCAGCAAACACCTGACCAGTCTTTCAACAACAAGAGGAGAACAAACACGGTAAATGTTTGGAGCCAGAATCTTTAGTCAGGACCTCTGAGGCAATCGCAACATGGCTGACTTTAACAGCATCAACATTTGAATAAAGATGTAAGACCTGTAGGTTCCGTTTCAAAGACCTTTTGTTTGCATCCTTACCCCTTTCCAATACAGGAAGTGACGAGAGAACCAAAATTGACTATTTACTTCATACAATGCCTCTAGACATAAAATTTGATTAACAAATTTTAAATGGCTTCTTCAAAAAATCAGGCGAGATGATACTCTGTTAAAGTGAAAAAATATATCTCAAGGGTAGGAGACTTCTAATTTTATCAAAATAAATGACTTGTTTAAAACCGATTCTGCCATATCAAAAGTGTAGCGGGTGTAGAAGTCATATCCTACGTTGCTTGCAAGTCGTTTCCTTCAGTGTGTGTGTGTAATTTTGTTTTTGCTTCATTTGGAATTCGCTCAGATCAAGATTCCTCTCATTCAGTAGTCGATTACAGGGCAGCTGTTGATCAGTGTCTTGGAGACTGGCTGTTAATTGTTAATTGAGAGCAGCTGTCCAATGTCCAATCGGGGAGCGACGACACCCTTCCTGTTGGGATTATAAGAGGCAGGAAATTGCATATCTATGTTTGTTTATGATCCGACCATCTATTGCGACACTTTAGCTAGAAAACCAACTAGTGTTTTAGGACTTTAAGTTGATTTTATTTGCTTTATTTGTTGGACCAATTGAGGAATAGTAGTAAGAGTATTGGGAAGCCTAGTTATTTCATTACATTGTATTTAAAAACACAACCCTTTGCTGAGTCCCCTGCAATAGAGGGGCTAGCCTTGGCTAGCCACTGCAAGTCCATATGGCTTACCTAAATTATTGCCTACCCCTACAGGCTTTATTAGTTTTATTTTATTCGTTTAGATTAAGCTCCAAAAGCATCCTCCTATCTACACAATTCCTTTGGTTGTTTTCTGTTGAATAGAGAAGAAAATAAATTGTAAATTAGAAATGGAGAAACTTAAAAACCTTTAGTTTCCTTTTAAACTGAAGAGGCATTTGTTCATTATTGCATGCGGAAGTGGCATTTGTTCATTTAGAATTAGGCTTTCTTTTTTTTTTGTTGATGCAAAAAAACTCCTATTTTCCTGACCAAAAATGCATTCTTATTTTATCGATTTTGCTTAAAAATGGTCTGTTCTCATCTGCAGCATTAAAGAATATAAAAGGTTTGAAGGAAAAGGCTAGATAGCATGTTTCCATCTAATGTTCACAAGTTTTGAAAATACACCAATGCCAGAGAATTTACAAAAACACCATACTCTTTCATTTAGGCAATGTTTAAATCCTTACAGTAACTACAGTTAGTCCTGACTAGCACCTAACCACACCTCTGTTTAGGCGTCTATCACGCTTCCATTTTTCATACAGTCTAAACATTTACTGAAGCAATTGAGTACCTTCCTCAAAGGTACCTGGGACCTGCACGTGCAACCTGTGAGTTGCAGCCCCATTTCACTAACCGTTAAAATAAACTGCCACCTGCACAGATCTTCCCCTTTACAACATTACGGTTATAAAAGTATTATCTATGATCTCCCTAATCTCTGCAACAGCAGCAGGACCACATATTCTAATGGTTCGTTTAAGATAAGAAGTACAGTTTTTTTTTTTTTAAAGTAGCTGTGTTCAAAAGTAATTCTAGTCTTCAAACATGAATAAATACATTTAATACACACAAAGTTTTTTTTACAATTAAAATGTTCCAAGAACATTAAAGCATATTTATATTGTTATTTTGTGCTTTGGACAACCAGTTTGCTGAACACTGGTTCTATTTCTACTTCATGAATATAGTGTATAGCGTATAGTGTAACTCATAAGGTAGTTTGAAAGCAGCAATACATAGATTATATTATGTAGTATATAGTTTACATAGTTTAGACTGTTTAATTGCTGTTAACTGATTAATCACTAACATAATATTTTACAAAAATCTCAAGAATATGCCAACTGTGACCATTTTAAAATGCAGCTAACTTGCATAGCCAGCTAATGTTCATGTAGGAAACTAGCTTTTCTCTTGCATAAAAATCTAGTTGGATTATTATAAACTGGTATTTGATCTGTTTACCGAGACTGTTACACAAGTGATTGCTGGGACCATTTGCCGGCATCCATTTTCAAATAGATGTTAACGTTTAAAAGATTACAGCGAGTTTTCATGTTTGTTCATAATACAATATGCAACCAGACAGACCTTAAGAGGCATTGATCTGTTTTTGACCCTGCTGATAACCCTTACGATAGCAGGTACACGTGGATGAACTATGACAATAACTGTGGAATGACTGAAGTGACATGTGAAACATTTTTAGAACGGCTCTGATAACTGAGAACAAAATATTTGAGGTCAGCAAAAACTTCTGGAATGGATCATGTTATCCTTCAATAACAACAAATCGGGTTGTTCTCTGAAAAGCGTAACTAAATGTCAAAACTAATATGACACACTACTGATGTACCTGAATCATGTGTATTTGTAATAACTGTCAAAGCAACAAAAAAAATGCACAGAGTTTGGAACACCAGAGGATGATGCTAAACATAAAATATACGTAAAATTTCTCTTTAAAAACAAAACTATTTTTTATAAACAGAAAGCAGAGAGAGCATAACCGAGAGAATGGATCACTTCTCAGATCGAATCCCAAACTGCACAGGGATCGTATCCCAAACCGCACAGGGGATCGAATCCCAAACTGCACAGGGATCGTATCCCAAACCGCACAGGGGATCGAATCCCAAACTGCACAGGGATCGTATCCCAAACCGCACAGGGGATCGAATCCCAAACTGCACAGGGATCGTATCCCAAACCGCACAGGGGATCGAATCCCAAACTGCACAGGGATCGTATCCCAAACCGCACAGGGGATCGAATCCCAAACTGCACAGGGATCGTATCCCAAACCGCACAGGGGATCGAATCCCAAACTGCACAGGGATCGTATCCCAAACCGCACAGGGGATCGAATCCCAAACTGCACAGGGGTCCAAATCAAAAACTGCACAGGGGTCCTTGTATATATGGCTAGAGAGTCTGGCCACACGTCTGGCCAATATACATGACATTTCTGCACTATTACCTAAATATTAAAATATCCCCAATATGTTTCATGAATTTCTGTGCAGGACCTTTTCTATGGTTAAAATGTAGGTCTCTGAAACTCTTCTTGGTAACCATTTCAACATCAATTTTGGAAATGTTGTTTTGACAAACAGGCATACAGAATGCAAAAACGGACTTACAAAAATACAGGATATTGGGGCCGGTTTTGGGCCCGGTTCACCCCTCCCAACAATCGCAGGGGCATTTCCAGTTTGAGGCTGGTCTGAGCCGATTATCTGCCGAGATTATCCTGTAGTGTATTGTAACTAATTTTGAATCATAAATATCAAACATGTTTGATACAACTCTGAAATCCTGCAGTGTGAGGGAAACAGTGATGGAATCTCAAACAGAACCCCACAATAGCCAATGAGTGCCAAGTTGACTGGGAAGTGGAAATTTGCTGAACTTATAACAAAAACATTGCGGTGAATGCAAACAGAACTTCTACGGTCTCCCAAGCCAGGTGGACAGTAGAAAGGGAAGACAAGCTTGTAGAATTTTGGCAACAGTACGAATGCGTATTTAATGCACACACAAACAAGTGTGAGAAGTTCTGCATGACTGTCCACCTCCATGTTGAGTTTCTGCCAGATCTAAAGTTTTCAGTCGGGATCGTGAGTTGAGACGTTAAGCGTGTGATGCTGCATTGTCTAATGTGTGCATTCTGACGACTAAAAGACAGAAAATCTGTTGTGTGGGGTCTCCCACGTTTTCATCATCTTTAAGGATTTTAAAGGTCCTGTAATATGCACCAGGCATAAGTGGCGAGAACATTTCCTGGATATTAATGAAAGTTGTCCCAGCTCTTATAACAACATCAACTCTAATTTACTTTACTATTCTCTATACAATGCATACATCCTCATGAGGCAAAGTCTTTATTATTATTATTTTTCCCCAAACCCAATAAGCCTGTAAGAAATCCTCGACCTAACCAGACACAGTTGGCCCCCTTGGTCGACGCTATTTGTTAATGAAGTGGCATCTCGTGGGTTCTGCTCGCAGCAAATGCTTTTTTAAGCACCTCTCTAGAGAAATGATCCGAGCAGGAATGGAAAATATAACACTAATTTCAGGACCTTCCGGGTTGGGTTTTGGTTATTGTTCTTTCAGCTCATGTTCTAAGCACAGGCCCTGAAGTAAATTTCCATCTCTCATTTACTCCGGTCTCGTCTTCCATTCATTCTGCAACAATAACATCAACACTGACTACATTCATATGACTCACGGTGCTCGAGTCCAAGCACTTGAATATGCACGTCAACAGCGGGATATTAACCTGCAATTGACCTGAAGGAAAAGGAAAAGGAATTGATCACCTTTCAGTGCTATGGGAATCCCTGTCACGCACGTATTTGATGTAATGTCACAGACAGAACAATGAAATGCTCCACAGTTCTCAACGCAGATTGTCAGATGATGGTAAACGGCAAACCTCTTTCTATAGTCGTCTGACATTTCATTTTAAGTAGGACAAATAAAATTACGGCAGAAGACCAAAATACAGCTTGAACTGAGATCTAAGAGGAAAAACGCGAGCAGAAACGGCTCCGTTCGGCAGTAGCCACCATTTTATATGGATCAACATGCTAGCGGTATTACGGTACTCACGTTATCTGGTGGGACTCAGTCAGTCAGTCAGTGAGTCTGCCAGCTTTCTACTAAAATAATGTATACATTTTCAACGTGTCAGCGACATTGCCTGTAATAACAGCATTTGCCCTTGTAAAATCCTGAATCGTAGTTGCTCTTGCGCGATGGGGAAGGCAGTGAACGTGTTAATCTGTCGCATTCATAAAATGATCATAGCTCCTATTGATGACTTGGATATACCCATCACACAATAAAAATAAATAATTGCTGGACAGTGGTTACATGCTATATCAGGGGTCTTCAACCTTTTTCAGCCTAAGGACCCCCTTGGCCGATAGAAACAGAGCGGGAACCCCCAGATATTTTTTTTAAATAAATGCGTGTTTCATTTTAAACCTGGCCCATAACAACATTTATAATCCCTTATTTACATATATATACTCACCTATTATGCTTATGTAACATTATTAAAGCAATATGTATCTCATGTATGGACCAGTTGATCAGAAGACAGATTCGACATGGGAGAGTTAGGTCTGATACATGACAAGTGAGAACAAGAAGATGCAATTTATTAATATTGCCTATTAATGCTTTGAATTTACTCAATATTATATATTTTTTGTCGAAAATACATTTAAAAATGGTTAGATTTCATTTTTTTTAAATCCCACAAAAATTGGGGGACCCCCTGCAGTACCTCCGCAGACCCCCTAGGGGTCGCGGACCCCCTGTTGAAGATCCCTGTGCTATATTATTAAGTAAACAAATAAATCGTTGGATTTACTGAATTTTTTTATTTTTATTTTTATTTTTTTAAATCGAATCTTTTTAAAGAATTTACCTAATAAAGTAATGTATCCCACGGAGGTTGAACACAATAGCCTATAGGCGACGTCTTCAATTTAATAAGCTGTGCTGACAAATCGTATCTCTGTCAAAGTGAATATGATCCAGACACTGTCTATCAATGAATCCATCTAATATTGGTTTCGTATGATATAGCAGACGGTCAATCATAGCCTACTTTTACATATTTTTCTTTTTATGACAGCTCTTTGATAATTGTAAGTAGGCTAGGCAAAGGAAAATAAGACCAATATTATTTTCAAAGAACATGCACTCATTCTAATATCCATTTTTGCGAAAGATGCTATATTTTTCATAATCATCTATTGGCGGCGCTAGACACAAACAACCTTTTTTTCCCCAAAGTTGCGCAGAAAAAAATTCTGAAAACGCGCATATAGCACAACTTGCAGACATGTCTCATTTTCATCAAATCTCCACCCAGCGCGCGTAATGCCGCGTACATATTCTGCGGATTAAAGACGCTTAAAACAGCGTTTAAATCAAATGTCTGAATCACAAATAGCTTAAACTACGCTGAATTTCGGGATTAAGTCCCATTTGCGCGTGCTTATCTCAACTCTGAATCTGGCCCTAGGTGCTGCGTAACAACCTATAAGCAGCATACCCTATGGCTCTCCAGGACCCAGGTGGAGGACCCATGAACTAAAATGAGAACTGAGGACAGACAGCCCACACTGTCTCGTACACAATTGATACAAAATGGACACAAGAAGGAAAAATTTGCCCAACGCCATTACGCTCTGGGTTTTGTGCTTCTCTACCATGACAATTACCCTGAACTTCTCCTAGAAACCTGGCCACAGCAGAATAAAATTGTTTTATCATTTTTATTCCATTTAATCACAGGAATAAGGAGATTTAATATCGCCAGGAGCATCCGAACATGAAAACTGCATGAAATCTGATTACACAGATTGGAAAAGGTCATGTGGAAACTAGGGATGTGCGCGTTTCGTCGACCAGTCGATTACACGTTGCTACCCTCGCTAGTCGGCACCAGAAATACAAGTCGGTTAAACGTATTATTTTATTAATGTACACATTTAAATTACATATTGACATAATTTGCACTGAAATGTCATGTTTTCCTGGTCAAATGTTGCTTTATGAAAAAACGAGCATCCGTTACTAATGTTAACAACGCCGGATAAAAAAAAATTTTTTAAACGAAGGAAAGAAGCAAAACGCATTAGCCTGTTTGCCCTGCAAGTTAAACCAGCGAGGTGGAAAGAGTAAGTAGGCCTATCGCGTTGTTGAATAGCCCAATAAAACTAATATAATGTCACGTCGATCAGTAGGCCTAATTGTTATTTTTTTGTGCACCTATTATTGGTAGTTTTTCTGATGACCGATTATTATTTTTTACTGTATTTTCTATGCGATCGCGTTCACCCAATGAAAATGCCGTTGTAATAATCAGGCACGTTTCCTAAAAATGTTTTGTTACGTTGAATATTGTTTTCAATAAATGTTATTTGTTCATTTTGACTGTTTTCTGAGTGTTTTCTTACTTTTAGACTAGTCGACTAGAAAATTAGTCGTTAGGAACATCCCTAGTGGAAACTGCACGTCCAGCATGGAAGACGCCATTGACTGTGCTGTAAAGAGACTTGCTTTAATCCAAGAAACACTGACTGTGTGGAAGTCATGCCAACCACAGTGAGGATCACATAGGGTCCAATTAGCTACCAAATTTGGAGAAAAAAGTCATTTTCAGGATTGAAAATTATCATTTAATTTAGCAAAGAATAGATGTTAGCAGATAAACACTCTCAAATACAGACTTACCTTCTTTTTGCCAAAAATAGACACCGCACAGGAGAACTGAGATACTCAGTTCAATGTACAAGACAAAGAAAGAATTGGCTGGGTAGTATTTTGCCCGTGGCTGCGTTTCAGGATGTCATGCTATTCACAGACAATTAGGAGTCTATAAGGTCATCTGACCCATTCGTGATGCCCATGGTATCGGCTGAATAACGGTTCTCACTGTGCAAAATGCGCACAGCATGATGCCTTAAAATATAACCAGTGCAGGATTTATTACCCGTTCGACCCTGGATTTTCCCCAAGAGCGCTCGGCTAAACAAACAGCAGGGCTTGGGCTGGAGGGAATAATGAGTAACTGCCTCTGCTGATCACTAGCAGTGAGCGAGCGAGTGGCGCAAGCCCTTAACCACTCATGCTGCTCTTCTGCACCCGACACATACTCATGCAAATGTTATGTTGCTGATGCTCAATTATGTAAAACAGAAAGGGCTCTCGTTTATTCAAACTAGCTCCTCGTGTTTCCCCAATCATTATTCCCTCCACCCCCCTCCTTCCCACCATCCCAGAGACCTCTCCAGGACAGAAGCTGTGTTGGTTTGCGCAATTCCGGCCCCCGGAGAGCCAGTGTAGCGAGTTTCCGAACAGCTGTGCACACCTACGCTTTTCGCAAAGGATACACGTGCGGTCTTCAGCTGTAGCTTTCCATTCTTAAAAATGTCAGATGAAGTAAATAACTGGGCCCGACATGGTTTTTTGGTGTGAAATCCTGACGTGGATTTTTCCCATCATGTGGCCTTGGTACAAACCACACAACATGCGTTACTACAGGAGAGCCGCATTGCTCACTGACCACTAGATACCTTCAGGCACCCCGTGTGCAGGAAGGACGCACTTGTGTTGTGGTCAGTGGTGACCCTGAGACACCTGGTTAACTCAAGCCCATCCTGCAGAGGGAGAAGGCCAATTGTCAGACGTGGAAAATCCCCAAAGTTCACAAAGTAAACGTCCTCCCCAGTATTATCACCTGGATTTGCACAATTCTGTAGTCAGCGGGGCATAAGTAATTGGTGAAATCAGCTGGTGGAATTCATGAATGGAAAAAACGCATGGCAGACTTTTTACTGTCTGACCCCTAGATTGTCCTATGAGTGACTATGAGTGACTGAGTGCACCAGCATCCGCCTGGTACACTGCACAGATGGATTCAATATATTGTGCAGTTTCACAGTTTGCAATTTATCCACACACACACACACACTATCAACTATTTGTTGTCAATATTTACAACAAAAGCAATCAAATACAGTGGTGTTGTAAGAACATTAGCAACAAATGGAAGTCATTTGTCAGCATGAGACAAGAGTGCTTTGAGCAGCGGAACGTCTTCCATGATTTCAGCGACGCAGTTTTCAGTACAAAAGTGCCACTTGAGTAACTGGAGTAACCTAAAATTGCATGCGTTTCCCCTCTGAGGCTGTTGCATAGAAAAACAAAGATGTACAGATATATATAGCTCAAGTCTGCTGACAGCCTGTGGTTTGTGGTCAGAGATGAGTAAGATGGCATAGACGGGATCTCCCCCCCCCCCCAAAGTTGACAAACTCGTGAGAGCCATTTAAATGATTTTGAATCACTCAAAGCAGACCACTGCGATACGCGGCGTGTCTCAAGAACGTAGTGATAGACCACGGTTAAGGAACGCAGTGATGGACCACGGTCAAGGAACGCAGTGATGGACCACGGTCAAGGAACGCAGTGATGGACCACGGTCAAGGAACGCAGTGATGGACCACGGTCAAGGAACGCAGTGATGGACCACGGTCAAGGAACGCAGTGATGGACCACGGTCAAGAAACGCAGTGATGGACCACGGTTAAGAAACGCAGTGATGGACCACGGTTAAGAAACGCAGTGATGGACCACGGTTAAGAAACGCAGTGATGGACCACGGTTAAGAAACGCAGTGATGGACCACGGTTAAAGAACGCAGTGATGGACCACGGTTAAGGAACGCAGTGATGGACTGTGGTTAAAGAACGCAGTGATAGAGCGCGGTTAAAGAACGCAGTGATAGAGCACGGTTAAGAAACGCAGTGATAGAGCGCGGTTAAAGAAAGCAGTGATAGAGCATGGTTAAGAAACGCAGTGATAAAGAGCGGTTAAAGAACGCAGTGATAGAGCGCAGTTAAGAAACGCAGTCATAGAGCACGGTTAAGAAACGCAGTGATAGAGCGCGGTTAAAGAAAGCAGTGATAGAGCATGGTTAAGAAACGCAGTGATAAAGAGCGGTTAAAGAACGCAGTGATAGAGCGCAGTTAAGAAACGCAGTCATAGAGCACGGTTCAGAGCAACTAATAAAACTTCCGCCCGAACCACGCAAAATGAAATGGGGCAGCTCAGCTGGCATTCTGCTGTACCATGCCACTCCCAGTACCTACATTTGTATTTGATATTTGTGGACCTGAAGGTGCACATTTCCCCCAAATACAGCTCAGGGAGTTGTAGTGCACAGGCACAGCTCATGTTAATCAGGGAAAGAAATTGAACTTTTTCACCGACTGGCCAGAGTGGCTTGTGGATCCTACCAGCCATTTTCAACATTTTACCAGCCACGTTACCTTTTACAATAACACAACCTGGTTGGTTACCTGCCACTTGGCTGCTAGAGGAGAAAATATACCAGCTACAATCAAACGTTTACCAGCATTTGGCTGGTGGCGGGTGTTAATTTCATACCCTGATGTTAATCATGAAAATATGTCAAAAGCCCTGATGAAATGATCCACTAGTTTGAGACGAGAAAAATCTGAATACGACTGGACACGTAAAAAATCAATACCACATAGTGGACCAGCAAACACGCAGCACAGTCAAAATAGCCAATGTGTCAAAACAATCCGAGAAGTTGTGGAGAAATTGGCAACATATTACAACCCCAATGCACTGTCCTCCTCATCCAGTGCATCAATCTGCATCCTCAAACATGCCATGGCATCCCCATATACAAGGGGAAAACAACATGGGACAACTACAGACTGAACTGAAAGAGCCTTTCAATCAAACAGCAATGTGTGAACGTCTTCGAGAAAGCAGGGGGTCCGTCTCCGATGCATTGGCTAAAAACGGTAATGTTTCACTGACAAACACCACCGCTACCTTGAAAAGAACTGAGACAAATGTTTTCACAAAGGCTGTGCCGACGCTCTACTCTCTCCTGGTTGACTCTGCCAAGACAATTAGCGGCATACTGCCAATTTGCGCTACTTCCAAGCTCACGGGCCTGTATTCACACAAAGGGACTGAATGCTGTGTTCATATGATGTCATCTGGCAAAATAAAGGGTATGCTAAATGATTCCAGCCATAAGACAACGCAGCCAATGTTTTTGCCATCAATCCATGTTGGAAGCACTCAGTCACATATTCCCTTATTTCTATAAACCTTTGTATATATTTTTACATATTAATTAATCAGGTGAATTTTTCTCATACATTGCAGGTTGGTCTGGATAACAGTGTCTGCTATACGAATGGACTGAGATTTAGGCAAATGTAATTTATTTCAACAAGTGACTCCATAAAGAACACTCACGTTGTGAGAGCGGGTGTTGCCTCCGTTTTGCTCTCACCACAATGGGGCCAAAAATAGTTGCATTTGAAATCTTATTTCTGAATGCCAATTCTTCCATAGCTTAAGTATTCAAATAGGTATGCTAAACTAAAACTAATAGGGTATATTAAGTGATTCCTAAACAGTTAATAAGGTTGATAACAACATGATGGTTGAGGATTCAAACTTAGGAGCAGAAGGTCAACAAGGATACTTTTAAACCATTCAAATTCAGACTAATAATTAAGAAGATGTATGCTAAAATTCGGTTCATAAAGTTTTTCTAAATAATTTTAAATTGCCCCTAAATACATTTTAAAATATTTGCATTTAAATCATTTTACATATTTTGAAAAAGCCACTCCCTGGGATTGGCTTTAATTGTTGCATTTCTTTAAATATATGCATACAATTGTTTTCAATGTACTTCCCAATTAATATATCAAATTCTATTTATCCCGTTTTAGGTCGCGTATAATCTTTCTACCCTCAAAAGCACAAGCACAAAAAAAGAACTGTGCCATAGTGTGCTACCAAATCCCCAGGCATAAGAACACTATTTGGTTCCATGGAAACCAATGTGATAAATCAGGTCACACTACACCCAGTGCAACAAGCGGCAGCCAATCACAACCCCCATAATGAGTGATACCATTAAGAATTAAAATCTGTTAGGCCAGAGTCATTAGGCTTAATATAGGTTGCTAATGCAGCATGTAAACAAGAACATTTATTAGCTTAAATTCCTGAGACTGAAGGTAACTTAAGATCAGTACCACTGAAATTGCCTATGTGCTAAATACCATGGTAGATTTATTAATATAAATCAGTACATAGAAATTTGATGTACAGGCTTGTAAAGCTATGCAAATTGCTCATTGCACGAAACAGGAAAAGAGCCAGTCATACTGCAAACCACATTTTCTCTAAATACCACCCTGATGTGCTACTATAACATTAGACCACAGCTCGCCACAGTGCAGAGATTCTGTCAGTCTTGAGCCATGCACGCTGCATGATTTCTGAACCTCTCAATACGGGTGGACCTGTCACTTGATTTAACTGCACCATCATTTGCGTTAGGGCTGCCACACCTCAAAATGTTAGATGTTTTCTGTGAAAATGTGCATCTTCAATTAAGGGTTTATTTGTAACATTAAATGACATACAAAATATAAAAACACATGCCTAGTAATACATGTAAGCTAATAAATCGAATGACCCAACAGTGTGTTATGGGTTCTCATTCTTTGTAAATAGCAGTAGAAAATGTAAGCAAACATCTTGGTCCTGGTGAGCGGTTACCAAGCATGTTGCTAGTTTGCATTGCTTCAGCGATTCTGCCATTAAAACTTGTGTAACATGGGTTTCACCTACCCTGCTTGCGCATTACACACAGAGACACTTTGTTACAATGCAAGACACGCTGGCCTTGGAAGTGACCAGATGTATATGTTCACACATAGCTTCCATTCTTGTTGCACTGAGAAAGTAGTATTTCTTCCCACGTGAAAAACATTTTAAAGGAATGGATAACCTACGCACAGTTTTGCATCGTCTTTGACTACCTGCCAGCTTTCCAAAGGCAGGTATAGGACATTCAGGTGTTTGTGGTCTAAAGGATTCAAATACATTTTTAAAAATACCCAGAAAGTGAACTAGGCTATCCCTTTAATATTCCAATGACAAGACGACATATTTCATCATGTAAATAGAAGTGACAATGCATAATGTAAAAAGCAACTGAAAAACGAGTTTAACAACGGTGAGACAATTGCAGGCTTCATACAAACCAGATTGAGCAAATATAAATGTGGAAAAAGACTATTATCATAAGTAGAACTGGGACTTGGTGAAGTCGACCTCGAAATTCCGCCACTCGAAACCATTTTAGCGTCAACTCTCTTGGCGTGTAGGCACTAGTGCGGTGATTGTTATAAAGCGACATAGTAATGGGCAGTCTGAGGTAACATTCGGATACCTTTTCTAACTTACTGCCACCGAGTTTTTAAAAAGCGACAATGATCCGAGAGCAGTTTTCAGGGCTGGGGTAACTGTGGATAGGCCTTTGTTTCACAAGCCAGCTGCCACAACAGTTTAGCTACATTAGTTGTAGTATATGCTATAGCGAGAAGCGACTGTTACACATATTTAGCTCGCGTAGGTAGCACTGACGTGAAAGTTAGCCAAGTTAGTTGTAAGTCATCTTGATGATATATTTCTTGCTAACCAACTAACATTAACGAACGAACGAACTGACTATTGAGCACGCATTCAGGTAAAGTTAAACGTTCACTGTTGCAGTAAAACACTCACAATTAAGTGAGCTAAACGTGAGAAGCGATCTAACGTTAGCACGTTAACTTATAGTTACCTAACCTGACGTTACCTGTAAAACATTGCAATGGTATAATGGACATCACAAAGTTATTCTACCTCTAACCGAAAAAGAAAGTGCTCTAGCTATTGGCAAAGTAGTTCAATGAGAAATATGTTTACGCTTCGCGACCACTGGTGTGCCACAATATAGACTACCTGTACGCGAGTAGCCAACTAACACCGAAGGTAACGTTAAAGTCACCAAGTCAGCTTAATGTTACAATGAGACAACATATACTATATAGTTATGTGGTCAGAACAGACATCATAACGTTAGAGAATGTTAGTGTCCCCCCCCAAAAAAACTGCTAATATAGCTAGCTCAGCTAACCGATCTAACATTGTCTAGCCAGGTAGAACTAGCGAAGTGGCTAGCCAACGACGTTAACGTTAGCCAATTACTTTTCATCAACGTGGCTAATACGCAGTGAAGCAATTTATTAGGATGAGGTAGTAACCAGATTTATTAAATATATAAAGTGATAATAGTTTACTTAGATGGGCTTGCTAAAAACACAAGCAAATGTTATTTAGCTAGCTAACTAGTTGCGTGTATCTATTCGGCGTTATTGAGCGTTACTCACCGCGTTCTTGCGTTGGACAGTTTTCAAGCTAGCTAACGTTACAGCATCTTGACACAACTGGGAAAATAGCAGTAAACAGCGAACATTTCCTTAAGTCTGATGAAGGTGTTGTCTGTGCGTTTCCCTAACGTTACCAGCTGCTACCTAGATATCTCGCTTCACATATTCGTTGACTGGTTTAATATTACTGACCGTATGCTAACGCTAGCTACCGACGAAGATATGAGCATAATTGTAGCGTAGCTGCCTGTACTGTAGTGGGCGGACACGTTTTCTAATTTTGATGCGCGTGGAGCAGTGTTGCCAGATGCTTGAATTAATTTCCCCCGAAAAAAATTAAATTCCCCATCTTCGATTGAGTCCCATACAAATTTCTCACAATTTCTCCCTATACCTCATTTAAAAAATCCTCCATCTACCATTGACTCTCGTACATTTTTTCTTTAAAAATTATCCCATAGAATAAAAAAAAACCCTACATTTAGGGAAACATCCCCCAGTCTGGCAACCCTGGCGTGGAGGGGGGTTCCTTTCTTGCCCCACAATCCACAGCGTCATGTTTTTACGCAGACTCCGAGGGTCCAACAAGTCCTGGCAATGTAATGGATAGGTTCCATGAATGTCTCATTCAACCATAGTCAAATACCTTCCCTTCTACTAGGGATGCACATTTGGGCTATTTTTTTCTAACCGACCCTCATGAATTGGTCATTATCTGTTAACCGATAAGCTTAAATAGGCTATAAATAAATGGACGTAAATCCACGAGCCATTAAAAATAGAGCCGCATATTCAAACATAGGCTGTCTACCCTGCCGCGCTAATCCGATAAGACCGCTATAGTTTAGGCCTAACAGGGAGAAAAAAGCTCTTATTAGTCTGAAGAGAGGCCGTTTTTGCTGTCATGGTCCCACGAGCACAGTGATTTAATAGCTTCCCCAAAACTGGCCATCGAACAACACACATAATTGGCTACGGCGAGCCAGTAAAAAAAAAAAAAAAAAAAAAGAGGAAGAAAAAAAACACATTTTCACTGACCCGTTGTCAAATAACGTTGAAACACAAGGTCAGCAAAGTTTCTTAATTCAGCTAATGTTAGCTAGCCATTCCGTTTTGGTAGGTCTATGGCTTTGAAAAAAGCGTGTTCCACCGGCAGACTGTGTTATATCTATTGCAGTATGGGAAAAACGTGGCTAGAGCAGTAGATAAGAATAACGTTATTGGCTGGATAAAGGCTACAGCAGCGCTACACCACTTCTTCAAAGATCTCAAGAAGGGAGCTGAAATTGTAGCCTCTAAAAAGTTATGAATAATTAACTTTACAAAACAAATTAACCTAGTGATTTTACCAAAAGCTTATAATTATAATTTCCCCTCAAGCAAATAGGTCAAACGTAAGCACATGGCTTTAAAATCTCCACTCGTGCAGCATAGATTCTGCTATCGGTCAGAGTAACACTGCTCTGTTGTGTCCCAAATGTAGCTATTGTCCTCTTTTTAAAAACGTTTTAACACTAGGCTAACATTATAGCAAGGGCAGTGGGTGAAAACTGTTTTATTTTTATTTTAAATAAACATGTCTGCACTTTGTTTTAGGGGAAATTGATTGCGCAGGTATAGGTTTTGATTAAACCGAACTCCGTTTTGCTCGCTTTATGTTGTTCTCTAACTCACTGTGAGAGCTAACGTTGCCTAAGTAACATAGCCATGTGAAAGCGAAGAAAACTAAACGAAACCTAACCGAGCCGACATCACGTTATGGTGGCACCCTCTTGTGTTGGATTTAAGAATTGTTTCCCCCCACACCCCAGTTCATATGCATGTAAATTCAAATCGCCAACATTATGCTGCAATTTGTTTAAAATGAACTGTTTAACCGATAAGATCAATCGGTTAAAATTCCTATTGTCGGTTAACCATTAACATCCCTAATTTCTACAAAGAAGGATATAATTGTATTTGAGTTAGTTATTTCTTCTGGATTATGTTACTACTACAATGCTCAATGAAGACCACACAGAGGCTGTTGCATTGCTGGCTAGTGTGCTTGTACTGGCACACGGTAGTATAGTTCCCAGAATAATATATTCTTTGTTAATTTGAGCCTGTGTTAAATAGCCATCATTTGCTGTTGAGAGAGAAATTATTATACAGTTTATTTATTTATTTATTCTTTTTTTAATGTGTGCTTATAGAACTCTATGAGGGAAAAAGTCAGGAGAAACAACCCTTAAAGAGATCCATCCACATCTACTCCATATCTGGCAACAGATACCGTTTGATACCTTAGACCCTTGATGACGTACAGCCTTTTCGCCAGTCATGTGTTCCATACTGTACCAGCGTAATTTACAGCTGAATAGTCTCACCCCCCAATTCTCATAGAGATCTGTTCAAATGCAGAGAGCTTATAGTATCGCTTGTAACAGTACCTGAAAATAAGATATCGAGAGTCTTTTGATGTTGATTGGTCACAGACTTCAGGAAGCAACAGCATGCAAAGGATATGCGATTAAATATGATACTTAAAAAATATGTTCAAGCAAAGGGTATGAATACTTATGTAAATAAGATATTTCAGTTTTCGATTTTTAATACATTTGCTAAAATTTCTAAAAACATGTTTTCACTTTGTCATTATGGGCTATTTTGTGTAGAATTTTGAGACAAGAAATGAACTCAATCTATTGTAGAATATGTCTGTAATGTAATAAAACGTGGAGAAGGTGAAAGGGGTGTTCAGACTTTCCGGCTTGACTGTAACCTTTTCATATAACTGGTAAATCATTTGCCAGTATAGTTAATCAGATGTATGGGCTGCTGTTTTAACTGACATGCAACCTATGTGTGCAAGCTTGCACAATATTAGCAATGCTTTTTTCCATTACAAATTTTTGAAGTTAAATTGAATTTTCAACAACATTACATAACCTTTTCATATAACTGGTAAATCATTTGCCAGTAGTTAATCAGATGTATGGGCTGTTGTTTTAACTGACATGCAACCTATGACTGCAAGCTTGCACAATATTAGCAATGCTTTTTTCCATTACAAATTTTTGAAGTTATTTATGTTCAATTGAATTTCCAACATCACTACAATAATCTAATTTGCCAGTTGTAGTTAATCAGATGTCTGTATGGTCTGTTTTTTTATTGTTTGTTCAGGGAGGGAGGTTGTGGTGTGTTTGAAAGTTAGCTTATCAAGAGGTAAAATAAGCCATTCTACATAATAAGGCCGAGTTTGACTGTAATTAGTATGTTAACTGTATCTCTGTTGACCTCTGATAACTGGATAAAAAGCTGCAAAGGCAATTGCTGTACATTATAAATATTGTACATTGCCAACTGGTGTCACTAGGGCACAGGCTAGGTGGGCCTTTTATTGTACATTTCATGGAAAACCTTGGCTCCGTTTCACATGAAAGGTGGAGCTATGTTTTTTTATCAGTCGCCAGTCTCTCTGGTTTGTATCAGCGTTGATGAAGCTCTCAAAACTTTGAAGAGCTACATGGCTCCCACATTCATTAACAACCTCACACACAAATATATCCATGACTCATACACTTCTTACTCACAAAAATACTATTTTTGAACTTAAACTGTACTCCAACTTAATTTTAATTCAAAATGCTTTGGAGTGAATATTCATAAATATTATTGGGCTTTCCTAAAGAATTGGCCGAAGTATTAATATAAGTTAAAATGATAATACTTTGTGTTTGCCTCGACTTATGGTAGGCCACGATTAACGAGCACTCTCTAGTGGCCAAATCCAGTAAGCATACAACAATGGTCCTTGTACACATAATCAGAATTGTCATTGTCATTTACGCATGGCATGTGGTAGGCTGTCATTGACGTTATTATATTGGCAACCTTTTAAATGTCAAGTTAATATGATTAAACCACACAGCAACATCTAATAAATGACAGCTACAATACATACAAAACGGTTAACTTTAAATTTCATTAAAATGCACTTTATTCTTTTTGGTGTTAACTTCTAGCCTACTATTGTGAAACTGAAACACAAACATCCCATAATTCCACTGAGTGGACTTTAAAACCAAATACAAATGTTTGTCGATCACTCAAACAGACATACTCGCTGCATAGGCCTATATATATATATTAGTGAAACAGAAGGTAGGCTGGTCGTTTCGATAAGGTAATTACATTAGTCATTTACTATTTTTAAACAATACAATGTTAAATAAGATGAGTTTGGTGTTAGCAGCTTTAAATATAATTCTGGGTAGTTTTTCAATTTGCTCAGCTGGGAATGACCCGCAAGCTAATTCGAACATACCTGCAATTGCTAAATATTTCGGTACAAAAGGAAGATATGAAGAAGCGAATCCATATCTGCTGAAGGACATACTTTACGTGAACAAATCAAATGTCGAACCTCCGTCCTCCGATTGCAAGGCAGTGCACATCACTGCTATCCTAAGGCATGGCACAAGATACCCATCAACAAAATATATTAAAGATATGAAAAACATTTACAGTCTTGTGTTAACTAAGGCGAATGGCAGTGAAAGCTGGTTGCGGGATCTTCAAACTCAGTGGACCATGTGGTATAACGAGGAAATGGACGGCCGTATCGTGCAGAAGGGCCGAGATGATCTCAGTCGTCTGGCTGTCAGACTGGCCACATCATTTCCAACTTTGATCTCTGAGGAAAATTTGCGAAATAACCGTTTTCAGATTATTACCAGCTCCAAACATAGGTGTGTTGACAGCATCAAAGCATTCGAAAAAGGACTAGCGAATCTCTGGAAAAATGAAGGTAGGCTGTAAACTATGTAGGCTAGTCGGCATACATTTAACGAATGTTTTTCATTTGTTAATTAAATAGGCCTATACTTTTATTAATGTATTTAACATTTTTGAAGCGTTAGTTGTGTTTCCCAAGTGTGTAGCCTAAACGAAGAAATTGTAAATGGTACCGTTTCTTTTGTTTGACAGATTTGGAGTTTAATCATGGAGTAAACGATTATTTAATGAGATTCTTTGATCAGTGCCGAAGATATATCCAAGATGTGGTCAATAACAGTACGGCCCTAACGGAGGTGGATTTGTTCAGATCAAAACCAGAGATGAGAAGAGTCCAGGAAAAGGTGGCAGACCGCTTGCAAGTTCCATACAGTAATATCACAACAGGTCCTCGCGCCTTTTTTTTATTAATACATTTTTTAAATCATACTATTGTATCTGCCAGTGTTAGTATTAATTTGCCATTTTTGGTTGATCCCGTATCAAACTGTGACTTAAGGAAACAATTCCTCCAACGAGTGTAATAATATAGATAGGCTGATGCTATTGCTTAGCTTTTCCTGCAAATACTTTTCTCAAACTGCTCAAATGTATCCATGAAATGCAAGCATATTTGTATCCAAGGGCTCACATACTTGTAATAGTAAGAAGAATCAAAACATGCCAACTGAAATTGATAAGAATCTGTCTTTTGGTGTCCTCTAATTTTGAAATTCTAGCCAATGACAGATAGTGAATATAATGTAGCCCTATATATTCAATATTTGCTGATAATTGTCCTTTAGATACAGTAACTAATTATACTGACATTCATTTTAAGGCTTGCATGGTATCGGGAATGAGCTGACAGAATAACCAACACTTTGAGCTTAGAGGCAGGAATTTGGACGTGATTTTTCACAAATTATCCAACCAAAATCTGACATAGACAGCCAATTAGATTCCTGAACCTGTCACTTTTTTCTTCTTTTTTCTTTACACAATGTTATTTTTCAGCTCTGCATTTATGAATCCAAGTTGTATTACCTTATCTGAAGTATATTTTAAATAATTTTACCACATGTGCTATGAGGAAAATGTCTTTAAAAATAGTTTAAGGGAACACAAGAATTCTTCAGGAAACATAATAATATTCATTTTAAGACATGAAAGTACATGCAGAACTATCTTTAGATAAACACATTCCAGTATAGAAGTAAAATGATTAAACACTGGATTTGATGTGTATAATAGACACCTGCACAGTAGTTTGTATTGGCACAAACATGGTTCTGTCCCGCAGTGCTCTCCATCAGATATGCCACACGTATACTTGATGATGACCTTTTGCAGGTTGAAACTTGTATGAATGTGCTCACACTGCTGCCTTTTGTCCACTTGTTATTAGAAAATGTTGTGGGGCTCCTGAGTGAGGCTCTGAATTGAGGCACTGTTGTAGGTAATACAGGGATGCACTTCACGTTCTTATCAAGCCCGGACTGTGGCAGTGTCTGGGAGTCCCACAGTGGGTAGTGCATTGGCCATAGCGTAGTTTTTGCCTGCTGGGTTTTTCCAACCCAGTCATCCAAAAGTGACTCCTCTGGTTGAGAGGACGCTTGCATTGTGCCCATGGCAGATGCACAGGATGTTTAGTCGTCCAGTGTCCTAGCTGCACAGTTCAGCCAGTGGAAAAGAGGCAGTGATTGGCCGCAGAAATGAACAGAAGAAAGACATACAGGATAGTCTGTGCTCCCTCTAATTGACTAAAGATGCTGTGGTGATGTGACGGCCCTATGCAATCGAGGTCAGATGTAACGTGTCCAAATTAGGAACGAAGGGATTCTTGCACAGATTTAACGGAAGTATACTTGTGTCGTGTCAAATAAAAACACATGCGAAGGAATTTTTTTTACAATTCTATAACAATAAGAGACATGGTTTAATAATAAGTGGGCAAATTGCATTTTGGTGACGAATTCAATATTAAACCTGAATATGCTGTTTTCTCCACAGATTTGGTTGAGGCTGCATTCCTCATGTGTGCTTATGATTTTGCTATCAAAAATGAGAATTCGCCATGGTGCAGGCTGTTTGACGAAGAGGATGCCCAGGTATTAAAAATACAGTACGGAAAAGGATATTGAGTTGTCAGTGATCATTAAAGTGATAGTTCACCCATTTTGAAAACACTTATTGTTTTACTTACCCCCAAAATGGTATGTAAAGGCTGTAGCGATGCTGTCCTGGTCTCACCGTTGTAGCTATCCTGAATTGGAGCAATGCTAACAATTAGCATCTTGCCATTGGATTTAATTGCCCTCCGGCTAACCTTTGTTTAAATAATCGCCTAAATTCACCCTTTAAACGTTTAATAGAATTGTAGGTTATTGTTGCAAGTTATTTGCCTGTATTTGACATTTTATTCTTCTTGCGATGTCATCACAATTGGGATCTTTTTTTATTATTATTATTTTCACATTAATTAATTAATTCACATTAATAATTTCACACACTGATTTAATGGGCAACTGTTATTTGATTGACAGGTTTTGGAGTACGTAAATGATCTAAAACAGTTCTGGAAAAGGGGATATGGTCATGATATCAACCGCAAGTCCAGCTGTTCTCTCTTTCATGATTTGTTCAGTCGTCTTGACCGGGTTGCCAATGCAAGCAGGTGGGTTGTAGGGGATGAAGGGGTCCCCCATAACAGATACGTTTAATTAGTAACTGTAACAATGCCATTATTAGAAAGTTGCAAGAGGCGTTACACTGGAGACCTTTAACAAAAGAGCTGAGTTGATGAGATTTTGCATAACACCTTTATTGGTCTTACTCCGAGAACTTTTTGGTGTGGTTTATGAATGTCCCTTGTGCTTCTGCTAGGCATATTAAGAAAAATACTTGATTATAGTCTGCTTAATAAAAAAATAGCATCCATAAGACTTCTGAATTGGGAAATTTTTATGTTCCCAAAGTTGAAAGTAATGAATCTTTTGGATAAGAGAGATGTTCAATGTGAGGGAATTACTTAATTGGTTAAAACTGGTCTCCTCTTTGATTGTTCCTGCTTTTTCCCTTCGAGTTTGTTCACCGCTGCTTCCTGATTGGTTGTTCAGGTTTGGTCAGGTGACAGAAGCTGTCACAATCCAGATGGGCCATGCAGACACACTCCTGCCCCTTCTCACTCTCTTGGGTTTCTTCAAGGACGAGCTGCCTCTCAACTCCAGCAACTACGCCTTGCAGCGAGATCGCACGTTCCGCACCAGCCTCATTATGCCCTACGCAGCCAACCTGGTCTTGGTGCTGTATGATTGTACAGAGGGACTGAGGCTGCAAGCCCTGCTCAATGAGAAGCCCCTGTACTTCTCCAATGTCAGCCACTCTGCTCCTCTATATCACACTGTCAAACAGGGCTACCAAGAGCTCCTGCAGGGCTGCAGTTTCAAGAAAGAATGTGAGCTGCCCACATCTGAATGATCATTTTTAATAATAATACAATTTATCTCGTGCTTTTCAGACCACAGGTTCAAAGCGCCATGTAATAATGCAATAAATCGTAATTAAACTTTACACATAATAAAAAAACAAGACATTTTTAAAAAGAAGGCAGAGAACAATTTCTTAGGTTTTTTTTGTGAAATTTGTAAAACGGATAAAGTTAAGCTTTGTCAATAAAATATGGAAATACAACCATTAATAATAAAAGACCTTTTGAAATCTTTTTTGGCTAATGTAACTCGGAAGTACGTTTGGAGGCAGCCTGCGAACAATCTAATCAATAGGCTCGTAGCTGAGGTTTACAAGGTGCGGCCTTGGGAAGAGTAGCATTAGGGAAGATTTAATTTGATTTGGCTGTGTTTCATCCATAATGGAAATGTTATGATTGAATTGGGGAAAATAGGTAGTATCTTTGAGAAATCCATGAGTCAAGTCAGAGTGAAAACAGTGAAATTAACTTAAGATTCTTCCATTCTGTGCATATCATGGGATTTCCGCTAACAAATCTACCCATTGGAAACCAAGCTGCTCTTGATGACGTGTGGATGTGTGCCTGCATTGGGTCAGGGATCAAAGTCCATGTCTATGTTGAGCAAATTTGAACAGAACTGCTTTGGTCGAATAAAAAAGTAGTAGTCCTATGTGTGTTTCTGTCCTGACTACTCGGATGAAAATAGGCAGTTTGGCTTTTTCTAAAACAAATATTGCTCATGGCATTGACTTTGATCATCTTGGCTTGAAATCAGGCTTGTAACCTTGCCAACCAAATAAGTTTAACCCTTACAAGTCTAAACCTATTTATGGTACCCTCTGATTTATTTTAAATATATAGGCCTATAATATAAATATATAGGCCTATAATGCACAGTTATCTGTATTTTTTCAGTACAAACTTCTCCTGTGCCCTCCAAGGTGCTGACGTGAGCTGTCAGTAATGTCAGGAGGCAGTTTGGTGCTTCTCTGCCTCTTCAGATCTATATATCATAAATATATATTGTGATGGGAAATATTAGTGGTTAATTAGAGTTAGACTATTATAATCTCAACTGGAGAGCTGATTTTGTACCCTGGTTAAATCCAGACTATGTACTGAAGGGTCGTGGTTTTAAATCCAGGTATGTTAGCCAGAAGGTTCTTATTTTGAGAATACAACTGGCACGATTAAAGTGTTCCACCACAATTGGGACCTTGTACCACCTTGTAATGACAGCCCTCTTACGGTACACTTTGACCTTGACACATAGACATATAGAACATAACTACTATCGACCTATCAGTATGTTCAACACTCGGTGGCCGCTGTTTCATTAATTTGTGCATTTTTGCATGCCCTTTGGAAACTGCTCAAATTCAATATCACATTGCTTGTGTGTATACCTGACTGTAAAACTCAATGTTGGTCTGATTGCACTGAGTCTTGTCATTTCACCACCACACGTCATTACAGTGCACAGGGAATATGTGTTCCTTCTCTACTATCCATTGCATAGAGCCCCGTTAACTAGCACAACATTTGATTATGGATTCTTCTTCTTATTCTTATGTACACATTTTTATGAAACTTCATATTGGTTGGACAACATCATATGTCAGTCGTATTCATAGGTCGTATTGCAAATTGCAAATATACATTCACGCTTCTGTAATTTCTCCTGACAGATCAGTCCCACAACCTCCACATTTTGAAAGAAGGTACATAATGTAATACAAATTTGGTATTTTAATTAAAATGTGCTACAAACAGCCACTGGCTTGTTTGCATGCATCAGTAACCATATATGGAACTTATTAAAATGCCAGAAAAGTTATTTATCTTGGTGTCATCTCCAGCCTATATGTATTGCCTGCATAAAGGGTCATAATGGCATGGCACATGTCATCAAGAGAGACTCAAATGTATGGTGCTATATGTATGCAATATATAAAAATAGCCATTTGGTTTCCCTAAGAGCTGTCTTGATCTTGCATAATGAAAAATCACATTTATACAGATAATGAAGACTTCAGATAACCACAACTCTCTTTGACTTCACTACACACACTGCAATGCTATAATTCTTATTTTACTGGGTATAATTCTTCTTTTTTACTGTAACCAATATGAGTTCACTTTCAATTAAAAATCCATGTTTATAAAATTTACAGTAGACGACTGTAATGATTAAATGCATTTTATTTCTTGAAAATAATTAGAAAACTACATAAGCTACTTTCTAATGATACATTGTAAGATCGTATCATGAAGAATAGCCTAAACCTAATACTATTATTCACGTGTATAAACTGTTTTTTTATTATTATTATTATTTACAATTACTGAAAATTACAACTATTGCCTGTGTAGCAATTGTGCTCACATGCAGACATGGCTTCCTGCTAAGTGTTTGCAAATATAGTAAAGGGCTGTGGTACAAAGAATGTGAAAGAACTAAAAGTAGATACACTAATGCACGGAATTTGACAGTTTCAAGCATCTTGTTCTGATAATTCACCAGCGCTTTATTTCTGGAAGCATGACATCACAAGGCAATAAATAAATAATATAGGTGAACAGTGACAGAACATTATTACTTGCCCAGTACAAAGTGACACATGTCGTTCCACATAATTTTGACAGGTGGCGCCATGGAACAAGTTGAGGCCATTACACAATTAGGTTAACTCTACAAAATAGACCATAATTATGTTTTAATTGAATCTATCCAGTTACAATATGCGAACATTAAGTGACTAGCCAATACTGCTGATCTGGTGGACAGTACTTTTCTGTCCGTGTAAGCACTTCGGCTTTAAACCCTAAACTATCTGATTTTTTGCAGCAAATTTTAATTATTTTAAGGTACTCACATTATGATATATGTCACTTGTAAGGCAACTGACATTGAACTTGTAGAGCAAAATGTGGAGCCCTTGCATTATAAAAATGAAATTAGTAAGGTGAAATTAAAAATGTAATATACTGGTAAATTCCCCCAATTAGTGTAACACGTGACCTACCTTACCACAGAAAACTAGTTCCTTGAGGTAGGCTAGTGTCCTTCCGACCTCAGTAACGGCGGCACCATGACATACATTTAGGCATTGTATTATTTATAGTTGAATTGAATACATTTAAACATATTTTACGTTGTCTAGAAAACGTCTTTGTTTTATAATAATGTGAGTTTGGTTTGTACAATTGGGATGTAAGCTATTGTAGAACTATTTGTATGGCGGTAGGATATGTTGTACAGTATAAACCTAGTTTGTCTTTTTTCCTCTCTGTTGGAAGCCATGATGGAAGTTTCAGAGTTTAGCTCGAGATGTTCGAGGAAAGGAGGAGATATACCGGACTAATTTTTGGAAAAATATTTTAAAGGTTCTTGTTATGGTATTTTTACATAAATTCTACGTTTTGAGGTGGAGGCTGTCAGTTTGTTTCTGTATTGGGCATTTTACAACCGACAATGTTCGATTAAAGGGCTTGGATTTTTAAAAATATATTAGTGTAGCAAGCTAGCTAGCTGCCTAGCTGGCTGGCTAGCTAGCTAGCTACGTGTGTGTGTGTTCAAGTGTGTCGCGTATGTGTGAGTGTCAATTTTCTGGGTTAGAAGAGCAGGGAGAGGGTCCTCTCCGCTTTCTCGACTTAAAAACGGCGGCTGCAGAAGATTCAGAGACTTTGGTTGTTTTTAATGCTTTGAGTTCCAGGAGGTGGAAATTTGTATGCTTTTTTAATTTGGGGGATTGCAAAACGAATTCCTGGATCGGGGCAGCAGGGCCTGTGGAGGAGCAGACTGCGGCCCTCTTTTATGATCCAGCAGAAGCCATTCTAATCCAGCCCGCAACGACAGCTACCTAGCCAGCTTGTTTCGCCGAGGGAACCGCAAAATCAAGAGGGCGAAAAGCTGGGGCAGAGGAATCTTAAACAAAAGGCAACAGTAACGCTACGATATTCTGCTTTTAAAAACCTCAAAGACTCCTCTGTCGACATGGCTGCGATTATAAAGGAAATGGTCAGCCGAAACAAAAGGAGATACCAGGAAGATGGGTTCGATTTGGACTTGACTTGTATCCTCTTAATTCTCAAAAGTGTTTTTGGTTTTCAATGGTAAGAAGCCAGCTTGCTGACTGTTACATCTGTTACGCTGGGGTAAGTTGTGCCAGTTGGCCAAAGTGACTGGCATTGCGAGCGAGTTAAAAGGGTGACTGCCTGGCTAGTCGTTAGCTAGTTAGCAAGCTAAAGCTTTCCGCCTGTGAAAAGTCAACACCGCTAGCTTAGCATCCTTCCTTCAAAGCTAGTGCTAGTTGGCTTCTCTGGGTGAAATATACAGTTGATCGCTAGTTGATAGTAGCTCATAGTACTCAGTATTATGAATACGACATTAAATGCAAAAAAAAAAAACACTCTTTGTAAGCGATGTTGTACCGAAGCTGGGTCCGCTAAATTAAGCTCATAATTCAGTCCATGTCTCGATAGCCAAGGTACTAAATTGGATACAAATGCTAGCAAGGTGGATTAGCTAACCGTTGGCCAGCTAATGTTAGCTAGGTGGCTAGGTAATGGGTTTAGATTGTGTGCAGCGCTACACAAAGAGCCATTGCATCAGCAGCTAGTGACAAGCAGAAAACGAGCAGCAAACACTGCTAGGATGGCTAGTTAACGTACAGTTACGGTGCCATGCCATCGACAACACCAGGCAACGTTTACCTAACGTTACCTAGTCAAATCTTTGACGGATGTCTTTAACGTTCCCACATATTTTTTTTAGCTTGCTACTAATTGTTAACCTTAGCTAGGCAAAAATAGTTGATTAGTTTAGTAGCTCGGTCAGCTAGCTAAGAAACAATGGGTTGACCGAGTCATTGAATAATGCAGCATATTATTAGTGCACAAAATAGGCGTTTGCCCGTAAAGGGAAATGTTCAAATCGTATGTACGTTAGCTAGTCTTGAAACACATTTTGGCTAATGAAGCTTCAATGACTTTATAGTTGCATAAAGAATGGACGTAACTGTAGTTAAAGCAATGTAGCTCGTTCTCTATTTGCTGAGCTTGTTCAGTGATCAGTGCCACTGTGGGGACTGTGGTTATAATGGCTTCTGTTTAACCGGTTCCATGTACACTTCTGTTTAGCATGCAGGTAGACGAGTGAATTGTCATTCCTGTGATCTGTATCAAAATGATGTCATAGATTTGATAAGCCTTTGGAAACTATTGACGAAAGTTGTCATTTTGAGCATTTAGTTCACAGTATTTTACCTGATGCGTTTTTCTAGTGCATTTTGAAAGATTACGTCATGTGAAGATGCTGTTTGCTTTTGTGTTATAGGTACCTTTTAAAAAGAAGCTAAATGCACGAAAGGCCACCTTTTAAAATAATTTCTTCGATGTTGACACGTCGAGCAGTATGTTTCTGAAGACCTGTGTTGTGCGGCATAGTGCATACGGAGCTGGTCACGTACCCAGCAGGGTTTAGATTGGATTCCCAGGTGTAGTACTACACCTCTACCCTTGAGTAGGACACTTAACTTGATTTACTGAAGCCAATATATAGCTCTGTAAATGGATGATATGGGAAATGGAAGGTCTTGCAAAGTCCTTGATGACTGTCTTCCAAGCAAATTAATAATGTAATCATTGGGAGCATTTCTCAAACTGAAAGCGGCGCAAGGATAGCAGACGACTCTACAGGCCAATGAGGGGACAATGCTACTGATCGATAGATTCGATGACATGTCCATTCATGCCGTTGAAGCGTGTTCTGTTCATATACATTCAAATGCACTTAGTTTACACACACTTTTTAAGAGTACGTATTTTAATTGCTCTGCTTGGTACCAATCAGTTGACCCTCTATATACTATGTGTCGGCCTCTGTCACTGCGACATGTATTGCATGAGATTATGCAGGTTAAACTGCAGATATTAATGCGGCCTAGATGTGGTGGAAGGTCATTGGATCTATCCCGTTGCGCATACTTGTTTGAGATGGCACACTATACTGCACATTGGCACTTTATGCTGAATTTAAAGATTTTGAAGTGTAGTGTTTAAATTCCTGAGTTTTGTCATGTGGGACATTGGGATTTTACCATGACTTTGTCTCCACAGTTCCAAAGGAATTAGAATTATATTATCATCATAACCACGCCGTGCAGTCAAATTGATCATTTTGTAATGGTTATACGTTGGCCTAAATAACCAACAAAAAATGCTGTGATATAAAGCCTATTTTATTAAGTTGAGAGAAACAATTATTGTACTTCTCACTGCATGAGGATTTGGTATTAGCGTTTCAGAGGCCTTATTCAAGCAACCTGGTAATTTACATTTTGAGCCACCAGAAGTGGGCTAAAGTGAATATTCATGCAGATTAGGCATGCCATGTCCGAGACGTAACAGAAATAAAAAGGAATTTAAATGTTTTCCTGTTTACATTTTGGGGAAGAAAAAAAAAGTGTAGGCTTACATCTTCACAATGTGACTTAATTCAGGGTGTGAAATTAACACACGCCACCAGCCTAATGCTGGTAAAAATTTGATTCTGGCTGGTAAGATTTTCTTGGTAAGATTACCCCCTGGTAAGCAGTTCAGTGCAGTAATCACTGACAAATAGGCCCAAATGTATTATAGCTCAATTTAGACATTGGCTGTAAAAATTGATAAGAGTCAGCTACTGGAGTCCGCTGTCACCATATCAAAAGATTAGATATGAAGCAGTTCAAGTTTTAGAAGCTGTGATTTAAAATTAAAATAAATAAATAATAATAAAAAAGCTTTTCATGAGCATAAAATGAGTTCTGATGAAGTCGGTCACAATATTGGATTTAAATTTGTTTTACTTCCTCTAAGCCTGTGTCATCCCTCAGTGGAGAGAAGTTTTTTTATAAGCGTTCAATTTAGTTTAATTTGAAATGCAAGCTGGCTTGACTGCAGGAGAAGAATGGGTCTCTTTATCCCTTTGGGTTGCCATTTAAAACAATATGGCGACTCCAGTTATGTAACGTGCTATCAGAGTTCTAAGAGTTGGCCTTAAAATAGTGCAGTCTTGTTGATGGGTCGGTGTTGAGCAGCCGCGTTGCAATAGCAAGGCTTTCAGAAAGAGGCCAGGTTTCATCCCAGTACCATTCACAATGTGATTAGCCTTCATTTTTTCCCCCTGTATTTCTCACTCGTGTCACTGTGGGACGCTCCTTGTGATCTTTGTCTAATATTAGCCTGTATTTTGGAATGCCGAGATGGTTTGGCTTTCATATGTGAAAACCCTTAGCCGTAGCATTAAAAAGTTTACAAAGGTTCAGACCCTGTTGATTATATGGTTTTATTTTGAATGTGATTTGAGTTTGTGTTGGCAGTATCCTTACAAGTTAAGCTGACATACCATTCTTCCCATAAAAGGAGTCAAATGTGATAGAAACAGGGTATGAAATGAACATTTTCACCCAGTGGCCAGAGTGGATTCTAAAAATCACCAGCCACATTATATTTTACAATATAACACAACCTGAGTGGTTACTGCCCAAAGTGGCTGCTAGAGAAATTGTTTTTACCGTCCACAATCAAAATTTTACCAGCATTTGGCTGGTGGCTGTTGTTAATTTCACACCCTGGATGGAAATGACAAACACTTTAGTTTAGGCCCGGGTGCCCATAATGTGAATACTGCCGTTTTCTGGCCAATCACGTCTGTGGAGGTAGTCCAATCAGTGACGCAGAACTGTTGCTGTGGTTCCCTACCTATGCCACGCTCTTGTTTGTGTATCATACAGTGTGATGTGTCCAGATAGACAGGCCAGTGCTCTTCCTGGTGCCAGAGTATGGTGTTTAGTTATTTTGCTGATTTAGGAAGATGCTTTGCTCTTACAAAGCTGCCAATTTATTTGTAGGTACAGTGCCCTCCACAGTTATTGGCACCCCTGGTAAAGATGAGTTAAAAGGGTTATAAAAAATTTACCGTTTGGTGAATTAGCTTAATCTCACACTGAAAAAATTAGAAATCCAACCTTTAATTGAAGTACATTTATTCGGAGAAAAAAAATCCCTCAAGAAATAATTAACAAAACCACGTGCCACAATTATTGACACCCCTGCCTTTAATATTTTGTACAACCTCTCTTTGCCAATAAAACAGCACTGAGTCTTCTCCCGTAACATCTTAAGGTTGGAGAATACAGAGGAAGGAATCTAAGACCATTCTTCTTTACAGAATCTCTCCAGATCATCCAGAGTCCTAGGTCCTCTCTTGTGCACTCTTCTTTTCAGCTCAGCCCACAGGTTTTCAATGGGGTTTAGGTCAGATGGCCATGGCAGAAGCTTGATTTTGTGTTCAGTTATCCATTTTTGTGTTGATTTGGTGTTTTGGATCATTGTCCTGCTGGAAGATCCAACGACAACCCAGTTTTAGTTTCCTGGCAGAGGCAGCCAGATTCAGATTAAAAATGTTCTGGTATTTCATGGAGTTCATGATGCCATGTACCCTAACAAGGTTCCCAGGGCCTTTGGAGGAAAAACAGCCCACAGAACCTCCACCATACTTAACAGTGGGGATCAGGTTATTTTCGGTATATCCATCCTTCTTTTTATGCCAAACCCATCTTGAGTGTTGGTTGCCGAAAAGCGACATTTTCGTTTCATCTGACCATAGAACACTGTTCCAGTCCAAAGTTCCAGTAGCATTTAGCAAACTCCAGGCGCTTACGTTTGTGGTGAAATGACAGGAAAGGCTTTTTTCTGGCGTGCCTTCCAAATAATTTGTTGGCATGGAGGTGACGTCTAATGGTAGTTTTGGAGACTACTATTTTCTTTTGCCTCTCTTACCATCCTACTCACTGTGCGTGGGGGCAAAATAAACTTGGGTACTCTTCCAGGCAAGTTTGTAACAGTTCCAGTTGCTTTGACCTTTTTAAGTATTGCCCTAATGGTAGATATGGGCATTTTCAGGTGAGTAGCTTTTTTTAATAGCCATTATGAAGCTCAACACACTTTTCCCTCATTTGATTTGTGTGTTCTTTTATCTTTCCCATGTTGATGTATGAATAAGGGAATATAGCCTCTGTGTCACCTCATATTTATACCCCAGTGAAACAGGAAGTCATGGATTAGTAAAATATAAATGGGAAAAAATGCTTCAGTTACATTTTGTTCATAAGAATTTCGAGGGGTGCCAATAATTATATTATTTCTTGATGAGGGATTTTTTTTTCTGAATAAACTTCAATTAAAGGTTGTATTTTTTTCATTTTCTCAGTGTGAGATTAAGCTAATTCACCAAAATGTGAATTATTTATAACCCTTTTTACTCATCTTTACCAGGTGTGCCAATAATTGTGGAGGGCAATGTATATATCATAGAAACAGCAAATCTATTGTCAGTGTTTTGTGGCATTTGTTCGACATTTTGTCAGTTGGTTTGTTTGTTTGCGTTTGCAAGCAGCACCAATATATTAAACCATGAAATTGAAGTCAAGTCAATTTAAGGCCAATACATTGTGGTATAATATGGAGTCGCATAATTGTGTAATCACTGGTTTACGTCGTCTTTGCTCTTAGCATTTCACTGACAGTGCCATGGCTAATATTCAGTAGTACCACACACGTCCATTAGAACCTTTTTTCAGACCTACTGTGCTTTATGACTGCTTCAGACTGTTGAAATGGAGCCCTTTCTTCTTTGGTATTTCAATTCTAGCTTATATATTCATAATGCATCATTTGGGCACAGAGCATGCTGTGATGATTTAGTTTCACAATGATTTATCGAAATCACTTAAAAAAAATTTTTTTTTTAATGAATTTTATTTTTCAACATGCCAATTAGAATATTTCTGAATCATGCTGTTTCTAACAGCTATCACCCCCCTGTCAGTAGCTTGTTGTTGGTAAGTAAGTTAAAGATTGCATCGTTTTTTAATGTATGCTTTGGGTCCATGTATCGAGGCCCTGAAAATGTAACATGACCCTGAATAGCTAATGCTAAACGTTGGGAGCTACTGGCTAATTTAATAGCCAGTTTAAGCCCTGGCTCTAAAACGGGTTCTTCTTCTCTCTGGGGTTGTCCCTGCACATTCTCACCACCTTTTAAAAATGGAAAGGAAATGTGCTTGTTTTATTTGGTGCTCAACAGCAAAGCAACACAAACTTCACACTGAACTAAAATGAAGTAGCAGCAGATTCAAATAAATGCAGTGTGGAGGTTTGTGTGCTTTTGAGTATGGTAATGATCAGTGTGTGTTTATCTTTACTACGACACAAGTAAAGACCACCGACTCTGGTGATGGACATGCACGGTTTCTCCCTCTTCTAGAAGAGTTGGCAGCACTGGGTTATAGGATATGATGGAGAAAGAATTGAGCTTTCCAGCTGACAGTTGGCACGCCAATCTGGGCATACGTGAAATTGGCGATTATATAAAGCGGAACAACTAGCTTGTTCTTTGCCTAGCTCTTACCTCCCGGCTTTGCAATGGCTTGTACATCAGGGGGTCATTTGGGGTTTGTGGTCTAAAGTAGGAAAATACACTTAAAACAACCCCAGAGCAGCTTCTTCAGCAGAACTCTTTCCAGCGGCTGTACATGTGAACATTCGTTTTATTGCGCTTATTCACAATTATGAACATAAATATAGTTTTTTTATAACATGCTGGTACTTCTTGACTGCAACTGTCTCTGGTTGCTTGAGCTATAGGAAATGGTTACAATCAGAAAATAATATTAAACATTGGCTATTTGTTTTAGACGAATAATTGTGTAATATACGTGCGTACGATCACTGGAGTTGCAGCATTGCTGCACAAGCTCTTTTGGAGTTGCTTGAAGTGCAATACTTGTGCTTTAGATCAGGAACCTCTGAACGCTTCATCTGTTACTGCAAAGCCAGCAGGTTATCGGAAACTTCTCTAAATATCTAAAATATCTTTCATCGCACAGAATAACTCTCTGGGGAAAATCCATAACATACTGAAACTGAAATAACTTTTCTTTGTCGGTTAGTTTTACTTTCATATGTGTTCAATGACATTTTTTGCAGTGGTGCATATAAATGATAAATATCCATATTTGAGAGTGAGGCTGCTAAAAATCGAAGTCATTTTAAGACTTTTTGCTCAAGAAAATTTGCTCAATTAACGACAATAAAACCTCTTTGCCCAGTTGATATATCAACACACTTTGTTTAAAAAATAAATAAAAATACTGCAGTTATAGGTATGTTGATGAAGATAATTATATTAAAAGCAAGGTAAACCTTTTAAAAAAAATTAAATTAAATTTAAAAAAAACTGCTGTTCAAAGAATTTTCTGTTCAGTTGCTGTATATAACCCAAATATTGTGAGGATGTGAAGAGGGAAACTCGCCTCAACCACCTCAAATATGTTTATCCTTCACCTGTAGGGCGTGATTTACTAAAACTTCTAGCGTGTGCAAAATCTTTTGGCACATGTAAAACTAATAACACAACTAATGGTTGGTGCAAAAGAAATACCATGAGCAATCATTGGGTGCGCTACAAGGGTTTGCACATCCAAAAGGTCTTAGTAAATCCCTAGTGTGATGTAGCCATTTTGCACCAGAACGCTGATCACACATTGGCTTAGGTGGAGAGGAAGGAAATTATTGAGCCAATTACACGTGGGCACAATAAGGTGCCCAGTTTGAGAGTCAGTTTGGCCATTTCCCAGCACATGGTGAAACCCGTAGCCTTTGTGTAGTGCCACGATAACAGTGAGTCTGGACTGCAGTTTAGCGTCTCATCTAAAAGATGGCGTCTCCTACAGCTCAGTACCCCCATCTCTGTACTGGGGTTCGTTTCATTCAGCCCCACCAGCTCCATGTCTAGCAGCTGTGTACTTCTCTGGAGGTCTTCCATCCATGTACTCATCAAGCCTCCTGTTCTTTGCTCCGGCCATTTGGCAGGAGAATGGCGTATGTGGTGGTATGGCTGCTGGCATGAAATGGCCTATAATCTTTTAACATGGAAGTTAAAGGGAAAACATCCAGGCTAAAACACTTCAACTTTGTTAGAATTCACTTTTTGGTGATTTAAAATGCAACCCAAATCCTATTGTCCTGTTTTGTGTAGTATTTCAATTTTCCGCAGCTAAACTCGAGTTTTGTAGACGATGTGACGTCACAAGGTGGTATTGCCTCAGCAGGCACAGTGCATTTTAATATGAGAGTGTGTTGTCTTAAGTTTCTGTAGCACCAACTATAAGTATCAGATATTAGTTTCAGAAAAATTAGGGACAAGAAGTCGGCTTTTGCCTTGAATCCCAGCTGGTCAACTTTCCGCAGTACTCGTACTGAGAAATCACCCGTTTTTTTCTGTGCTTGCAGCCTCAATAGTCCACAATGCAACAGTGTGGCTTTGCAGCGGATCGGGGGCGTCACAACCATCTTCACTTGGTGGCCTTTGCTGCCATCCTGATCTGTAACAGAATTGATTAACTTTAAGCTACTGTATACTAGACCTGGCATTGAAGTCAATATTTAAGGTGGCTTTAGCGTACATTACACTTCAAAAAATGCCTTTCTAGAAGACCAGCATTGTGAACAATAGCAGCGAGTTTGTCACTGCCTGTAGTAGTGAAACTATGACGTCTTGGTGAAGTCATCCTTGGGTTGACCCTTTGGTGTGTACCGAAGACACATAGCGAGAGTTTCACTTGCTCAAGCGAGAATACATTTTCTTGGTTTAAAAAAAAAAAAAAAAAAAGCAGACATTGTTCCTCGGCAACAATATTAATCTCAGTTTTGTCGTCTTTAGTCTGTGTACATATGCCATTTCTGCTCATGTTCTCTTCTGTCCATCAAAAAGAACTAGTCTATTTTTGTCAGGTGGGATACTGCCAGCGTCATGTCTACCCCGTGCTTCTCTTCTCTGATGAGACTATACTAGACCTATACTAGTCCTATTAGGAATAGATTGAAGTTTAAAAAAAAAATGTTTTGCTTTATTCTTCTCTGAGCGTGCAGTTTGACACGCTTCAGCTTTTACACATGATTTATGATTGCCCCGCCCCCATACATGTGCAGATATGTCACAGGTGGTATATGATGTTTTTTTATTCAGTTAGATTTTCTCAGCTGAATTTTGCTCTATGTTGTTGACCTTTTAATATGTCTTAATATTGAGGTCCTAATGTGAGAAAAGGGTCTGTTGCATTTTTAAAGCTTGGCAGAATTGAAACAAAGTTGTTGGTTGAGTATGACTAATAGCAAGTCCATCTGGATCATCTACATCCCAGAGAGGCATTAGCAATGAATGTTTCTGTGTTGAAGTCTTTAGAACTTTATTTATTTTATTTTTTTTAACGATCTTTATCACTTAGATGGCTCTCAAACATCTAGCAGTGTTCGTAGTTGTAAGTCAGTGGTAGGTTATACTATTGCATAGAAGTGTTGGGTGTAGGTGTATTTCCATGATAAATACCCAAATTAAAGTGAAATAAGATGTCATGCTCTGAAATAGAGAACCGAATTTGCTTCTGTAATGTCGTTATGTAATGAATGCACATTTGATTTGATTGACAACACAATCCCTTTCCCCAGTGCTGACACTGCTCATAGATACTAAATTTTAATTTTCAGAACCTTTATTTGCTGCCAACTTAACAAGGTCATATGAGAATTTTAGCTTGGCAACAGTAGTAATTTAGTTTAATTGAAATTGGATGATTCTTACGATTCAATGGAGGTTGACTTTGTGAAAATTCCAGTGATTGACTGGAGTGTAGTTTTCCATACTAATAAGTTTTGGGCTGTGTCCGAATCAGAGCCCTATCTACTGCACCCTGTCTCCTGCATACAGTGCGCTGGCAAAAGTGTGCCGTTTAATGTGCGCTGTTTAGCAGTACGCAAAAAATATCCGCTATACTATTTTCCAACCGTACTGAGAAAAGGTCGTTAGACGTCCCACCCTTGCGTGGCCATGTCACGTGTTGTTTTTGTTGTATTTGAAGAAAAAGGTCAGTGAAGCTGCGCCTCGTTTTTTTAAAGCGAAGCTCACGTCATGTTTATGCGACCAAAACAATTGTGTACTTCTTGAAAAGTGTGCTCACGAATATACTCCGCGAAACCCCAGAAGTAAGTGCGTCATCCGGGTGTTTCAAGTATACTGCAATTTGAAAAAAGGTCATCCTATCTACTCACCAAGGCTACTCAATAGTGTGGAAGAGTGCTGATTCGGACACAGCCTTGGTTTTGAATGTTCAGTTAATGCATATGGGAACCTGATGAATGTTATGAAAGCTCATGTTTTGCAACACCATGCTGCTTCATACTAACATACTACTTTGCTTGTGTGTTTCTCTTGGATTAGTCTAACAAAGGGAATGGCGCTCAGTTTTTGGTAAAATTCAATTTTACACAAAATGTATTGGGAATAGTTTACAACATTTTTTTTATGGAGGTTGGTATTGTGGTAATGCAAGAGAGATTAAGCGAGGTGTTAAAATATGGCAGGTATTCCCTCTGCATTAAAAATTGTGCTTTCCATTGGCAAGTCACATTTTAACGGTAAAATACAACAAAAAAAAGGCTGGTATAACCACCAAGGTCAAACAGGAAGCAGAGAGTTTATGAAACTTTTACACAGTAGTGTTCCGTTTCTTATGGTACATTATGGCTATAGACACACTCAGGTCTTCTGTAAAAGAGAAGAAACTGAATTTGGCCTCGTTACATAATTCCTGTATCGACATCTCCCAAAAACGGCATCCCCCTAAAACGGTATCCCCCCAACACTCCTTCATTTCGCAGAGTGAGATGCTGCTTTGTAATTTTAAAGCGTCTTGTTGCTAATCAGCAAATAGTTTTCTGAACCAAGAGTTCTACAATCTTACTTGTGCTCTTGATCACAAAGCAGCTACTACCTGTAGTCAACCTCTGCTGCTGGTTTATGCACGTATGCTCATGCTCATTTGAATCGTAACTGGACTTTAAAGTTGTTTTTGATACCTTCTCTAATAGGAGTCTGTGCGTCCGTGTGTGTGAGAGATCTGTGAGCGGGAAACACCGTACACCCCAGAAGAACACCCTAAGAACATGCCCAAACATGCCCAAAGAACACCCTACACCCCAGCTAGCCCCCTTCACCTCTAAACTGCACCTGGGTTCATCCAACCAAACTATAGCACTTTTGCCTGCCTGCACCTGGGTTCATCCAACCAAACTCTCTAGCACGTTTGCCTACCCTAACACATGATAAGGTGTAAATAATTTTTCTGGTTTCAGAGCCTGTGGTTGTTTGTTCCTGTTAGTTCGATACTTACTAGGGTGGCTTTGTTCTTTATGATGTAAATTAATGTTCATTCAGGTAGTTGGCAAGTTGTCCATAGAGTTACACTTGTTTTGTCTTGGAACTATACTCTCCTCTAGGTAATTACTGCACTTCTCTGACTCTTTGCACTTGTGTTTGTAAGTTGCTCTGAATATGAGCATCTGCTAAATGGCAGTGATGTTTTATATGAATTTTGACAGTTTTTTAACTGCCGCATTGAGATGAATGGAATTTCCTGTCAGTTCTCTAGCCTCAAGGATTCCACAGCTAGCCTTTTGAAAAGGAAAAAAAAATCTCAGGTTGCTGAAATCATTCGTTAGTGATCACTCAGATTTTGTAAATTTGCAGGACCACTGAAATGAGGAATGTCCATTTCCGTCTGCCATCGGCTACGATTTTACAGCGTGTACAATAAATGTATGGTCGTTGTTCGGAAATTATGTTAAGTATGTGTGTCAGAAAGGTGTAAAAGTGGTAAGTGACCTACCTGGCCCTCAACATTTTTATTGAAGAAATGTAACCACATCAGCAACAGGAACTTGAGGTTTAGAGTTACAAAGTACTTGTTCAAATCTTTCCTCAAACAGCACCAATGTAGATGACAATTTTTCCCGGGCACTGCACTATGGCTGCCCACTGCTCCTAAATAGTTAGGATGGGTCAAGAAATAACCCCACAGGGTAAAGTATAACTTAACTTAATTTGCCCATATTATAGCCAGGTCATTTGAATACCGTAGTTGCTTATAATTTTGTATCCACAGTTGAAGTTGAGCATCTTATGAAGTTGTCACTGTTTTTACAGTAATACCCTTTCTGCATTGCATAATTAAGCTAATTTTATTATGCACAAATACTGTTGTGCACCATTTTGTTAGGGCCGGTACATCTTACTTTTATGCTTTCACGTAAAGCCTACATTTGTGACATACATGTGACACACAGTCAGCTAAATTGTTGTGTACTCTTGTGAGTATAAAATAGAATAAAAAATGATGTGGTTGTTTTGAGGAGAATTAAGCCAAATATTTGCAATGGTCTCCAATAAGAACTTTATAAATTGGTCACAGATTCAGCTATAGTGTGATGTAGCCTATAGCATTCCCCCATGCTGTCAGTTAGCTCCCCTATTGCAGAGTCAACCAGCTGTTTAGCACTAATGACCCCGTTTCAGTTTTATTCACATTATAACTTCTTTACCTTTATGCGAATGGGAACACACACTGAAGTAGTGGGGCCGTCATCTTGTTCCTGTTTCTGCTTGGTTTCAAATATTGACCGCAGACCGAATGATCCACTTTAGCAGTGTTTGCGGTCACATTGTGTCCACACACACAAAGGCCCCTGACAGCTTCCACTTTTGGACGTCGGTGGTTTAGGGTTCACATGCATAAGAGAAATGGTGTCACGACAGCAGAGGGCGTGCACATGTGCGCAACCTATGTCGTTCTTTCAAAAACTCTTAATTGAAATTCTGACTGTTTTCAGACTTGAGAAATGTGTAAGGAGCTAGGCTATTAACCTAATTGTCTTTTTGAAAGGTGGTGAAAAAGGGGTTGTGTGTGTGTATATTACTGTTTGGAGAAGAAGAAACTAAGATGCATGTTTAACTGGTTTTGACAGGCTTTTAATTTCCATTTATCCTTTTATGTACAAAGGGTGTTTTGTTTTTTTTCTTCTTCACTTTGAGCAAAAAGAGACATTTTTGAGGGAAATTGTGTGAGTCATGAATGTGCCTCACATCACCTGGTTACGTTTAGTTTGGATCTCCTGTGTGCGCATGTGAATGCATGTACACATTATTGATTACCTTTCCAGGTTTCCTTGACAACTGCATTCAGATATTTATCCTAACATCATCGCCATGGGCTTTCCTGCTGACAGGCTTGAGGGTGTCTACAGAAATAATATCGATGACGTCGTTCGGTGAGTGCTTATTCTTATATTTTATTGAGCTGTTGTTTTCTGCATCCCACAAATTGTATTTTAAAAAATATATATTTATATATATAACGGTTTCTTCCCATATTTATTTATTTATTCATTTATTTTATGATTTCTAAGTATTTTTTCTTTTTTCTTTCTTTCTGGAAAGCACTGTGTGACAACCTTTTTGCAAATATACCACAATAGTGATTTTAAATCCTGTCATGTACACCGTATTCGAAACTGAAATGTTATTGCATAGTTGTAAAGTGGTAAACTGTCAGCCACAGGAAGTGAATAAAATGGTAAACTCCTTGGTAAATGAAAGGCAATATGTGCAGATCAGAGGCTACTATGCAGCTGTGGCCTATTAATTAGGCAAATAAATGACCAACATGCATAGTTGTATATAGAAATACTTGACGGGCCTGATCGCCCATAATGATGTTTAACATGGCAGTCAGGTGAGGCCTTAGTGAGTGAGTTTGAGATTGCTGATGTTTCGCACGTAGCATTTATGTGAGAATGGAACTTGGAGAGAAAGTACAATATTATTATATTACACTGTGTCAGTTCAAAGGGCAGGAGAAAACGCAGATTTCAACTCAACGAGTGCAGCCAGTTTCATCAAGAACAGCAATGGCTAGTTTTGGCAAATTTTCTCAGTAAAGTAGTACCTGATAGTGTCCAGCACTATCGAAAACGATTTTATTTAGTCTCACAGCCCTGTTAAGCAGCTTAATTTTGGTGTTTCTGTTTATTTGTGCAGTATCTTTACCAGCCCTTTGATGTTATGCTATCAATCGCCTTTTTCAGTCTACAGACACCTTTTCCCGTCCACTGCAGGATAACATTTTCACTGGTTCAGTTTCTGGTCTTAAATATGCATTTTTGTCTTTGAGCATTGTCATTTCTCATCAGCATTGAATAGGGAATTCTGTACGGAAGAATGAAATGTGAACAGCACATTTTAGGGGATGTTCACTGGCTCAGGAACTCCAGGCTGTGTTTATTTTTTGGAAAATAATAACAGTTTCTTTCCTAATAGGTTTCTGGATTCTAAACATAAAAACCGTTACAAGATCTATAATCTGTAAGTATACTTTGACCTATACTTTTTCCTTGCATCCAGTATTGTAAATATAGCGTGTGCATAATTGCTTCAGTACATTTGTGACCCCCACACTTGCATGTACCTGGAATTCATGCCTCCCGTTTCCTTTCTAGATGTGCAGAAAGACACTATGATGCTGCCAAATTTAACTGCAGAGGTAAGACGCTGGAGCCGAAATGGAAGCGTTTCCTGTTTTTTCAATTTATAATTTTTTTTGTGTCGGGGAGGGGAAATGTGGCTTAATCGAAGTGTCGTATTCACAGTTGCACAGTACCCCTTTGAAGACCACAACCCGCCCCAGCTAGAGCTGATCAAACCCTTCTGTGAAGACCTCGACCAGTGGCTAAGCGAAGACGACAATCACGTGGCGGCTATCCATTGCAAAGCAGGGAAGGGGCGGACGGGCGTGATGATCTGCGCATACTTGCTTCACCGAGGGAAGTTCCTCAAAGCACAAGAAGCGCTGGACTTCTACGGTGAAGTGAGGACCAGAGATAAGAAGGTGAGCCATTGGCTCCTCCTATAACACAATTATTGTTTTCTGATGCGTTTAGCTAGTTTTTGCTCATTTTCAACCAGTAAACTTGTGCCTGATGTGTCCAGCACTATCGAGAACAGTTTTATTTTGTTGTATTAAGGTTGTTTCATGTTAATGGTATATTAAATGTTGTATAAAAAACTCAATTTAGTTTAAAGGTAAGAATGGATGAGTTAATGTGTATAGCATTTCAGCACAGGTCTGCGTTTTTACAAAGTAAGAGCATGCTCTTCCTAAAAATGCTTGCTTGAGTTCCCATTTCATAGTAAAAGACCTGTATTAGCATAGTAGGCGCAGCTTGTCTCCGATATAGACTTTGGCACAGATTTATAGGAGTATATTTGCTTTAAGGCTGATGATTAATGACAAAAAAAATTCAAGGAGTCGTATGGTATTTCTAATTTTCATTTATGAATTTATTTTTTTTTGACATCAAATTCAAATGTCACCTTCCTCTTTGATTTTGCTATCATCTGTGCATACTATGCGGTGTTGTTTTTGGATATGAATAACGTTGTTTGCAGTGTGCGATGGCCTGGTTCCAGTCGTCGAATGACATTTTGCACATTCGCGTGTGTGTGATTGCTCCACAGGGCGTGACCATCCCCAGTCAGCGGCGGTATGTCTTGTACTACAGCTTTCTGCTGAAGAACCAACTGGAGTACAGACCGGTGGCGTTGCTTTTCCACAAAATGATGTTCGAGACGGTACCCATGTTCAGTGGCGGGACGTGCAGTGAGTACCTACCTCGCCCCTCCTCTGCGGTTCTACGCGGCGCTTTTGACGTTTCGCTGGTTTGGGAGCCCGCCCTGTTCCTCTTCGCGGTAAAGCCTCACCTGTAGGCCTCGGGCGCATGCTTATTCCCTCTCGCACACAAAGCTAAGGCTAGCGTTTATGTAAAATTTCGCAGAGCCTCTCGCTGGTCCGCTTACCTTATAGCTGATTTGGGTTTTCCCCAGTGCTTGGCAGGCCTGTTGAGAAACATGCACACAGAGTTGCATTAGATTACACTCATTAGCAATCAAATGACTTGGAGTGAAAGTTAGAATTGCTGTGTAGCATAGTTTTGTCCTACAGTCAGTTTTTGTTTGAGTGCAGTATCTCTTGTGTGAGGGCTGTCTCCCAAATCTACTGTATTTTTCTCTACACAACTGTCCTCTCATTCCCAGGGGCCTGATTCTGAATTTTCCATTTTCACTTTCACACACAAAGCCTTTTCGGTCTATTTTGACTATTCATGCGTAGAGCTTGCCTGTTGTTGTTGTTTTATTAATTTATGCTGTTGTTTAGGGCGTTGTGTGTGTGTGTGTGTGTGTGTGTGTGTGTGTGTGTGTGTGTGTGTGTGTGTGTGTGTGTGTGTGTGTGTGCGTGCGTTAGCTCCTCACTATGAGCTGGACCATTCTGCCAGAAACACTGCTAATAGGGTCGCACATCAATGATTCACATGAAGGGTACAGAGACACTTTATGCTACCGGAGATATTAAGTGCTAGGCCGCTGAGTATACACACACACACAGACACACACACACAGACACAGACACACACACAGACACACACAGACACACACACACAGACACACACACACACAGACACACACACACACACACACACACACACACACACACACACACACACACAGACACAGACACACACACACAGACACACACACACAGACACACACACACACACAGACACACACACACAGACACACACACACAGACAGACACACACAGACAGACACACACAGACAGACAGACACAGAGACACAGACACACAGACACACACACACACACGCATATGCAGAATTTGTTAATTTATTGAAGTATTTTAAAAAAAAAAAAAAAAATTGTATTTGTATTTTTTTTGACCGAGTTGTGAAGACAAGGAGCTGCTTTATTTGAAGTCGGGCTCAAGTTGTTCTTCCTCAGTTTGTGACTTTTATGGCATAATCACAAGCGTGCATGTTGATGCCGTTAGACATTTATATCGCCCTAATTATTTAATGTTGTGTGTAAATATAGATTTCATATGTCTATGCATTTAGGATGAGTATATACTGTATGTCTAAATCTCATCCTGGTTATGAATCAGCTCTCTTAATTCTTCTGTGTCGTTAAGGACTGTATTTAAAAACCAGTGTGAACAGATTCCACATGGATAGAGGAAAGGCGGTGTTCAGCGCAGTGTTGTGGCAATGCATAGTCCAGTCTACACACCACGCCACAACAATCTATACACACAATTTGTATTATACGTATATAAGTGCTGCAGGATCGTAATATATTTCAATGTGTTCATTTCTGGAAGGGATCACACAGCTGGCAGGGCGCTTGATGTGACGAATGAGTCGCTGGTTGTGTTTTGGATGTTTGCGGTCTCGCTGCGCCTCTCGCGCTCTGGCCCCTTTTTTTCTCGGTTCCTCTTCTGTATTCATTTTAAAAATGGAAAGGACAGGTTAAAAAAAATAAAAAATGAGTCACTTCCTGCATCGCTAAACCACTGCTTTTCTTTTACGTGCAGATCCGCAGTTTGTGGTGTACCAGCTGAAGGTGAAGATCCACACCTCGAACCCGGGCCACACTAGGCGCGAAGACAGGTACCTCTTCTTCGAGTTTCCACAAGCCCTCCCCGTATGCGGCGACATCAAAGTGGAGTTCTTTCACAAGCAAAACAAAATGATGAAAAAGGTTAATGACATTTTTACATTATTTATTCATTTATTTTTAGTCCTATTATTAAAATATCTTTGATGTTACTTTAATGATTTATTTTGGTTGGTACTCATTATTTGACATCAATGTCCAAAGATATGAAATGTATTATATAAATGACTATTAATCCAGGATGTTATATATTCACTTGTAAGCAAAAGCTGTCGCAGTGCAACTGGTCATGTGATCAGTGGTGGAAATTGTTTGAAGGGAGCTGATATGCTGTTCTGACAGCAGAAGGTGAAACCATAATATGGTTGTTCAACAAGAATCCCCCTACCCTTTCAAAAATCTGAAGAAGAAAAAACCAGCAGATTTTTCACCACAAAATGATGACTGCAAGAACCACTGAAATGTCACCATTACAAAATTACCAGCGTTCTTGTAGCATTAACTACGGTCTAGTGCAGGTGCAGCAATGGAGGCCGGACGTTTTGAAATGTTGTGCTCGACAGCAGAAGAGTTTTACTTGTTTTAAACATTTAAGACATACAGTAGGTAGACATGGGTACTGTATTGAGCTGAGCAGTGTAAATCTAGGTGATAACTCATTAATATTATCCAATCTTCGACCTAGTTGCAAGAGCAGATTATGTGCTTGTTGCTTCTGCTACCGATGTACTGTCTTTATCCAAGTAGAGCTACTACACGAATGTACTATCTATTGCATTGAGGATATCATGTCTATTGTTTTGAGAAAGTGGCATTGTTCAATGTACTTGCCAAGTGAAGCCGTGATTCTTTAGCTTTGCGTTAACTGGCTCAAAATGCATTTTACCGTTAACTGGCTCAAAATGCATTTTACCGTTAACTGGCTCAAAGCTCGGAGATTTAAAAAATAAATAAATAAATACCTTTTATTTTACAAAAAAAACTTTAAAAAATCTTAGATGCATTAAAATGGCCACTTTCCGCGGTAATAACTGCTGAGAATATTTTTGCCATTTCTTTCTACAAGGGCAGACGTATGGTACTGAAAGTCCGCAGCAACACTGCTGTAGAAGTTCCCACAGGCGTGTTGCACTTGTGGGTTTCTTCTTTTTGACCTTTCTGTCAAATTCGTTCCAAATTTGCTTGATTTTACTTTTCTTGCTGGAAAATGGAAATAATTTGTTCACCTGTTTATTTAGCCAGATACTGCTTTTTTATTAACTAAAACAATTTGGTCACTATCCTGTGAAATAAAAGATTATTTTTAACTTCTGACTATTCACTTCTTACCTTGTGCCATTTGAGGTTATTTACAAAAGTTAAACTGCTTTAAATGACACTAAAAACAGAGTAGGAAAATACAACTAATGTGCGCAGCAGTTATGCGCACTATTATGGATTGCTTCCGTTTCTCTGTAGCACATTAATTGCAAATGAATGCACTGCTTTCTAAATAAAAGCAAAATATGGTGGTCTACTTGAAATGTGCAGCAGACCAGCCTCCATTTAGGGACTCTTACTCTGACACTAGGGAGTGACAATCAGCTCCCGTGCTGGTGACTGAGGCTGTGTCCGAATACGACCGAGACACCCTTTTCAGTGCGCGTATTTCAGTCCACTACATCAAAATGCTTTTGGCTTTTTCTCACAAATGGGGGCACTTAAAATACCAGCATGAACCTCTTATTTTGAGGGAATTCAGGCGCTCACTATCTGCAGAACTGTGCAGTCAATTTCAGTAAGTAACCCGGAAGTAAAAGCGTAAAAGACGGAGAGAGTATATGTCATATCTATGGTACAAGAGTGGGTCATATTACGAAATACTCTTTTTATTTTTGTTAATTCATAATCTATACTTTGTAACAATCATACATGTTGTTAGGTCAGACTACTTTTGAAAGCTATTTGGATATAATTCAACTATGCGAGTAAACGGACAATAATATAACGGCCAACACTGTCAAATCAATTTCATGATGCGTCAAATATTGTATTGAAAATGCATGGCTTGCATATTTATTTCAGAAATAATGATATCCATTAACTGCACATCAGTGTACAACAGCTGACTCCCAAGTTAACTCTTGCATCCAACGTGAGATCAAACCGTTTTATTTAATTTCTAAAAGTCCCACATATGAAATCCCAATGAAAGCATCTCTAATGTCTATAATGCTAAAGCGGTTTTGTGACCGCTTGCTTACTTGTCCTGACTCTGTCATCAAACAAAAAACATCTTTGGCTCGTACGTTAAAGTTTTTTGTTGTTAGTTCTTGGATTTAAATAATATATATTTTTTTTTTAATTTAAAGAGAATTATATTTCACAAACATGTTTCTCTATTAAAAAATTTTTTTTTTCCCCCCCAATTTGGAAGGTCGAATCATGTTTAACCTCACTCATGACAAGCATAGATATTTGAGATATAACTAGAATGAACATTTGAAGAATATTGAAGTAAATACTTATGGGTGTACACTGATTTGTATTTCAAATACTAAAATTTTAGTATTGGCAATTTAGTATTTAAAAAATGTTTTTATTGCGATTGTTATGTGATGAAGGGTGGCCATTTTGGTGTATCTTTCCTAAAGAGTGGCTGTGTATTTTTGTTCGGTCAGGATAAGATGTTCCACTTTTGGGTGAACACCTTCTTCATCCCCGGGCCAGAGGAGAACTTTGAGAAGCTGGAGAACGGGAGCTTGCTGACGGAGATGGAGGGGATCCAGCCCTCAGACCGAGGGGACGACAGGGATTACCTCATCCTGGCGCTGACCAAGAATGACCTTGACAAAGCAAACAAAGACAAAGCCAACAGATACTTCTCGCCAAACTTCAAGGTGGGTCTCCGCACTCGGGAAGCTCGAACGCGGGATGCCGTTTTTATCGTTTCGACGTTCGCTTTGCCAGGGGGCTCTGCTTCTTAGCGACCCTTGATAATATCCGTGACTGTTGGTTGTCAGCTCTGATTTGGTGACACGAGGCAGACTGGACGCAGATACTTTTTCCCCTCGTATAAAATGTTTTTGTTTTTACAGACGAGTGTTTTGCGTGCTTTACTGGATAATTTTTCCTCGCAAGCCCTTGTAAATCAGTAAGAAGATACTTTAAGAGCGGTGATCTGCTATGTAGCTATATACATTAACTACTGATCGCAGTAAGTATTGAACTAACTGACAACATCTAATAAACGGCCACAGTTCTCGCAAATATCCAGTGTAGGCCGCTCTTCAGGGTGAGGAACAGGGGGAGCAGCAGCCATCTTGGAGTGAGGAGGAGGAGGAGGAGGAGGAGGTTTAACCTCAAAGATTCTTGAGTTGGAGGAGGAGCAGCTATCAAGTTAGAGTGAGCGGGAGTTTAAGAAGGACCTCAGGTTGCTCGAGTCGGAGAAAGAAGAGCAGCCTTTTCGGAGTGAGTAGACCGAAGACCAGGTTGGACTGTGTGAGTAGAGGGATGGAGTAGTTCTCACCTCCGTTACAATGTGTTTTGGTGTATTTCACAAAACGTCTATCAAATGAATAGTTGGAGAGGATATTTGCTGGCATTGCCCAAATTCAAGCACAAGGTCTTTTGAATTGTAACAGATTAATTCCTGATGCATTTAAACAAAGGTCCTTGTGAAAGCATATGGAAATATTCCCGGCAATAAGATACAGGAAAAGGTCTTTTGAAGCAGTATTGTTATGTAGATGAAAAGATTCAGGAGAAATTGTCCCCTTAGAATCCCCACAAGAAATGTGTTGTCTGAAGCCTCCAATCGAGCCCACCGATGATATTAGGGTGCCACAGTTCTTTCTTCGGTCATTCCAGAGGATTTGTTTTAGGTGCACAAGCTCCCGAAGCCCCTCCCCCACCATGAAGCCTGGGGGGATTTTTTTAAAAATTATTCTGTGTTATTAAAGTGATACTGCAGTCAAAAACCGACTTTTTGCGTTGAAAACCGATGTTTTGGGTTAGACTATGATCATACACAACAGTTTTTATTCGAAAATTTCATATTGCGTCGAAGTGGGTGTCGTCTGAGTTTCTGTGTCGGCTTACCATGTGCTGCATTTCTGGGGATTCGTGACGTCCCGAAATCTTTAGCATAAAAACAGGTGGAGTCTCGGCTAGTAAAGTGAACAGAGAAGCAGGAGGGGGGCTGAGTCAGTTCACCAAGACACACCCTTTCACTCATATGACCTTGTGGCATCAGCGTCATATAACCACACCGACCCACGGCTCCAAGTTCAAATTGAAGCTGTAAAAAAGGGCTTAGAAAAGCGATTGCAGTATTACTTTAATGCTTGAGATTGGCGCCCCCTGTCTTGTAAGGGAGTATTACAGCGGTTTTTGCATAGTTTGAATAAAGACTTCTTCAAATGTAGTAACGGTATGTAAAAGTGTTTTTTTATTTAATTATTTTTATTTGCACTGAGCTGTAGGTAGCCTAGAGATTAGCAGATAACTACAGTGGCAAAAAGACTCACATGTCGCCTATATCTTGTTAACGGAACATAAGTTTTGGAATTTTTCTGCCAGCCCAGGTTTTGCTAAAACATCTTAACATTGTTGGTGTACATGTTTAGATAAGCATAGCCTACAATGTAAACCTGCACAGGAGTGCTGCCATTTTGAATTCGAATTGCTTTTTATCATGTCGTTCTACACGCTCCTACATATGGCGATGTGCTTTTCTTTCTTCTCAGGTTAAGCTGTTCTTCACGAAAACCGTGGAGGAGCTGTCCAACTCGGACGCCAGCAATTCGGCGTCGGTCACCCCGGACGTTAGCGACAATGAACCCGATCACTATCGATACTCGGACACCACTGACTCTGACCCAGAAAACGAACCTTTCGACGAAGAGCAACAGATTACAAAGGTGTGAAATATTTTTATCGGAAGAAAAGAAAAAAGGTTTGCTCCGGAGGAAAGAGGGAATAAAACAAACAAAGGACAACACTTGAATATGAACTTTAAAGAAAGAGCTTTTTTTTCCAAATGGCAATAGAACATTTACGTTGTGTTTAATGCCACCGATTATAGGAAGAGTTCACCTGACCAATTTTTTCTTTGTTTTGCCCCCGTACATCCGCAAAGGTGTTGACAGTGTTGCCCAGTGGAAAGAGGTTCCATAGCTGTTATGTATATACCTATTTGTGTCAAAAAGACAATGGATAAAAAAAGCAAAGCAATCAGGAGATGGGAGACGAGATCCAGGAGAGTTTGAGTGACATATGAGCGTGCTGCTCCGTCTCCTGTTTAAACCAAGGCCAGTGCTTTTGTCTGTTTTTCTGTAGCCCTCCTCCACCGCTTCCCAGCCACCTCCCCTTCTCCGCCAGTCTCTGCCCCCTTTCTCCTCAAACCCCGCCTCCTTACTCCCGAACCTCCCCTTCTCCACCAGTGTCCGTCCCCTTTCTCCTCAAACCCCGCCTCCTTACTCCCAAACCTCCCTGTCTCCACCAGTCTCTCCCCCCTTTTTTCCTCAAAGCCTCTCCTTCTCCACCAGTCTCTCCCCATTTCCCCTCAAACCCTGCCCCCTTACCCCCAAACCTCCCTTTCTCCACCAGTCTCCTCCCCATTTTCCCTCAAACCTCGCCCCCTTACCCCCTCCAAAACCTCCCCTTCTCCACCAGTCTCCGCCCCCTTTTCAATCAAAGCCCCACCCCCTTATTCGCCAAAACCTCCCCTTTTCCACCAGTCTCCTCCCCCTTTCCCCTCAAAGCCCCACCCCTTTCCCCTCAAACCTCCCCTTCCCCACCAGCCCCCCCCCCCTACTGTGAATGCTTCTCGTGCTGTTTGCAGGCTATCACATGACCTGGCGTCTGCGCGGTGGAAACTGCATGTCAGGACTGTGCAGTCTATGTTTATTATGAATAGACTTTACAACATCTAAGCATTTGCCATTTCTTCACTGTGTATTCTGTTGAAAATATGCAGAAAACGGCGTCCTATGTAATTGTCAATGTTTTTTTTTTTTTATTCAAAGATAATAAAAAATATAACACACAAAACAGCAGGGAAACGGTGTTGCAATAATGTTAACACTACATTTAAACGGCAAAGCGGTGTGCATGTTATTGGAAATTTAATGTCCATGATTAATAAATGGTGCACAGTGTTTTTTTTTCTAAAAGAGGTTTCTCCCGTCGTTTAAAACTCACATTGTGTTAAGGGCAGACGGTTGACAAACAACATGAAACACTTCAGTGAATTGTGTGGATATAAAATGTGTCTATATCAGGCAGTTTCAGATGGGATTGTTCATTGTGCAATGCACAGAACAACCCTATTCATCAAGCTAGAAGTCATTTCCAGTATTCATCTGCGAATATTTCATTTTTTGGAGTACCAGTACAATAGCCTGTTGTTGTTGTTTTTTTTTGTTTTTTGTTTTGTTTGTTTTTTTAAAACTGGTTAATACTACAGTAAACTACCCCCCTTTACCTTGGAAAATATTGTGTTTGATTGTGCAGGGCTCGCCTCTCAAATTTAGTTTCCGCACACAGCCTGACAAGGCCAATATAAATCGAGATAATTTCTGTATCTGTAACAGTGGTGCTTGCAAACTGCCAAACCGCGTATATTTGACGTAACGCTGTGAAACGTAGCAGCCAATAATCTTTGGCTATATCCATATGGTGCAAGCTTAGAGAAATGCACTATGTGTGTGGAAGTGACGGACAATGCAGAGGCTGCCTCCGCTTCTGAAGCAGGCTTTGTTGTTCTTTCGAAGCGGTCTCAGGCCATCTGGATTGTAGCTAAAGATTTTAATGAGCCTCGAGCTCGCTTCTGAAATAAAAAAACAGTTTTTACTAATATCGCAACGTTTTTGCCAAGCACAACCGATTGTCATAATGCTACAGTATCCAATTTAACACATTCTCTTCCCTTGCTCTCTTCTCTCGAGTGAGCCATCTCGTGACGCGATTTGCGATGTGCGGCAAGCGTACTTAACAGGTGCTCTGCAAGGGAGGGTTGACGGGAAACAAACCAAAACAGCACTGAATGGTCCTCGCAACCAATATAGGAAGTGCAACCCCATAGATTTGAACCGTGACTTAAAACCGTGTGGAGCATTGCATTGTGGGATTCCCTTCTTGCTGGAAGCTTGCACTTTATACCCTTGGTGGAAGGGAGGATAAACGAGGGGAGTGAGGGAATATAATTACTCCCTCCCCTTTCTTAAATTGGAGCCGAATCCCACTTGGTGTGGCTGCCATATTTTATTCTGGCATTTTGGGGATTCCCCGCTTGAAGCAAGGGAAGGGAACGACAGGAAGGAAGCGCACATTTCAGGTCCGAACGCAGCCTGGGTTTTATGTTTGAGTGGGAGGGGCCCTGTGCTTTACCCTTACCTGAAGTTGAGGTTACTTACCACTGCTACTGCTTTCTTCTTGTGTGCGGACCAGAAGGCATGAGCTCTGGAGTTAGTTCCTTTTAATTTCAGGTAAAATTCAGGAAATTAACTAGAATTCAGTGAATTCATATGAGAGGAAAAAATCATGGATGATATTGGCCTTTTTTTCTTTTCTTTTTTTCTCTTTTTTTATTTTTTTATTTTTTATTTTTATTACAATTAATTGAATTCCAGTTAAATTCCTGGACTGACACAAGTGAAATGTAAATGATGTTGGACCTGGTAAGTTCTTATTTAAAAGTCCTTTAAGGGTGGCTGTGTGTGCGCTGGACGTTGGCACGGAAACAGGGCCCCAGTGCAGTTGCCCTGCTCATAGGTAGGCGCTCTTCTTTAAATCAGGTGAGAAGTGGAATAAATGAAACGGACTAAGTAAATGAAATCATGTGTCCACTGGTCCAAACCTACGGAAACAATGTGTTCAGTTTGACTGAAAATAAGCAGTGTTTTTGTTTGCTAGTTTTGAGGAAAGAAACAAGAACACTGAAACGTTTGGCATAATGAAAATGATTTATGAGCGTATTTGTGAGTTTCTCTGTTTTTTTCCTCCTCTCAGCCCCTTGGCTCTTGGTTTGCTATGCTTACGTTTAATATTTTGCAGCTTGAATGCCCCCCTCTAAAAAATGTTTTTAAAATGGAGGTGTGGTGGAACCTTCTTAAGGTGGCGCAGGTGAAAACGATCGACAGGTGCCGTCAAAATGAATCCTCCACTTTAAAGCTTCACAAAGGTGCCAGAGCACAAGTTCTCCCATCGCTGGCTCTTAGCGGATTTGTGCAATATGTAATTACAGCGCCTGTGGTTGCCACAAAGTGCCTCTTGTTTACGGTTTGGAAAAAAACAAAGAAGAAAAGGGTAACCATTGAATACCGTTAAATTACGTTTGTCGCGCCCGTGAATGGATAAGGGGGTGGAACTGCACTAAAAAAAAAATCGTAGCGGCTTTACTTGGCATTACAGTTAGCGGAGCTGCCCCAGTTCTCCGCCCACTACATCTTCTGGGGGTTGTTATATGTCGAGGATATAAACTCTGTATTCTTTTCAGTCTGTAAAACAGCCTTATTTCATTTCAGCCTGTTCAGATATTATTGTGTTACCTTGTGTGTAATGCTATGCACTGAGGATACACAACCAACCATGTATGGAAATTGTACAGGTTATAAATGCTCATAGACAACAGATGTCCGTTTGTTATTGTATGTGTTCAAATACCCTTTATCTTAGTGTTATATAAAAAAAGGAGGAAAAAAAACACATAAAACCAATTAAAATCTCATTCTTGTGGTTGTGTTTGAGGGTTTGTTTGTTTGACATCTCATTGGTCCCTGTGATGATGGACTAATGCACCCCGGAAAATAAACTCTTAAAAACACACTAAGGACCTGATTTACATAAACCTTTTGAGCACACACAAAACTAATAACATAACCAATGATTGGTGCAAAACAAATGCCATGACCAATCATTAGTCATGTTATTGGTTTTGCCTGTGCTTAAAGGACTAGCTAACGGTCTTAGTAAATCAGACCTTAGAGCTTGGTCACCTCTTACGATGTGGCTTAATAGATTTTGAAGAAAATGCGCGTAAGGGACTATTTGAAAGGATCTGACTTTAACAGTAGAATCAGTCTGGAACTGAAATTTGTGAATTCAACTGGGGATTGGCTGGTACAATTATTTTACACAGTTCAAATTCAAGAACTGAAGTTTTCATCTGTGGTAAGATTTTTAACATTTTAATTGGGTGTGGAATGGTGAGGCTGAAATCAATGACTTTGATAATGGAATCCCATGAGTGTTAATTAAGTAATTAAAGTATGTTTGTGGTTCTAGCCACTTACTTTTTGGTTATGGTTAGATACTTTAATGATAACAAGACAACATGAAGTGTAATCGAGTATTGTTATATTTTTCCTTGGAATTTCTTTGCAACGGGTACTTTCAGACGTCAGAGCCTTAGATATTATTATTTATATTATTTATGGACTTCCACTGCAGTCCATTTCCATTATACAGGCTGTCCAATGCAACAGGAATCAAAAATAATCCCTCGGAATATGTTGAATGATTTTGTCCTAAGAAAGATGTTCAAATAAATAGCAATGCGTTAAAAAAAGTGAATAAGTGCTTTAATAATAATAGCTTTTAGTTCCATATTTCAAATGTAGTGGACACATTGCACATTCAATTCCAAATCAAAGCATTAACAAATTTAATCAAGTCTGCGTTATTCTTTTACAGGAAGCCAAAAAAAAAGGAATATTAATCTTTTTTTAAAAAATAGCAGTGTCAACATTTTTCAAGATTTAACTTCACTTTAAATTGCTGAACTAATATTTAGTTGCATAACCATTGTTTTTGATAACTGCTGCACATGTGCGTTGCATCGAGTCAATCAACTTCTGGCACCTAGAAACCGGTATTTCAGCCCAGTTCCTGTGAATTTTGTGCTATTTAATTTAATTTTAATGGGGTATTTTACATGTTCTCACTCATCATGTATTGATGCCACAGTGTGGACTTATAGGGCTTGATCTTTAGCCACTATGTCACACTGCTTCTCTTTAGTTCAATGCATTATTAATGTACAATAATGTATTTGTATCGTTATCCCCACTTCCTTGCATGGTTACTCAACAATAATCAATGCAAACCATGTTGTCACACAAACTGAATTTTAATGTGGGGAGTTTTCCCAAAAGGCCCCTTTCTCTCCTCATCATTCGTTTAGAATACTGCTTGTGCTCATTCCTCTAAAAGGAATTCACTTTTTATTATTTTTAAATATATTATTTTTTACCTCACGTGACCTGATGATGCTTAGATACTCCTCATTTCTTGATTTCTGCATTTTGCATGTCTCATTATGTATATGCAATCTTTTTAAAAGAATCGGTATTGTATATTAATAGTATAATGTATATACATTTCATTAGGAAGCTGTGGAGTCTCCTGTATCTCAGATTGACATGGAAAGGAATATGTGCACGGATAGGCCACGTCTAACCGAATATCCAAAGAATTTGTCCAGCTCTTGCATAGCTGTAATTTAGTTCAATTGTACACACTATACATTACAAAATAAAGAAAGCCTGCTGTCTTCTAATTGCATCCATTGGAAAAATTACCTCAGCCTTACCCCTTTCCAAAGGCATTCTTGGCTTTGAGTGTTGAGCATTTGAGATCCTGCTTTTCTAACAGGGCTGATTGACAAGACTAATGTCTTCTCATTTGCTTCCAGTCTGCTAAGCAAATAATGTGACAAGCATATACAAGGTAGGGAGCCAGGAGGCTGAGGTTGAAAATGAACACGACTCCCACATCAGAGGATAGGATCTCTTTGAAGGAGGCCAATGACAGTTGATTCCAGCTGGTAGTACCAGCAGATAAATTCCTTCTCCGACTTGATCTTAATGAGCGGAGCATCTAAACGGGACGTAATCCGTGACCAACGTCGTTTTCGGCACTTCTCGTCTCCCGTGATTTACTCTCCGGCCTCAACTGGAAGAAACCGGAGACGGAATTAAAACGTTTTACGCGGTGTGACGGGGGGGCTGGTGTTCGGTGTGACGAGGCTCATGGGTTACGCTAGTGATGGAAAAGCAAGGCTGTCATTGACTCATGGATTTGGACCAATCATTCCGTTTTTGCTGCAGAGAACAATTATACCCCCTCCCCCCCTTCCCTCTTCAACTCACCAGGTAGGCCTATGGAACCACTGTGTGCAAGAAATGCAAGGGATTTTCAGGAAGGATGTAAGGGATGATTACTGTATATGGCCAGGTGTTGGGAGGTGGTTTTGTGGGAATCTAGCCAGGACAGCAGGGTTAACCACCTCTACTCTTTTCAAAAGGGCCATGGTATCTTTACTGACCACAGTGAGTGAAGACCTCAGTTTAACTCTGCATCCAAATGTTCTTCACCACACCATCTCTGTGCATGGACACTGGATTTATATTCGTTCCAGAGGGAAGAGTGCCCTCTACAGGCCTACCAACACATTTTTCAGTGGGAAAGTTTTCACGGATGGGCGGAGTCCAATTCTCTGGACTCGTGGACTCAAAGGCGCGTTCTCATCAAGTCTGTAAGTGCTCAGGGCTGACCTATTGTGAAAAGAGCATTTTTGACCCTTTATGCAAGTCCGCGTCAATGTAGACTTGCCAATGTAGACTTGCCTGCCACCGGAAATATGCCATTAAAGTCTGCAAGTCCACAGTCCGTGAGGACTCGGTTTGGGATTCAGCCATAGTCTCCCATAAAAGTGCTAACCAAGTCCACACCCACTTAGCTTCAGCAGCTTGACATGAGAAGTGTACAGGGTAGTACGGCTGCTGGCCATACCAGCTTTTGATTGGTCCGAATGATTGAATGACTGACGGTTCATTATAGCCCCATGCATTACAGGGTTTGTGAAACCTCACTTCCCACGTGCCTGGGTTTCACATCCTGCCAGTCTTGTGACTGCAGATCCACAGTTTCTCTCCTCTCATCTCTGCAGTAATTTCCACAGTGGAAGGAGCCTGAGGTACTATAAACCTACCAGAGAATATGTCACTCTCACGTCTACTGGGAACTGTGAGACGGTCTGTCCTCCGGTCCGTAAGTCATGCAGAAAAAGGACAGGAGGAGTCTTTGAAGCTCCTGTGGTGCTGTGCTTAGCTTGTGCAGGATTGATACCCATAATTTATTCTGGTTCCGGTGAGTGACATCTGGTTCCCTTGCGTCGATAAAAAAATTGCTTTGATGGCATCTGACCTATAGTGATTATACTATATTATATTATATTATATTATAGTGAGTCTCTTCTCATAACCAGATAACCAACTGCCATCTTCTCCACTGGAGGCTGTTTATAGACTCCAATCTCGTCTGCTTTCAATTATCATCCTGATCAGATGTCCCCAATTGTCTTTAGCTATTATAAATGGTTTTTTTAAAAACACATAGTCAACTCGATGTATGCGCTCATATTCTAAGATGTGTTACCGGAGTTTGATACTGGATGTGATATGTTTGTTCACATTTCAATATTTAAGAGTCGACTGTGCAGTTTCAGGGCTCCTAGCTGTTGGAATTAGATAACACTGTAACGGAGGAACAGGAAAATGACATAACGGCTCCCGCGCCCGGCAATCCCAACAGTACTTCTGACTGGCCTGCAGAGAAGGAGGAGCGCACCCTAGGGGACACGGAGAGGTATTAAAGACAGAATGCCAATGACTAGAAAGTCCAAAGCAAAGGATTTTCCGAGCCGTCTGGGGGTGGGTTGGGTGGACTGACTGACTCCTGGACAGAATGTGAGGGAGTTCATCTCAGGGTTTTTTTCTGATAGAACATGGTCTGAAGCACATAGAAAATTGGCGTTTTTTTTATTCAAAAAGAAGGGTGAGAGGAGCAGCCCTCTTTCTCTCTCAGCCCCTGGATCTGTTACATTACCCCTTCTGTACTTCAGGGAGTATACTAAGAAGCAGGATTACTGAGTTAGCTGGATAACTGCACTGAGTAAAACCCTGAAACTTTCCAAATCTGGAACATGAACTGAAGAAGAAAAAAAGACCCATTGCAGTTATCCAGCTAACTCAGTAATCCTGCTTTTTAGTACACCCCCCAGGGGTTTCAGTGACCTGGGAGAGCTACAGTCCCATAGACAGCGACAGTCCCATAGTCATTGGGCTCTATAAAAGTCCAAAGAGGTGTGACCATTGTGCTGCTTGGCTGCCGTAGGGGTGCTTGGTTGTACCCCTCTGATTCCGTTTTTGTTACGTCTCATTGTCAGCGGTGTCAGTTGTGTTCTGCTCTCATCATCATGTGACCTTTCCCTTTTGTTTTTCTTAAAGTGGTCACTAAAAGATGCACAGCCAACCATTTTCTTTGAGTTTGTCTTGTCCGTTCACCACAGGATACAGTGACCGCCCCAACAATGTGTCGCGCAAAATGACAGTATATTGCCATTATAAATGAGTAACAATACACCGATATCTTCACCCTCTCCCATATCCAAGGTTATCTATGTGCTTATCACCCTTCCTGCCCTGCTGTTTGAGAAGATATCAGTGCAGATCGAGATAGCGTTTTCTGTCACAATATCCGGTGAACGTAACCTTTGAATTCCCATTTAAATAAAACTGGAGTAGACTTGGCAGTTTATGGCTTCATGGAAATCACTTTTGACAGGCTGGCTGGGTTTATCATTTCTTTATTTTTATGAACTATAAAAGGAGAAATTCAATAGTAGTTCTATGAGACATGCATCCAGCAGGCTCCCTGACAGGTTTTGTGTATACCTACACAGCACAGAATTGAGTCCACTTCCCACCAATGAGACAAAAGTTACCCAAAGTCAAAATCCAGTGAAATGTACAAATTTAAATATTAATTTTAATTGTTCTGCCCAAATAAATATGAAATCTGGAATACGTTTGTTTCCAGATGTGCATTTTATTGGTGTGTTCCCTTTAGTGTCATATCTTCCATTTGCAACAAATTCAAAGCCGAAAAAATACTTTGGATAAGACAGGTTGGAAAAGCACAATTTGTTCAACTGGTAACATGAGAGATAAAACTCTGGGTCAGAATGGAAGTCAGGCTTTCCAAAATGTTGTTGTTTTGGAATAGTGTCTGTTTGAATCGTTTGGGCCAGTGAGTGTGTGCTGTATCTCAACCTGATTTCGATATCCATGCTCATTGCCTTGTTTTGTGAGCGCCTTCAGGCTTGCAAAAATCCATATGCCGTTATTATGTTTTTTTTTTTTATGGACATGAGAATATATCATAGACATGAAATGAGTGGCTTGCCGTATTTATACATGGATTCATCGAAGAAGCCAAAACCGATCAGGGGATGCGTCCCAATACTCAAAAATGCATCGTTGCACCCGTGCTTCTCTCCACTATCACCTCCTCTCCTCCGTGCCCTGGAAACCAATCTTTGTGCCCTAATCTAATGTTACTGATTGCATATTAATTACATTTTAATGGTTACATATTCATTAATGTCTCAATGCAATAATGTACAAACACTTGGACTTGAAATGCACAGGCTCTTTTGCAGACTTCCGGGTAGGAGGCGAGTCGAGGAAAGGAGGTGAGGAGTGAAGAATATTGGGCATCCCTGCCACTCCTCCTCACTCAGTGGCAGCTCACCTGGTTAGTTGGATGTCTGTTATTTATGTACCCATGCTAGCTGTGTAGCTATGAAGCATGGCAACCCTCAAATCCACTCTTACAGAGGATTCACATTCAAGTGAGCACATCGATCACTAAATGTATGATGTCACAGCAATGGAATGGTAATGTTATTATGAGCGTCATAGAGGAAGTTTAGAAAAAAGAATGTGAGAGGAAAATACTTTAATTTCCTCTCCCAATATTTTCCTCTCACCTTCTTTTTTCGAAACTTCCTCTATGACATTCAGCTCCTGCGTGCTGCAGGTGAAATGCTATTCTCTTCCTGTATGGGACGTGCACAGATTGTGAAATGTTGCCTGCTAAATGTTAAAATACTAAAGTGGTGGCAAGGCACTAGAACTCCAGTCTGGAAGCCTCTTAATTTCTGAGTTTAATGTCGGCTTGTCATGGCGACCGGATCAACAGACACATCAAAGAGACGGTGGCGGTCTTTTTTTCAACTGTCACTCAGTAGATTAAATAATGGCAGCCACTCAAGAAGGGAAATGAATCCCTTCTCAAATATGGAATGGTTATTTGGAGCGCATGCACTCGGCACTTACCCCAATATTCAGACACGGCAAACAAGCAAAACAAGCAAACACATTTGAGTAAAATTTAATATAATCCTTTTTTCTTTTTGTGCTGAGATTCAACTACCAAATAAACGTACAATGAAGCAACCTTTCAGGTCAGCTCATAAATGTGTCGTCGTCGTCAATAGACGTGATATGACCAACTTTTGACACCAATATGGGAAACTATGCTAAATGTAATTGAAATACTGAAATATTTTTAAAAACCACGATTTTTCTTCCTGGGGTGTTCATAGTCTGGCTGTTCGGACCCCAGTCCTACCCGAGAAGGCCATGACAAACAATGCCAGCTCCTGTGCGGAAGAAAGCTATGAAGCTACACTGTATATTATATTATTTTTCTGGATCATTTCATTATTGCATCAGACAGACAGATGAGACCCTTATCCCCGTATTCACCAGGCAATGAGGAGATCTCAGACGATCAGACGATGTGGAGACAACACAGCCTCAGAATACAGAGTACTGAAATGTGAGCTCTGTCTCTCTCAGAATACAGAGTACTGAAATGTGAGCTCTGTCTCTCTCAGAATCCGGAGTACTGAAATGTGAGCTCTGACTTTCATAATACAGAGTACTGAAATGTGAGCTCTGTCTTTCTTAGAATACAGAGTACTGAAATGTGAGCTCTGTCTCTCTCAGAATACAGAGAACTGAAATGTGAGCTCTGTCTCTCTCTCAGAATCCAGAGTACTGAAATGTAAGCTCTGTTTTTCTCAGAATCCAAAGTACTGAAATGTGAGCTCTGTTTCTCAGAATACAAAGTACTGAAATGTGAGCTCTGTCTCTCTCTCTCTCAGAATACAGAGTACTGAAATGTAAGCTCTGTCTTTCTCCCAGAATACAGAGTACTGAAATGTGAGCTCTGTCTTTCTACCAGAATACAGAGTACTGAAATGTGAGCTCTATACAAGCTTCTGGATTCATTACTCAGTGATCATCACATTTCTGACACTGCATGTTCACTCATTCTTTGATCTATTTTTTTGGGAAGACTTTCTGGTTCTCATTATAAAACATGCCCTAAATTTGAAGAGCTTCTGTGGAATTAACTTTTATTCTCTCTGCGAAAGAACACGCACACTAATCTGCTTAGAATTGTTTTATAACAAGAGTATTTGTCTCTACATAGATGTGCAGTGGGCCTGTGTGTGTGTGTGTGTGTGTGTGTGTGTGTGTGTGTGTGTGTGCGCGCACGTGTGTGTGTGCACTGTGTGCGAATGTGTGTGTGTGTATATGCGTGCCCCTGTCTGCGTTTGTTTTGGCCAAAAGAGGGTGTGGCATTTCTGAAGGCGTGTAATAGATTGTGTGGCTGTTTGCATGTGTGTGATTTCACAGTAAGCATGATTGATACTGTCTGCATGTGTAGTATACATGTGTGTGATTTCACAGTAAGCATGATTGATACTGTCTGCATGTGTAGTATACATGTGTGTGATTTCACAGTAAGCATGATTGATACTGTCTGCATGTGTAGTATACATGTGTGTGATTTCACAGTAAGCATGATTGACGCTGTCTGCATGTGTAGTATACATGTGTGTGATTTCACAGTAAGCATGATTGACGCTGTCTGCATGTGTAGTATACATGTGTGTGATTTCACAGTAAGCATGATTGACGCTGTCTGCATGTGTAGTATACATGTGTGTGATTTCACAGTAAGCATGATTGACGCTGTCTGCATGTGTAGTATACATGTGTGTGATTTCACAGTAAGCATGATTGACGCTGTCTGCATGTGTAGTATACATGTGTGTGATTTCACAGTAAGCATGATTGACGCTGTCTGCATGTGTAGTATACATGTGTGTGATTTCACAGTAAGCATGATTGACGCTGTCTGCATGTGTAGTATACATGTGTGTGATTTCACAGTAAGCATGATTGACGCTGTCTGCATGTGTAGTATACATGTGTGTGATGTCACAGTAAGCATGATTGACGCTGTCTGCATGTGTAGTATACATGTGTGTGATTTCACAGTAAGCATGATTGACGCTGTCTGCATGTGTAGTATACATGTGTGTGATTTCACAGTAAGCATGATTGACGCTGTCTGCATGTGTAGTATACATGTGTGTGATTTCACAGTAAGCATGATTGACGCTGTCTGCATGTGTAGTATACATGTGTGTGATTTCACAGTAAGCATGATTGACGCTGTCTGCATGTGTAGTATACATGTGCGTGATTTCACAGTAAGCATGATTTACGCTGTCTGCATGTGTAGTATACATGTGTGTGATTTCACAGTAAGCATGATTGACGCTGTCTGCATGTGTAGTATACATGTGTGTGATTTCACAGTAAGCATGATTGACGCTGTCTGCATGTGTAGTATACATGTGTGTGATTTCACAGTAAGCATGATTGACGCTGTCTGCATGTGTACACGTGTGCGCTGAGAGTAAATGAAAAGTGTCTTTCAAACCAGTTTTGATAAAAACCCAAAGCTCCAAAGGAAACTGCTGCTTACAAACCTGACGTAAAAAACCTGTCAATCCCAGAGTCGCTGATATCAGAGAAGTTGTGCGAAGTGAAGGGCCGAATGGTGGATGAGGTTTGTTTTCTCACATGAAAAAAAAAAAGTCAGCTGACCACACACAAAACAAAATGGAGTAGTCGTCTATCACAAGGCAACTTCTCCAGAAAGAAGCCAAGACTTGTCAAGTGTCTCCTGAGGATGAATGTACTCTTACCATTGCACATTGAGCTCAACCAGAACATAAGCTTATACAAAGACATTTCTCGTAGTTAACATGCGCAAGTTGCGTGCTATCTTTCACTTGCACAAATATAAAATCAGGGGGAAAAGGACTTGTTCTCAAACGAGGGTTACTTCGATAAGGGTACCGCTTTAATTACCACATTTTCATGGATGAACATGGATGCATTCATCTGTGATTCATATGCGGGGAAATTCGAGTTTTAATATACTAGAGAATCAAGTTTTAATAAAGCAGTAGATAGCAGTAGATAACACACTGTTATGTGGCCTCAGAAGTCATTAAATCAAACATACTGTAGAATGCATAGCATTGTCTAGTGGGTACTTACAAATCTTTGGTGTTGAATATTCATGAAAAAAACTTGTGCGTCGATTCTTTTTTTAGATTGCGCGTTCAAGTTTTCATCTGGCTCTATATATTGTCACATTTTCTTGACTCAACAACTATCAAAGGTGGTTCAAACCCCTTATCTCTAAACCATAATGCTCTGTAGTAAGAATCAGTATTGGCAGAGAATTCCAGACGGAATGAACCCTTACATCTTAAATACTACATCCAAGTCTCTCAAACAACAGTTGCCTAAATCTGCCATTGTTTTTTATACACTCACAACTGGTGAGTGTTCAGTGGGTCACTATGGCAATTATGAAGTAGGAACAGTTGCAAACATGGTCACATCTTGTGATCTGAATTCTGTCGAAGCCACATTTTAATACACAGATTTACCGTTTATTAGAGGAATGCCAGTCATTTCAGTTAAAATCAAGACATTTCAGCTCAGATCAATTACACTGTTATTTGTTTAATTGGTATTACGGAGCTCAAAAAGAGCCTAGAGCAAATTACTGGAGATAAGCTTCACCTAAAATTACTTTGAATTCAACAAAGAATTTTTCTTACAAACCAGCAGCACAGCTATGGGCAAAAAATTTGCACCAGTTTATGCCAACATTTACATGGAGCATTGGGAGGAGACAGTTTTTGAAAAATGCCCCAAACTTCCCACTAATTATTTTAGGTATTTATATGATATTTGGGGAACATGGACACATAGCTCAGAAGATTTAAAAAACATCATACAGATCCTCAACACGCACCATACATCTATCACAATTAAACACACCACACACTATGAACATATAGATTTTTTGGACACTACCACATACAAGGGGCCCTCATTTCCCCAAACACACACATTAGACACAAACATTTTTTTTTAAACACACAGACATGCATGCACTCTTACACAAGGAGAGTCTCCACCCGAAACATACATTCAGAGGTTTGATTAAATCCGAATGGCTAAGGTTCAACAGAATCGGCACACAAATTACAGACTTTGAGGAGGCTACCATAACCCTCTTCAATGCATTAAAACCAAGGGGATATTCCAGATCGTTCCTCAGACAGATTCAGAAAACCTTCTTGGCTACAAAACAACAGGACACTCGAAAAACCATTCCACTTATCACCACCTACTCGACATTCAGCCAAATAGCGAACGGGAAAATTAAGCGGAACCTGGCCAGGATTCTGCAAATCACAGACCTGCTCCAAGAATACAAAATCATTTCGGCCGACAAAAAAACAAAAAACCTTAAAAATCATTTGGCAAGTAGTAAACTACCGGAAATCAACATTTTAACCACACAAGGCCCAATATTTTACAAACAGACACTACAGTGAAACACAACACTACAAACACAACATACCTTATTAAATAAACACTCACAGTTAACACATATAACTGCATATATGTCATCAAGTGCAAACACTGTGACATAAAATTTGTAGGAGAGACAGGAAATACAATTAAGACCAGATTGGCACAACACATACTGTATATAACATAAACAATCATAGAAAAACAGACACACACCTAGTGGCGAATTTCCTACACTATGGACCTGAAGCAGTAGAAATATCAGGCCTCCATTCAAACATTAACTGGACACAGGAAGACAGACGTAGGACAGAAAGACATTGGATTGGAAAACTCAACAACAAATTCCCAGGAGGATTAAACAAATGCTGGTAAAACTTCAACACAAGAGGGACCAAATTTTTCCTACTTAAAGGCTGCAGTACACTGAATGGCCAGTGCAAACTTTTCTTTCCCAATGGGCCCTCATAAGCGGTAACTTGGTCATTGAAAGATTTTTTCCAAAACCTAAAGCAAATTTAAAAAAACCCAAGGCCAGATTCTCAATGAGTACAGGTCTACCACCAGAAGGGGGCAGCAAAGTACACAAGCGTTGCAAAAGTATAATAGTGCCATTAAAGGAAACCATTTGTTCCATTGACTGACCTGCAGCAGGCAGGCTTGTTCTCTCTGCACGGTTCAATGAATACCTGTGCAAAGCAATATTAACAAATATTTCAATTACTTTTTCCCTCAAAGTCTGTCCACAGTCCGTTGACAAGTTGTCTGAGAAGAAACAGTGTGGAGATTAACTTTGACTCTGGCAGTCAGTAAAATCAAAATGTTCTGTGAAGGCAGAAATGGTAACCCTCAGAATCAATACAAACACTAGCATTCAGACAGCCTCTAAATACAGGTACAATTTTTACAAAGGTGCATTCTGACTGCCTGAACACACAGACACTGCTTTGCTGTGACTATTACACATGAGGGCCTTTATAAACAGCTAGTTTAACTGTCTTCAAACTGATAATTATTTTCTTATTTCAAAAAAGCAAAAAAAAAAAAAAAAACAGCAATGTACGGACAATATATATATTTTAATTTGGCTTCTTGTAGGTTTGTCTCACTAACTGACCCCACTGTTGAAGTGTGAAGCTTGACATCTTTCATCCTGATGAAATTACCCAAATAAAAATAATCACAGGGTGCTCTTTAAACAGGCTGCAGTCTCTCACCTAGAGTAGCTTTGAGATACAGGAAGGGAATAATAACCTGCACACACAAAAGGCCTGGAGACCATACAAATCTCTAAACACTGACATTTTATTCAGTTGCTCGATGGAAAAACAAATCTTAAACCAGTCCTGTAATACAGCTGAATGCTCCATGTCTCCTTTCCTTCTAGCCCATCACAACCAATCGGGGTTTACTTTACAAGGTCACATGACCGCAGTTCTACCTCTTGGCCCAGGAAGACGGTGAATGGACTGTAATGTTGCTCAGGCATGAAATCACAGGGCGAAGTGTGTTTCCAAAGCAGTTTCAATGTGAGCACAGAATAGGGGAGTGACCAACACAGAGGCCAAGGCTGAGTTTGGATTTGAATTTTATGCTTTCGTCCTGTCGTTCCCTATGCTTTCGTCCTGTCGTTCATGGCAGCCACATCAAGTGTGATTCGGTTCCAAGTTAAGAAAAGGGAGGGAGTAATTATATTCTCTCACTTCCTCGTTTATCATCCCTTCCGCCAAGGGTATAAAATGCAAGCTTCCAGCAAGAAGGGAATCCCACAATGCAGTGCTCCACACAGAAAAAGTGGGCGTTCACGGATCAACTGTACGGGGTTGCATTTTCTATATTGGTCGCGAGGGTGTTTCAGTTCTGTTTTTTTTGTTTCTCGTCAAACCCTCCCTTGCAGAGCACCTGTTAAGTTTGCTTTGCTGCATGTTGCAAATTTCATCACAAGATGGCTCACTCGAGGGAAGAGAGCTAAGGAAGGGAGCTAGGGAAGAGAGCTAGGGAAGGGAATGTGTTAAATTGGATCTGAATGCAGTCTAATATTCTCAGCCTAGCTCCGACCACCTCAAGGTTATTCTAGTTTATGGGTATTTTAGGTATTTTACAGCTATGCATATTACAATACATATTCTTTCTAAAGTGTACTCAGTCAGTATGGCTTTACAACTCATGTTACTATGCCGGCATGCACCATACAAATGTATACATGTGTACAATGTGAGATAAGCACATGAGTTATGAATGAGCGCATATGAACAGACGTTCTTTGTTCCGTCATTCTCACTGGTTGCGTCTTTATCTTCACCAGCGGCACCCTCCCATCCTCTAAATCAGACTAGTATCCCGGGTGAAGGTCACAAAGTTGTTTTTCCCCAAAAGAGTAACAGTCAGACGGTAAATTGGAACAGAGGGCAAAAGGGCCCTGCTGTATAACTACTAAACCGAAACTCAAAAGTAGTCAAAGCCGGACATTAAGTTAAATGTGAATTTTAAGTTAATCAAATAAGTGTCTATGGGTGTATATGGGTATGTGTATGTATAGGGCCAGTACGGCTCTGTATATACATAGGTATAAATATGAATACTGCTTTACTGAAGTTTATGGTTTTAGTGTTCCACTTTGGGTTTCCCTTTTTTTATCTGTCCTATGATTGACCCCAAGAGGCCCAAGAAAGCAGGCCCTTCCTCCCTATCCTGGTGTCATGACCCCAGGGGGCGCAAGGAAAGGAGGGGCCCATAACACCTCTCCCCATAAACTCAACTTTGCCTCCAGGCCATAAAACTGAGACTTGATATCACTGCATCTTCCTTTGTTTGGCTGGTTCTGGGATCAGGAATGTGGCTTGTGTTTGGCTGGTCAGGAATGCTGTGTGTGTGCGTGCGTATGTGTATGTGGGCATGTGCGTGTGTGTGTGTATGTGTGTGTGTATGTGGGCATGTGCGTGTGTGTGTGTATGTGTGTGTGTATGTGCGCATGTGTGTGTGTGTGTGTGTGTGTGTAATTATACTTTTACTGTGGTCTAGATGACACATTCTGGCTCGGCCATGTGGTTCATATTATTCAAAGGCTGGCGAACCACTGCCTTAAAAACCAAGCTCTCAACAACCAGTGGCGTTAACCTCTGTGTAGTAATTCATCAATTACAATAAAATGTAATTTACAACATAGGATTAGAAAAAGCATAAAATTACAAAACAATAAAAAGCAAAAGCAAAGATTTGTACAGCTTTAAGATCTGACATTTAACACCCATTAACATATCACGGCAGTAGCCATGGCAACTATTAAAGAATTACTTACTCCCAATGAAAAAATAAGAATCGTATGCCCATTCAAAACTTACATAAAAACAACCCTCTCTGCAGTGACCATGTCAGAATTGGATATTTAAAAAATCCTTACTAAGCAGTATAGAGGAATTCCCACACCCATTGTCGTGGTTTCCAAGCGACAAGATTTTCAGAGTTCTCAAGAAAATTCAGAGTTCTCAACTTTTGCTCTCAAATTTCTCTAAGTGTTCAAATGAAGAGGATGAAGCAGCCGTCTCAGAGAATATCAGACTTTATTCCGTATACCACAAAATCAAAGTCGTAGCCCCTCTGCAGAGATGCTCAACAATTCATTAGGTACAGTCCATTTTATACAGTTTCTTATCAGATTGTCCATCAGGTATCTCTTCTCAAGCCAAGATGGTTTCCTCAATGCGCATGTCCGCGCATGCCCAGTCTCTGATTGCTTTCTTGACCTTTTGGTTTTAAACCATAGTGGATGGAAACCTTAAACTGAACTCTGGAAAGCACCGAAAATGAATAATACCTTCATGTCATTATGATTGCTCTCTTTTTTTGTAAACTCTCCTCATTATTTTTTATGTGTTTTTGTGTGACTGTGCATTTTAATTAGTCTGCCTTTTCATGCTTCATAGTGGTTCAGCATCAGGCTTTCCCAAGCCTCCCACTCGACCCTTAAAAAATATCAGGTGCTCTCGCATTCCCACACCTCCCAACCGGCCCTTAAAAAATACCAGGTGCTGTGCTGCTGTGAAAGCGTGCTTCCATATCTAACATTATGTGCTTTTGTGCTCACATTATACCTGCTGTGAAAGTGTATTATGTGTTTCTAACATTATACCTTATATATTTTATTGTGTTTTGGTGCACATGATACATTTCATATATACATATTCAGATACAATCAATATATATTGTCACATGATATATTCCAATGCATATTTCAATATAAGTAATACATATCAGTTTATAGGATTGTCACATGATATATTCCAATACATATTTCAATATAAGCAATACATATCAGTTTATAGGAGATTAACCAATGGAATTCCCAACAAATCCCCCCTTTGAGGCTTCATAGCCTCACCATCACCAATTCCAGTATAGATATACAGTGCTGTAGGGGAGCGTTCATATATCCGACCCCCTCTTTACCAATGTTTCCTTTTTTAACTCACCGGCTTTTAATCATCCTTCCACGACTTACTCTAGGTGTATGGCAGCAACAAGCGTACTCAGGGTACATATTAGCAGCCACACTAAGCACCTTTCTGTCACTGTCATATTCCCATAAGTTATGTATTAAAATACATACCTTATCTGAGGTTTACATATGGTTATAGTTCCACTGCAGAGTGTCTCAGCCTACAGGTACACTGCTGTACCCCTGCAGCGGCTAAAAGTAAAAATTAAAAGTATATAGTTAAAAATATAAGAAAGTGATTATGTTATGTATACTGCAAAGTGAGATCAACTATGTCGCAGTCAGTAGTCCTCGATGCCTGGCCGCCGCTTTTGACTGATCTGGCGCTAGTATACATTTTTTTTAAAAAGATTTATAAAAGTAAATATGAGACTTAAAAAATGTTGAGTATATTGTTCCCAGTCCCAGTCCCACAAGAGGGGCAACTGATACTTGCATAACACACCAGTGGTCCAGGAGTTATCCAGAGTACGTAACCACTGGGAGCTAATCCACAACTCATCACCGGAACCTGTCAGAGAAAGGATAGTGTATAAACCAACTTTCTTTTATATCCGTCTGCAACACAACTCGCTCTCCAATATTGTGAATCCCTGTCAGGTTTGTGATCACCTGGACACCCTACTCCCCCATATATACATTTAATTTCTGCCTTGTTCTCGGTCATATCTGGAGCAGGTGTCAAGTGGCAACTACGCTAAGTGTTCTGCTATATAGTGCAGTGTGCTACTTTTCCTAATATATAAGTAAATATAGCCCCTTTTGCCTGTTCCAGAGGTGACTAAGAGCCCTGAGACGTACAGCCAAAAAACCTTCCCCTTTTTTCTCTAGGAAGGCAAAAAAGGTCGCACTTCTCTTACAACTCTATGCGTAATATTCTGGCTGATCATAGTAAGGTGACTGCACATTTTCATATTGTGTCATTCTAATCGTGGTCATCTCAGTGTCTATTTTGTGGTTGTTTCCTTGGCCAAATAGTTGTTGCCTTGTCACCGAATATAGTACCAGTGGAGATTCCTCTGTGGTTTGAGTTGTCTTGATCACCAGAGGATACGCTCCCACAACCCTGGTGAGAAAAGATCTCAAAACAGGTAATAGGCAACATAACAACAATGCCACACAAATAATTGTTACTAGAATTATAACTCCCACTTTAGCAAACCATGCTCCCCATTTTCCAAAACAGTTATCTAACCAGTCCCAGACCTCATGCCCATATCCTGCATTGTCTGTCACTTCTTTTCTCAATCCTTTCAATTTAGTCATAGCCTGGGTAAATGTTCCCCCATCACCAGTATTGTTTGGAATAAAGGTGCAACATTCATCTTTGAACAGAACACACACTCCCCCCTTTTCCGCTAATCAGCCAGTCAAGTGCTTGTCTGTTCTGCCAAGTCATTCTGCTTGTAGCAGCTAATTGTTGTCCCAGTGCTGTCAGCGCATCGTCAGTGTAGTTGATAAACCTCTGCTGATTATAATAGATATAGTTTATCCACTCTACATTTTTATTAGGTGTTATCCATAAGAAAATTGACTCAAATCCTGCTGCTATTTCATTTCTCGCCTTATTTTTATTAGGAATTCCTCTGGGTTGTCCTATTGCATCTATCCATGTTTCTGGATCAGAGGTATAAGCTCTTCTTTTTCTAGGTTTTCGTTCTGTGGTAGGGAATATTACCACCACTGGGTCCATTAACATTACTCTAGCACATGTTCCTGTCCAATTAAATGGTAGAACATTGTATAATTCTCCATCACCGCACGTCCAAAACATATCTGCCACACTCCTATCTGTATACATTATATGTCGGCAGTATGGTACTATGGTTTGTCCAACAGTATCTGTTGGTACTAAATTACAGTCAGATTTAGCATGTCTTGGGTCTGAAGCGTCACATGTCCATGTCCTGTGACACCTTCCTCTGAAATCTCCCATTGGTGCTGCCCCATTTATTACTGTATAGCACTCATAGGAGGTGTTAGACAACCTAGTTCGCTGAAAATTAATCTGTGCATCATCTCTTCCCCTGTATAACCCCCACTGTTTGCAGTACTTTTCTATATAAACTCCTCGTGATGACCCTAATTTATCTAAGCACACTACAGGGCATTGTGAGTAATAGTCCTCACCATGTGCTATATCTTTCAAATATGTTGCACACCAGGTGTAGTTATATGGGTTGGGGATAACCGTATATGTTGGTTGTGCTCTAGCGCATACTACGCAATTGTCTTTAGTTTGTGCTCTGGCTGTGTATCTGGCCCATTTCCACCACCTGTGTGTCTTCGCTTGGTTTAATGAGAAACCGTTAGCCGGATCAGTTAACCATATTTGTCTTACTTCTCTCTTCCGTCTTACTTGTGCGTTTTGTACCATTATGTACATCAATAAGGCTGATACATACACAATCACCATGGTTACCATTATAAGTCCTGCTATGGCATCTCTTTTTTTCTTATTTTCTATGAATTTTACTAATCCCAGCATGCATATTAATCCTATCCCTATTATTATCAATATTGCACCAAATATAATCCATTGGCTATCAAAGTCTACTGGATTTATTTCTGAACTATTCTGGTTCCCTGGCACCGTTAATACTTCTATGTCTGGTGTTGCATCGTCATCATACTCCTTACTATCACTTCCACTACCACTATCGTCATTGTCCGTCAACCATTCTGTCAGATTTATGTCCTCATTAAACATTTTCTCTTGGGCTATTAATGCTTGTAACGTCCAAAGTGACGAGGTCGCTGAAGTCCAATTGTTCCAATCCTCCTTCAGCGCTAACAGCATCAGCTCGGTCCAATTCAGCCTGCTTAGGTTCAGCCCCCCCCAACGTCATTCCCTGGGAGCTGACCCTCGGAACCCCTATCAGTATCATCACTACTAGCCCGCTGAGGTACATTAGTAATCCCACTAGGCCCAGGCTGCTCATCATCCCTTTCCTGTAACTCATCTTCCCCACCCTGCTGAGCACCTGGCTCCTCCCCTTCTTGCTCTGAATGGTGGTCATCACCATCATCTCCCTGGGCTCTTTCTTGTTCATTATCCAACTCTCCTCCTACTGCTCTTGTACAATGATTTAAATGATACCACAGGTTACTGCCCTCTACTTGTAGAGCTGTAGGTGATGTTCTGGCAATTCGGAATGGTCCTTCTCTCCTTTGTTCGTTCCACCGTCTTCTGAATTTCCTGACGTAAACCAAGTCTCCAGGTCTCAGGTGATGCTCCTCTTCCGGATTCTCCTGCTCGTTTGCTCTTTCCTGTTCAGATATAGTCTGATGTATAGCAGTTAGTTGTTTCATGTACTCCCTTAGCTCTAACTCCAATACCTCTAAGTTAGGACCTCCTGAGGGCCCCCTTAGTGTAGGTGCTGGCATTGTTCGCCCTGTCAACATCTCATGTGGACTAAGGTGAGTAACTCTGTTCTGTTGCATTCTGTACTTCATTAGTGCCAAAGGTAATGCATCTATCCAATTTAACCCTGTATCCTGACAAATCTTGTTTATCTTGGCTTTCAAAGTTCCATTGATGCGCTCCACTATCCCCTGCGATTGGGGGTGATATACGCATCCAAACCTTTGTTTGACTCTCATTGCTTGCATTACCTGTTTAATAACATTTCCCACAAATGCAGGTCCATTATCAGAGCTTATCATAGCAGGTATACCAAATCTAGGAATTACCTCGTTAATCAGAAATTTTACTGCAGTTCCCATTCCCTGGTCTTTGGATGGAACTGCTTCCACCCACCTGCTGAATCTGTTTATTATTACCAACATATATCTCTTTCCTCTCACTTTTTTTAGCATGTCCACATAATCCATCACCAGATGTTTAAACGGTCCTTCTGGTACTGGTATATGGCCTATGGGTGCTGTTAACCCCTTTCTAATGTTGTTCTGAGCACATACTGTACATATGCTCAGCTGGTAATCAACCAAATTCTGCAAGTATGGTGACCAAAATCCTTCTCTTTTAATTGATCGCATTACTTCACCTCGCGCGCAGTGATCCACTCCATGAGCTTCACTTATTAGTAGGGTTAGTAGGGGAGTTGGAGCTATTAATAGCCCTTCTGTATTTCTCCAAAAGCCATCTTGCCCTTCGTTAGCCCCCCTCTTTTCCCACTCTGCCTTTTCATTTTCAGCAGCAGCCTGCTGCATATCTTTCACATCCTCCAAAGTTGGAGCTGAATGTACCACTAATGTCTGTGTTGGTGCAATAATAGCCATTTTGCACCCTGAAGCTTGTTTTGCTATTTCATCCACTTTGTTATTACCCTTGATTACAAAATCATTGCCTTTTTTGTGTGCCTGGCACTTTATTATCGCCAATTTTTCTGGTTTTAACATAGCTATTATTAGCTCCAGGATTTGTTCCTTGTATTGTATGTCACTGCCATTACTTTTTAGAAAGCCACGATTTTTCCACACTGCTCCAAACAAATGACATACTCCGTGTGCGTACGCTGAGTCAGTATATATGTCTGCTTTCTGTCCTGCCATTATTTCACATGCTCTAGTTAAAGCCTTTATTTCTGCCAATTGAGCTGAACATGGTTGAGAGCATCTTTCTGCCTCTAACGTTACCCACTCTGTCCCTCTCTTTTCTATTATTGCATATCCTGCATGATTTCCCTCATGATCCATATAACAGGATCCATCTACGAAGAGTATTCTCTTTCCCTCCTCTTCCAATGGTTCTGATTGTAAATCAGCTCTGAGTTTCATGAACTCCTTGCTTTCTAGGACGCATTCATGAGGTGTTCCCTCATGTGCCAAAGGTATGTATTCTGCTGGATTTACTTTATCACATTTCATTATGGTTATGTCTGGATATACCGTTAACATGTAATAGTTATGAATCCTTGCTGGGGTTAGCACAAATTTACCTTGTTCAATCATTTCTGCTACCTTATGATGAGTATATATTGTTATTGGATATCCCATTGTTACTGCTACTGCCTTTTCATAGGCCCACCACACTCCTGCTAAGTCCTGATAGCAGGGTGGATAGCCTAATGCCACCTCATCTAGCTTAGTGCTGTAATAAGCTATAGGCTGCTTTTTCCTTCCTTTGCAGGTTTCCTGCAGTAACATTGCTGTAGCAAATCCTCCTGTCTTTGTTGACACATACATTTCAAATGTCTTGTCATAGTTTGGTAAGGCTAGGGCTGGAGCCTGTATTAGCTCCTTTTTGATGCTTTCAAACGCTGTGTCGGCATCCACATCCCACTTTAATTTATTTCTCAAATTGTCTTGCCCTACTTCTTTCATTATTTTCCTCAGTGGGTGTGTTTTCTCTGCATAATCTGCTATCCAATCTGCACTAAATCCAGTCATACCTAGGAATGTCATCATTTGGCCTACTGTTTCTGGCTTTGGCACAGCCACTATAGCTTCCACTTGTTTTTCAGCTATACTTTTACATCCAAATGCTATTTTTCTTCCTAAGTATTCTACTTCTGTTTGACAGTATTGTAACTTTTTCCTGGACACCTTGTGTCCTCCCTGTGCTAATTTCTCTAAGAGCCTTAAGCTGTCTATTTCACATTGTTCTCGTGAATTTGAACATACTAATAAGTCATCTACATATTGTAGAACTACACTTTTTAGTTCTAAACCCTGTAGATCTGCTCTTAATACTTGATTAAAAACATGCGGTGAATGTTTGTACCCCTGCGGCATCCTAGTATATGTATACTGCTGTCCTGCATAAGTAAATGCAAATAACTCCTGACTTCTTGCTTCTAACGGCACACTAAAGAACGCTGAACACAGATCTATCACAGTAAACCATTTCGCTGTAGTCGGAATATTAGTTAATAACGTATGCGGGTTTGGCACTTCTGCCAATGTATCCTGTACTGCATCATTCACTGCTCTTAGGTCATGCACTAATCTCCATTTTACTCCATCTGCTTTTCGTACTGGTAGCAGAGGAGTGTTACATGAGCTCACTGTTTTTCTTAACACACCTGCTTCTAACAAACCTTCAATGGTTTCCTTGATTCCTTCTATTGCTTCCTTTTTTTAAGGGATACTGGGGTCTATATGGACCCCTACATCCCTCTTTAAGTTTTATCTCAACTGGGTTAGCTGATCTCACCCTACCCACGTCGGTGTCATGCTGTGACCATAATTTTTCTGGGAGTGTATTTAGCCGTTCTTCTTTTTGTTCTTGAACCCATCGTTTGGATCCTTTAATTTGAATTTTCACTTCTTCTGGTTTTCCTGTCATGTGTGTTTCAGTTGTTATTTTCATCATCGTCTGGTCTTCAGACATCCAAATTCTCATGTTTTCTGTGCGATAGAACTGCATGTTTTCTGCTCTTTTTAACATTATTCCTAAGTCTTTTGATCTGTAGTCAGGATTTACTTTTAATGTCACATGGGGTACTGCTCCTTTTATGTTAAACCACATTTGTGTCCATTCTGTTTCCTCCACCCTTAGGGCAGCTCCCTCGGGTCCAATGATAAGTGCTGTGGACCTAATACATTGTTCATCTCCTTTTTCCAAGGCCCATTTCTGTTCTAATTTAGTATCATGAGTGGGATCAAATCTCATAGTACAATGCATTTTTAATTCAGGCCATGTTGCTTCAGGTATTTGCACTTCTACATACTTTCCCCATTTCTTCCAGGCCTGTGCCCTCACTTGCTCTTCTATCTCTCCCAACCAGTAGACATTTGCCCACTCGTTATCTTCTTCTTTCTGCACTCCATACATCCCTGTTAGATTAATTCCTTTTTTTCCGCAGTGTATTTGCAGCTCTAAATCTAAAATAGCATCTCTACCTAATAAATTCACTGGAGTGTTAGTACATACTACTAATGGTATAGTAGTCTCTTTCTTACCTATTTTTACTAGCACTGGTACTGTCAATGGAATTAACTGTGTTTTCCCCGAGAACCCTACAGTCTTTACATATTGGCCTGACAGTGGTAAGTGGGTTGCATATTTTCTTTGAATACATGTAACAGTAGCCCCTGTATCTATCATCATGGGTACTATTCTACCTGCTATTTCTACATTTATCATGGGTTCCTGATCTGCATTATTAGTTATCAACACATGCTGTCCCACTTTACCTGGGTTCTCTGGGCACCCCTATTGGTTACCTACATAATTTACAGGACCCTGCGCTTGTGCTGGAATCCAAGGCCCTTGGAGTCCTCCCTGATACTGCCGTACCTGCTGCTGTGGCAGCTGCTGACTTGGTCCTGCCTGAAAATACTGCTGTTGTGGCTGTTGCTGATACTGCTGCTGTGGGGGGCCATTACGGCAGTTTCTCTTTAGATGCCCTGCTTGCCCACACCCCCAGCACACTGGTGGACCCTGAGGGGGTCCCTGTTGATTCTGCACATAACCTCCTTGACCTTGTCCTCTATTCTGATTCCCTTGTCCTTTATTCCCTGAGTTCTGTCCAGTTCCTCCTTTGTTCCCCTGCCCCCAATTCTGTGGCGGGGCTCCCTGTATTGCTCCTTGAACGCACATTGGTGTCGGGAATGCTGGCGGAGGAACTCCAGCGAAATTATAGATGACGGTCGGCTGGGGTCCGCTCGGGCCTCTTCCTCTTTCAGAGAATGGGGGTTCTGGCTCTTCCCATGTGAAATCTGCCATGATTGGTGCTATTTTCTTTGTGTCTTTGTCTTTTTCTTTTTCTTTATTCCTGCTCTTTTCTCTGCTTTTCAGATCTTCCAGCTGCATCTGGAAAAGTTTTCTCTGCACCTCTCGTTCCTGGTTACTTTGTTTCTTTTCTTCCAGGCGACATCTTTCCACCGCATGGATCACATGGTCCACAAACTCTCTGTGCTGCATGGAAGGCAGTCCCACTACCTCCTCCAGGCGGCTTTTGGCATGTTGTGGCAGCCCTTCTAGGATAGCTGTGCGAAACATTGCTGTCATAATGGGATCTCCCTGAATGTCTTTATCCAGTGTCATTCTCCAGTTTCTGTATTGGTTCTCCACATATGCTGCTGGAGACTCCCCCTCTTTCATAGCCACCCCCTTCAGCATTGCTGTGCTCGGTCTTGTGGGGTAGGCCTTCCTCAGGGCATCCCACACCTGTTTTCTGTATGGGTCGAATGGATTTCCATCCACACCAGCGAGTCCCACTCCTCTGGCCCCTTGCACATGAAATCCTGCCTGCTGCATTATATCCAGCATTTTTTCTCTCCCCACTACCTTTCCGAGTAGGGCCTTTACATCTCCCAGCGCCAACATCTTTCCCACCATTTCCTCCTCCAGCTTCCTTATCCAAATGGCCGCTCCATCCTGTATTTCTGGCAGGGATGTGATCAGATTTTGGAGGTCTTGAGAACCCCAGGGAATATATTGTCGCTGCTGTCCCTTAACCAACAGTGGATTTATTTTCCACGCTCCATATTTCTTTGTCTGCTTTCTTTCCCTCTCACTTCTACGCGGCTGCAGTATTTCTCCCTCTTGTATCCGTATTAATTCTTCCTCCTCTATCTGTCTTATTCCTTCCTCTTCTTCCTCCTCTCGCTGCCTCCTCTCTTGCACTCCCTCTCCTTCTTCTTCCTCACCTTTCTCTTCTTCATCATCTAAATCTATCTGCGCAGGTATTGTCCAGGAGTATCCTACCTCCTCTCCTCTTCTTTCCCTATACTGCCTGATTGCCTGCCACTTTCTCCTTTTCTCTGCTTCTTTTTTCCTCTCATAGCTCCTTTCCTCATCCTCCCTTTCTATTGGCCCTAATCTCTCCCTTTCTTCCACCTGCTCTTCTCTTAACTTGAGATCTGCTTCTCTCTGTCGTGCCTGTTTTATCATCTCCTTTCGTTCGTCTTTTATTTCCTGTTCTCTTTTCTGTTTTTCTTTTTCCATATTCAGCCACATTCTCTGTCTCTGTTCTTCATCTCTTTCTATGTCTTTCCGCTGCTTGTTTATTCTTTCCCTCTCCGTCTCCATACCAGTCTCTACCCTCTGTTCCCTTTCATTTATTATTCTTTCCCTTTCCACCATTTGTTTCCATATTTCATCTTTCTCTTTCTTTTTATCTGCTTTCTCTTTTTTCTCGTCTTCTGTTGGTTCTAATTCCAATGGCCCTGCTACAGTCAGTACTCCTTTTATTATTGGGTAAATACCTTTTTCCTCCTTTTGCTGGTTGTCTCTTCCTGAATATGGCGGTGGCTGGTTTGGATCTTCCAGAGGCAGTCTGGCCTGGGTCGTTGTCTTTCCTCCTTTTCCCCTGTAGGCTCGGCACAGCTCCATTCCTGCATCTTTAAACATTTTCAACACTTCCAATTCTTTCTTTCTTTTTTCAGTCCTCTTCTTTGACTTATATTTTGCTCTGTAATTCATCACCATCCCAATCATTTCTTCACACACTGCCAGATCAAATGTTCCTTCTTTTGGCCAACGTGTGATTCCTTTTTTAGTTCTTTTTTCCCATTTTGCAGATATTTTTACTATATCTTTTTCTAGGGCTGGACAACGCTTCCCCAGTTTCTCTACTGGTGTACCCATTATTTTATTTTTATTTCTATTCAGCCTTTTAACAATTTATTACAGGATTCTTAATCTTCTTCTTTTACTATCCTGCTCCAATATTTAGCTCGAAATTCCTCCCACTTTTCTTGATTTAATTTATATTCAGTGTATACTTTCAGAGTTCTTCTGAACTCAGTATAACTGTTTATTGTTCGCACCATCCACTGGTCTCTTACTGCATTCTCATTACTCGGTAATTCGTGGTCCGTTTTTGACTCCCAGCGTATTGAGTGTTTCTCACAAAATAAACCACCTCTTCTTTCTATTAACCAATGCGTATTTATAGTTATCATTCCTCGTTTCTTTTAATTACTCTTGTCTTTTTAACTTCAACTAGTTCATATAATTTGTATTCCTCACTTCGTTATTTATCTTTAAATGCAGTAGTCTTATGCTTCTTTTATATTTGAATTATCATACTTTAGTCACAGTTTTATTTCTAGAACTCTTTCAATCTTTTAAAATTTACTTTAAACTATTGTTAACTTTTTCCTCCTTATTTAAACACCATATGTTTTGTTCAGGCAACCGATAATTCTTAACTTATTCTATAAATTATTATACCTTTTGTATATTTGTTCCGTTGTTACTTATTTTATTGTTTTACTTTCTTTTATCACTTAGATTATTTCCTAAATTATTTCTCACTCGCACTAATGTAAATGCAGTATTTTATATCCCTTTCTTATTTTATTTTTTATATTCTATTTCACGTATTCATTCGCGCGACTTTTTCCAAATTATCCGAGTTCTTTTTTAACACACTTTAAATGCTTAAAATACTTTTCTTATTCAGACACCATATGTTTGTTCAGATATCAAATAAATGTTCATATTATACCATTTATTCTTTTTACCTTATTTATTCCTTATTATTCTTTATCACTCTCTGTTATTCTAATTTTCTGAACAAGCTTTCCTTGTAATATAGCCTTAAATTTTTCTGCGTGCTACTCACGCTGTGTATTTTCCCTATACAAGTTCTAGTTTTTCCCGTTTATTAGCTTATAACTTTTTATTATGCACCTTATTTCCCCAATTTTATCCACACAACAGATTAAGTTATTAATTTGTTCTACTATTTTCTTTCTCTTTATTAATGTTTATAACTCTCTCTATTACTTCAAATTTTTGCACAAACCGTCCGTGTAACATTGCCGTTAATTTTGCTTCATGCCACTCACTTCTCCTAATTTCAAATGCAAGTTCTATTTCTCCTTTGATTTTTCTTTCTATTATATACTTATTATTTTTTACCAATTCACAACCTTCTTCGTGTATATGTCTTTCAGTTATTTTCCCGTTTTCATGATACGTCAAAACCTCAAAATGCATATCTTGTATCAACAAATTTAAAAACAGTAATTTATTACATCATCATTCGTTCTTTATCAGCACGCACGCTTCTTCTCTGGTCTCTCCGTGGACCCCCTCTTGCACAACACTCTTCTCTGGTCTCTCAGTGGACCCCCTTTTACACAACACTCTTCTCTGGTCTCTCAGTGGACCCCCTTTTACACAACACTCTTCTCTCACTCCGTACGTTTTATTGCTGACTTCAAGTTTGTAGCTCTGACCACCCAAACTTCCATTCACTCCAACACCTGCAGTTAGCGTTCAATATAGCGACCTCTGCCCAGGTGTTACTCTTTCACTCACTTTCATACAAAATATCGCTTGCGCAATGATTCTCTCAGATTACCACCGTCCTCTTTTACACAATGTTTTATCAAACTTTATCTTTACTTTTGCACAGGATTTTTTAATAGGCAAGGTGTCTGGTCACTGTTTTTTAGCAGGGAAAGGGAGAGAGAGAGAGAGAGCCTTTTTCCCCCCACTATATCTATAAATATATTTCAACAAGGTATTCTCAAGCGATATAAGATTAACTTCGCTTACCTTGGTTTCTGTCAATTAGCCGGCTGGAAGGACCCTCCCCTGTCTCCTCCTCCCGTCTGCACCGCAACCGGCCTTGGTCCTATCTTGTTCTCGTGACGCCAAGTTTGTCGTGGTTTCCAAGCGACAAGATTTTCAGAGTTCTCAAGAAAATTCAGAGTTCTCAACTTTTGCTCTCAAATTTCTCTAAGTGTTCAAATGAAGAGGATGAAGCAGCCGTCTCAGAGAATATCAGACTTTATTCCGTATACCACAAAATCAAAGTCGTAGCCCCTCTGCAGAGATGCTCAACAATTCATTAGGTACAGTCCATTTTATACAGTTTCTTATCAGATTGTCCATCAGGTATCTCTTCTCAAGCCAAGATGGTTTCCTCAATGCGCATGTCCGCGCATGCCCAGTCTCTGATTGCTTTCTTGACCTTTTGGTTTTAAACCATAGTGGATGGAAACCTTAAACTGAACTCTGGAAAGCACCGAAAATGAATAATACCTTCATGTCATTATGATTGCTCTCTTTTTTTGTAAACTCTCCTCATTATTTTTTATGTGTTTTTGTGTGACTGTGCATTTTAATTAGTCTGCCTTTTCATGCTTCATAGTGGTTCAGCATCAGGCTTTCCCAAGCCTCCCACTCGACCCTTAAAAAATATCAGGTGCTCTCGCATTCCCACACCTCCCAACCGGCCCTTAAAAAATACCAGGTGCTGTGCTGCTGTGAAAGCGTGCTTCCATATCTAACATTATGTGCTTTTGTGCTCACATTATACCTGCTGTGAAAGTGTATTATGTGTTTCTAACATTATACCTTATATATTTTATTGTGTTTTGGTGCACATGATACATTTCATATATACATATTCAGATACAATCAATATATATTGTCACATGATATATTCCAATGCATATTTCAATATAAGTAATACATATCAGTTTATAGGATTGTCACATGATATATTCCAATACATATTTCAATATAAGCAATACATATCAGTTTATAGGAGATTAACCAATGGAATTCCCAACACCATCTTGAAACCAATGAGCTTCATGTCTCAACATACTGCATGTGCAGTATAATTTATGCAACACCATTCTAGTGAAATGTGTAAACTATCTCTCCTATGCGCTTGTAAACTCACTTGTTTTCTGTTTTACTAATTTAGTTTGGGAACCAATGTGTGTCAGGGGTCACTGCTTCAAGGCCGCGACGGCAAGCGAACTCATGGCATGATAGCGAGCACCCTGCTAAGGTAATCAGTGGGGAGATGGCCAATGTAGAGGGCAGTAATTGGTGGTTATGTTCTAGGGCAGTAATTGGTGGTTATGTTCTAGGGCAATAATTGGTGGTTATGTTCTAGGGTAATAATTGGTGGTTATGTTCTAGGGCAATAATTGGTGGTTATGTTCTAGAGCAATAATTGGTGGTTATGTTCTAGGGCAATAATCGGTGGTTATGTTCTAGGGCAGTAATTGGTGGTTATGTTCTAGGGTAATAATTGGTGGTTATGTTCTAGGGCAATAATTGGTGGTTATGTTCTAGGGCAATAATTGGTGGTTATGTTCTAGGGCAATAATCGGTGGTTATGTTCTAGGGCAATAATTGGTGGTTATGTTCTAGGGCAATAATTGGTGGTTATGTTCTAGGGCAGTAATCGGTGGTTTTTTTGTAGGGCAGTAATCCGTGGATTTGTTCTAGGACAATAATCGGTAGTTATGTTCTCGGGTAATAATCGGTGGTTATGTTCTAGGGCAGTAATCAGTGGTTTTGTTCTAGGGCAATAATCAGTGGTTATGTTCTAGGGCAATAATTGGTGGTTATGTTCTAGGGCAATAATTGGTGGTTATGTTCTAGGGCAATAATTGGTGGTTATGTTCTCGGGCAATAATTGGTGGTTTTGTTCTAGGGCAGTAATCGGTGGTTTTGTTCTAGGGCAATAATCGGTGGTTATGTTCTAGGGTAATAATCGGTGGTTATGTTCTAGGGCAGTAATCGGTGGTTTTGTTCGAGGGCAATAATCAGTGGTTATGTTCTAGGGCAGTAATTGGTGGTTATGTTCTAGGGCAATAATTGGTGGTTATGTTCTAGGGCAATAATTGGTGGTTATGTTCTCGGGCAATAATCGGTGGTTATGTTCTAGGACAATAATCGGTGGTTATCTTCTAGGGCAATAATCGGTGGTTATGTTCTAGGGTAATAATGGGTGGTTATGTTCTAGGGCAATAATCGGTGGTTATGTTCTTGGGCAACAATCGGTGGTTATGTTCTAGGGCAATAATTGATGGTTATGTTCTAGGGCAATAATTGGTGGTTATGTTCTCGGGCTATAATCGGTGGTTATGTTCTAGGACAATAATCGGTGGTTATGTTCTTGGGCAATAATCGGTGGTTATGTTCTTGGGCAGTAATTGGTGGTTATGTTCTAGGGCAATAATTGATGGTTATGTTCTTGGGCTATAATCGGTGGTTATGTTCTAGGACAATAATCGGTGGTTATCTTCTAGGGCAATAATCGGTGGTTATGTTCTAGGGTAATAATGGGTGGTTATGTTCTAGGGCAATAATTGGTGGTTATGTTCAAGGGCAGTAATTGGTGGTTATGTTCTAGGGCAATAATCGGTGGTTATGTTCTAGGGCAATAATTGGTGGTTATGTTCTAGGGCAATAATTGGTGGTTATGTTCTAGGGCAGTAATCGGCGGTTTTGTTCTAGGGCAATAATCGGTGGTTATGTTCCAGGGCAATAATCGGTGGTTATGTTCTAGGGCAACAATCGGTGGTTATGTTCTAGGGCAATAATTGGTGGTTATGTTCTAGGGCAGTAATCAGTTGTTTTGTTCTAGGGCAATAATCGGTGGTTATGTTCTTGGGCAATAATCGGTGGTTATGTTCTTGGGCAGTAATTGGTGGTTATGTTCTAGGGCAATAATTGGTGGTTATGTTCTAGGGCAATAATCGGTGGTTATGTTCTAGGGCAATAATTGGTGGTTATGTTCAAGGGCAATAATTGGTGGTTATGTTCTAGGGCAATAATTGGTGGTTTTGTTCTAGGGCAGTAATCGGTGGTTTTGTTGTAGGGCAGTAATCGGTGGTTTTGTTGTAGGGCAGTAATCCGTGGATTTGTTCTAGGACAATAATCGGTAGTTATGTTATCGGGTAATAATCGGTGGTTATGTTCTTGGGCAGTAATTGGTGGTTATGTTCTAGGGCAATAATTGGTGGTTATGTTCTAGGGCAATAATCGGTGGTTATGTTCTAGGGCAATAATTGGTGGTTATGTTCAAGGGCAGTAATCGGTGGTTTTGTTCTAGGGCAATAATCAGTGGTTATGTTCTAGGGCAATAATTGGTGGTTATGTTCTAGGGCAATAATGGGTGGTTATGTTCTAGGGCAGTAATCGGCGGTTTTGTTCTAGGGCAATAATCGGTGGTTATGTTCTAGGGCAACAATCGGTGGTTATGTTCTAGGGCAATAATTGGTGGTTATGTTCTAGGGCAGTAATCGGTGGTTTTGTTCTAGGGCAATAATCGGTGGTTATGTTCTTGGGCAATAATCGGTGGTTATGTTCTAGGGCAATAATTGGTGGTTATGTTCTAGGGCAATAATCAGTGGTTATGTTCTAGGGCAATAATCGGTGGTTATATTCAAGGGCAATAATCGGTGCAGAAAAATAATTTTCTAGAGCAGTGTTTCCCAACTCTGGTCCTGGAGGGCCGCAGGGTATGCTGGTTTTGTCAGTGCCTTAATATCACCAATTCAGACCCAATAAACCAGGTGTGGTGAATTAACTGTGTTATCGGCTGCTTTAATTGATCAATTATGGCAGGACCAGGGGTGGCAGTGTAGTATAATGGTTAAGGAACTGGCCTTGTAACCAAAAGGTTGCTGCCATTGTACGCTTGAGCAAGGTACTTAACCTGAATCGCTTCAGGATATATCCAGCTGTATAAATGGATAATATGTGACGTCCAGCAGGTCAGGACCCAAATGCACAACGAGACAGTCTTTCTTTTGAAAAGAAGGTTTTTTATTCGTAATTCCGGGTCGGATCCACACCGGGAAATCAGATTTAAACAACAAATAATAAACTGTGGAACCCGTAGAGAGCTGGCGATCGAGATCCAGCGAAGTGGCCAGGAGTGGTCGTAGCCTGGGTCGGGTAGCAGAGTCAGGCGGAGGTAGAGCTGGGATCCACACTGGGAAGCAGGTGTGGCAATTCCAGACCAGGGTAGTCAACTTGGCTCAGCAAGCTAGCATATGGGGAGACAAGTACAACGCGAACAAGGACCGTGTACTCTGACAAACCGTAATACTTTGACAAGGAATCACAGGAACAGCACGGTTATATAACTAGTTTCATTAGAGCTGATAAGCGGCAGCTTGCGGGAAATGCGTGCGAGATCAGCGAATTGATTGAACAATTAGGAAATGCATGAGGAATGCGGTGAAGGCAATTAAGTGTGAGTTGTGTCATTAAGATGTGGTGCAAGTAATAATGTGCAATGTAGACACAATCAGGCAATGAACGCAGACATGATACAATCAGGTTCGGGGAAAACAGAGGAAAACATCAAGGAAGGAACGGGGAGCGGAGCGGATCGTAACATAATATGTAAAAAAAAATGCTAAAACTTTGTGTAAGTCGCTCTGGGTAAAAGTGTCCGCTAAATTCCTGTGATGTAATATAATGGTTGAGAAACACTGTTCTAGGGGTGTGATATCGCATATTGGGGTTCAGCTAACTGTTATCCATGAAGATGAAAGTATCAGGATGTTTTTCAAAGTTCTCTTGGACTGCCCATGAGGTGCACTTCCTGTGTGCACATCGGTGAATAAATGATCACTTATTGGATCTCCTGTTGCCCTCTCATTTTTGGATTTTCTGGGGTATTTATTGTGATGCCAATTTTCTGTTTTACAATATGTGAGTTAATTTAGAGACAATCACGTAATTAACACTAAAACATCTATTAAAGTTATTTGATTATTATTTAGTCTAATAATAATGAATTAAGTAATTAAACATATTCTTTCTGCAAACACATGAGTGGATCTCAAGCAGGTTTTCTCTGTGTCTGTCTCTCATATCTGTAGAAGGCCAGCAGCGAATGGGATGAATGTTTGTGTCTCGTTAGCTGGAACATTCCTCACTAAGGGGGGCCGCCAAGGCTAAGGCTTATCTATAGTCTAAACACTGGGAAGTGTACACCTCTATATTTCTCACATGTTTAGGAATCCGCCCCCTGTGGCAAATGCTGTAAAGATATGTATACATGTCTTGTGTGTCCTTCTATTCGATAGAGAGCTCTGGTTAAGGACTCTCTCATGGTTTATCTGCAAAGAAACTAATTATTATATATTACAATACGGATTTGTTGTGGTTCTGTTTTGATCAGACTTGCTCACTGTGGGTGAAAGGGAAAATTTCCACGATGAGGATGGGATTGCTAACTTGATTTTCTCCAGCACAGACCCCTCTCCAATCGGGAAAGGCATAGACAGTGCGCACTGCCGGGTGTTTGGAACCCCGAAGCCACGACCCTTCTCAGAGAGAGGTAACTGTAATCAGTCACCTAGAGGAAGAACGGCGGCGACCGGACCTGAAATAGGACGGCGTTTGTCTTGAGTGATCAATACGTAATCCTAGAAAAAGAACCACAGGTGAGGCTACAACAAACTGTAAAAAAAAAAGGCTGGTGTGGCGCTCAAAGTGGCCTGTATGGCGCTCAACTTAAAAAGTTAGATTAAAGACCGACGTGTTCGTCACTCTGTGGAGTGATTCAAACTGTGGAGGCTGTAAGCTGCTCCCACCCATGGGAAATTAAATAAATTATTATAATAATATAAAATATATATATTTATCTTGAGCTCTGGAAAAAAGTTTGGTAATGTGGTATCATGTATTGTCAGTAAGTGCGAATGAAATACACGGACCAGTAAAGGAGAGGCATTTTTCCAGTGGAGTCCGTCATGGTCATATATACATGATAGAGATAGTTGACGAGAGTGATGTGCTTGGAGACGGGTTCTCTGTTTTATCAATACATAGAAGTGATTGGTTAGAACAAAAAGAAAAAGCAGAAATAGAAAGCAGGCTACAGGTTCATCCAGAAAGTGAAAAGAATTATCCAGAAGATAGTGCAGAATCTGAAACTGATTCTGACTGTCATTAGTGTGCTAAACCAGCTAAAAACCATAAAATTAATAAGGCATAGATTGGTGGTCGGGGAAACACACGAAAATGGGTTCAAAAAATTCAAAGGAACAGGACTATGAGTTTTCGGGTCCAATGAAAATAATGCATGGCAAATATGGTCCGGCAGCCACACACCAGCATGTTAAATGGGAAAAATTAGGTTTCCCTGAAAAAGGCTCTTTCAGCCCAAAACAAATTGATAACCTAAAAACGTGGCTGCAGTTATATGAGGTTAAAAACAGTAACAAAAGATACAAATGGAAACCTGACTGGACAGCGGTAGATTTGTGGGAGAAAGAAACAAAATTAAGGCAGAAAAAACAGACCAAAAAGAGAAAAGATAAAAAAAACTTTTCTGAGGAGAAACTGAAACAAGACATTTCAGTGTTGACTCCTGTTGTACATTCACATTACATTACATCACGTGTGCATTCCTGTAGCTCTCTGCATCCCAATGCAAGGCCGCTTGCAAGCATACACAAAATTAACCTGGATTTGGATCGTCCAGCTTGTCCTCCAGCTTATTATCCACAGCTTTCAGCGGACCGCGGGGCTCCCTCAGCCCCTCGTGCTCAGACGGCGCATTCCAGTGTTGCTACCCCGGAAGGTTCCAGTTCATCCCGTGGAGCGACGGGTGGAGCGGGCCGACCAGCAGCCCCAGGCAGCCCAGATTCTACAGGACAAGTAACCGAAGGAAAAGGTAAACTGCTTAACATATACCTGGCTAGCCCGCCGCACACCAAAAGTGACGTCCCGTACGGTGTGCCTGCACCGAGGTTGCCACCTGAACCGGAGCCCGAACAGCTGTTCCCCGACCCCTCCGACTCCCCTACAATGGGCAGCATGTCTCCTATCTTGGAATGTCCCAACCCCGGGGCGGGACAGAAGGACCAGGGTCCGACGGTCCCGGTGTATTGCCCCTGGAGGATGTCGGAGTTGCAGGCTGTGATTGAGGATTTGCCGGATCCAACCCAGGTGGGTGGTGTGAAGTTTATGGAAGCTTTGAGAAGTCTTGTTAAATGCTGTCGCCCAACTTCAGGTGAATTACAAACAGTACTGATTAAAAAGCTAAAGTTACGGTGGGGAAACGTAAGGGGAGATTGGTCTGTGGAGCATGCATACAGTACTGCTCTCGATTCTCCCTATGCAGCCCAGATAGGTACTTTAGAGGGGAGAATGAAGATCGAATTTCCTGTTCGGCTGAACTGGGAAGCAATCCGACAGGTGAAACAAAAGCCTGGTGAAACTGTTACTGATTTTCTTGAGAGACTTACAGAAAAGTACGATGCGCACAGTGGAATGGATAAACCGGATAACAACGAAGCCTATACGCTGTACGAGATCCAATTGACCTGGGTTTTCCTGGCTGGAATGGACAAAAAGCTGGCGACCGCTACGAAAGCCTCCTGCGTTAGCTGGCAAATCCAGCGGTTACAATATATTCTCCTTCATGCCATCCATTGCGAAAAACAAGACCGCGACAAGCACTACAAGAGGGGTTGCGGCAGAGGTCGTGGACGTAACGGTCGCAAAGAGGGGAACCGGCAGAGACCCAATTCCAGTGGAGATTCTGATGTCTGCTTCAGATGCGGACAGAGGGGACATTGGGCTCGTGGTTGTCGGAATTTCGCTAAAGCCGATAATTGAAACACGGCCCCCGACGGGAATGTCACTTTACAAAACCCTGGGGGCCAACATGGATTACAAAGACAATTAAGTTTCCTGTATCATACAGCTCCAAATGCTTTACCACTGTGGTCATTAGACTTCATTGTGGATGCGGGAGCTAGTAGGTCTGTAATAACAGCTAAATCATGGGGCTCAAAGCTCCCTCTTTTTAGTGGTAAAACAATGCTCAGCCAATACGCTGGGGGACGTACCACGACAGAAAAATGTACAGCTCTATAATGGTACAGGATTTCAATGCTGGCTCCACAATAACTTTGAAACATGCGTTCTTATTCTCCCCTGTGTGTCCGGTAAACCTGCTCGGTAGAGATTTAATGTGCAAGCTAGGACTGGTTGTACAGTGTACTGATGACGGTTTAACAATAGACAGAGCTGCTACGGCAGAAAATACAGAAATTCTTTTCTATGCCTGGGATCTGGAGAGATGCCCAGTCACAGCTAAAGCTATTCAAATGGCTAGAAGTCAGTGGATATGTAGTGGTGACAGACTAACAGAGTTACAACTGCATGTAACTGTACATTTCAGTCGGGGAATAGATTGGGAATTTGAAAAGAATTGGTACGGCAGCTCCACACTGAATACTGCATTACTTTAGGTTGGTCGCGATTTCTGTGCATTGTCTGTACAATTGAGCTCAGCACAACAGCCATTCTATTCCATTGCGGGAAGTGCACCCCATGTGTCACTGTGCAAACTGCCTCAAATAAAAAATGGGAGGACACAGGACAATGGATGAAATTGTGTTTGGACACTGCGGATTGGGAAAAGAGAGGGGAATTCTCAAAATATTCTCCCTCTCTGCGCGTCACTGCGCACCAGTTTCAAAACTCTCTGACAGTTAATTGCAATATTCATGAGTTGCTGTGTGACACACACACCTATTTGCATTTGTCAGACCCAAAATTCAGTGCAATTCCCTCTCAATTGTGGGCAACGTCCCAATATGATGTGGGGCTCATAGATGGAGTTACTCCACTTCAAGTAACCCCTAAATCTGAATACAGACCATGCGGAGGACGGAATTGTCCCTGTGTTTGATGCGTTGCTAAAAGCTGGTGTCGTGGTAGCCTGCCCAAATTCTCCATGTAATTCACCTATTTTACCTGTAAAAAAGCCTGATGGGTCTCTGCATTTTGCGCAAGATTTACGAGCTGTAAATAGCGCCGTTCAACAGCGCGCCCCGGTTGTGCCCAACCCCACTACCATTCTAGCTCAAGTTCCGTGCAATGCTAAATATTTTTCTGTGATCAATCTATAAAATGCATTTTTTAGCATTCCTGTTGATGTAAATTCCCAGTACTGGTTTGCTTTCACTTTCAAAGGAAAACGATATACCTGGTCTCGACTACCCCAGGGGTACGCTGTGTTTTCAGCGGCGCTTCAAGAAAACTGGAACTGTTCCAAGTTTTCTTCAGGCCAAAGTACTTTGATTCAATACGTTGGTGACCTCCTCGTTTGCTCCCCACACGAGCACAGACTGCATTCAAGATTCACTTGAACTGCTCACATTCTTAGCCACACAGGGCCACAAACTTAAACGGGAGAAATTGCAATTTGGTTTACCTACTGTTACATACTTAGGGCACACAATTTCTGCAGAGGGGAAGTCTTTGGGGACTGACAGAATCCAGGCAATTCTAGATCTCTCAAAGCCTTCCACTAAAAAGCAAGTAATGTCTTTTTTAGGCATGACAGGGTACTGTAGACAGTGGATCGCTGATTATGCCACAATCTCTCTGCTAATGATACGGTTACCTGGACAACTGTTGCTGAAATCGCGTTTAACAAATTGAAACAACAATTTTCTTCTTCCCCTACTTTGGCTCTGCCTGACATGGATAAACCTTTTCTCCTGACTGTTGATGAGAAAGCGGGCGATATGTCTGCTGTTCTTTTGCAAGAGCATGGTGATAAACACAGGCCTGTTGCATACTATTCTCAGAGACTCGATGCCGTTTCAAGGGGTCTTCCTCCTTGTTTGCGTTCAATTTCAGCAGCTGTGTGAGCTGTACCAGCCTCTGCATCACTTGTGGCTTATCGCCCTCTCACTGTTCTTGTTCCTCATGCAGTAGCAGAAATTCTGCTAAAGCAAAAGACTGCCCATTTCTCACCAGCCCGAATGCTTCACTACCAACATGTGCTGCTATCTTTGCCAAATGTCACAGTCAAGCGTTGTACAGTTTTGAATCCAGCCACACTCCTACCTACTCCTGAGGATGGAGAGCCACATAATTGTGTTCAAGTTCTCTCTCCCCGTCCTGACCTCGCCACCACTCCCCTGTCAAATGCAGACTTTGATATTTTTGTTGACGGTTCTGCCAGTCGCTGTCCCCTCACAGGTGACAGTCAGGTTGGCTACGCAGTGGTGACGCATCATCAGGTTCTGGAGTCAGCCCGCCTTCCTGGACACGGCTCAGCGCAGGCTGTTGAACCTTTCGCTCTCACACGCGCCTGCCATTTGGCTGAAGGTAAAACTGTAAATATTTTCACTGACAGCAGGTATGCTTTTGGAGTAGTGCACGATTTTGGAACACTTTGGAAGCACAGAGGCTTTCTCACTTTGACAGGGAAAGCTATACAGAATGGACACTTGGTGAGCTGCCTCCTAGTGGCCATTATTTTGCCTGTATCCATTGCTATTTGTAAATGCTCCGCTCACACGGGCCAGCCAGACGCTATCTTTCTAGGGAATGCAGCAGCAGACACAGCGGCCAAGGCCGCAGCCTCAGCCCCTCCCCACACAATTCACAGTCTGCTCACACAAACTGCTTATCCCACAGAGACACCTTTGGCCTTCTGTCCTAGACTGTCAAGCTGGGGCCACACCCCAGGAAAAGGCCAAATGGAAGCGGGACGGCACCTGCACTGACGGAGTTTAGCTGGGCCCTACTGGTAAACCCTGTTTACCTCAGTTTTTATTTCCTTACTATGCTAAGTTGACACATAGATTGGACCAGCCTAGGTGGAAGGTGGACGGCCACGCCTCTTGGGTTCACGCCAGCCGCTGCAAAAGGGCTCCACCAGCGCCACAGGAGGGATAAGGGTGAAAGACCCACCTCGACCGACGCGCAGGACGACTACGTTTCTCACGGAGTTTAAAAACTCAAAGAGAACCACCACTTCAAGGAGCCGGTACGTGACGGTAACATCAGCTCCCAACATGCCACACCACAGCAGGAAAGCAGAGGGGTACAGCCCCTTCAGAAGAGCAGGCTGCAGCCTGGAGGTAGCCTTGCTTCTGCTAAGCCTCGCAAGCATCATAATAGTTTTGCCCATCATCCTGATTCATGAGAAGCTCTACAACAACACCAGCGAGCCAAACGGTACGGCTATAATGTCTAAACGGCCTAAAAGGTATGCCACCTCCGGGAATGAAGCTTGGCTGACACCAGGAACTGTGAAACATCATTATGCTACTAACTCTTGGCGGTGTTATGCTGAGTGGACTGCAAAGCAGCACTTTAACCAGTCTGGTTATGTTTGCTCTCACATGCCTCGTTCCACAGCAGGCCCTCTTCTACAGGTACAGAATCTGATGGACGAGCATGCAATATGTGCTAGGTAAATTAGACCGTGATCAGTGTAAAAAGGTTATTTGTGACCGTCCGCCCATACAGCTGGATAACTGGTTTGACTGTCTGAGTAATTCTTCTAGCCCCTGTAGAAAGGACCCAGACATGGTTGCTGATATGTGCAGGAAGAACCGGGCACACGTAATCTCATTACCTTGGGATAGAACACAAAGTGCTAACTGTTCCGGAACAGCGCCCCCCTCTCACCTTGGGAGCCGGCTGTTAGCTGATTGGTATTGGCTGTGTGGCCATTCAGTTTATACTGCTCTCCCCCTGACTGGAGTGGAGTGTGCGCCCTCATTGCCTTATACGATTCCACATACGTGATTCCTGACTTATCCACATATAGTCACACCGCACGTCGCCTGCACAGGGTAAAGAGAGGGTTTTGGGATAGGACTGGAGGTTCCAAAGTTTTTGCAAGGGTTGTTTCCCCAAATGGTAATAATGGAGGCTTTTAAAGAGATAGAGGTTACTCGATACACTTTTCTCCAGTATATTAACTCCTCAAGGTTAATAACGGCTGCCATTAAATCTGAGTTGACTTCACTGCGATTAATGGTTGTAGAAAACCGCATGGTACTAGATCAACTTACTGCGGAGCAGGGGGGGGGGGGGGGGGTTTGTGTAATGGTAGGGGAAGCATGTTGTTTGTACATACCACATGATGATGAGGATGGTCAGATCATACAGAAATATGAAATATGACTAAATATGAAATATGACTGAACTCTGTGATGCATTAAGAGAGGGAGGTTGATGAAAGTAAGGATTGGTTCTTTAATCTCCTGTCAGGTTGGAAGAAAACATTGCTAAGGATTTTCTTGCCTGTTGTTATCTTTATTATTATCTCCTACTTGTATTTCTTTGCTGCTCTGGCATACCCTCTGATCCTGATCGCCCAAGCTGCTATAGGGCAGTACCTCCAGCTCCATGCTCCTGACCCTGAGCAGGATAACACATTCCTTCTCAAACAACTCCCTGATTTTTACTGACACCCCTATACAATATATGAGGTGGTGGTGTGCCCACCCTGCCAAAGGTTTGGGTGGAAAACCAGACAGTGTTGTAATGTGAAAAGTTTGAAGGTCGAGATTTCAAGAGTGGTGCTAAGGTTTACATTACATTACTACATATATTTTCTTATTTTTCTTTTTCTTTATACTTACTATTGATAGTAGTGATTTTATGTATGTTAAAATAATAATAATAATAATCAGTAGTACATTTATAATCAAAACTTTTTCTTATAACTAATTACTTTTCATATACAGTTTACTTTATCCAAAATGGTTTTGCTTCTTATATTCATAATCAAAAATGGATAATGTGCGTGTATCTGCTGGTATCTGGGAGTGATACTCGGCTGCCCTAGGAGGGAGTCGGGGAATTATTTTCCGGAATTATTTATTGGGTTTTCTGGTTTATGCCAGTTTTGTCCCATACAAGTCTGCCGGTTTTTCGTTTCCCCCTGGATTACTGGAGTATGCACCGCACATATCCACACATGACCATTGTAATGATTTTTGTACTCATGTAATCATTTATTGTGCCGTAAACTGAATCACTTACTAACTGATGAAGTAGATTGTATCAGAAAATTGGTTGTTATCATAGAATGATAAAAGGGAGGAATTGTAATGGCAATTCTCTGTTTTACAATGTGTGTTAATTTAGAGACAATCACGTAATTAACACTAAAACATCTATTAAAGTTATTTGATTATTATTTAGTCTAATAATAATGAATTAAGTAATTAAACATATTCTTTCTGCAAACACATGAGTGGATCTCAAGCAGGTTTTCTCTGTGTCTGTCTCTCATATCTGTAGAAGGCCAGCAGCGAATGGGATGAATGTCTGTGTCTCGTTAGCTGGAACATTCCTCACTAAGGGGGGCCTCCAAGGCTAAGGCTTATCTATAGTCTAAACACTGGGAAGTGTACACCTCTATATTTCTCACATGTTTAGGAATGCGCCCCCTGTGGCAAATGCTGTAAAGATATGTATACATGTCTTGTGTGTCCTTCTATTCGATAGAGAGCTCTGGTTAAGGACTCTCTCATGGTTTATCTGCAAAGAAACTAATTATTATATATTACAATACGGATTTGTTGTGGTTCTGTTTTGATCAGACTTGCTCACTGTGGGTGAAAGGGAAAATTTCCACGACATTGGTCACCACATCAAAATTCTCTACACACATATGTATAATGTTATTCAAACACTTTTGATGACATGTATGTTATATCAGCGGAGGTAGATATGTGTTTGTCTGTAGCATTCATGTTGTCTATATGAGGTACAATATTGATTGTTTATGTGTCTCCTTTAACTGCACTAGTGTATGTGAGCCTGGAATGTGTTGAGTCACGCTGAGTCATATAGTACCTCCGCATATATCTTTGGTAAGTGTGAGATTTGATTGTAACCCAGGGTGACAAATACCCCTACATTTGGATAAATAATTTTTAAGCCAGGGATGCTCAAATGTGGCCCTCAGGGGCCAGTATTACTGCTATTAGGGACTGATTTAAACCTGATGCACCAGGGGGTATACTACGAAGCAGGATTTCTGAGTTAGCTGGATAACTTCACTGAGTAAAGCCTGGAACCTTCCCAAATCTGGAACATGGTCTAAAGTAAAAAGAGCTGTTCCGAGTTTTACTCAGTTATCCAGCTAACTTGGTAATGGCAGAGCCCCACAGAAAGCGGTGTGGAGCGGACTTCTCGTGCAATTACACCACCTCCATTAATTGGCAATGAGAGGCGATTCCTCGTGTCTGCGAAGCATCTTGGGATTGCTTGCGATGCGAGGAGTCCAGACGAGTAATAACCAATCAGATTAAAGATTGCGGGAGGCGGGAGCGATGGCATGCGATTTCACCGCTTTCTGCGGGGCTTTACCGTAAGCCTGCTTCGTAGTATACCCCCCGGGTGAGTTAAATCTCTGGCCAATCAGTGACATTATTGGACTATGGATTATCTGGCCGAACAGGAAATGCAGCCACACTACTGAGTGGTGTATCCCTGATATAAGCCCATGATAATCACAGCACGCCTCACCCTCGGGGACCATATATTTACAGCACATTTTCAGATGTTTTCTGTGACGTCCCTTACAACGAACGCTCCTCTGCGCTTATTGTCTCAAGTGCTTATATAATGTAGGCCTAAATTAATTCTCGAGCTATGCCGCTAATCTCGGAAAATGTGATTTAAAAAGTCTCTAAGTCTACGCTATCCTAACCCGTTCATTTAATCTCTAGATGTTTACATTTGGAAATATCTGTCCAAACCTTCAGGCAAATAGTAGCCTTGGAACTGAAGTAAACCAATTCCAGTTTAAATCTTATCAATATCCAAACGATCTTATTCTTTCAGTGCTTCCATTTTGGTGCAAGATAATGCCTGTATGTCTAGACATCTGGGAAACACACAGAACAGTTTAGGGATGCAATTTTCCATATGACTGCAATGTCAACTTGTGTCTCCCTGTATACTCATACTCACGAATCATTGCGTTATCTAATACCCATCAGCCATTTAAAGGTGTTTTTATTAACCACCTCATGGTATGTGTGTGTCTGTGTGTATAGTACCTCCGCTGTTGCTTACATAAATAATTTGGTGATATGTATGTGATGTTGTGTGCTTGGACTTATGCGATTTATGGCCACTCTGACATCTAATTTTCAAGGTCAGCTATGTGACTGACAAAGGATACTGGACCTTAATGTGACAGTGATAGAGAAAAACACATTCCAGGCTCACATACACTAGTGACTTCTACTCATGTCATTAAACAGTCACTTTAATAATACGCCGCACATTGCTACCTCATTTTATCATATTTATTGGATTATCTTTGCAGTTTTATGGGAATGTCCTGTCTTCTGAAGTATAATGTCAGCACACCGCAAAATGTTCCCATTTTATCAAAAGCATGCAAGAAAAGACAATGTTTCGATGCCACTGGGATCTTCGACCTTCGAACAGCAAGCTCAAGTCACAAAGATGCTAAACGTATGCAGCGCTCAGACCCAATACAACTCAAAGCAATGAGTGGAGTAAAAGTAAAGGTATCACGCACAAAAATTATTTAAAAAAAGTATACAATTTACAATGACGACAGCACAATCCTTTAAGATCTACAACCTTTCCATTTGTTTTTAGATGTGCTTCCCTCCCCCTTTCATTCTTTTCCATCCCCCATTAAGGGGCCCTTTGTGTCCAGGTTGTTTTTGTGCCCTATCTTTCATAGGAAGGAAAGGGAGTACAGGAGACGCAGCCAGCTGGTGAAGACAAGGGCTGTGTTCGGCATCGCTCCCTATTCACTATATAGTGCACTATTTAGGGTATCGGCCATTTTGTAGGGTGTCCAAAATTCAAAATGTCAAATTTGACACCCTAAATAGTTCACTCAATATCCCCCACAATGCACCACAAAATGATCACGACATCACCGGAGACATTTCTTTTGTCAAGATGGCGACGGCTGAGCCTGCGCTGGTCTACAAATGTAAATATAAATGCAAGTTTAATCTTGTAGCCGATATTAAATCAGTTTAGTCGGCTTTATAACAAAAATATAAATAAACGCAGTTGATTAAATATATTAAAAAGTGTTAACAATTTTTTTAATTTAATAATTATTACTGTTTAATGGAAAATGCAACTTAATTAGCTAGCTAGCTAGCTACCTTACTTACCTATCTACCTACAACGAGACAATAAAAACTTTTTTACCGTTTCTTGCGTGCTTTCTCACCAAGCCGGTGACCGCTGTCACGCAACTGTCGCGCGTTGCTAAGTAACCTGCTCAGAAACGGTAGTGTCCGAAATAGTCTCCTCCTTTCACCAGTGAATCTCTATCTAGTGCTCTATGTAGACTTCCCTAAGTAGTGTATGGGAAGGGAGTGAATGAGTGAGCCATTCCAAAACACAGCCAAAAACTTTTTATTCTCAATCAATCAAACTTTATTTATATAGCGCCTTTCATACAAGTAAATGCAGTTCAAAGTGCTATCCATGCAAATGATTGACAGGCAAATATCGAAGTATCTAAATATCTAAAAAACATTTAATTAAAAAAAATAAACAAAAGAATAAAGGAATAGACAATAATAAAGGTAAAAATAAAGAATAAAGTCAAACAATAAAGCAAGAAAGTATAGTGCACACCAAAATTTAAGATAAAAATGCTAGGTAAAAGCCTAGCTAAAAAGATAAGTTTTGAGCTCACATTTTAAAATATCAATACTTTCAGCTGCCATCAGATCCTCAGGGAGGCTATACCAGCGACTGGGAGCGTAAACACTAAATGCCGCCTCACTGAAGGGAGGCTATTCCAGCGTCTGGGAGCGTAAACACTAAATGCCGCCTCACTGAAGGGAGGCTATTCCAGCGTCTGGGAGCGTAAACACTAAATGCTGCCTCACTGAAGGGAGGCTATTCCAGCGTCTGGGAGCGTAAACACTAAATGCCGCCTCACTGAAGGGAGGCTATTCCAGCGACTGGGAGCGTAAACACTAAATGCCGCCTCACTGAAGGGAGGCTATTCCAGCGTCTGGGAGCGTAAGCACTAAATGCCGCCTCACTGAAGGGAGGCTATTCCAGCGACTGGGAGCGTAAACACTAAATGCTGCCTCACTGAAGGGAGGCTATTCCAGCGTCTGGGAGCGTAAACACTAAATGCCGCCTCACTGAAGGGAGGCTATACCAGCGACTGGGAGCGTAAGCACTAAATGCCGCCTCACTGAAGGGAGGCTATACCAGCGACTGGGAGCGTAAACACTAAATGCCGCCTCACTGAAGGGAGGCTATTCCAGCGACTGGGAGCGTAAACACTAAATGCCGCCTCACTGAAGGGAGGCTATACCAGCGACTGGGAGCGTAAACACTAAATGCTGCCTCACTGAAGGGAGGCTATTCCAGCGACTGGGAGCGTAAGCACTAAATGCCGCCTCACTGAAGGGAGGATATTCCAGCGACTGGGAGCGTAAGCACTAAATGCTGCCTCACTGAAGGGAGGCTATTCCAGCGTCTGGGAGCGTAAACACTAAATGCCGCCTCACTGAAGGGAGGATATTCCAGCGACTGGGAGCGTAAACACTAAATGCCGCCTCACTGAAGGGAGGCTATTCCAGCGACTGGGAGCGTAAACACTAAATGCCGCCTCACTGAAGGGAGGCTATACCAGCGACTGGGAGCGTAAACACTAAATGCCGCCTCACTGAAGGGAGGCTATTCCAGCGACTGGGAGCGTAAACACTAAATGCTGCCTCACTGAAGGGAGGCTATTCCAGCGACTGGGAGCGTAAACACTAAATGCTGCCTCACTGTAGGGAGGCTATTCCAGCGACTGGGAGCGTAAGCACTAAATGCCGCCTCACTGAAGGGAGGCTATTCCAGCGACTGGGAGCGTAAACACTAAATGCTGCCTCACTGAAGGGAGGCTATTCCAGCGACTGGGAGCGTAAGCACTAAATGCCGCCTCACCGAAGGTGGTCGTTCTGCTTTTCGGGACAGTTGGATCTGAGGGGCCTACCTGGTTCATACATTAAAAGCATTTGAGATGGGTAGCTTGGTGCAAGGCCATGCAGCGCTTTTAAACTAGTAAAAAAACTTTTAAATCAATACGAAAACTAATCGGTAACCAGTGTAGACTTCAAAATAGGTGTAATATGTGCTCTCCTTCTGGTCCTTCTCCTTCTGGCAGCAGAATTCTGAATTAATTGTAATTGGTTTATAGTTTTTTTGGGTAGACCAGATAAAAGCATGTAACAATAGTCTAGCCTGCAAGTAATAAAAGCATGCATTAGTCTCTCTGTATTGCTTTGAGAGAGAAAAGACTGCACTCTAGTAATATTTTTCAAGTGATAAAGGCAGATTTGGTGACATTCCTGATATGAGAATCAAATTGCCTCAGTCTGTCTAAAATAATTTGGTGATCCACTATATCAAATGCAGCACTGAGATCTAGAAGTACCCGAACTGAAAGCCTTTTGGCATCTAGATTTAACCTAATATCGTTCACCACTTTCACTAGTGCTGTCTCTGTGCTCTGCTGAGCTTAAAAAACATTTCCAATTTAGTATTTGAGTTTAAAAAATAATTTAATTGTTTAAAAAACAATTTCTCTAAAATTTTGCTTAAAAATGGAAGAATAGATATTGTTCTAAAATTGATGGGTGTTGAGAGGTCAAGATCGCTTTTCTTTAAAAGGGCATCAACCAGGGTAAAACATTGCAGAGTGACCTCACATGGTGTAATGGGTGTTTCTAGGAACCCTGGGGCTTTCTGTTGTTGGCAGATAACAGACTTGATGGTAGTAATCTTGTCTCTAAAATAGTCTGCAAATTCCTCACATTTGGATACAGAGAACTGATTCTACCTAATGTAGCTGTTTTGAATACAAAATGTCAGCTAAGTATTATGTGTAACTTTCCTAACAACCTGATATGTAACCAAACATTGCAATAAAGACCAATGCTATCCTGACCAACCAGAGTAATATAAATTAAATACTGCATTATCAGTTTACGCACTAAAAATAATTCACGGCCTCTACTCAAAATAATTAAGGCAATAATTTGCATTGTGGTTTTTTAGTAATTTCTACTTGGGGTATTAAGTAAATATGTCACATTGTCATACAATGATAGGCTCATAGCCAACACAGATGGTCAACGCTGCTAGTTTAACCCCATTCTCTAGCACCATCTTTTTTAAAGGAAGTATGTTACTGCCATTTTAAAGTCTCAACCGTGGTACACATTCAAATTTCTTTTGTGATGGAGACTGCAGGATCAACCTAAAAAAAAATCTTTTCTGATATTGGATTTCCTCTTGTCATCATGGTGTATGACAAATAGCCGATACAGACTCAGTATGACCACCAGGAAGTTCTTGAATGCGAAGAAGAGGAGCATTAGGTGGAATATCTTGTAGTGGAAGAGGACTACGAGCCGGACCACGAGGAAGGGCCCGTCCTGAATCATGATGCTCTCCGCGATACTCCACACGTCTGTGCTGCGTCTCGAAAGCAGAGAGTCAGTGCCAGATTTATGGGGCTCATCTGGGCTTACCACTGAGGAAGACATGCATACAGGCATTAATAATATATTACTTGCTTATATTCTTTTTAGTTTTCCCATATAGTCAGTACATATTTCCATATATAGAACTATATATATATATATATATATAGAAATTGACTCTCCCAATGAAGATTCTGGTCCAAATCTTGACATTTTACTGCAGTCAGCGCAAAACAGCGTAAACCCAAAGAATCTGGCTCAAAAGTGTCTCTAGTGGTAAAACGTAAAACGTTAGGAACTGCACGTCCAGTCTGTCATTGGCCAGAAACTTAATCCAGCTGACGTATTCCTCACGGTGACGAAATTGAAACCTGTACAGCTACACCCTGAAGTTTTGGAGCGAGGGCGTGCTACGCCCCAGCTATAAAAGCGAATCTCAGCGGTTGATCTCACCGTGGACGGAGAGAAGATAGGAGTGAGAGTGGGCAAGCGATATAGCTGGCTTCCAGTTTAGCTTTTTGGAATATTCTAGTTATAGTAACCTATTTTTGGTATATTTTTTATAGTTAGCTTGATAGTCCCTTGTTTTTTGATAGTTCATTTTTCAGTCTAGCATAGCAAGTAGCTAGCTAGTTTATTTAAAATAATAAATATATACTTTATTAAAAATAAATATATAAAGCATAGTTGAGCCAGGAGTTGTATTATATGCATGCTACACGTTTACCTTTGCAACATCCCTACAACAACAGACATTTTCTCTTGGAGAGAGTTCAGTGCAGTGACCACATGTGCACCCGTTGAAATGGAAACCAATATTGTTGATATCTTGCAGGTAATGTTTGCCTACAGCCTGTGTATAATGAGTAGCCTACATGGCATGGTTAACTATTTGTACAGCGTGTGATTTGTTGTTTGCTGGCCGCATCATTATAAGCCCAAACGAGGCTATGCGTGCCGCCGCCTACCACTTCAAAACATTTCTTCTGCCTCATCTACTCGGGGCTCGGCAGCAGCTGGAGCTAGCGTGTTTGTCAGTCAAAGCGTTACGTTGAGCTGCCAACGGCCCGATTATGGAATCAAAATAGGGTCAAAAGTATTGTGTTGTGTATTAATAAGCTGTATGTTTGATTTTTTTCATATTTGCCAGTGTAATTTAAAAGTTTTTTTTTTTTAAAGCCATTTCGCAATAGGGGGGCCCCAGCCAGAGGCTACGGCTATTTGGGGGTCCTTGGCATGGAAAAGTTTGGGAACCCCTGGTCTACATGACATCAGTGTTGAGCTGTGGAACCCCTGCAGCATTAAATGTATATCGGAGAGTTTGTCTTGTACATTAGAAATATTTTGTTTCTATTTCTTGAAGGCTGTACAGAAATAAAACTGAATTTCTCACAGGGGTAAAGCCATTTGACCACTTTAAACAATTGAAGCTTTTCATTACTTAATAAGTATTGCAGACAACTTATGCCATGCATGTATTAGTAAGAAGAAAGATGATTAAATGAATACATTTTGATATAGGGGACGTTAGTTTTACCTGCCAGTTGAACAGGAAACTGTAGTGTGCTCCACGCCCAGACTACTAGAATGGTGTAGACCAGCCCAGGGCTATTCACCCTGTAAAAAGCATTAGAAGGTGCAGTAGAAGGTGCTAGTCAAAGTCATTGCAGCTGACTTGTCTGCCACACATGGTTATCACTTGGGTTCTTTTTGTTATGCAATTAACCGTGTAACTTCCCTAAACCAAGTCAAGCTCAGCCTATGAGACACAACACATGAAAGCAGCTGTGGTTTAGAATTCTCTATTGAACGAGAATCTTTTTTTCTTACACCATATTTTCATTAATCCTATAAATGGCCAGTCAGTTGTAAAATGGCGCGATGATGACAATGAGGAGAATATTAAAAGAAGCATATTACAAGTTTCAAATGTATTCATATTTCAA